>CAJGYO010000015.1:19151962-19744636 GCA_904845875.1 Miscanthus lutarioriparius
TGCTACACTGGCGAACAGGAACTCCATCGACGCCGATCGAGTTCGGCCAATTTCCGTGACATCACCAGTTCGTGATGCCTCCACGGCGAGGAGGTGCGTCTGGGAGGTTGACGATGATTCATCGGGTGCGGTTGCGACCTCGTGAATCGCTGGTCGGTAGCTCATCGACGCAGAGAAAGCTACTTACCGTCTGGGTGCGCAGGAACCACCCACGCTCGCGCTGGCCGAGTGACAAAAATCAAGACGAGCGGCGCCGGAGGAGATGAAGGCGATCGAGGAAAACAAGACATGGTGCAGTTTGCCGATCCACCTCCGTGGATGTCGTCCGATCACCCCGGGTGTGGTGTATAAGGTCAATAAAGGGACGAGTTGGCACCATTGTCAAGGCATTAAGGCGCTGCCGCTACTCGGGAGGCTTTGTTCAACATGAGGAGCAGACTTCGAGGGGAGGTCTTTTGCGCCAAAGAGCGCGACATGGAGTCGGGTCCGCTTGCTACTAGCCTTAGCAAAGAGTAAAGGATCACAAAGGCCCATCACTTGACGTTAAATCAGTAAGCTTCTCAACGGCGCAGCTGGGCAGAGACGTGGTTTCGCCAGTAACCTCTAGGTTTCGCCGTCAAGGAGAGAGCATTGTGGTGCTCCGACCGGGCCTAAGGCGCTTACTTGCCACGGGCAGAGTTCCTAGGAGAGTGTGAACGCTTAAGTTTGATGTTACGCGTTGGCCGCAGCCGGTTTCAACGGTCCGCAACCGAAAGCATGCGATGGGGGAAGGAGGAGCTTGCTGCTTGCCGCAGTATGCATGGATGACTTGATCGTGGACCGGATGTGCGCACGAGGACATCAATGGCTTCATGCTAGATGTTTTTACGGCTTGTTTTCGACGTGAGCGATCTCGGTGCATCTTCCTCACTACCGACATCGAGGTGAGACATGGAAGGAGGAATCACGCTTCTGTCAGAGCGCATATGCTCAAGCAGTTTGTGAGCGGAGCGGCATGGCTGAGTGCAAGCCATGCGTGGACTCAATGGAGGAGCCGGCTGTCGTGACAAAGGTCAAGACCACTGACGAAGGTGGATGCAAGACTTACTAGAGTACATCATCGGTGGTCTGGCGCTTACCTAGTCCACACGAGGCCGTGATATTGCGTTCACCATAGGTTGCTACAATTGCTTTACGGAGGATCCCAGAGGATCACTGGCCGCGTGGAAAGGCTGGCCACGCTTACGCCAAAAGGACGGTGGATCAAAGGATCATTCTTTCCTGGCGACCGGTGGAGTAGGCTTCCTGCGGGTTGAATCGCCCATTGACGGAACGGTCGGCAAATGGTTTTGGTGGTGTCTCAGCTTCCAGGTCAAGGGGTGAAAACATGAAGAGGCATTCGCTGGTTAAGCTCGGCCTAATCAAGCTTTAGAAAAGGCGATGATGAAACTATGCGTGAAAGTACCACAGCAAAAAAACGTGGTATCATGAGAGGTGGCTTTCATGCTGTCGGGTGGCAATCACAGTGGAATGGGAAAAAGCATTGCTTGTAGAGTTGCTTGTCCAGGCCTGCTGTCTTGTTTGGGGGAGGCTTCATGATGCTTTCCATGGGGGGCCCCAATGGAGGGGACCTCATTGCTATGGGGAGAGGCATTGATTTGAGGGAGGCTATGAAAGGGCTGGCAACTAAAAGGTGCTGCCTGAGAAGAGGAATATGCTCGAGTATCAGTAGTGGTTAGAGGGTATTGTGGGTCTTGTAAAAAGATAATGGGTTGTAGAGTAACAGAGCTCCAAGGAGTATTGTGGCGATATGGATCTCACCTCCAGATCAATACAAAGTTTTGTTTCGCTTTCACTCTGTGCTCTCTTCCTTTCGGTAATCGCTACAGCGCTGAGCAGCGTAAGTTGCAACTTGGTACAGTTCAAGGCGCCCAGAATAACAATTTCCCCTTTCAAGGAGAAAGTACATATGTTCTCACCATTGCTTCATGAAACAATATTAAAACAAGAGCATCAATACAAACTTGGTGGTTTTGGTATTGCGCAAAATAATTACAATGCTACGTATGATCGAAACCGACCCCGTGGCCGGATCGGAATTCGGCCTGGCGAACCGCATCTGAACTGGTTCAGGCTTGAAGGCCTGGCCGCTTACTCTGTTTGCTTGGCTGGAGTACGCTTGTGCTACGGCTGGTATCGATGAGGCAGCAGCGATGGACAGAACGCAGTAGCCGCAAGGCGCAGCAGGCCATTTGTCGTCTTCGCGGTGAGCGCGGCGCACCACCCAAGAAGTTAGCAGACTAGCATCGGACGTCGGCCCTGGGCGGTTCTTGGCTGACGACGTCGTCGGCGAGTGCTGCTGCGCCTGCTGTCTGTCGCTTCGCGAGGCTCCGCTCCGTCTTCGCCGCCTCCCCTTGGGAGCCCCTTTAATCTCGCCGTCCGCCTTCGTCGAGAGCTACCACGCGCTGGCGGTGGCGAAGCGGCCCACTAAGTTTGCTCTTCGCAACGACGGCAGGTGGCGCCGCTGCCGCACCACCGAACCCGTTCCCGGGCCACGGATGGTGGCCTGCCATGAGTGCCCGAGGATCATCGGCCATAAGCCCCTGCCAGTGGCCTCGTCCTCCTGGGCTAGCGGTGCACGCGCACCTACCCGTGTGCAACTCTTCCACCGGGCGGCCGCCTTCGCTCGGGTCAGCCGTGCCTCATGGCTACCTCCTACCAAGAGCTGTGTGGGATCGGCTTCCGGCTTGAACCCACCGGCGATTGCTGGTGGTTGTGGACGCCTCGCCCACGGGACCACTATGTCGAAGCAATGCTGCGAGGTGCCGACTGGTCGCATGACCCTGCCGGGCTGGAGGGCACCGGCGGGGGAGGGAAGCTGCAGCATGCCCGCCTCCTTCGGACGTCCAAAAACATGGATCCTGTCTTCGCAAAAATGGCCGTTTCCACTAGCTTGCCTGCGGCGTGTCACGCGTCTCCAAGAATCACGGCGCTGTCCTCACCTTCTCCTCGCCGTCGAATTCTTCCGTAGAGTGCCTCTGCTGCCGTTCACCAAAGACGATGTCCGCAGATGCTTCATCGACGACTCTAATCCCTATGTTGAGAACCCCGGAAGCCGGGATACATAAAATGCACGACGCCGACGGGGCCCGTGTCTCGCGGAGCTTTTCGGCCGACGCTCTCTGTATGAGCTGCGCGACCTCCTCCGCCACCGCGACGACATGGACGGCACCCTCTTCTGAGGTGTGGGAGGCTCGATGACTATGACTCCGGCGCGTGGTCCCTGAGTTACCGTGTGGATTCTGGCCGAGAACGCCGCGAAGCGGCTGATGACGACGTGGTTCGTCGTGCCGCCTCTGCTACCTCGCTGGCGACGGTGATTCCTCCGATCGGATCTGGCGCTCGCCACCACTTATGTAGGAGGTCCACGTGTAGATCCCAGACCCGTACGCTTGAGACGGTGGTTTCTGTGCTCGATGCTGATGAAGCTACTTACAAGTCCAAATCGCGAGAATTTTTACTGAATTTCAAATAGAATCCACATTTTCCTTATGGTGACCGAAGCGAGGATTTGCTGAGTTCCGTGCAAGATTTCCTAAGCTTCGTGGTGGATGTTCCCAAGAAAGCCTCGTCTGATCTGGAAGGTATGAATACGGCAATAGTGAGCTTCGAAATATTGGATGTGTGTAGATGATAAGTATAGTATTATATGTATGATCGGGCTGTTTAGATGACACCGTTGCTTTTTATTAGACTTTGGAAAGGATGTACATGTTTGCCTCTAAATCTCTGCCTTTATTATTTTGGGAACCTATAAATAAACTGTTCCTCACAGGTTATTATGCACCAAATATGAAGAACTGAATTACAAGACGACCTAAACTATAATACTCCCTGCCCTTCCAAACACTTGTCAAGATTGACTTAATGCACGTTACCAAGGTGATCAATTTTTTTTAGGATCAAACGACCAAAATGTTTTATAAAGTTAGCTTTTATGATTCTAGAACATTCCAATAGTACTTGGATAAGGGCAAACTGGAAAATATATTTTTGTAAAACGTGTAGTATTGAGTATTTTTAAACAAGAAAAAGGGGGTCAAAAGTCACAAGTTATTTGGAAATGGAGGTCGCTATTTGCTTTGCTTTGACTAAAATATCAAAGTCATATTCGTAGTGAATTGCACCCTTTGTAACGGCACATATTTTCTTAAGCAGCTTCCTATAAAAGGAAGGGGGACTCAATGGACTCGGCTGAAGAAATAACGAACCGGCCAGCGTAATCATCGAACTGCAACAACCTTCTCCTCCTCACACTTCACAGCTCCGCTTCCGGCTTTCCTTCGCCTCTACGCAATCGGCGAATTAAAAGGAAAAGGCGGGTAATATCTAACACCGTATGTATAGAGACGGGTGATAGCGTACTTTACTAGTACAGAAAACGCCTTTAGGGGCTGTTAAATTGGCTTTTCAGGGACGGTTAGAAAAGTATACAATGCCAGCGACAAAGATAGCGCCAAGATTGCCAGTTGTTGTTCTAGGCCAAGGCCTTCAACAATCGGTTGCCGTGGCTGAGCGTAAATCAATAACCAGAGGTGGGTAAAACGAGATTTGGCTAAACAGAATAAGGTAGGCTAAACAAGGTAAAGTGGCTTCATTAAGCTTGTTCCTCTCTTTTACATCACCCAACTGGGGGTTATTTTGTATATGCCCATAGGCTTTTTTGAGGGACAATACGCCCCCTGCAACAACCACGCCAAAGACATTCAAGAATATTCCCTGTTGTCACGGGCTTGTTCGCCATTTGTAGCCCTCGCCACCCCGGGTAGCGCCGACTGGGGAAGACCGACCTGGCTCCGCTTTCTGTCGCCTCTTTCTTCCGGACCGTAATCGAAAGTGGGCCCTCGACGAGTAGACGCTGTCTGCGCCACCTTGGAGCGGGTTGACACTTCAGACCGCTAAACCTGCCATGATAGTCAGATGAGCTTATTTTCAGCCATTCGGCCTAAGCCGTAACAGTTCTCCACCTAATCAAGTTTGCCGAATGGTTCAACAATCGATTCACCCACGGCCGCCAGTAAGTATAAGCTAACCCTTCCTCCCGCCACGACGTAGAGGGAGGGTCGACGAGAGCCGGAACTGTCAAGCTGACAATGCTCTAAAAATGGTCGTGTGTCGCGGCTCCATTTCGCTTGGACGAGATGAAAACTTCTGTCCTCAGGTTCCCTTCATTCCGCCATTACATCAGACGACTTTCCTTTTAAGATTGCTTTAAATGCTCGCCTTGATGCCGCCAGGGTCGCTTCAGCTCACTGCTCATCATTGCTAGCACCAAATGCCACGATAGCTGCTGGAAGAGGCTCCACGAGGTGCCCAGAGGTGCAGGCGCCCCTCAACATTAGCCCCCGGCAACACGCCAAGAGGATCTTGCCTTTACGCGGGCGGGGTGTGCCTTTTTCGCTTATGGGGCCTGTTGCGCCGCCCCGGTGAAGGGGGTGGAGGTCCGGTAGCAGTTTTTCAGTTGATTACTGCTTTCGGTTTTTCGTGCTATGGTTATTAGTTCTCTGAAGCGCGAACTCGTCACGCGCGGTTATGTGAACTGCCAGTGGTTCTCGATGCTCGTAAGGCTGCAAAAGTTTATAAGGCCTCCCCAGCCGGGCGAGCCGTGCGCTTCATCTCTTCTCCAGTCTAGCTCGCTACAAGCTTTCTTGCTCAAGTATCTCGCTTTGGTCGGGTAACCGCCCGCCACCTCCTGCTGGACCCACTCTCTTGCCACAAATTTTCCAACATAAGTTTGACTTTACTTTGTTCTTTCTCGCTTTTATTTTCGTCCTTGTACCTCCATATTGCAAATTTATAATTATCTTCGGCCTTTAGGGGCGCAGAGTGTTAGTTTTAGTGTGTAGTTTATGTAATGCTTCAGAATTCACCTAAAAGTGTGTAAAAGCGTAAAGCTGTTTTCTGGCAATTTTGTTTTTGCATAGTTTTCATGTGATTGGGTTGTACATACTCTTGTATTTCAAGTAGTAAGGGTGCCGCCTCCCCAACCTTAGGGTGGGCGCATACGAGAGGACGTCATGCTCTGAGGCTTTATGCCAGCCTCACAGATCTCTAGGCTTCCATTAGGCACCGCCCCCAGCTTCTTTCCTGCAGCAGGATGTGAGGAACGCTTGACGCCGAGAGGCTTCTCGGCCACCCCCTCGTCAGACGCTTATGGTAGAATAGGGCACCCCCCCCAACCTTCTCCGCGCGTACAGGATGTGCTAAATGCCTGACGCTTTTGAGAGGCCTCTTCAGCAACCTTGGCATATCGCTATGTCGAATAGGCGCCATCCCCTGCCGGAGCATCGAGGGATGCGAACACGATGCTCGAGAGGCTTCGTACGCTCGGCTGTATCACTATGTCAACAGGTAGGCGTCATCCCCCCAACCTTCCGGGCGGCGTAGGATGTGCTAAAACGACACTGAGAGGCTTCTATGCTACCTCCCCCATGTAAATGAAGCCGGTGTTGTTTCCGCTTTGAACGCCTTCCCTTTATTGTTTTCTAGATAGTTGAAAGGGATCAAGATGCCCAAGAGGGGGGGTGAATTGGCCACTTCCAAATTTCTTTGCAATAATTAAACCTCATGGTTAGCCCAATTAACCCTCTTGTGTCTAGAAAGTGTTTCATTGATCTAACGTTACAAAAGTTTATTAACCTAAGCTCTAATCCAACTTCTCAGCATGGAAATTCTAATGAATGTAAGTGACAAGAATTGAATTGCTCAAAGTAATTTCTCAAAGTAAAGAGAGTATGAGGAATGCAAAAGAATGTTTTGTCGAGGTATCGAGAGTCACCACTCCCCACTAGTCCTCGCAAGAGCACTGCTAAGGGTAGCCCCCTTGATCCGCTGTTAAGCGATCAAGTGTTTCTACGGGTTGATTCTTCGACATTCGTCAGTGGTGAATCACCCACAACCGCCATTAACCTGGAGTTAGGTCGCCCAAAGTCTGGCCGGATGATCACCAAGCTCCCCAATCACCACCAAGCCATCTAGGTGATGTCGATCACCAAGAGGTCAAGCACAAACTCTCACTTGACCACGACAAGCCTAATGAGAAGGGTGGATGCACACTTTACTACTCTTGATCTCACTAATGAGGGCTCTTGGGGATTCTCAACTCAATCACCCTACTAGGACCTTGCTCTTCTTGGCACTCTCAAAGGTGTTTCTTAGCTATTGAATGAGCAAAGTCCTCCCACACACGAAAGTGGAGGAAGTATTTATAACACCGGGCTGAAAACAAAACCGTTATGTGCTCCTCGGGTGGCTTGGACGCCCGGTCAATATGTTGATCGGATGTCTCGCCGGCACCTTCTACTTCTTGAAGAGCTCCAAGAATAGTGATGATCGGACGCTGGCCCGTCACAATTCTTCCTCTCTAGAACCTTTTTATTGAGCACTTAATCGGATTACCGGACAACGTTCGGTTGCCAAGACCGACCGGACGGCGTCTGGCCACAATTTTCCTCTCTCGAACCTTATCGAGGTCGATCAATCGCTGGCTCTCAACGTCCGACATCTATTCACTCAAAGGTCCCGTCGCGCCAGACGTAAAAACCTTGGTCAAATGAACTGACCGGACTGAGCCAAGAAAGTTCGTCAAACCGGAGCGCCGTCCTCCTACGTGATTTGACCTCTCCATTCACTTCCAACTCGATCATAATGCGGAGTGAAGTTTGCTCTAATGGATCTATGGGTTTTAGGAGCTACCTAGTGTTAGTTTTATAAGTGTGCACCACACCTCCCAACCCACTCAGACTCACCTTAGGTCGAAGCTACCCATCCATACTCCCCTTAATAGTACGGCCAAAGGAAAAAACAAAGTCCTGGGGAACTACTTAAGTGTCTCTTCAACACCAAACGACAATACTTAGAACTAGTCCATCCTTAACCTTGTCGTCCATCCTTTGAAAATTGAAAATGATTTCATCAGAGGGCATGACCACCATGATAGCTCAATCGATTCCATTACTGTGACCTTACTTAATTACTCTCTACAAAACACATGTTAGTTACAAGAATCACGATTGTCATTAATAACCTAAACCCAACTAGGGCCTAGATGCTTAATCTCCCTTTGGTGATTGATGACAATACCACCTTCAAGTATGTGAAAGAGATGAGGTTTAATAATATGCTTGGTCTATATAAGCTTTTAGCAATAAGAACAAAAGAGTTAGTCAAGCTTATATTACCCAAGCCATCATAATGTACTCCAAAGATATGAAATAAGCATGAGTATTAAGTAATAAAGCTCTATTTGCATCGGAGTAAAAACGTGGGAAGCAAATCAAAATGAGCATAACACAAGTGATATGACATATAAATAATTCAAAGTAGAGAGCACACATGTCAAATATCACGATCCCATAGATATCACCATCACATGGATATAGTTTGATGCATAAAAGTAAATACTTTAATGCATAATAGTGTATCACACATAAACTTCCAAATGTAATAGATAAGCTTGTCAATAACAACTAAGTTCCCCTAGATATGTTTTCGCCCCCTTAAGGCTAATATACTAATCCTCTCCCCTTTAAGGCCAAACACCAAAACCTAAGGGTCGGTCGGCGGGGCTGCAAAAACGAGTCGGGCCCATACCGAGGTACGAGGAGCGAGTTGAAATCTATGTGCTATCATCATCCGATCCTCGAGCCTCGAGTCAGTATGACCTCTATCGCTAGAAGTGATGTTGAAACGGTCGGGTCGACCAAGAATCAAAAGCTGCCCGTGATCAGAGGTATGATTGTAGCAAAGCGGCTTTGATAATGCAATCGAGGAAGGGAGCGTATTCTGCTGTGGCCTGCCATCGGAGCAATGGTGGTAGGTATAGGGGCAAGTAGATCTCGGCAAGCAGGGTGCCCGGTTAACTCAACTCAAATAAAGCACCAAGGTTCTCCGGAAATCAAGTTCTCGCACTAGCAGCTGAAGAAGTCTCGAGCTGTGTGAAACCCGTCTCAAAAGGTGTGGAACTCGTAGGTCGGGTACTACTAGCAAAGCAAAAACCACTCGGACACCCTCGCCTATAGGTGAAGCAAACTCAGATGTCGGGTCAGTCTCCCACACTTAAAGCCCACTCATCAGTAGCAGATGAGTCATAGAAGTGGTGGCAGTCGACCAAGTTGGGGTGAAGGTCGTATGTGGAGCCTCAATAGCTGTCACAACATCGCATAAACTCAAGGTGAAGCCGGCCGCATGAGAAGTTGTCGGCGGATGTATGCGGCTATCGCCGTCAGCCGCTGTATATCCTCATGGCCGCTATTGCCGTTGGAACTCATCCTCGCCTAGTTTGAAACTCGTGGTAAATGTTGCGCTTGTCTCCCCGAGCCTAGCGAACTCTGATCCTTCGCCTTTCATCCGGCCAAGGATAGTAAGTAGAGTTGGTCTGCTCTCATGTGCAAGTGTGGAGCCGACTGAGCTACCGTACCTCATGGTCATGTCGACGTGAGGCATCTGAGGAATGTCGTGGTAGTCCTCATCTGAGCCGGTCACTGGGTCGCCTTCTTGACCATCCTCTCCTCACGAGCATCAAGTCGCTTCCTCCTCAAGAGTTGCTATGCCCCGATAGTAGCATCCCACGGCCGGCCGCAGCCTTCCGCACCTCCGTCAACGACGCTGGCGGGCTAGGTGTACTCGGTGTACTATGGACGATCATCATCTGAAAGGTTGTATGTAGAAACTCCAGTGAGTAGCAAGACTGTGACTTCTGCTAGCATCTTAGGCGGCCTCACTATAACCCGCCTGAATAAGAAAAGTGATCCAGCATGAGGGCAACCGACGGTGACCTCTAAACCCTCAAAGCAATAGTGTGATCCTCCATCTTGATAGAAGGAGACCCCAAATGTCAAACACAAACACATCAAGAGTTCAAGAGCTATAACAAGAAGCTTAGTCAAGCCCTCACGACACCCTATCTCCTAAAATTAGGGTCCTCCCTATAATGGTATCCAGCACTGGCCGAGGGAGGAGATCACCAGGGAGTCCTCGCCTCGACCTCGCCAAAGGGCTCCTTGAAGCAGCTAGTGACTAGATCTCAGAGAGGTACCATACCACCATGAGGACATATAGGAGGCACTGCCTCATCTCCATAGTAAAACTCATGTAGCCTAACAGTTGCCCCCGGCTCGAGAATCTCCCTGCAACCTAAAAGCTCACTACCCTATAATTCTATAATTTATGGCCTCAATGCAAAGTGAATATATATGTTATGAAATAATCCAAGAGTGTAGTATAGAACCTGAGTGGACCCATGATGGGACATATAAGCTCGTCTGGTCCAAATAAATCATTAACCCCCGGCAAATAAGATAGGTATCGCTAATATGTTTCCAACCTGGCTTTGCTAATGGACTCAATGTTGCACACCCTCCGGACTCGGGAATACGCCCCCCATCAAGCGAAGATATGCATTATAGAAATCCTCCTATAGTGGTGGTATAGAAGCCCTCCTAAGCTCATTGGCTATCCTCCTATACGGAACCATCGCTCAAAGTCCACAAACCCCCAGCTATTGCGATCTCGCTGGTCGGTGGCTGGCTTGATCTAGATGTGTAATCGAGGCGGACCTTCATGGTCTAGGCGGTGGACGAAACCCTCCGCTGTATATCCGCTTCTCGGCGTGATTTAGAGCACGGCACGACCAGAGCGGGCAGAATCGCGGGTCAGGGTGTCTCCGCCTGCCTCTTCCGCTCGCTTCTCCTCCCCGAAGTTTGTTCACGGTCATACTATCGATATGACACCCTGAGGCCGACTCTCATCTAGAACAACACATCGCTTCTCCAACCATGGTTGTCCCCGCCGACCACCATAAAACCTCTCAAACTCCTCGATGGTCGCCCTCACTATAGGAGATAGTCGATTCGCAATAATAACACCACTGTGAGCACCTTCTTCGCACGCCATCGCCTTCTTCGCCAGAATCAAGCAAGTTGCTCGCTATATCTCGCATCGTCAGTGGTACTTGCGCTTTCCTTGTTGTTAGCTTCTTTGTCGCCTTGCCTTTTGGATTCCAGTAGGGTCAAGGCGAAGGGGGGCTCAGATCTCATCACCAGATTTACCCACATTCTTCTTCACATGAGCCATCTCGATGGATCTCAAAAGGACAACTATCACTAACAAGAACCAATCGCTAACTGCCACTTTTTGAGGCTTGGCCTCGATCCGCATCGCATGAAGCTATTCTCGAAAGTTGATCGACACAACTAAAAATAGGACCTCAATTCAAGACCGACTCGCCACACCGCATAGAATAGCTAGGATATACAAATAACTTTTAATTATTCATCTAGAGACAACGAACCCCTAAGAAGCAAGTAATTAGGGAATGAAATTGGAAATGAGGGCTTATACCGACGAACCGCGATCCGAAAAGAAGAGGAACGATAATCGGGAACCACCGGGAAGCAATGAGAAGCTAGGGTTCCGGGCAAGCAATGCGGTGGATTGGCAACGTAATGCGGCGAATCACCAATTTAGGGGTTGCAATGGCGGAATGCCGCGCGTGAGAGGCGCTGGAGTGAGTTAGAGCCTTTAGCGGTGCTTACGGCACGGGTTTGCTTGTTTCGGGTGCTGGAGAATCGTGGGCACGCTGGTGAGGATTTGCATGGTGGCGCTGGCGGCGTTTCTATGGTTGTGCGGTGGCATCGGGTATGACACGGCAGGCAATACTGGGTGGCTAAAGCACGCAGGTGTGTCGGTGAGCAGGACGCAGGCGCAGCGGCGGCGGTGGTATGGGCTCGACAGAGGATGGCACGGCGGAGCTTGTTATGCGGTTAGGGTCTGGTGAGCGTATGCAGGGCGTGATTTCGCAGACGGCAGGGTCCGTGCGGGTGCATGAGCAGTATGGCGGCGGCTGCATGGGCGGCGGCTAAGCGCGCGCAGGCGTGCGGCGGTGCTGCCGTACATGTGTTCAGGCGGCACGAAAGCGGCATAAGCAGTTTCGAGCTCGGCGCTTAGGGTTAGGCACGGCGCGTTGTGCACGGGTTAAAGGTATCCTCGATGGAACAGATAAGGAAATCGAGAAGAAAATGGGTCTGCGACGTTTTTCATCGATCGGACGCCTAGTGGCAAGCATCAGACGCTACTACACCTTTGACCGGTCTGATCGATTCTAGAGAGGTCCAAATCCTAGAATCACGCATCGAGGCGTCCGATCCCAACCGACCGACACAACCAGAGTTCGGTCGATCCCTGTTGATATCATCTTCTCACCGGACGTTGATCGCTTCTCGATCAACGCTGGAGAACACCGCTTTAGCGTCCCGGCCACTCCTTCACAGAGTAGCTTCACCTCCTCGTGAACCGATTGACGCTGACATCGAGTCTCGTGCAACAAGGCTCGATCACTTTTTTTTTTTCTAGCAAATCTTCAAAGTTCTTCGTCGTCGTCGTTACCAAATCAAGTCCCAACTCCAATAAGATCCAAATAAACACCAATTGGGATCAGATGTGAGTGACCTTTCTCAAACCCTCAAATTTTTCAAAAATATTTTGGCTTAGGCTATAATTCTTTTTTTTAAGAAAATAGGCAATAAGAGGGCAATTGAAGATAAACGTCAAAAGCAACATACATGCATGGCGCAATGCGACATTTGAAAGTAAATCTAGTTGCTTGTCAAGTTTGATCCAAGGTTAAGCTTCTTTCACACGCTTTCCAAATTTCGTTATCTTAACCATGTTAGACAAGCCCTATATGCATTACTCTTCAAACATTAAACATGTTGTGTATTATAATGCAATGCAAGAGACAAATACAAAACTCATCTTTTAGTGAAATTACTAAAATCAAGAACATTGATCTCATTGCGCAATCTACAAAAAGTGTTGCCTCATCTAGCGTTTAGTAAAGATATCCACAATTGATTCTCGTCCTTACACCTTTCTAAAGATATATCATTCTTGCAAAAGATGATCTCTAAGAAAGTGATGGTGGATATCTATGTGCTTGGTGCGAGAGTGTTGAACCGGATTATTTGGGTAAGTTTTACCACACTTTCATTGTCGACAGTAAGAGGTACTTTTTCAGAACTTCACCGTAGTCTAGCAAAGTTTGTTTCATGTAAAGAATTTGTGCAGTAACAAGCACCCACGGCAATGTATTCGCTTTCAAGGTGTGGCTAAAGTGTTACACTATTTTTGTTTCTTGAGGACCAAGACACAAGTGATCTACTAAGCAAAATGGCACCTTCCGGATGTGCTTTTTCTATCAACTTTGCAACCGGAATAATCTGAATCAGAATAGCCAATTAATTCAAATCTAGCTCCTTTGGGATACCAAAGACTAATGCTTGGTGTGTGCTTAAGATACCTAAGGATTCTTTTAACGGCAATCAAGTGAGTTTCCTTAGGATTAGCTTGAAATCTGGCACACGTACACACACTAAACATGATGTCGGGCCTAGATGATGTTAAATATAACAAGCTATCAATCATAGAGCGGTAGAGAGTTTGATCAACCGTGTTACCTCCCTCATCTAGGCTGAGATGTCCATTAGTTGGCATTGGTGTCTTGATTGGCTTACATTCATCCATCTTGAATCTCTTGAGAAGATCATTTGTATATTTCTCTTGAGAGATGAAAATCCCTTCTCTCATTTGCTTGACTTGAAAATCAAGAAAGAATGTAAGCTCACCAATCATGGACATTTATCCAATCCAGATCTTGAAGAGCTTCTTCTACCTTAGTAGGCTCAAAGTAAGAGACAAAAGAGTGATGAGCAATAAAATGAAGAAAGTTTTTTATGAGCGTAGTCATTACACCCTTTGATGGACTCCCTCATGATGAGATCTTTGTGATGATCTTGTAGTAGAGGTGTATTTCTTCTATTAACCACTTGAGGAGGAGGTTGTGGAGCATCAAATATCTTGTGTGTTTGTACCACCATTTGATCATGGGAGACATGAGTGTCTTCATTTTCTACTCTCCCATCTTTTTCACCATTCAGGCACAAGGCACACTTGATGAAAGAAGGTGGATCAATCACTTGTACATCATCTTCATCATCTTTGGGCTTGATGTTCCAACCAGAACAATGTTCTTCATAGCCTCCCTCAATGGTTCATCACCCACATCATCAAGATTCTCATGTGCTCTTTGGGAGTTTAGATTCATCAAATTCTACATCATATGTTTCTTCAATTAAGCCGGTGGCATGATTAAATACCTATATGCTTTGGACTTTGATGAACAACCAATAAGAAAACCAATATCACAACGTCTTTGAAACTTTCCAAGGTGTTGCCACTTCTTGTAGATGTAGCATTTGGCAACCAAACACCCTAAAGAAGGAGACGTCACTTCTTCCCATTGAGCAACTCATAAGGTGTCTTGCTAAGGAACTTTTGAAGAAATAGGCGGTTGGATGCATAGCATGCGTGTTGATAGCTTCCTACCATAGAGCTGGGGTGTTGTATTCATCTAGCATTGTTCTTGCAAGAGTGATCAATGTCCGTTCTTTCTCTCAACTACACCATTTTGTTGAGGGGAGTATATGTTATGGAGACCTCATGTTTGATTCCAATCACTGTTACTAGGCTTCTATGTTTGTGTTGTCAAATTCCTTTCAAGTTTGAAATCTCCCCACCAAATCATTCTTTAGCTTCCAGTGAGCTCTTCACAGCAGAGCAAGTTCTAGGTGCCATAGCCACCCAAGTGTTGTTTCCTTTGGTGAAGGCAAGTCTCAAATTTGCATGCTTGGCAGGTGAAGTCCAATTAGATATAAGAGTTGTTGTATCTAAACCTTAGAATATCAAAGTAAGAGACAACAAGAGTGATGAGCAAGATACACAATGAAGTAAGTTTTTCATGAGCGAAATATTTGAGACCATTTGATGGACTCCCTGCTCAACTCTTTATGATGAGATCTTTGTGATGATCTTGTAGAAAAGAGGTGTATTTCTTCTATTAACCACTTGAGGAGGAGGTTGTTGAGGGTCATCAACATCTTGTGTTTGTACCAAGGCAAAGTGACCATTTGATCATGGGAGACATGAGTGTCTTCATTTTCTACTTCCCATCTTTTCACCATCTTGTGGCATTGACTTGATGAAGAAGGTGGATCAATCACTTGTACATCATCTTCATCATCTTTTGGGCTTGATGTTGCTCCAACTGGAATGTTCTTCAATCTTGACTTCTTTGCTTTCTTCCTTGAGCCCTCAATGGTTCATCACCTCACATCATCAAGATTCTCATGTGCCCTTGGGAGTTCTTTGTTAGATTCATCACCCACATCATATGTTTCTTCAATTAAGCTCGTACATGATTAAATACAATCTAACATGCTTTGGACTTTGATGAATAACCAATAAGAAAACCAATATCACAATATTCATCTTTTAGTCTTTGAAACTTTCCTCTCAAGGTGTTGCCACTTCTTGTAGATGGCATTTGCAACCAAACACCCTAAAGAAGGAGACGTCTTCGTCTTCTTCCCATTGAGCAACTCATAAGGGTGTCTTGCCAAGGAACTTTTGAAGAAAATAGATGAAAGTGGTTGGATGCACTGCATGCAAAAGGATAGCTTCCTACCATAGAGCTTCGGGGTGTTGTATTCATCTAGCATTGTTCTTGCAAGAGTGATCAATGTCCGTTCTTTCTTCCTCAACTACAATCGATCATTTTGTTGAGGGAGCATATGTTATGAGACCTCATGTTTGATTTCCAACTCATCACAATTCGCCGGAAGGCTTCTCATCGTTTGTGTTGTCAAATTCCTTTCCATTGTCACTTTGCTAATCTTAGAGGTCGGGTGGCGTGAGCTTCACTTCAAATTCATTTTGTGCTCTCTTGGCAAACTTTTGAAGCATAGATGCAACTTCAGATTTCGTTATGAAGAAAGAATACCCATGTATACCTTTGAATAGTCACCTCAACAATCACAAGACAAGGTCCACTGCTGGTCGTTAAAGATTTCTCCCGGAAACTCTTGTATCTGTTGTTGGTCCAAATAAGTCCATGTGAAGGAGTTCTAGCACCTTTGTGGTTGATATGAAAGCTTTGGTTGGGTGCATTGAGTATTTATAATCTCCGGCTCTTTCCGCTTGCCAGGGGCTTGATATGCACTACAAAGTTTGTCCTTCTCGCTTGAGTTACCTTTCTTCACATCCTTCAATCCTCTCACCAAATCATTCTTCATTAGCTTTCTCTGAGTGAGCTCATCCCAACATGAGCAAGTCTTCTATGCTGCGCTAATCGGGTAAGCCACCCAAGTGTTGTTTTTTAGTTGGGCCTGAATAGGCAAGTCTTCAAATTTACCCGGGATCTTCGAGGTGAAGTCCACTAGATATAGGTTGTTGAGGGGCGGACGGTTATTCTTTCCTGCAACTTTGAATATCACTTTCTGATCATTATCCTCTTAGATACAACAACTTCCTTCCCTACCATCACTGCGGATGGAGTTACAAAAGCATTGAAGCCAAGATCACAGGAAGCGCCAATTGAGCCGTCCAACGCCTCTTTGATAGAGCAAATATTGAAGCCCAATGAAGCAAAGCATATTTTACCCTTAATGGGGCAACATTTGAGATAGAATGATCATTTGATATTGCCACTTTTTGTCCGTTGGGGGGAAATCCTTTAACCTTGGCCTTTGAATTATCTCCAAATGTGACTTCACAAGTTTTTACTGTCCATCGAAAAGCTTCTTCATCTAGTGAGAGTCGGGGACATACAAGAGATCACTTTCATCATATGCGGGCAGTGCAAAGGGGGTGACGATTGGCCACTATCAATAACCCAATGATGGCGCGTATGCCGTCCCCTCTACCGGATCTTGTAGTTCACCTACACACAAGAGATCAACCTTTATCCGAAGTATTTACATCCTAGAACGCAGCGTTAAGGAGGCAAACTTGTTGAGGGCCCTTTGGAAGTTTTCACCTTCTTCAATAAGTGACTTTTTTACCCAAATTTTGTCTTAGGCCGCCAGTATTCTTGTTGGGAGGTTCTAAGAACATGACTTTGATGATTTTCCCACTAGGAATCCTTTCTACATGTAGTGAGCATTGAAGGCAAAAGGTCTAGCATGCTTGGAGAGGAAGGGTTGTGGTGGTGGAGTTTGGCACTCATGGGCAAAGTGACCTTCTTGATCCCGATCTTTACTCTTTTCAAACATCTCTTTGGCTTTGGCTTTAAGACTCTGTGTTGTTGAGCTTGAGCCTTTTCTTCTTGTGCATCTATTGGTTTGCCGGCTGAAGGCATGGTGGAGCCCAAGGTCTCGGCGGAAGGTCGAGTCAAGCAGATGCTACTTCTCATCCATCTTCATGACCTGGGGTATTCATAAGTAGCTCACTTGGCATTGAAGATGCTTGCCTGCTAGTGAACTTGGATGTCAATCCAATCTTTGAGGTGCTCTTTTCTCCAACTTGAACTTTCTTCCTCGTTTTTCTTCCTTGAGAGCATCATTGTTCTCTTGATCTTCCTTGAGCTTCTTTGTTTTCTAATTTTAGCTTCATTCTCAAGCATCAAATCACCATCATGATCAAGAGTTTCTAGCACAGATTTGTTGCCGCCAGTGTTGTGGCTTTTGAACTCATCAAGATCTTTCTTGAGCTTTTCATTGTTGAAGAGTCAATAACAATGGCGGCCACCTTCTCCTTGTCACTATCATCATCGGATGAGCCACTAGATGAATCAATGTCCATGAGCCAATCACCGACGATGTATGCCTTTCCACTCTTCTTCTTCTTGTGGAAGTTCTTCTTGCCATCTCTCTTCTTGTATGGCTTGTCTTTCTTCTTCTCATCTTCATCACTTGAGTCATCTTTCTTGCCCTTTTTCTTGTTCTTGAACTTGTCTTTCTTGGGCTTTGTGCATTGATGAGCTAGATGACCAAGTTCTCCACAATTGTAGCAATCCATCTCGGAGATTGGCTTCCTTCTAGAGCTAGTGAAGAACTTCTTCTTGCCATCAAATTTGATGCCACTCTTGTTGAGCTTCTTTAGCATCTTGGTGGTTTTTCTCACCATGAGAGCAAGGCTTGCATCATCAATTTCATCATCACTTGAGCTCTCATACTCAAGTCTTGCTTTGCCCTTCTCTTGACTAGCTTTGAATGCTAAGTCCTTGTCTTTCTTCTTAGTAGAGGATGAGCCATCTTGTGGTGTGATTTGCATGTACATCTCATGAGCATTGATCTTTCCCAATATTTGTGTCGGTGTAGCGGTGGAAAGATCACCTTGATGAAGCACAGTCACAATATGCCCATATTTGTCAATGGAAAGGATACTCAAGATCTTTCTTACAACATCGGATGGTTGCATTTGAGTGAGTCCAAGCCCATTGACTTCCTCTACAAGAACATTCAAGCGTGAGTACATTTCATTAGCACATTCTTTAGGAAGCATCTCAAAAGAGTTAAGCTTTTTCATGACTAGATGATAGCATTCCTCACGCTCACTCTTTGTTCCCTCATGGAGCGCACAGACGTCCGACCATAGTGCATGGGCGTCTTTATGGTTCCTCACCTGGTTGAACACATCTTTACAAAGGCCTCTAAATATGGTGTTTCTAGCCTTTGCATTCCATTTTTCATAATTCAACTCATCGCCTTGTGGGTGTGCGGCATCCCGAGGTTTTAGGAAACCTTGTGAGGCGGCTCTAAGTATTCCAACATTTAGAGCTTCTAGATATGCCTCCATGAGGATTTTCCAATATGGAAAATCACCCCCTCAAAGATAGGAGGTCCATCCACGTGAGACATCTTTCACTAGGCGGTTAAGCCTAAATACGTGAGCACGAGGCTCCAATACCAATTGAAATGATCAAGATGCCCAAGAGGGGGGTGAATTGGGCTAATTCTAAATTTCTTTGCAATAATTAAACCCTATGGTTAGCCCAATTAACCCCTTGTGCCTAGAAAGTGTTTCTATTGATCTAACGCACAAAAGTTTAGCAACCTAAGTTCCAATCCTACTCTAGCATGGCAATTCTATGAATGTAAATGACAAAAATTGAATTGCTCAAAGTAAATGCTCAAAGTAAAGAGAGAAGGAGGAACACAGCGATGTTTTGCCAAGGTATCAGAGAGTTGCTACTCCCCACTAGTCCTCGTTGGAGCACCCGCGCAAGGGTGTAGCTCCCCCTTGATCCGCACAAGGATCAAGTGCTCTCTACGGGTTGATTCTTCGACACTCCGTCGCGGTGAATCACCCATAACTGCTCACAACTTGAGTTGGGTCATCCACAAGCTCCGTCGGATGATCACCAAGCTCCCAATCACCACCAAGCCGTCTAGGTGATGGCGATTACTAAGAGTAACAAGCACGGACTCTCACTTGACCACGACAAGCCTAATGAGAAGGGTGGATGCACACTTTGCTACTCTTGATCTCACTAATAAGGGCTCTCTTTGAGATTCTCAAATCTCAATCACCTCACTAGGACCTTGCTCTTCTTGGCACTCTCAAAGGTGTTTCTTAGCTGTTGGAATGAGCAAAAGTCCCCCCACACACGAGTGGATGAAGTATTTATAACACCGGCTAAAAAACGAACCGTTATGTGCCTCTATGGGGTCACCGGACGCTCCGGTCATGTTGACTAGACGCTCTGGTCAGTTCACCCCGATCTCCAGTGTTCAAGTGATGACCAGACGCTGGACAGCGTCCGGTCAGCACTGACTGGACACGTCCGGTCGCAATTTTCTCTCTCTGGAACCTTACTGGAGTCGACCGAACGCTAGACAACGTCCGGTCGCAATTTTCCCTCTCTAGAACCTTACTGGAGTCGACCGGACATTGGCTCTCAACGTCCGATCACTTCACCTCTTAGCGTCCGGTCGCACCAGACAAAAAACCTTGGTCAAATGAACTGACCGCACTCTGAGCCTGCGTCCGGTCAACCCAGAGCCAGCGTCTGGTAAGTATTTGACCCTCCATTCACTTCCAACTCTCGATCATACGTGAGTGAAGTTTGCTCCAATGGATCTAAGGGCTTTTTAGGAGTAACCTAGTGCTAGTTTTAGCAAGTGTGCACCACACCTAACCCACTAGACTCACCTAGGTCAAGCTACCCATCCATACCCCCCATAATAGTACGGCCAAAGGAAAAACAAAGTCCTAAACTACTCTAAATGTCTCTTCAACACCAAACGACATTTAGAACTAGTCCATCCTTAACCTTATCATCCATCGTTTGAAAACCGAAATGATTTCCATCGTAGGGGCATGACCACCATGATAGCCCGATCGATCTCCATTACCGTGACCTAACTTAATTGCCTCTACAAAACACATGTTAGTTATAGTAATTACATATTGTCATTAATCACCGAAACCCAACTAGGGGCCTAGATGCTTTTGATAGTGTTTTACATTTGATTCGGCGCTAGGTGTATTGGCAGATATGTACAATCAGTATCTCCCCTCCTGCTTCTTGGCTCGCAACATCTAGTTTGTTTGGTTAGTTTGCTAGAGTGAATCAGCACTATTGCCAGGCGAATTAGCTAAGTTGATGCGCGGTGTTGTGACATCGTGCTTACCAGTGTAGAGCTGCTACAAGAATCCAGTCTCGTGGAGGTTTATGGCTTTGTGTTGTGGTTTCGTCAGATGGGGGGATGTTATGTTTTTTCTTGCAACATCCCTCCATGCTTGCTTGTTGCAGTGACGCGGCCACATCCTAAGGGGAAAACATATCTCAAGGACTAGGAAGAAATGAAGACAGTCCCATTGGAAGATGCTGTCCCAGACAAGAAAGTCAAGATCGGAGGCAACCTGTCAGAAGAAGAGGAAGCAGAGCTCTTAGAAACCTTAGCCAAAAACAAAGACGTCTTCACCTGGTCAGCCTCCGACCCAAAAGGGGTCAACAGGGACATTGTACAACACTCCCTTGATATCAACCTAGAGCAAAACCAAAAAAGCAGCGACAAAGGAAAATGTCAGAGGAGAGGATCCTAGCAGCAAAAACCAAAGTTCAGAGGTTGTTAAACGCAAATGTCATCAGAGAGGTCAAGTACTCTGAATGGCTACCAAATGTAGTACTGGTGCCAAAGAAAAATGGAAAGACGACAATGTGCATAGATTTCACAGATCTAAACAAAGAATGCAAGAAAGATCCTGTCGGGTTCATAAACCCGGGGTCCCTCAAGGACCCACTTCTATGCTAGGGCTCGGCCTAGGAAAACAGCATGTAGTTCGTGGGCCGGCCCAAGAGCCTAATACATGACGGGCCGAAGGGACAGTCCGATCGCCGACCGGAAGGTCTACCCAAAAAACAGGCGCTCGCTCGTCAACCTCTCCGGCCCACCTCTCCGACCGGAGCATTCGCTTTGGGCACCAGCCGCCTCTGGGCGGTCTCCCTGATTAGAAAGGCCTGGCCCAAAACACCGCTTCCTACTCCGACCCCGCGTCTCCGACCGGGGACCCCGTAGGAAGCCTGCTTACCACTCTTCTCCGACTGGCACGGCCAGGGCCGACTGGGGCCATCCGATCGGGGACACCCGCTTGGAAGGGACCAGGGGAAAATAGAGAAGGCAGTGCTCAAAGTCAAACCTCGATACCAGGACCATACCCTGTACGCCTGCGGGGATAGTGCTCCTCAACCGCCCTGACACAAACAGTATTGTAGGTGCCGACATTTGTGTCTACAGTATTGTAGGCACCATCGGGCTCCCATACGGCAAAAAGCCTCCTACATACCTCTGGGCATCGATAGTGGGCGCCAGGGTTCACCATACATGGTACACAGGGTAGGGATCCTCACACACCAATAGTATTTTGCAGGTACCGACATCCACCCTTCCTAAAGAAGCCAACGCAACCTCCCATATGCACCTGGCATTCTACAGTGACATCAACAATATTGTGGGTGCCTACCATCATCGCTACCCTCATCGGCGTGGGCAACAAGGCTTAGAAACATCCGTACTCTCTCCCTCTCAATTGTAAAGCCATCCCCTTTGTCTATAAAAAGGGGATGCGTTCCCTCCAACAAAAGGAGGTCCACTTCTTCTAGTTCAGGCTCACTAGATCGATAGCCCAAAAACCCCTCAAGCACACGCTTGAACACCTAGCTCATAGCGGAGTCCCGATCACCCTCGGCCCTTCCAGTCAGACCCGACTGGGCCTCTCGTACACCCTTCCTTTCTCCTTCTCGTTTGTAACCCCATTATAGACTTCGAGCACCTGGGCTCAGGAATAAAGTCACCGACCGACCCACACTGGACGTAGGGCACGTTGCTTGAACCAATATAAATCCTATGTCATTGAGTGCTAGACCACCTCCGATCACAACTTACAGCAAAACTATAAATATTTACTAGTTGGTCACTTTCTGTATCGACAGTTAGCGCTATCCGTGGGGAAAACGATGTACGTTCAACACTTTTTGGTCATCGGATGGCCCATTTCTCCGCCACCCCCACCGCGGTGGGCTCGGGCGACATGATTCACCTCGGCTCACATGAGTATCCCGCACTCTCGCCCATGGGGATGCGGGTTCCACTCATTTTTGAGCCATCCCAGGCCTTCCTCTTTGGAAGCCTGGACTTCGTCGCCGACTGGCTCGGCGTACTCCACCTCCGCGAGGAGGCTCGTGACCCGGCACCCGTCAGAGAGACGTTCTCCATCGACTCTGGGACGCGCAACCTCAACGGCACGGCATCTGCGCTTCATTCCGAGCAAACTCTCTGCTCAAATCCCACTGTAAGTAATACGCGTACTTTTGTTCGCCCTTTGTTTACTATCTTCCACCAATCACTAGTAGGGACTACACCGCACACACCACAAACACCGTACGGTCGGTTCCCCTACGGCCTCGCATCCTCCGTGGATGCCTACGCTTGGGGGCTCCGAAGCGCACTGGCACCATCCCCACTCACGTCCGAATTCGTAGGAATGGCAGGCTTCGTTCCTGTCGTTTCCCATGAACTCTCGGATAACGAGGGCGAGAGCAATGGTTCCAGCATCGCTGATGTGGCGCCCCACCACCATCCATCCCGAGAATGCGCCATGGCGGACATTCCAGGGCAGCCGCCGGTGGTTGTGGAGTCTACGCAAACTCACGCCCCTCCGAACTCGCGTGCGTAGGCCCTCGTGTCTGCGTGAGTGCACGCCGAGGAATTGCGACAACGGTGGCAAAGCCAGCCACCGCCTGCACCGGCACGGTCGGTGCGGCATGTTGCGCCCCATGCGCATGGCCCGGCGGGGGGCGCCCAGGGTCACGCTCGTCAGGTCCAGCACGACATCGTAAATGAGGGGAACGATGTCCCACAGTTCGCCCGGGCCAGCCAGAATATTGCTGCTGCGGCAATGCTTCTGTGTGGTGTTCCCGAGCCTGTTGATGCTCAGGAGCGGGCAGTCTACCGGAACCTTCGGGTTCTAGTAGAGGCCACCACCATCCAACAGGCGGAAAGCTCCGCATTGCGACTCTGACCCGCGCTCTCTCTCTCCACCGGGGGACGAGGACACGCCAGCCGGATCGCTCTGTTCGCTCACCGCCGCAGCCGTCAGGCTCAGCTCGGGGTGTGGCAGTCGTGCCATGGTCCGACCGAACACCTGCTCCGCACCGACCGCCGGAACGCGAGCAGCCCGACCCGCACCAGGACGCTCGTAGCGTCATCAACGACCAGCATCGGGCCCGACGCGGCAACGACGACCACCATACGGCGCCAGGCGACACGGATCCCGGCCAAACCATTGAGGGAAGCGGTGAAACGCGCCCCAGGCGCGGTCGCTGGCCGAACGACCAGAGCCCCAGCCCTGAGGGTCCGGGGCCACGGGCCTTTAGCCGGCGCATCCAGAGGGCACCGTTCCCGCAGCATTTCCGACCTCCCTCCAACATCACCAAATACACCAGGGAGACAAACCCAGGCATTTGGCTTGAAGACTTCTGGCTCGCCTGTCGAGCTGGAGGAGTGGACGATGACTTTCATCATCCAATACCTTCCTATTTGTGTGGGGGAACATGTTCGGGCATGGCTTGAATTCCTTCCACACGACAGCATCCGCAACTGGGCGGACCTCAAGAGGTTCTTCATCGGGAATTTCCAGGGGACGTACGTCTGCCCGGGGAACTCCTGGGACCTCAAGAGCTGTCAGCAGGAGCCCAGTGAGTCCCTACGGGATTACATCCATAGGTTCTCTCAATGATGCAACTCCCTCCCTGATGTCGTTGACGCGGACGTCATTAGCGCATTCCTTTCTGGGACTAACTGCGAGTCCCTGATCCACAAGCCTGGCTGCCTAAAACCCTGCACCACCCGCGACCTGCTTGACGTTGCCACCAACCACGCCTCCAGCGAGGAGGCAGTCGGAGCGGTCTTCAACGGAGGTCGGGACCAAGGCAAGCCCAAGTGTGTGGATCCAGACGAAGGCCCCTCCACTCAGAGGGGCAAGAAGAAGAAGAAGGATCGGCGCCGGTCGGACAACGCCACGCTGGTCGCCGTGGCTGATCGCACGCCTAGGCAGCCCCAACAGGGACTGCCTAACCACATCAACAAACTCATGGATGGTCTGTGCCCCAACCACGCCTACCCTCTCAAACACCTCAACAAGGAGTGCGAGCTCCTCAAACGTTTCCTCCGACAGACCGGCGGGTCAAAGGAGGGAGGCACGGTAGGCAAGGATGGAGACGGTTTCCCCGAACCTGAGGAGTGCATCATGATCTTCGGTGGGTCCGACGCCATCTGGACTAAACGCCAGCATAAGGTACGCTATAGGGTGGCATGCGCCGCCAAGACGGTCGTCCCCTCCTTCCTTAGCTGGTCAGAGTCTCCGATCACCTTTGATCAGAGGGACCATCCCTCCTGTGTCGCAAGACCGGGATGCTATCCACTCGTCGTCGACCCCATCATCCGCAAGAAGTGCCTCACCAAGGTCCTGATGGACGGGGGGAGCAGACTCAACATCCTATATGTCGACACCCTCGATGTGCATCCCCCGATCGGAACTCTACCCGGTGGGCTCTCCCTTCCACGGGGTAATCTCGGGAGCGCAGGCATACCCGCTCGGACAGATCGATCTACCCGTCATGTTCGGCAGCCGGGCCAACTTCCGCTCGGAGGTCCTCACCTTCGAAGTGGTGGACTTTCCGGGGTCCTACCACGCCATCTTTGGGCGGCCATGCTACGCAAGGTTCATGGCGATCCCCAATTACACCTACCTCAAGCTAAAGATGTCGGGACCAAACAGCGTCATCACCATGAGTAGCGCCTTCTCTCACGCCTTCGTGTGCGACCGCGAGCACTACGAGCTCGCCACCGTGGTTGTCAACTCGTCCAAGCTCCTGCAGCTCGGGGAGTCGTCAGCCCCAGCAATCCTAGACTGCAACAAACCGACCTCCTTGACGGCCTTCCGCCCGCTCGAGGAGACCAAGGCGGTGGGTGTCGAAGCCACTGACCCGGCGAAAATGGCGTGAATCGGAACCCAGCTCCCAACCAAATAGGAATGCGAGCTCATCGACTTCCTGCACGACAATCGCGACGTCTTCGCATGGCAGCCCTCTGACATGCCGGGGATACTACGAGAAGTCACCGAGCATGCACTACGCCTTATCCTAGGCTCAATGCCCGCTAAGCAACGCCTGCGTCATTTCAACGACGAGAGACGTGGGGCAACAAGGCTTAGAAACATCCGTACTCTCTCCCTCTCACCTATAAAGCCATCCCCTTTGTCTATAAACAGGGGATGTGTTCCCTCCAACAAAAGGAGGTCCACTTCTTCAAGTTCAGGCTCACTAGATCGATAGCTCAAAAACCCCTCAAGCACATGCTTGAACACCTAGCTCATAGCAGAGTCCCGATCACCCTTGGCCCTTCCGGTCAGACTCGACCGGTCCTCTCGTACACCCCTCCTTTCTCCTTCTCGTTTGTAACCCCACTACAGACTTCGAGCACCTAGCCTCAGGAATAAAGTCACCGACCGACCCACACTGGACGTAGAGCATGTTGCCTAAATCAGTATAAATCCTATGTCATTGAGTGGTAGGCCACCTCCGATCACAACATACAGCAAAACTACAAATATTCACTAGTTGGTCACTTTCTGCACCGATAGATCCATTTCCAATACCAAGGATAGACACCTCCATTAACAAAGCAGCAGGATGCAAGTGTTTCTCTCTCCTAGATTGCTTGTCAGGATACCACCAGATCTGGTTCAAAAAAGAAGATGAGGAGAAAACAAGCTTCACTACCCCCTTCAAAACTTATTGTTACACAAGAATGTCCGAAGGACTGAATAACATTGGATCAACCTTCGCTCGGATGACAAAGGCAGTCCTCGGCCCTCAGCTGTAGAAAAACATCATAGCTTATGTTGATGATATTGTAGTGATGAGCAAGAACGATGGAGACCATATAGCGGATTTAAAGGAAACCTTCGCCAATCTAAGAGGGGCCGGGCTGAAACTCAACCTAGAAAAGTGTGTCTTTGGTGTAAGCAGAAGTAAAATGCTTGGGTACATCATAGGACCCAAAGGCATAAAAGCCAACCCAGATAAAACAAGGGCCATAATTTTGATGGTGGAACCCTCAACCAAGAAGGAAGTTCAAAAACTCACTGGAAGAATAGTAGCGCTGGACAGATTCATCTCAAAGTCAGCAGAACGTAGCCTCCCATTCTTCAAAGCTTTAAGATGTGGAGACAAAGTAGAATGGGGGCCCAAACAATCAAAGGCTTTCCAACAACTCAAAAATTATTTGGCTACTAAACTCATGGTAATAGTGCCGGATCCGGAAGCACCACTGTTGTTATATGTTGCAGCCTCTGACCATGCAGTCAGTGGGGTTCTTGTCCAAGAAAAAGAAGAGTCGAAGGCCATTCAACAACCTGTCTATTACATCTTAGAAGTCCTATCAGGAGCAAAGCCAAACTACATAGAAATGGAAAAAATAGCGTATGCGGTGTTGATCTCCTCTAGGAAATTGAAGCACTACTTCCAAGCACATGAAATTACAGTACCATCTTCTCAACCACTAGGGGACATACTCTGCAACAAAGAAGCCTCTGGAAGAATAGGGAAATGGGCAACAGAGTTATCCCAGTTCCAAATCAATTATGTATCAAGAACAACAATCAAGACGCAGGCATTGGCAGATTTTATGGCAGACTGGACACCTTTGGCACAAACAAGCCCCGTAGCCCCAGCCCCAAATCTGGACACTTTACACAGACGGGGCTTGGGGGCATCTAGGTGCTGGGGCCTCCTCTATTCTGATAGCACCATCTGGCCTCCGTAGGAAGCACGTAGCAAGGTTGGAATTCAACAAGGCCTTGTATTGGGCCTCAACAAGGCAAAAGCACTAGGAGCAAGAAAACTACTAGCAAAAATATACTCCCAAGTCATAGCAGGGCCAGTTGAAAAAGAATACATGGCACGGGAACCAGAACTGGCCAAGTACCTGGCCATAGTAAGGGCTCTCGAATGGAGGTTCTAGGGATTCACCTTGTAGTACATACCAAGAGCAGAAAATGCAGAAGCAGACAAGCTAGCGAAGGCGGCAGCAAACAACTTGCCCATGCCAAATGGAGCCTTTTATCAAGTATTGCCTGTACCAGCAACGCAGTCCACGGTGATGGCAATCAAAACAATCTTAGTCACTGAATCCGAAGACTGGAGGCAATTGATCATAGACTGCATCAATAATGTGCATCACACAGTGGACAAAGCGACCATAGCTAGAATGGCAGCGAGAGCAAGAAAGTATACACTGGTAGAGGGAATACTATACAAAAAAGGCGTTGTCCAACTGTTGCTCAAGTGCATATCTCAAAGTGAAGGAAAAACCTCCAACAAGAAATTCACTCAGGTTCTTGCGGCTCAGACATCGGTCTAAGGGCTCTATCTGCAAAAGCCATCAGGCAAGGGTACTATTGGCCTACCTACATCAGCAACACAGAAGAGATTGTCAAGACATGCCAAGCATGCTAGAGCACCTCCCCACACCAGTTAAAACCTTCGGCTGTTGTACAACTCATCCCACCCATTTGGCCCCTCCAAAGATGGGGGATGGACCTGGTTGGGCCGCTGCCACCATCGCAAGGGGGGACAAGTTTGCAGTAGTGGCCATAGAATATTTCACAAGGTGGATTGAGGCCAAACCACTCGCCAAAATCACATCAGAACCAGTAAAGAAGTTCTTCTAGAAGAACGTAATCTGCAGATTTGGAGTACCAGGAACCCTAACAGTTGATAATGGAAAATAGTTCGACTCGGACAACTTCAAAGAATTATGCAAGAGTATAGGCACCAAGGTTGCCTTCGCCTCATTCTACTACCCAGAATCAAATGACGCAGTGGAAAGAGCTAACAGGGTAATATTCTTAGCAATAGCAAAGACTCTATTCAACCTTTGTAAAGGCAAATGGGTAGAGGAACTGCCAAAGGTAGTGTGGTCCCATAACACTACAACCTCTAGAACAACAGACTTCCAACTGTTCAAACTCTTGTACGGCGAAGAAGCAATGCTGCCCGAAGAAGCCAGGCATTAGAGCCTCCATGTCATAAAGTAGGCACTCACAGAAGAGGAAGAATACTCGAAAGAAATGATTGAGGGTACAAGATTGGAAGCAGTTGAAAACATTAAAAAGTATCAAAACCAAACGAGAAATTGGAGAGACAACAAAGTGATTGGGAAATCATACACGATGGCGACCTAGTCCTCAAAAGAAGACCTAATGGTAAAAATGTTGGAAACCTCCAACCAAAATGGGAAGGCCCTTACTTTGCGAAGGCCGTCGGAAGACCCTGGTCATTCCACCTGATCGATGATGAAGGCAGAACAACAACGCATACCAGGAACATCGACAGTTTGCATAGGTTTTACATCTAAATGTAAAAAGGTGGCCTCCATGGAACAATAAGCGTAGGTCAACAAGTTTTTTATTTTTTGCATTTTTACTTTTCATGCAAAAGGGCTTGCACTCTTTTCCTCACAAAGGAGGCTCCTAGTGGAGGTGAGGTTTTTAATGAGGCAAGTTCCATGTAAAAACCTCTAAAATACAAAGAGGAATCCCCAAAAAAGAAAAATAAAACAACACAAAAGGCGAAGGTCGAAAGTGGCTAGCAACACAACCACAATATTCGACGGCATAATTAAAATAGAGGACCCTCCAAGGCTTTAGATGAGGGCTCTAAAGCATGGAACGACCTCCTCGGCTAAATTAGCCTACAACCTTAACAAAGCCCTATCCATACTCAGGCTTCAAGGATATATAAGAGCGGCCAAAAAGGCCAAAACTAACATGACAAAGACCTATCTTTGGCATAGGCATTGGGGAGAGGCCTATCGCTAACATGCTTCAGTTAACCGCCGAAATTAATAGCTAAAGCACAATAACAGTAAAACCCAGAAGATACAATAGGTACAGGGGAATCTCAACTTTAAAACAAATCCAAGAAATAAACACCGGCCAACCACCAAGAGTTATTAAAAACATACAATGGACAGGATATAAAACCCGCCACCCCGCCATCACAACAGACCCAGTCAGTGCATCTCCATACCACTTCCCCTAGAAGAGCGCCAAAGGGGAAGCCAACCAGCCAAAAGATAGCACACTACAGAGATAGCATAAAGAAGAGATGGAGGCTAGAGTTTCCTTATAAATGAGGGACCAGGAGGTATCATGCGAAGACTCATAAATCCAGTAGCTTGCGTTGCCCGGCGAAGGCCACGATCAGGTTGAACGCATCGTCCAACCGATGTCGTAAAGCTTCCGCAAGGCCTGGTGTAACATGAATTCGGTAGCAGCTAGTCAGTGTCAAAGGTTGCGGGATGGTATCACACGAAGGCGCGTAACATCCCCCCGCAACCGAATACACCATCTGGTGCAACCCGACATCAACCCTGTTCGATGGGACTGCAGCTTCAAATTGCTTCTTTGACCTCCGTTGCTTGACCAAATTGCTCTATGGCCTCTTAAGAAGCAACAAGATTTAAAGCTAGCATCTCCGATGAATGCTCAAATTGCACCAAAGCCTTCGCAACATTGGCAAGATCAAACATGAGCACCTAAGTTCCTCCGCTGTGATGTGCCAGAGCTTCCCTGTGAATTCTAAGCAACAGCAGCGATGGAGCCCAGAGAAGAAGAACAAGCACCAAAGCCTCTGCAAGGCGCCCAACATAAAAAACCAACCCACTAGATCCTTCGCACCAAAGCACAGACTCGTATTCAACATCGGTCAGAAAAAGAAAGAGGCGGAGGTGAGAAGAGAAATCAAGGCGCAAGAAAATGTAACCCTTCGGCCTACTCAAAAATCTTAATAGGAACACCTATCATAAGAAAAACATAGTTAAACAATCAAGGGAAAGTTTATTACAAAATAGATACAATTACAACAGTAGCGCATCAGAAGCGCAATAGTACAAAAGCCCAAAGGAAGCAAAACAAAAAGAGAAGGTGCTAAGGCCTCCCAAATAACAATTACAAAGGCGCGAAGGCTGGCCAAACAAGTCAATTAAAAAACTAAGGATGACGCCCTCGCCAAGCCAGCGACATGGTAAACTCCACATGCTCATTGTCAATATCATACTTTACAAAAACAAACATATCGTCAATAGAACGATGGGGAAAAGTTTCCCGCCAATATCGCCATAATTCACCCTTAACATAAATGACATCTTGATACATAGTAACAGGAGGCACGTCCTGCACAGTCCCAACAAAGGAGACCTGTGCAGGACAAGTTCACAATTTAGACCTAAATATACACAACTATGGCGTATCGCCTTCGACTAAGCCTAAAAGAAAACTAAAACCTACACTACACCTCCGGATCAGCAGGAGCAGTCACAGGCCCCAGGAGATTCGGGGCCTCAGTAGCCAGAGACGGAGCCTTCGGAGCCGGTGCCTCTGCAGCCAGCAAAGATCACGCACCAGCAGCTCCACGTGCAGCCTCTTTCTTCTGCAACTCCTGCAGAAAATAACACCAAATTATAAAAATAGCAAGCAAGCAGTAAAGTACCTAAGACAAAGACAAACAAGTTATTAACGGAAAAACTAACCTCGGCCCAGCATGCCTCCACCATGGAGCGAGCCTTCACCCGGCCAAATCTCACCTAGAATGACTTCATGAAATGGTGGACCGATCTACGGATATCGCGCGAAGTCATCCCAAGGTCGGCTGGGCCCTCAAGGTCTCTCTCCTTCACGCCCCTCATGTGCGGCAACCATCTTGCGCCAACATCTTTGAAAGATTTGTAGCAGAGGCCAAAGCTCCAAAATTCAAAGCACCCCCAACGAAGTCAGGCAACTTCATGAAGTTGGCTTTCAACCACGAGAAGATGCTGAAGGCCGAAGGCTCAGAAGGCATCGGCGGCGTGGAGCCTCCGAACTGCTCGAGTGCCCCCACATAAAGCTCAGCCGCCGCTAGGCTGATGGACTTGGCATCCTCAAGGCGCTTAGATAGCACATCTACTTGCGCCTTTAGACCAACGTCACTCTCCCTTTCGGCATCCACCTCCCTCTGAAGGTTGTCGCCCGCCTCAATGGCCATCATGGCGCGTTCAGTAGCCAATCGCTCTACAGCCTTTGCTCCTTCAACCTCCTTACTCTGCGAGTCAACCTTCTAGATTTCCTCTGGTTTAGCATGGGCTGTGCGAAGGCTACCAACCTCCCCCACAAGCTGAGTCTTTTCGGCCTCTAGAGTCTCCACTTCATTCTTCAAGGCCTCGATGACAAAATTGCGGTGGACCACCTCCCACGTGCCACGCTCTTCAATGGCCTCCGAAAGATAATGGCTCTGCCCAAACGAGCGTTAGCCACAAAAAGAGTAGAGTAACAAGTCGAGAAATCAAAAAAAGAAACATACCACACATTGCTGCTCTAAGTTCGTCTGCAGCAACTTGAAGTAATCCACATTCCTCAGACGGTGGCGAAGGCAGACTGGCAGCAAATTTAAGTGTAAGAAATGTAAGACAAAAAGTAATGCAATAAGGGATATAGGAAGAACAACCACCTATATCCTTATAAATAGCTTCAAGGACATTCGCCCACCAACTTATTGTGTTGTCAGAGGGACCTGGAATAGCGAACAAAATTAGCAAAGATCAAATATAAAAATAATGCAGAAACAAAAAGTAACCTTCGCCACCATCCAAGCCAGCGCCGGATGGACGAGGAGTCGGACCACCAAGCGGAGGCTTCGAAGGGGCTCCCAAGCCAATTCGAGCGAGGTCCACACCCAAAGGGTCATCAAGGTTCCCATCAGTCCTTCCAAGGGCCTCTGTCAAGCCCCTAGAAAAATTGGAAAAAGACCCCATAAAATAAGAAAGCTTAACTACTAAAGGAAAAGCAAAGCTGGAAAGTGACCTACCAAGATCCAAAGGACTCGGGACGCTGACTGAGCATCTAGCACCCTCGGCATGGTGTCTAGTGGCCTCAAACCCTATGCCCTGAGGCGAAGCAACTAGAGAGCTCGCCTTCACCTCGTCCTCGGACACCTCATCGAGACCAGCCATAGGTCAGCAAAGGCCAGTACCAGTGGTCTCCCCTATCTGGGAGAAGAAGCATCGCCCTCACCAGCGCCATCGCCCTTGGAGCCAGAGGTTTCATCACCCAAAACGCCGAGCATAGGCACCACGGTGGAGGGCTCAGTAGCAAGGGCAGCGTGCATACCTTGGAGCGCAATATCTGCCAAATTATTGTCTCCAAGATCCAAGGAGGCGGCAGAGCGCTTGCCTCCTGTCCTGGCAACAGCGGAGCTAGAGCCCCCGCCAATTTTCTCAGCAACCTCCTCACCATCATTAGTAGGGGCAGCCGTAGACACATCGGCAGAGGCGGCAGTAGAAGCGGCCCTAGTATTCCGCCTCTTGGTAATGAGCTTGGATGTAGTAGCCGCTTTCCTCTTCCTCACCTCCACCACAGCAGTAGTGTTCTTGGTGGCGGCCTTCCTCGCCTTGTCCTCTATGGACTTGTACACCTTCGTAGGAACTTCATGTTCCTCGTGGTGGATCCCAAATTCTTCAAAGACTCTATTAAGCCGGGGCATCATACCAGTGATGGCCCGGCACGCCAGATACTCTCTATCAGACATCCTGCTAGTATCTCGCGTGCCACCATCTCTGCAGACTTCACCAGCTTCTCCACAGCATGGCCCTCCTTTTTCTCAAAGCCAAAGCGCGGGAAAGGGACCCTGATACTTTCACAAAACATAGGCCGGCTAACCATCTCTATGGTCAAAGCAGTCCTGTTCCTTTTGAGGGGCCAATAGTTAGCTGCCACCATCTCCTCGACCAAGTCACGACCTTCAGAGTACCGGCAGGCTAGAGTGAAGGCCCCATCGCATGCTTCGCGACCTTCTTCAGTCCCCAGACCTTGTTTTCCCTAGGTCAAAGGCTTCATTGGGGTCATTATGGAGGCCAGTGGGTAGCGGGTGTTCTTCTTCCCGTCTGAGCCAGTAGATGACATGCCTCCAGTCTTCACATAGAACCAATATTGCATCCAATCCTTCGACCACTTGTTCTTCTAGGCGAAGGAGATCTCCAACTTTTCGCCCCTCTAGGCCCTTCGTGGCATAAAAGCGTAGCTCCCATACTGCACCACCAGCTGATCTTCTCCGACTCGCTTGGGCTAGCGCTAGAGCTCTTAGTACTCATAGAAAGTACTAATGTTAGGCTCTGTGCCATAAGACAAGCACGCCCAGCAAAACTTGGTCAGGGTAACTATCCCATTAGGCGTTAGATGATGAAGCTATACCTCAAACGCGTCCAACACTTGGCGAAGGAAGCGTTCCACCAGAAAGCAAAGGCTGCAGAGGAAGAAATCCCTAAAAACGACGACATCAGCAGCCTTTGGCTTAGGAATTGTCTCCCCCTCCGTAGGCTTCACCTTAGCATCCCCAAAGCAGCCCAGCTTCCACAAATCCTCGATCATGTCTTTGGACATGAGCGAATGCCCAAAATCCCATGTCTTGGAGGTGCCGGACATGTCTCCTGCCTCTTCAATGGTGATCAGGTCTATGACAGAGGCCTCAACTCTAGAAAAGTCCTCTTCGAGCCCCAATGCCTCCGCGCTAGCAATCATGCACTCCTCAAACCGCATGAACCACCCACTAGACCTAACAATAAGAAGGCATCGGTATGGCCCAAAGAAGGAAGTCTGACGTGGAGGAGGGCTGAGAGGCATAGCCACTTCTAAAAATCTCAGAAGTAACCTAGCAGAGGAGCGAAGGCAAAAACCAACTAGGTGAAAGTAGCAGCGCAGGGGACCGTAGCAGCAAAAGCGATGCCTAGGAAAGGGATAGGGGGGCCTTCACCTACCATCCCTTATATAGCCCCCGCCGTGATGCTTCAAATTCAGGGACCAACGGTCACGTCCGTTCAAAGCGCGCCAGTTCCATAGCCCTCGCGGCAAAGCAAATAGCGACCCGTCAGCTGCACAATGGTCTGATTTAGGCGTCCTAGAAGGGAAAGGGGGAGAAGCCTCTACACATCGCATGCGCAAGAGCCTCCATGCCTCAGAACCTATGGACTAAAAAAGGGGGGAAGGCCTCCTCATGCTTCATGCGCAGGAGTCTCCATGCCTGAAAACCTGAGAAATATGTTAGAGGGCAAGGCCGGCTAGCATCAGACCAAGCCCTCAAGGGGGGAATTGTTGGGACATGGTTGTGAGTCACGGAGGTCAGGGACCGGAGCAATGATGAGAGTTAACGATTAACAAATTTTGTGGATGATGTGTAGGGAAAGAGGACGGCAGCCTCGGCCTGATCGGCCAATCAGGGCGGAGGACAGGAGGCCATGGCAAAGGAGCCCAGAGGAGGTCCAAGGCGGAGGCTCTGGTGGCTGGAGCGAAGGCGCCCAAAGGCTAGAAGCGACGATGGCCCTGGCGGCACCTGCGAAGGCTACGGAGAGCCAGCGCGTAAGTATGCCTGAAGGCCGCCCTAGACGAAGGCTCAGAGGGTGGAGGAACTTCCTAAAGGGCGGCGGTGCCGGGCCGTGGGCCGTAGACTAACTCACGATTGTAGCCCATCAAGAAATGGCGGTCGAAGAAGAAGGCACCCAAATTACCCTTAACAGTTTATGGTAGTGTAGGGATATTCCAAGGATGTACTGTCACCGTCAAGGGACATAATTGTAAATAGTAGCCTTAGCAAGCAATGTCCTATAAAAGGGGAACACAAACTCTGTACAAGGGGATTGTTGAAGGCATTTATGAAACCCTAAGTTGTTCTAGACCCACTCTCCACCCGACACGCCTTAGCCCGAGGCACTTGTTCGGGCGAAGGCTTCAGCAATCTCCTTATAGTCCCACCTACTGGAAACCACTATTTTCCAACAGTTGGTAGCCTCTGAGTTGGATGAGTTTGTTGCTAAAATAGTTTAGCTCATGCCATTCTCACATCCTAGACCCAGATGGAGTAGAGAAAACAACTCAGTGTAGAATAAATGCTGATGCAACTCAAGTCTTTATACAAGCAATGTAAACCGTCATATATTGTATTTTGTAGCAGCATTTTGATTTGAGTAGATTGCTTTATCTAGATGTTTATCATAGATCAGTGAGTTTAATCTTGTGACTAATTTTGGTGGTGCCACTTCAATATTTCAGCATTGTGATTTGAGTAGATTGGGTTTCATCTCTTTGGGGCAGCTCTAAGTCTTTATGTGCATTGTTAGCAGCAGCTAGATGTTTTATTTTTCTAATTTGCAATGATTTTGGTGTTCACAAGGTCATGGACTTTGTAGCCTATAATTGATTATTTGAAACTTATATGATTCTGATTTGTATGCTGGATAATTAAACTTATATGAATGCAAATGAAATTTATATGTAGGTTTTTTGTCACAGTATCTAGAATTATGCTGGATTTTCATATATGATCCTATAACTGTTGTGACAGAACCGTCCAATTTATAAGAGCACAAGTACAATATCAATCACCGAAGCGATCAAACCGTCATACTTGAGCCCATATAAACCCGGTAGTCCACCGAGTGTCACGAAGGACCTTGGTAAATCAACATCACAACCAAGATCGCGTGATTAAGCAAATACACATCACATACGCAGAGTTGCAGCGGAAATAATATTACAATTGGGTTCACAAATAATAGTACAAGTTTGGGTTTTAAAACCGATTAGTGAAAACAACATAGCTTTCAATGATTACATTAATATAAGTTCCAAATATATTGCTAGCATAAGTGCCATCCTCTGATAAAAGCATATAGATGAGAAGTAAATATAGAGTCACCGAGCCCACCGGCGGTTAGCCACCATCTTCAGCAGACCGAGAACTTCACCTACAACATGGTGGGATAAACCCTGAGTACTCGAATGTACTCAGCTAGACTTACCCATCCAACTAATATACTAAGACACCAAGGAGTATGCAAGGCTTTATAAGTAGAGCTAGTATACATTATTTGTAGAAAAAGCATAAGTTATCCAACCTCTCTTTAAATGTGAATCACCAGTTATTAATCCTATCTCATACTAGATTAGCAACTATCCTATGCCAAACATGTTGGTACCATTAAGTCATCACAATAATAGCCATATCCAGTTGAGTTCTTGCATAATCTCATAACCATCATTTCCATCATTTACTATGATGAAGTGTACTTCTATCAAGTTCTCACTATTCGGGCGAGACGGCGATTCGAATCGATTCCTACCCAGCTGGGGAATTATTCCTAACACAAACCCATACTTCCCCCGTCAGGGTCGCATTAGGTCACCTTTGGTACAACTCAGGAACCAAATTCACGGGTATGACCAGCGCCGCACAATCAGAGAACCACTCTGCCAAGGGTGATCAGGACTCTAACCCGCCCTTGGGCTTACGCCAATGGCTCTCCACACATCCTTACTACCATCCAGAGTACGCACTTTAACTTCTCATGGTCCCGGCCTGAGTTGAGCTACTCGGCTTCGCGGTCGGAATGACTTATCCGGCCAATTATGTGAGAGGCTGCGTTCAACATGACAAGATAAACCTCCAACGTCTGGTCCTTAAATGACACAGACGGAGTCACTATAATACCACATATAAGACTCCGCCCAGTCTCCATTTATTCAACAATACCAGGTTATGTTCCACGATAGCACAATATAGCCAACCGTGATCAAGTTATCACCTATAGCTCGCAGGTGACAGGAAATCACCCGACTTCTACCGGTCTAAGCATAGCTAAGCATAATACACGTTCCTGGACTTAAATAGGATTCATGGTAGATATTTCTGATCAAGGAAAGGTAATATGTAGCAAGTGTTTCCAAACAACTCCTGTCACGTAATGCAACAATACGAATAACTTTAAGTGACATTAATAAAATAGGGAGGCTTATAATGCTCCGGGGCTTGCCTGGGATACAACATTAGGTTAGTGTTTGTTAGACGACACTCGCCTAGTGAGTATCTCCCATCCTAGCACTTGTCTAGTCCTTCCATCTTTGGGACAGGTCCACCATACACCGTCTTCAGGTTCGGCTCCAACATCTCATCCGACACGTGGTTCATCTAGCATACCTAATTGAGATACACGATGCAAGTGTATGAATGCGGGGAATGGTAATAAAATATGCATCACATGAAACATTCAAGACAAGCACAAGGCCACACCACATGACATGAGTACTTAGAGAGCAAGCTATTCACATCAAGCCAAACATAGAGATAGCAAGTACATCAAGCATGGCATATTAGTTTACTTAAGTTCTATTCAAATCACTTAAACTTACCAAGTTTAGACAACCTAATATACAATTGCTCATCTTCAGTTAAGGACCTAGCACCTGCACCTAAGCATTTTCTCAAGTTAGCCTAGCACCTAAACAATCAACAAGAACAATGCTACAAAGCATTCACGCAAGCATTCATATTTCAGCAAAACTAAGACTATACAACAGCATAGTAAACTGACCATAACTGGAGATTTACAAATCCAAATGACATTCAATAAGACAATTTGGAAATATTATGAAATTGTATAAAATTCATATTTAATCATCCAAGCATGATTCCCAAGTTAAAAGGGTCAACCAGTCACATTTATCAAATCGGGTCCAGAATTTCCAGAGAACTACAGTTCTGAAGACCAACTTAGAACAGTCATAACTCACAAACTATTTGGCCAAATGCCATGAACCTTTAACACAAGCTAGTTAGGTGAGTTATCTACAACTTTATTATTATCACCTTAAGATGATTCTACAGATAACAAGGTCAATTAATCCAATGAATGCATCTCTGTCTAAAACATGGACAGAAATTGACATGCCAGTTTAAATAGCTATAACTGGAGTTCTACATGTCCAATAAACGTGGTTGTGGACTTTTTAGAAATCTTAGCAAATTCTAAACAACTTTGTTATAAACACCTAAAGTTAATTCTACTATTAAGAAGGCCCCATAATACCAACAAGGAAACCCTCTCTGGGTTTGGGCAGAAACAGCCACAGAGATTTAAGTAAGTATAACTCAAGATCTACTTAACCAAAAATCATGATATTTAGCTTTTTGAAAATCTTAAGAAAAGTAATAAAACTCATGTATTGTCATCAAGTCATGATACATAACTTAACTAAGCCAATTAATTCAAACATGCAGGCCTATTTAGAATAGGAGCAAAGCAACACATGACATTTGTTATTTTTATACATCTTAAACTATCAAGCCTAAAATCCTAAAATTTTTACCAAACATTAACCATCACATATGTAACATGCCGTAAAAATTTGACATTTAATTGAGCACTACGACTGCAGTTATGAAAAAGACAAGTAAGACTAACATTCAAACCCTAACCTGCATAAATCTATTTTTACAGCAGAAACTTTAAACTAAAGAATGCTATATTATAGATCTACTGCATATATAATTTCACAAGGATTCCAAAAAGTCCACATTTGTTATTTTACTATTTTTATACTAATTACTATGAATTTTCAAAGTTCATCATTCAAATCTGTAAAAACAAAAGAAAAGACATGTAAGTCTTGCATCGGGATCCCTGCAGAAAACAGAAATTAAATGCTAGCGGAATGGTCCTTCTCAGCACTATTCAAACGAGTCATGGGTTCTTCACTTAACCCCCTATGAAACTTCCTATTCTCGCGCGTGGTCCTTCGTCTCCTTCACGGCAGCAAAGCAGGGAGCCTGGCCGGCTCGCGGCACCGGCGGCCATGGTCGTCACCGGTGGCGATGGAGTGGTGGGGAAGGACCAGGGGCCCGCACGCACTCGCTGGTGGTCTCAGATGGCCGGGAGGTGGCCCGAGGTGGCTCGGCCATGTGCACCGGCGGTCAGAGGCGACGGCGGACGGCGGCTGCGGTGCTTCCAGCACGGTTTTGGACGGCGAGCACGAGCACGACGTGCAGGAGAGGGAGGTGAAGCTGATGGCGTTGCTCGTGAGGAGCGAGGGGGCTGAGAGAGGGGAAAACGGCCGTGGTACCGGTGAGCTCGGAGCTCGGCCATGGCTCCAACGACGGCAGCGCTGGATCTAACGAGAACGCGTGCGAAGAAAATAAGGAGCCAGACGGTTGGCCGGGCAAGGAGGACGCATCAAGAAGCAGGAACGGGCGGCGTGGAAGCTCCGTTTGCTGGCAATGGCGGGCATGGCGACCGCCTGTGCTCTACGTGAGTAAGTAGAGGCAAGGGCGAGCGAGAGCGACCGAGAGAGCTGGAGAGAGGGCGAGCCAGAGTGAGAGAGGGAGCTGGGACTCGATGAGACAGGGGAACAGAGCTCGAGCTCGGCTTCACCAAGTGACACACGACGATGAGGTGGCGAACGGGCGCAGCACAGAGGAGCCACGTGGCGCGAGCAGCTTGTGACGGCCGGCCTTGCTGCTTCTGTTGATCAAGAAGGAAAGAAATCCAATACCACCTCAAACATACAACTGAAGCTCAATTCTTCCTCCCATCATATCACCTAAACCGATCGACAATTTGTTGAATCAATTATACCATTGTGTAGAGCTACGGGAGTACTCTAATATTGCTTATATGAAGTTGAGCTGGTTCGGCCTGGTTGGAGAGATACACGGCTACGAAGCAGGGTACACGAAAACTGAAAACTGAATATTTCAGTTCTAACACTTAGAAGTTGATTCTTGAAATCCCTAATCGAGACACTTAGAAGTCGAATCAAGCCTTGATCCAAAAATAAAGTTTGTTCTACATAATATGGACTACAACTTTTATTTAGGTTCCACTGCCATGCAAACCTTCTAAGCCACAGTTCAAACCGCATCATGATAAAGCTTAAATTACCCTTTTGATCTATTGGAGCATTTTCTGGACACTTGCTCAACACGAATCCTTCATAACTTTTGTTCATGAATGTAAGTAGAGTTGTTTGAGCAAGGTTGCAATGTTTGTTTAATGACCAATGTTTTCATTCACTTAACAGTGCAATTCCAACAAGGATGTAACTTATCATTTCATGTGATTTCTTGATTCCAAACTTCATGAAACTTTTCCATGGATCAATATAGATGGATATTGATGTGAGACATATGAAAGAAGTACACCCTACATTACTCAAGCATACTTTTTGGAAAGGGCAACATGTAAGCAATGGTGCATGGTCCAAGTTTAAGTGGTGGCTCATTTTTTTGTAGATTTGATCTTTCACCACTTAACATGTCATGGTTGAGCTCAACTGGTAAGCAACACCTGGTGTGTTACAACTGTTTCTGTGCATATAGGTTCGATCTTATCAACTCCCTCTAAGTGCCATGCACGAGGCCCTATAGGCAGTGGTTCTGAAACCCGTCATGAAGAGCATAGGCAGTCTTCAACGGAGTGTTGACGAACTCAAGAAAGAGAAGGCTAAGAACGAAGAGAAGGAGAAGCATCTCAAGAAGAACCTGGATGACCTTAGTGACCACCTGGCGTTCGTGGTTCAAAATGTGCATGACCTCCAGAGCAAGTTGCAGGGCGCCATGCCTCGACCGCCGGCGAACAACTAATGATGATGTGATGTCGTGTTAACTTTTGCTGATGAAACTATGTGACTGTAAACTCTGTGATGACGTACTTTTGGTGATGATGTAATTACTGTGATGAAGTAGTAAAACTCTATGATGCAAACTCCATCACATACTTTGGCTGGAAATGCATATATCTATATATTATTACATACATATTGTTGCTGGTTTGTCGATGGCTGGAGTGAAAATGGAAGAATATAAGCAAATTCATCAATGCTTTACTAATAAAAATCACATTTTTTCAGTAGACTTAGTTCACATTAAAAGTTTCAAACATGCAACTTCATCACAGTTTCACACAAGCTCACCACTGTTCATAGAGAAGCACACGCCAGATAACAGGAGGCCGAAGATGAGAGCAGGGAGGACCAGGGAGGAGAGCTGAGTACGCCGGCGATCCCCTGCAGCTCGAGATGGCGAAGCACGGTCGGAGCACACCTGATCGAGTACACTACGGAGAGGAATGAGTTAGAGTCAGAATCGAGCTCGACCACATCCATGGCAGTGCGGCGGACACAGAACGGCGGCGCGGCGGTGCTCTGGCAAATAAGCATGGTTTAGGTTACTCTAAGGGCTCAGGCAGCATCAGCAGCTCACTGCGATGTCGATGCGCTGCCTGGTTGAACCAGGGACGAGGCAGAGCTAGCTGGCTGGCGGTGATGGCGCATGCGGCGGAGTGAACTGGTGCCGAGGTCGTCGTTTCGCCGCGACCTGCGCGGTAGAGGTAAAAGAATGGAGCCGATGAGCATCACGGAGTTGCAGGAGAGCTAAAATAATAAACGGTGTCACCAGAGAAGCGCCGGAACGAGCTAGCCACAGCGAGCTGCCCATGGCGGCCATGGTGGCATGGCCACAGTGGCAGCCTATGCTGAAGGCGATTGCAGCGGCGAGTGGTGGCTACAGCAGTTCGAGGAGGACCACAAGAACTAGGCAGAGCTAGGAGTGCGGCAAATTGGGAGAAGATGGAACAACGGCGATGAATTTCGCCATCGAGCGGCGCGGCGGTGCTCCGGCAGAGAAGAGGGTAAGAGAGGAGCGCCGGTGGCTCAAGCTTAAGACTTGCTCACCTACGCCTAGCCGCCTACACGGCGCGACCGTAAGGCCGCCCACCAGCGCCCACTGCAGCAGCGAGCCCCTCCGGTCTGCCACCCGCCACAGCAGCGTGCCCCACCGGCTGCCGCGCGCCCATCCTTCCGCCACCCGCCTACGTGCGCGGAGCTCAAGTCCACCCGCTGCCCGCCTACGGTCGCACTGCGCAACTCCGGTCGCCGCCCGCCAACTCCGTCTGCGCTCCTCAAAGCCACGCAAGAGCCACTGCCAGCTGTGTTCCGTATGCGCCAAGTACCTCCCTCTGCCCGTTAGCACGTGCCAACGTCTAAGTACGCAGGCCAAGTACTACATACGCGCGTCTGGAACACACGTCTGCCACAAAGTACAGATACGTATAGAGCAGGATGCGTCTGCTACAAGTAGGATTACTCAAGACGCTGTAACAACATACGCGTCTGCAATAAGAGATCTTACTACAGACGCGTGTCACATACGCGTGTCCATTATCCGAGACTCGAAAATAACAACATGCGTCTATAATAACTGCTACAGATACAGACATGTTTTATATACATGCGTCTGTAGATTTAGCTCAGACGCGTTTTACCAACACGCATGTGCAGTAAGCGCTTATTACAGACGCGTGTTGACTTCGTCAGACCGGCGACCCCTGCCGGCGACTTACTACAGACGCGCTTTACTGGTTGCGTCTGTGGTGAGGTGGTGGATACGTGGCTTTTTTACATAGTGGCAAATGGAAATGAAATCATATATGTTGCTGTAACGTCGAAAGCTGTAATTCCTTAGTGTTTGCGTTAGGAAACCTACCACCAAACAACGTCGAGTCCTGCATTCTTCTCCATGGTACGGTTTCACTCACGTGCGATTGAAAGCACACAAATACAAGGCTGCTTCCAGGGGTTTCACTCGATCTAGTTTCATTTAATTCGTGTGTTTTTGGAAATCTTTGTTTTTTCAGAAAAGAAAGACATACTGATCTTATAATCCTTGTTGCTCCAAAGGTACCTCCTCTAGGTTAACCCTTTTACACAAAAAGCGAGGACAAAGTGTAAGAGAGGTGTTATGCACATGCAGACACGTTCCATGTGAGGAGATGTGCCATAAGTAGATTTCAGACGCAGAGCGTTACATCTATTTTACTCAACAAACAAAAATAGGAGTGAGGTTACACATCCAAGTGTTCAAATTTATGAACAGCTAAATGTTTACATTGGTTCTGGCAGTTGATTATATTTCTTGGTAGTTTGTGGCTTGCATATGCAGCAAAATTCATATTTCTTCATTAAACCATACTTGTGTGGAAGATACGAGATCATGCATACCAGGGAGTTTTGGCCTGGTTGGAACAGATTCTAGATGGACTCTAGTGAAAAAAAAAATTGAACCTATGGCCCCAAACGGCGCGCTTTGTGGTCTGCTTCTCTTCCCCATGATTCTCTTCCCACCAGCAGTTAGACGTGCATGAACGCACAAGCTGCACCCAGGGAGCAATGTGGAAAACCGCCTTTGCTTCAAACCCTCCATCCCACTTGCACCTCTCTCCTCCGCGAACCTCCTCAGTCTGATTTGCCGGCCCGCTGCCCTCTTTCATCCTCCGTCTGGATGCCATCCTCCATCCACTGACCTGCCATCCTACTCCAAACTTGAGTCGAGCTGTGCGCCACCCTTCTTCGCTCTCGCAGGCCTGCTGACCTCTCATCCTCATCAGCCCACCATCGACCTCCTCGTCATTCCACCGTCCTCCTCATTGCCGTCTCACGGCCCTGCTCCATTCTCTCCATCCTCGCCGGCCCGCCTCCATCATATATCACTGCCCTCGTCCATCTCCTCTCTGATCCATCCTCGTTGGCTCGCGTGGCCACGCGGCTGCCCTCGAGCGAGCTTCTCAAGGGAAGGTGGTGGCATCCGAGGGAGTTTTGTTTATGGGTTATACAAGGTGGGAGAAGTGTCTCCGGCCGGCTCAGGCTCATCGGCAGCAGATTCTCCTCTGGCGTGTCTGAGTTCTCAAGCAGACTCCCAAACACTATGCTTTTGTTAGCTTCGCTTCCTTCGGAAGCTAGCTTAGCAAGAAGGCCAGCTTTGATTTAAAGCATGGCTCAATAAATCTATCCCAAACAGGGCTCAGATGAACCCAGATTTTCGGTGCTGGTTAGTAATCACTTCAAAGGAATAATAACGGGTGTTGCTAAATTGCTCATCCTTTTTCCCATGCATCGGTATTTGGAAAACATGACATATACGCTTAATCTTCCTTTATATGTATAGGTACAGAGAAAACACTATAATATTAATTTATAAAGCCGAGGTAGAGAGAAAAGTATATCGTCATTTATAAAGTAGTAAGGGGTAGAGAGGGAAAAAGCTACAATAGATAGTCTTCATTTATTCAACGGGAAAACAATGCAATATGCCGGCACAACACATCCAAATAAATTGATAACTGGGAAGCAGCTCATTCCAGTGTCATCGTATTTCCTGGAATGAAAAACTAGAGCAGAGAGTTGAAGGGTGCGTGAGATTGCGACGTGGCATTGCTTTGGTTGTAATGGGAGATGTCGGTAACTAAAGAACCACGAGAAACATGAGAATTCCACCCGAGATTGGAGCATGGTGATCTCCTTGGAAGGACTCACTGGTAGAGAACCGAGCTTTACTCCCGGTGGAGAACCCCCTCTAGTCCCGGTTCCCCACCCGGGAGCAAGCATCCGGGACTAAAAGGGGGTCCTTTAGTCCCGGGTCAGGAACCGGGACTAAAGGAGGACCTTTAGTCCCGGTGGGTAACACCAACCAGGACTAAAGGTGCCTCCTGACATGCCACGATGGCCGACACCTTTAGTCCCGATTGGTAATACGAACCGGGACTAAAGGTTTTTTTCTTTTTTCTTTTCTTTTCATTTTTTTGTTTTCTTTTCAAAATAGGTTTTCGAAGTCGTATTGTACGCTGCTAATTATACATTTATACGCGCGTATAGTATGTTTCGGTTCAAGCACAATGACCTGCTCATTAAAAAATCCGGCTATAGACTCTTGAATTGCTTTGATTTGGTCTTGCCGTATGACCTTTTCCTCCAACCATCGAGTCTACAGGTTTGAATTAAAGGAAAATAAATTAATATATGTACATATATATATATAAAGACATAGTAACACAATCAATAATAATAATTAAATGAATATATAGTGTATTTTTAACGTACTTTGAGTCTCTCTGTAGGAGTTCTTTGGGAGAGCACCTTGATAAACTTGCAAACATAGTAACCACAGTAGTTGTTCCCCTGTTCCTGCCTCAGACACCACTTTACGAGAAAAAGATTTGTTATCCAATCTGGTGATCTGGTGAAAGCTATATGTTTAATTAATAAAGATGATGCGATTCAGGGAACTTACTTTCAAAGGGATTACATTCAGTGGCGCTTTGCATTTTTCCATGTGTTGCTTCTCAATAAAGGTTTTCCAAACACTGCCCAATAAAAAATTTGCCACGTCATCAGATATAGTTAATCATCATGTTTGTGTGTATATATAGTTGCTAGAGATCCCAGAATTACCTCTGGATAATATCTATCATATCTTGGTAGTCTTGTTGTGGTTTTCTCATCGAGTCATAGATTATCAAGTGACTTTTCACCAGATCGATGTCCATCAATATCCAGTGATTGCTGCATGTGTTTATAGGATATAACGCATAACACTCATTAATTAACTAGAATCAACATATGAGCCATTAAGGATGATCGACATGATTAACACTCACTTGAAGTTATAGGGAAAGAGTATATCCTTCTTGTGGCGTTGGTTCACTAAGAAGTTCATGAGGTTACTCTCTGACTCATTCTTCCAATTAGTCTTTGGAGTAATTGGGTCTTTGAATACTATATGGGGATCAACAAAACCAATTTCATTGCAGCCCTCCTTTCTGAGCTCTGTCATTGTAAATCTGCATATATATAGTACTTGTTAGGATAATTTATATGCATATACACACATATGATGAGTTTAATAATAGATCGAAAGAATTATTACTTACAGGCAATAGCAGCTAATGATAACTTTGTCCAGAGAGGTCAGGTGGCATAGTTGATGAAATTCTGCAAAGTCAACATACATAACATCATCGCCACAGAACCAATGTTCGTCTCTAATTCTGACACCAACACAAAAGTCTCCACTAGTAGACGGCTGCATGTACCACTTGTTTAGCAGATACATTTGCGTCCCCAGATCAGATAAGGCTTGAGGGTTGTATAGACTCTGGCCTAGTATAAATTTTTTCTTCCAAATATCAACCTCCGCCGCACTCTCAATGTTTCCATCACCAAACATCTGGTAAAGGTCGAGACCAGTCTCATCAAGAAATTCACCAAGGTGATCCAAATCGACATCCGGAGGTATGTTTGCCTGATGCATTAATCCTAAATTCGAACCATATTCATTACCAACAACTAGCGGGGGGATTGATTGGTGCGCTTGTTGTCCGAGTTGGGCAACTCCTTTCCCTGCCCGCTTCTTTTTCTATGCCGCCTCAATTGACTTGGTGAGAGTGCGGTCATAGTCCGATAACGTTGATTTGGACGGCTTACGAGATTCCCGCTGTTGTTGCTGGTAAGAAGTCACCTTTTTTCTTAGAATATCTGGAGCTACGAAGAAGTACGGTTTCTCCGGGTTTCTCCTTACTTCTTGATTCATTTTAAGTTTGTCATAGAATCTAGACATGTCTTTTTTATATGCATCAGTTCCTTCTTCCTTCTCTTCAGATATTATTTTGGGAATAGCCCTTGGTTTCACGGTGGCTTTCTTTGCAGGCGGGGACTGGTTCTTCATTTGAGGGGCTGGCCTCTTGCTAGGCTTCTTGGTAGGCGAGGGCGGGAGGCATTGGAGACCTCCTTGGAGGTGTTGGCGATGGCGTTGGAGACCTCCTTGGAGGTGGCGGCTCTATGGCGTTGGAGACCTCCTTGGAGATGGTGTGGATGCAGCCTCGTCTTCCAACACAATGTCATCGTCTGAGAAGCACTATGATGATCTGGCGATTGAACAATTGGATTTAGGTTGGGGAGGATCTGCTACAAAAAAGGAATGACATATTATTATGAGCAGATTGTTAATTATTTAAGCCAATACAAATTAATGATGTAGTGTTTTCATCCGCACGCATACCTATGGTGAGGTAGTTCAGGAGGAGGTGGAGCCGACATCCCCGGAATGATGATGTAGCGCTTGCGCCATAGAATGAATGTCTTCTCTGCTTCTCCTAGAGTCTTCTCGCCATCACCTCCGTGGAATGTCAAGAGGCAAATCACTAAAACCTTTTTTCACTTTATCTACCGAGATGATAGTAGCATATCCTTCTTGGATTATATTCCCATGAATCCTTGGTGTCTTGGTTCTTGGGTCGATAGGATTAACAAGACCGATAGCCACCTTGATTGTGGAATTCTCCTTCGAATGTGTAGCTCACATGTTGTACAAGGTTCGATGGCGTCATCCACGAGGGAAGCGCAACTCACGTCCCCTTGATTTGGTATCTCCATGGAAGCGCAATTGCTTTTCAACCGAAGAGATTGGCTAATGTTGATTCCTCGGCTCGATGCTCGCTTGCTTGCACTCACTTTGCTATTTGCACTTGCCTTCCGATTTCCTCCTGCATTCTCGCTTCAAGGTTTTTTCCCCGCTCCTGTGCTTCACGCACTGCTTCCTCCAACCTCTGGAGCCGCTGTGCCTCTTCTTCCTTCTTTCTCTGGTGACTTCTGTAGGAAGGTCTGTCCTGAGAGAATCCATGCTCCCACGAGACACTTCCTTTGCCTCTAGTTCGGCCACCATGTTCAATAGTCCCGATGGCGTATGTCAGCTCATCCTTCTTTCTGTTGGGCCTGAACGCACCACTAGCAGTAGCTCTCTGAGCATAAAATAATCTTCTGCAGTCTTGCGCCATAAACGCACTTCCCTGTCTCCTGGTCTAGTGTTCCCCCATGAGCGAAAAACCAATTCTTTGCACGTTCTCCCCACTCGAGTGATTCTGGTCTGATACCCTTGGCAAGAAGGTCTGCTTCCATTTTGTTCCACTTCTTAATGGCAGTCGGGTAGCCACCTGATCCCAAGGTATGGTGGTATGTCTTCTGTTGGGCATTACGTTGGTTCTTTATCACCCGACTCACACCCTCTTCCGAAGTCTTGTACTGTACAAACTCATCCCAATAGGGCCTCTGCTTTGAGATCGGGCCTGGGACAGTAAAATCTGGTGCTATGTTCTTCTTCACATATGTCGTGTATAGGTGTTTCTTCCAAGTCCTGAAACTGGTGGCCATCTTCCTCAATTGCCCAATCCCTAACTCGCTCCTTCAATTCATCACCATCTATTATATCATCATAACCATCTGTTTGGAGCGTGAAATGTACCAAGACATCTTTCCAAATTAACGCCTTGTCACGATCGGAGACAAAACTGATATGAGGAGCATTGGTCTTCTTCTTCCATTCACGGGTACTAATCGGGAGCCGGTCCCGTACAAGGTAACCACAGTGGTGCACAAATTTCATTTTATTCGGCCCCCCCGGTTCTCCTGTATCCACATTGAACTCCGAGATGATGAAGCGGCCCTCCAATGGCTTTTTGGGACCTCGAACATTTTTACTCTTCGTTGTAGTTGTTGATGTCGATCCAGAGGGCTACAAAACATAAACATTATTTTTAATGTCATGAGCACACATAAGACATATGATAATATATATAGCTAATAATAAAAATATATACTTGGCCAATATGTTGTTGCTCATTTTGTTCAAGAGCTAAATCATCGACTCCCGTCATCCGTGCATCCTCTTGCACGTTATTTTTAGCACCATCATCGTCGGCAACTTGAGTGCCAAAGTTGATCAAATTCATCATCAACTCCTCCTCATCCATGTTTCTCGGTCGGCCATCTAGCTTCAAAAAACAAAACCAATATATAGTACGTCAAATCTTTGCTTACATGCGTAAAATCTACGAACAATATGCATTATTAAATCTTGCCCTCGGTCACGGACGCAATTACATACACTAGGGCGAACTACGCCGATACTAGGGCGAATTAGGGCTATACATAAACGGCGAGGGCAAATTGCGTCGGTGACTAGGGCGAACCACGTCGGTGACATCAACAATAGCGGTTCGCCCAATTGTGTGATTGTTTAGCATTAACGATAACGATAATACGAATGTTGATCAACTAGGCCACGAGAAAGGGCGGTGTGACAAGAGTGGCGGTGCTCCACTCCGCCGTATATATGTCTGTACACATGGGTGAACGAGGGCGGCGGTGCTCCGCCGTATACATAGAAACGCATGGGCGAACGAGGGCGGCGGTGCTCCGCGACGTATATATACATGCATATGAATACAAATGACGTATAAACCATGTGAACCATGTAGTCATTCATCATATGAGAAAATTCTATGCTGATAATGTAAGTATAAGTCATTATGAAATGTAAGTATATGTGTCTTATTGCTAATATAACCAGAGAGAATTACTCCCGAAGAGGTTCACAACAACATGCCAAAAATGATCGAACGAGGGCAGCGGAACCGGCCTAAACCCTAGGGCGAACGAGGGCGGCGGTGCTCCGCCGCCTAAACCCTAGGGCGAACGAGGGCGGCGGTGCTCCGCCGTATACATAGAAACGCAATAATGATAAACTAACATATATGCAATAATGTACCCCATTGGCTAAAAAGTACCTTATATTGTTTAGTCAAAATTAAATTGTTTTAAGTTTGATCAAATTTATAAAAAAATACTTTGCTATTTATGATATCAAATTAGTATCATTCAGTTTATTATCATGTAATATAATTTCACAGTATAATCTATTTAGTATGATAAGTGATGATATTTTTCTCTATATGAACTTGGTCAAAATTATCATAGTTTTTTTAACTGAAATCATGGAGCATTGCTTCCCAGCACTTTATTAACCATAAACAAAATACAAGAAAGTTAGCGAAGTGCTAACTATTTCGACCAAACCTATAAGATCTTTCTTTTTATGATGGACATCACTGTTTTTTATGTTCATTGAAGTGAAATTTTCAATGATCAACTGCAGTCTGATCAAATGTGTTTGATCGGCGTGCGGATCCAAGATCGAGCAAGCTAGCACAGCGTGCTCCTCATCATGATCGATCTGTTGGTCACGGTGTAGCCTAGAGATGGAACGGAGCAAGCAGCTAGCGTACCTTGGGAATCAGCGAAGAACGTACGGTACCGGTGTGGCCACGCGTCTGGCCGGGGCGGCCGGGTAGCAGTGGCGCCGCGAGGTCATCGGCGCGCGGGGTGGCGTGGGGACCACGGACGCGCATGAGGCGGTGGCGGCGACCGACGTCGGGCGGGGTGGCGGCGGCGTCCTCGGTGTGGCGGGCTGAGTGGCGTGGGCGCAGGGGAGAGGAATCGGCGAAGAACGCATGGAAGAAGATGGCAGTGGTATATATATGCCACGCCCCTTTACTCCCGGTGCCATCCCCCCACCGGGAGTAAAGGTCGTGTTACCAACCGGGAGTAAAGGTATACCTTTACTCCCGGTTGGTAACACGCACCGGGAGTAAAGGGTTTTTTTTGGCGGGCCACGAAACTGCAGCCCACCTTTACTCCCGGGTGGGCTTCCCACCCGGGAGTAAAGGTGGCCTGCAGTTTCGTTTCCCGCCTATTTTATGCAATAGTCTTGTTAAATACAATAGAAATGCAATAGTTTTTGTTAAATACATAGTAAATTAAATAAAAGGCATAAAATTATTTTTTTTAAAATATGAATTTTCTTTTTGTTTATTGCACATAGGAAAAATCTATAACCTAACTTTTTTTATTTTTTATTAGAATTATAAAACATAATGTAACTAATATTTATTATTTCGTTAATGCAAAAATGTAGTGTTTAATTAAAATTATTAAAACTATTGGTTTTGGACAGGAAATTTGTTTTCACGTCATTTTAACGTTAATATTTTAATTTTTCATCACTCAGTATCCTAATTTACCTTTTTGAGAGAGAAATCCCACCAAATCAAACATTGATTTAATTTGAAACATGACATAATAAACATCTGAATTCACAATTATTACATAATATCTCAAACACACACTATATTAAATCACTATATCATTAAGTGGGCACAGCAGTGAACTTCTTCTTTACGTATGTCCCTTGGTTATGATCGCTTCGTAACCATGGAGTGTCCTCATCATTTACCAAGATGCTAGGGTCTTTGTTCACTTTGAAGGGCGGAATTCGGTCATCCTTTTCATATTCTTCTGACATGTCCGACTTGTCCTCAATTCCCACGATGACTCTTTTCCCTGAAAGAACTATGTGGCGCTTTGGATCTTTGGTTGAGTCATTATCGTTTTTCCCTCTTTTTGGTTTGGTAGACATATCATTGACATAGAACACCTGATTCACATCCTTGGCAAGGACGAATGGTTCGTCTTTGTACCCAATATTACTAAGGTCTCTGTTGTCATTCCATACTCGTTGTTCATCGTTACCCGCCTTCGGTCACCTTTGACCCATTGGCACTTGAACAATGGGATCTTCAAAGTAGGTGCATATTCTAGTTCCCATATTTCATCTATGCGTCCATAATATGTCTGCTTATTCCCATTCGGTCTGTGGCATCTATCACGGACACCACTGCTTTTGGTTGGTACTCCTTTTATCTTGGGCTCTTGTGTAGAATATGTTCCCATTTATCTCGTACCCTTTGTATGTGACGATATGCCATGATGGTTGCATAGCCAATAAATCTGATTGCTCATGGATGCTCTCATCACCTTGACATTTTTTCGCAACCAACCGCCGAAAGTTTCCATGTGCTTATCGTAATCCAAGCTCGATCTTCCACAGAAACTCGGATCGTAAGAGATCCTTGTGTGTCTCAATATACAGATCTACCAAAGAGGAGTTCTGTAGAACTGTGTAGTGCGCTTTATTGAAATAATCATCATCCGTACCAATATATGTTTTCCTCGCTAGTGTCCCCATTCCGCTTAGTCTCCCCTCATGTCTCGATTCAGGAACACCAATCGAGTCAAGGTCGGGAATAAAGTCAACACAGAACTCAATGACCTCTTCTGTTCCATAGCCCTTTGCGATGCTTTCTTCTGGGCGAGCACGGTTGTGAACATATTTCTTCAGGACTCCCATGAATCTCTCTAAGGGGAACATGTTGTGTAGGAACATAGGACCGAGAGTGAAAATCTCCTTGACTAGGTGAACTAGGAGGTGTGTCATAATATCAAAGAAGGAAGGAGGGAACACCAACTCAAAGCTGACGAGATATTGAACCACAGCATTCTGTAGTTTAGCTAGATCAGTTGGATCAATTGCCTTCTAAGAAATTGCATTGAGGAATGCACATAGCTTCACGGTGGCTAGACATACATTTGGAGGTAGAATTCCTCTTAATGCAACTGGAAGTAATTGCGTCATGAGAACGTGATAGTCATGGGACTTTAAGTTACAGAATTTCTTCTCTGGCACATTTATAATACCCTTTATATTCGAGGAGAATCCAGATGTTACCTTGATGTTGTTTGAGCATTCAAACATGATTTCCTTCTCCTCTTTGCTTAGAGTGTAGCTAGTAGGACATAAGTAATGGCGTCCATCATCTGTCTTCTCTGGATGCAGGTTGTCTCTTTCTCTCAAACAACACAGGTCCTGTCGTGCTTCAAATGTGTCCTTAGGCTTTCCATACACACCCATAAAGCCTAGCAGGTTCACACAAAGATTCTTCATTAGGTGCATCACGTCGATCGAGCTACGGACCTCCAGGACTTGCCAATAGGGTAGGTCCCAAAATATGGACTTCTTCTTCCACATGGGTGTGTGACCGTTAGCGTCTTTCGGAATAGGTTGGCTTCCATGTCCTTTTCCAAAGACGACTTTCACATCATTGACCATATCGAGTACATCCTCACCGGTTCGGTTGCGAGGCTTGGTCAGGTGGTCTGCCTTCCCTTTAATATGCTTGCCTTTCTTTCTTACGGGGTGATTTGCAGGAAGAAATCGACGATGGCCAAGGTACACGACCTTTCGACATTTTTTCAAGAATACACCTCTAATATCACCGAAGCAGTGTGTGCATGCATTATATCCCTTGTTTGACTATCCTGAAAGATTACTTAGAGCAGGCCAATCAATGATTGTTATGAACAACAATGCTCGCAGATCAAAGTGTTCCTGTTTGTACTCATCCCACACACGTACACCTTCTTTATTCCACAAAATAAGAAGTTCGTCAATAAGTGGTCTCAGGTACACATCGATGTCATTGCCAGGTTGCTTCGGGCCTTGGATGAGCACAGGCATCATAATGAACTTCCGCTTCATGCATAACCAAGGAGGAATGTTGTAGATACTTAGAGTAACAGGCCAAGTACTATGACTACTGTTCTGCTCTCCAAAAGGATTGATACCATCTCTACTTAAAGCAAACCTTAAGTTTCTTGCGTCATTTGCAAACTCCGGGAATTCTCTGTCGATTGCTCTCCATTGGGACCCATCAGCAGGGTGTCTCAACATATTGTCTACCTTATGGTCTTCTTTGTGCCATCGTAACAATTTTGCATGTTCTTTGTTTCTGAACGGACGTTTCAAGCGTGGTTTTATAGGAGCATACCACATAACCTTGGCAGGGATTTTCTTACGCGGACGTTCGCCCTCAACATCACCAGGGTCATCTCGCCTGATCTTATACCGCGACGCATGGCATACCGGGCATGCATCCAATTTCTCGTACTCTTTGCCACGGTACAGGATGCAGTCATTAGGACATGCATGTATCTTCTCTATTTCTAGCCCCATAGGACAGACAACTTGTTTTGCTTCGTAGGTAGTGGCGGGCAATTCATTGTACTTCGGAAGCATCTTCTTTTGGATTTTTAGTAACTCTCCAAATCCCTTGTCAGATACACCATTCTTTGCCTTCCATTGCAGCAATTCTAGTGTGGTTCCCAACTTTTTCTGCCCTGCATCACAAGTTGGGTACAACAATTTCTTGTGATCTTCTAGCATCCGCTCGAACTTGATCTTCTCCTTTTCACTTTCACATTCTCTTTGTGCGTCACGAATGACCTGAGAAAGATCATCAGCCGGCTCATCTTCTGCGGCTACCTCTTCTTCAGCTTCTCCCATTGCAGTATCATTGAAGCACGCACCATCAGGAATAATATCATTGTCGTCCCATTGTTCTTCTTCACCTTCTTCCATTACAACACCGGTTTCTCCGTGCTTTGTCCAACAAATATAGTTTGGCATGAAACCCGACTTGAACAAGTGTGAATGAAGAGTCCTTGAGCAAGGATATTCCACCGTATTCTTACATATGGCACATGGGCAGCACATGAAACCATCGCGTTTGTTTGCCTCGGCCGCACGTAACAAAGAATGCACGCCGTCAATGAACTCTTGGGAGCGGCGATCAGCATTATACATCCAATGACGGCTCATCTGCATTACATGACATAAATATCATATTAAAACCTAGATCATAATTAATTATTTATACAACATGCGTGCCACCACAAAAGATACAAATTTATGAAAGAATCGCTACAATGTAGACAATCCCAACTACCACTAAAAGAACTAAAGCTAAAATACATTTCAGGAGCATAAGGATTTCACGACCAATCTCAACTAAAATGCAGACAGATCCCCGATTGTGCAACATCTTTGGGCTTCTTCGGTTGGGATCACTGCCTCATTAGCCAGCCGTGTCTCACAGTAAGATATTTTTGCACGAGTTCAACATACTCTTCCTCCCAGTAGAAGCCTGAACATCGTCCACTTTGCCATCCCACTGAAATTAAAACAAAAAATTAGAACTTTAATCACAACCATCATGAAAATAGGTATAAACTAACCATAATCATTAAATACGATAAAATAACTCACATTGCGATCCGGACACTTGTAGAAGATACGATCCTTGTTGGGACCCTCCTTCTTCACTCGGTACTCCATCACAATCTTCGTCTCATCACGACACTTACCGCATGGAATGAGAGGAAGGCCCGGCCTAAGTCGCTTTGGAAACCCATGAGAGGCCGAGGACCCGGAAGCAGTTGCCATCTACTCTCTATACTCATTTTTTAATACACTATAAATTTCTCCTTTTATAAACAAATAAAATTAAGAAACTATAAAATTATCTAGATCTCTAAACAATGATATTTTTAATGGTCATTGTGTTCTCGTCTTTTACTGCGGCAGGTAAGTAATTCACATGATATTTCCGCAAATTAATAGAAGAATAGGAGTGTACACACATAACAGACTACTGCGACGATGTCGGGACGTGTGAATAAATAACCATCCGTACTAGTTGAACTTGCTTACGTGATCATCTCGGCGAGCATTTCTCCACCGGACGACACCGTACTTGGTCAAGGAAGAGCTCCGATTTTACGAGGAAGGGAACACGGTCTTCCACGACCGTTGTCGCTCTCCCTCGTAGAATCAAAGCTCCTCCTTAACGTTCGTTACCGTTCGGCAGAGAACATGCTCGCCGACATGAACACGGTCCGCTAGTTCAACTAGTACGGATTTTCTATAATTTTCTAACTATTTTCTAAGTTTTTCATTTCATAGAAAGTTAAAATAAAAAGTACGGTGATTGATGGACTCTGCGGCGATATCGGGACATGTGAATAAATAACCATCCATACAAGTTGAACTTGCTTACGTGATCATCTCGTGACATTTCTCCACCGGACGGACACACGTGCTTGGTCAAGGAAGAGCTCCGATTCTACGAGGAAGGGAACACGGTCTTCCACGACCGTTGTCGCTCTCCCTCGTAGAATCAAAGTTCCTCCTTGACGTCCGTTACCGCTCGGCAGAGAACATGGTCGCCGAGATGAACACGGTCCGCAAGTTCAACTAGCTACTTTAACCTTCTTTCATGTAAATATGCAAGCTTGAAGTGATTTTGAGCTCAAATTGCTTACAAATGAAAAAACCACAATAAAGAACCATATATATATAGTGAACAAAATGAGATAAGACAATGGTGAAAATGAGAGTATGAGATTGGTAACCTTTACAACTGAAGAATCGACGGAGAAATCGAAGAAATCGACGGAGGAATCGAAGAATGGATGGAGGAACAATGGAGGGAGGGAGGAAGCAAGAACACTACTGCAGTGAGCTTCAAAATATGCTGAGCTCGGGCTCGGGGAGGAAGGAGACGGCCGGGATATAAAGGGGAGACCTTTAGTCCCGGTTGGTGGCTCCAACCGGGACTAAAAGTAACTTTCCAACCCCGGGCGCAGCCACGGCCCGGGAGTAGACCTTTACTCCCGGTTGAAGCCACCAACCGGGAGTAAAAGTATACCTTTAGTCCCGGTTGGTGGCTCCAACCGGGACTAAAGGTCCCTGCCACCTCTGTCTGGCGCAGTAGCCGTTGGGCAGGGACCTTTAGTCCCGGTTGGAGCCACCAACCGGGACTAACGATATCTCTAGTCCCGGGTGCAAAAAATTCCGGGACTAGAGCCTATTTTGATCGAGGATCAAAGGTCTGTTCTCTACTAGTAACTGCTGCTTCATCTCGTACTTGTCCTCTTGTTGTCACCTTACCAACAAGTGAGCCAACCGACCGAATAGAACAGTGGTTGGCTCCAAAAGCTAGGGGTTGCTATTGGCTGTGGCTCGATGTAACTAAGTACCACCAGGGATCACCAAGCATTAGTGTTCAATTAATAATTAAGTAGAGAAATTAGTTATTAGTTGTTTAATTAGCCATGCATCGCACCATGTATTAGTTTCGTCACTGGGGAACGGTGCTGTGTGCAGCGAATGTGCGTGTAGTGTAGCTCAAAATAACTAATCACGTTCCAGCGCTGATGGTTCCATTATTCTATTACACAGTCAAGCAAATGCACCATGGACCATGAATCCTCACCAAGGGCTGCCATCACTCCAGACAACACAACGATTGGAACACACACCAGCATCCACTACCGGAAACCGGCACTTTGCCGAGTGCCGGAGGCTTTGCCGACTATATTTTATTGGACACTCGGCAAAGACATCTTTGCCGAGTGCCAAATAAAATACACTCGGCAAAAAAAACACTCGACAAAGATGGCTTTGCCGAGTGTTTTTTTTTTGCACTCGGCAAAGATTTATTTTGCCGAGTGCTATTTTTTGGCACACGGCAAAATGCGTCTTTGCCGAGTGCCTTTTTTCTGGCACTCGGCAAAGATGTATTTTGCCGAGTGCTATTTTTTGGCACACGGCAAAATGCGTCTTTGCCGAGTGCCTTTTTTCTGGCACTCGGCAAAGATGTATTTTGCCGAGTGTATTTTTTTGGCCCTCAGCAAATCATTTTTTCAAAGGAAATTTTGAGGCCCTAAATGAATTTAAATGGAAAACTTTTCAACTACAAAGTTATATAACTTCTCAAGATCTATAAAGTTTATTTTGGTCATTTCTTCATTTGACAAAGCGACAATAACGTTGTGCATAAAATTTATATCTCTCATATCTCTCATATTAGTTTCAAAGTAGAAGAGAGATATATAAGATTTGTGAACAATGTTACTACCACTATGTTGGATGGACAAATGACCAAAATAAACTTTGTAGATCTTGAGAAGTTATGAAATTTTGTAGTTGGCAACATTTTGATTTAAAATCATCTTGTTATGCAAAAACGACGTTTGAATTTGAAAATTTTAAAATTTGAATTTTTCAAAAGACCTCGGATGAAAAAACTTCCTAAATTAAAATTGTAGATCTCCAAAAGTTATGAAACTATGTAGTTGATAACTTTTTGATTTGAAATCATCTTATCATGCAAAACTACGTTCAAATCTCTCAAATTTGAAATTCGAATTTTTCAAACGACCTCGGATGGAAAAACTTCCTAAATGAAAATTGTAGATCTCGAAAAGTTATGAAACTTTGTAGTTGACCACTTTTTGATTTGAATTCGTTTATGGCCTCAAACAAGCAATTTACTCTCGGTTTAGTATAATATATAAGGATAGATAACGGAATCTAGACACAAGTGACAGTGTAGTGCAGTGGTAGTGCAGCAGACACGCTAGTGAGAGGTCGTGAGTTCGAATCCCACCAGCTGCGTTAGCCGTGAATTTTGCGCAAAAAATACAGCAACTTCGATGGAGATGGACGGGCGCTGGCACATCAATGGAGACGGGCGGCCTCCCCCGAAAAAAAAATTTTGCTATTATTTTTGGGTTTTTTCGTATTTTCATTTTGCCGAGTGTAAATCTTTGCCGAATGCCTGACAAAAAACACTCGGCAAAGGCTTCTTTGCCGATTAATTGTTTGCCGAGTGCCGTTTGCCGAGTGCGACACTCGGCAAAGCCTTTGCCGAGTGCGGCACTCGGCATTGCCGAGTGTAAATCTTTACCGAATGCCTGACAAAAAGCACTCGGCAAAGGCTTCTTTGCCGATTAATTGTTTGCCGAGTGCCGTTTGCCGAGTGCGGCACTCGGCAAAGCCTTTGCCGAGTGTATTTCGGGCTTTGCCGAGTGCGCACTCGGCAAAGAGAGGGTGTCCGGTAGTGATCAGACCAAAGAAGTCCTATTCGAAATTCATGGATCCAGAGTGGCTGTAAGTGCTTGCACGCAGTCATGAGTTGGGGCAGGCCATGTACGAGTCTCAACCCCAATTAGACCAAGCCACTCCCGTTGTTGCACGCACGGTCACACACACTCATGATGACACTCATCTTTGAGGAGCTGCCCAAGCGTTTCGCTGAGCACGATTCAAATTGGAATCAACCCAACGGGACCAGGAGGTGAGGTGACCATACTGTTTTTCTCCTGCACTTCAAGATGAAGGTGAAAAGAAAATTTCTGAGACGTTGCAAAAGGTCTTATGCAAAATGTTCTAGCGCTTTTTCATTTTGAGTTCTCCTAGTGAAGAGAAATAGAAAGCTCATGGTATTTTTTTATTGGATTATCAACATCTACACATGCTTACTATTAGGCCCTGTTTGGTTCCCAGGAAGTGACAGGAATTGTAAATAATCTATCAATGAAATGAGAAGAACTTTCTAGATATTGGTAGTTGGGGGCAGGTTTCACCCTTTGTAGCCCCCTATTCGCCCTCCGTCATCCCAATGCCCGATTTTGTGGCTTCTCGGTGAGCGATATTGTGATGGTCCTGCTCGGGCTGGCCGGTTGGAGATGGCCTAGGGACTGTGGGGGGCGGTGGCGGGCGGCGGTGCTGCTGCTGCAGACGTGGTCAAGTGTGGGGCCGGCGGTGTGGCCTAGCGGCGGCGGCACTGCTGCTATTGCTGGGGCACTGGCGAGAGAGAGAGAGAGAGAGAGAGAGAGAGAGAGAGAGAGAGAGAGAGAGAGGGAGAGGTGGTCGGCGGCAGGGAGAAAGGAGAGAGGGATAGTGTAACGATCCATGATTTCCATGAAGAGAAATCCACATATACGAATTATAATGTGATAGTCCTAGGAGATCATGCCATCACATTATCAAATAACAGTTGATACCACAAGTCATATGTCGAATATCTGTCTTAGAAGTACAATAGAAAGGTTTAATTATTTATTACATCGCAACTTGACAGAATCATCCGAATCACACAGCATCCAAAACAACATCAGAGTAGGCGGAACATCTAGCGGGCGAAGCGTCTCCTCCATAGGCAATCTTGAGCATAGAACGAACACCTCTAATCCCTAGACATGGTCATATTTATCAATTGCTCCTAGAAATGTCCAGATGACCAGAGCTCATAAACCGCCCAAATAAATTAATTTTCAGGGCAGGTTCACACAAGAAAATTGCCCCTATGAATGTACCCATGTCCATGGGCGGTTGAGGTATGAAAACATGTACTTCCCCTATTGTAATATTTCCAAAAATGAAATGACTGGCTCTACATGATTTTTAATGTAATTTTAGTTTAACAATCTGTAAAGTGTGATAAATGTATTAATTACTGGTCATGTCTTTAATGTTTGATAATACCTGAAATAATAATGATAATTGCGAGCATGAAATTTTCTACTGTATATATTAAATGTTGCCCTTAAATTAGTATATACCAAAGACATGAAATTTGGAAAACAATGAAAACATTTAAAAATATTTCTATGGGCAGTCCATTTAAATAAGCCATGAAAAGCGGTTGAACTAAATCAGTCATCCACAGAAATCATTTTTAGGGTTGACTAGCTTTTTTTTGAAGGAGACTGTAGGGCCAGGGCCCCTACAGATAGATTTATATTATAAATAAAGGAACAAAGTGAAGTTCATAAGAAGAAAATCACGAGACAGAGAAAGAAACAAAAAAGATCAGGCTCAGACTGTGTCTTACACCAGGATTTGAATTCATTGGTCAAACTGTTCAGCAAGACTTGACTTTGTGAAGTAGGCTTCTAGCATTGCCTATACTAGGCTGAATCCCTTTGAAGATCATACATCATTCCTGGCTGTCCAAATTATCCAACAGATGAGCATAACGGCTGTCATGAAAAACTGAGACTGTATTCTGTCTTTGAGATAGTCAGTGACTTCTAGGAAGTTTTCATGCAGGGGGATATCTATGTGTATTAGTCTCCAGCATTGCTTTCCAAAGGGGCGTTGGAGGAACAAGTGCTGATAGGTTTCCTCTGTATTTTGCAGGCATAGTACACAGTTATAAAAATGCAGATGCATGTTCTTCATTCTCAATATATTCCTTGCGGTTAGCCAGTCCTTGATTAGGAGCCAGTAAAACACTTTTTGCTTACGCTGACAGAGGCATCTCCATAGTCCTGATCAACAATGTGAATCTGAGAATGTCCTACCAAAGGTTTATAGGCCTCTGAGGAACTGAAATTAACACCCCAGTTGTACCTCCAAATATGACTGTTTTTTGTTAACTGGAAGTCTGCCATGTCTTGCAACAAAGCTTGCATCTGCACAAATGCTTCCTCTGAGAGTGGCAAAACGGAAGAACTGTGAGAAATCCTCGTGATTTAGTGCCTTGTGTACCGTGATGAGCTTATTTTTTTGCAAATGAAGGAGGATAGCTCTGGTGAGGTGGTTTTCAGGTTTCAATTAGTCCAGTTGTCCTGCCCGAATAAGATGCTGCTACCACATTGTGCCTCAACAATTGCCAAATTCTTGAAGTTGGGAAGGTTTTTGAGATTATCTTTCCACGAGAAATTAGCACCCCAGTTTGCTAGCTTATTTAAAAGTCCCATCAACCCATCTATTGCTTATGCCAACCTCTCATAGAAATCACTTTCCAGAGGCAATTGCATGCACTACCGGATTTAGGAGCTTTGCCGAGTGCCAGGGGTACTCGGCGAAGCCACAAAAACACTCGACAAACAGCACTAGGCAACCTGGTTATCGGTAAACGCTAGTTTGCCGAGTGTTTTTTGTCGGACACTCGGGGAAGACTTTGCCGAGTGCCCAAAATACACTCGGGAAATATTTTTTTCGAAAAAAAGCCATCACAAACATTTTTTTCAAAAAAAAAGCCATCACCGGCCGGTCTCCGCCGGCTGCCGTCGGTCTCCTCGGCGGCGCCCTTCCCCTGCGTCTTGCCTTCGCTCCCCGGCTTCACGGCCGCCGCCATGAGCCACCACCACCACGCCACGGCCGCCCACCACCACCACGCCACCACCTGCCATGCCGGGGAAGAGAGGGAGAGGAGGGCACGGCCACCGGATCCTGGGAAGAGAGGGAGAGGAGGGGGCGGCCGCGCCGGATCCGCCGCCGGGGAAGAGAGGGAGAGGAGGGGGCGGCCGCGCCGTATCCACCGCCGGGGAAGAGAGGGAGAGGAGGGGGAGGCCGTGCCGTATCCGCCGCCAGGGAAGAGAGGAAGAGGAGGGGGAGGGGCGCCGGATCCGCCGCCAGGGAAGAGAGGCCACGCCAGGGAAGAGAGAGGAAGGAGAGGAGGGGGAGGGGCACCGGCGGTGGGAAGAGAGGGAGAGGAGGGGGTGGTTGCGCTAGATCCACCGCTAGGGAAGAGAGAGGAGGGGGTGGCTGCGCCGGATCTGGAGAGGGAGGGCTGGGAGGAGGGCGGCGCCGCGGGATCTAGAGAGGGAGGGCTGGGAGGGGGGCGTCGGCATACTGGTTGGCGGCCGTGATCATCTCGCCAATCCCTGTTGGCGGCTTACGGTTGAACATGGAGCGAAGCTCGCGGTGATGGAGTCCTCGGATGAAGGCGGTGATAACCTCAGCTTCCGTGATGTTGGGAATAGAATTCCTCATCTCAGAAAAACATCGGATGTAGCTACGAAGGAGCTCGGACGGCTTCTGGTTGATGCGGTTGAGATCATGCTTGGCGCCTGGCTGAGTACACGTAGCTATATAATTGTCGATGAAGACTTTTTTAATTTCTTCCCAGGATCCGATGGAGTCCAGGGCAAGGCTTGTAAACCAGTTCATGATGGTTGGCACAAGCATAATGGGGAGGTAGTTTGCCATGACATTGGTGTTTCCTCCGGCGGTGCGGACAGCAGTTGTGTAAGCCTATAGCCACCGTGTTGGATTCATCCTTCCCTCGTAGGGCTCGACCCCAGTGATTTTGAAACCACGGGGCCATTGAAGTGTTTGGAGCGCCCTTGTGAATGGTCGGTGTCAGGATCTGCGGCATTGCCGGCATTGATCGGCTCGAGAGCTGAGTCTGGGTTTCCATACTCTTGCTCGTACTCCTTGCGGCGGCGTACCTCTTCTTCGTGGTGACCGAAGCGGCGTTCGTCAATACATCATCGTGCATCTCAAAGATTGTTGAGGTGCACTCGGATGTCCTAGTCGACCTCCTGGTCGTGTTGGTGGTGATGTTCGACGCGATTGCCCCTAGCTCCACCCTGGAGGGGTTGCCTGTCGTCGCGGTGCTGGTCAGTGAAACGACTTGGGCAGCGATCGGTTCTTGTGGCGACTGATCGGCGAATTGAAGTTGTGGAGTATGAAGGTCTCTGATCCTGGCGGATCTCAATGAGCTGACAATGTGCTGCTTTAAGCATGGTGGCGACCTTGGTGACCTCAGGTGTCTGCAGGAGCTGGGCGAGCTCGTTGGCGGCCATTGCCAGATTGGCACTTGGGGTCTTGTATACATCATGGCCGTCAATGCGAACAAACTCATCGTCGAGGTTGCGTTGGAGTGGCCTTCCTTGCGAGTCAAGTTGCTGCTCAGCCATCACGAGAGCAATCTCGTTTGCTCGGCGCTGCGCACGGTTGACGTTCCGGTTCTCATGTGCGGTGCGTTCCTCCTCGGTTTCACCATTCTGAGGGGGGCTGTCGATGCTGACGTTGAAGATTGCGCCGCCACGGAACGGAGGTGGAGGAAGTAGTTCGGTGGTGGTTTCGGCGACGGTCCCCGTAGATCCCTGGGACTCGGAGTCCGAATTCTCCTCTGGGATGGTTTGGAGGGATGCTCCGGGATGTCGGCCGACGTGCAGCATGTTGACGGCCGGCGGGAGCTGGTCGGTGAGAGGATGGGTATCTCGAAGCTGGTCAGCGAATTTGCCCTTAGGGCATCCTGGTAAGCGGCGGCGGAATTGATGAAACCGAAGGGTAGCACCGTACCCCTGGAGTTTCCCGAGCAGCCTCCGATAGATCTAGATCGGAGGGTGGTTGGTGCTGAACTAGAGTGTCCAGAGCTGATTCGGCGATGGAGAGGCAATCAGCGAGCTTCAGAACAACCCGATCGATGGACGCGATCAGATCGTCATTGTTGATCTGCCTCCTCTGGTAGTGAGGAAGCGTGCAGCGAGTCGTCGATGAATTGATCTGCACTGGCTCAAGGAGCTCTCCGACTCCATCAGCATTGATGATCCACGAGATCGATCCGACCGTGAAGATCTAGCCGGGCTGCGGGAGGGACGAAGAGCCTGCAAAAAAAACCATCTTGTTCAACAAGGAAACAGCATGCACACCCGTGGATTGATCATCAGCAGTCCTCTGAGGGGTATCCCACGAAGGTAGATTGATCGGCAGAGAAGCGTGTGATCAAGAACAAGAAGGCAATAGAGGCACACGAGTTAGACAGATTCAGGCCATTAGTGTGATGTAATACCCTACTCCTGTGGTCTGTTGGTTTGTATTAGCTATCGTATGATATTGCGTGAGTTTAGAGGGGGTCCCTGCTTGCCTTATATAGTCTGGGGGACAGGGTTACAAGTCGGTTAGATCTGAGAGATAACCGGAAAGTAATAACTAATTACAGGAATCTTGGGATCATACATATCCTAACTAATTACAGGAATCTTGGGATCATACATATCCTGAAGCATGGTAGCCCGCAAGATACCGGGAAGATATCCTGAAGATATCCTGAAGATACTACGAGTCTTGTGGGCTGGGCCGCCCCTGGGGGCGCAGCCCATGTGGTCTACCATGGGTATCCGGGGTCGTACCACCCACAGGTACACTTGCGCGCACCCTTTGGAGAAGAAACCCTGCCGAGCCTGACTACACCGTGACCTCCGCTTGGGGCTCAGGGGCTTGGCCGAGCCCTGAGGCTCCCAATCTACACCAACACTCTGGCCTGGCCCTTGGTACCTGCCCAGCTAACGACACCAGCCAAGGCTCGAGCGCAAGAAGACGTGCCCCGAGCTACTAAGGCTCGAGGGCTCCCCAGCGCTGCCCCTTGGGCACGGCATTGCCGGCCACTTTCCCGACAAGGTCACGCACAAGGTGTGACACATGAAGACAAAGCTTCCTCACAGCCTCCAGGGTCCAGGAGGCCCCCAGGACCGCACGTCAGCCCCTGAAGCCGACCTCCTTCACTACTAAGAAGACTCCAGAAGGTCTACCTGGGGCAGGCTTGTCCAAACCGACATAGACTGACATGCAAAGTGTCAGAACAGAGCAGCCAGACGATGCCCAAGGCATCTTCGCCTCCACGACACTGTCATGGTTCACAGCGCATCGCTGCATGGCCCTCCTAGACTTCGGTGCATGTAGACCATAGAGTCGCTCTCCCAAACCGCTATGTATCCGACCTATCTCGTTATATAGGGGAAAAGGTTGGACCTAGAGTTGGGGGGATCATTCCATTCCATTCCTTGGCCTCTGCTCAGCACCGAGAGCAAGGCTACCCAGAGAGGGGCACCGAGAGCTCCTCCACCGCATCCCATCATCTTCCTCACATCCGACGAGATGAAGACTCCACCGGCGGCGAGGCAAGCTTAGGATTAGCACCGAGCTAACCTCCTACCAAAACTATCTACAACCCTGTTGTAACCCCTTGATTTTGGGTGCTTTTGAGTATAAGGATCATCAACCGCTGGACCTAAGTCACCGATTGACCCGAACCAGGATAAACCATTGTGTCCACTCTGTGATTCTTGTGTTCTTGAGTCCACCCGAAGACCCGTACCCTAACACCGACTCGAACAGTAATGCTTGCCGCGGTTCCAACCCCGCGATAGCTGGCGCGCTAGGTAGGGGGCAGCGTCAAGTGCGATTCAGGCTCTATGGTGGCCGGAGCCACCCGCCTCATTGCCAGAGCAAGCGGTACCACCCTAGATGGTAGTGTCCACTCCCCCAGCGAGTCCCCAATCATAGCCAGTGCGCTCCTCGACATAGGAGCCCCGCACAGAGAAGGGCTTGCTCGGCGAAGGATTGACGTGATAACTTGACAAACAGCTAAGTTCTCTGGCCATTAAGCTCTTTTCCATGCGTTCTTCACCTCTCAAATTTCCATTAGGGAACGCGCCCGCCCTGCTCGAATCAACCCGCTTTTGGGCCATGAACCTCCTCACCTCGATCTCGCGGTCGGGGAGCAAAGCTACCCTGTTCTCCCTCTCCTGACCATCAGATGGGATAAGCTAACGCCCTAACACCACATGGTAATGACCCAGGCTAACGGATCTAACAGCTAACGACCACCGGGCTCAGAAAGGGGGAAGCAGATGTCGAGGGCGCTAACCACCGAGACGAATAGAGCATGGACTTCGAGCGGCGACGAAAGCGCAAAGATCTGACGGGCGGGCATGCCCCCAGTGTCACAATTGTTCAAAAGCGGACAAAAACCCAGAATTATAGCGGTAGGTTTTACAACATAATCCTCGTGCAGGTCACCGGGACGCCAGAGGGCCAACGGGCGCATCCTCCACTTCTGGATAATCATCGATCAGCAGCAGTCTGTCATCGACGATTTCCGACGCAACAGCAACCAAGGGCGCCACTACGCTATTGGCTTCCTCCAGCTCCTTGTTAGAGGTCTCCATGGGCACGACCAGGGTCACTGCTCCCAAGTCAACTTGTGGGAGCTGAAGCTTCACCATGGTCAGGGCCACGGTTTCCCCCTGGCAGACCACGCTCCAGATGACTCGCGGAACCTGCACCGCAAGGGAGCGCACCCGCCTGACAAGGACGGGCTCCTCCTTCGGGGACGCCGGTGGGAGCAGGGCATTGCACGCCTCCGGTGCACCGGTGGTGAGCCCTTGCTGCTCCACACGCGCTATCTCTAGCTCCTACCCATGCTCCGCCAAAGCGGTCTGGCCGTCCACCGACACCTTCACCTCCGTCTGCAACTCCCCCCATAGGTGGTTACACTCTGCACGCATCTTCTCCACCTCCTTCTCTAGGCGAAGGACCTTGCCATGCTGATCTGCGAGCTCCACCCGCAGCCCTGCGTCGTGCGAAGAAAGGAGAACCGAGTTTATGGTGGTCCAAAATGAAAGACCCTGCCCTGGGGGCAAGGGAAAGAAGGAAGAGAAGAGGACGCACCTACGATGAGCTGCTGGGCCTCATGGAGCTTGGAACGGGCAGCATCCCTTGCGGGATCCAACAGGACTAGGGAACCCCTTAGCTCTGTGACCTTGCCCTTAGTTGTCTGGCAGGCCTCCTCCACCTCTGCGACCTTCTACCCGGACACCTCGGCCCTCGCCTTCGTGGTGCCCTTGGCCTCTCATTCCACCATCAACTCGGAATCTAGCTGTACCACGGCACTACGCGCCACATCACCCTCCCTAACGAGTGCCTTCGTTTGTGCTGCCACCCGGTCGCTGGGCGGAGGACAGGGGTCAGGCATTAAGGTAGGCAAGGACCTCTTGCCTCCTCTAGAGGGGCCAGAGAGCGCCTGCAGAGTAGCCTTCTCCCACTCCTGGATGAGGTCCGACTTCCTCTAGGAGAACTGGAGCAGTGCCTGTAACAACAACAACAACAAGGAAGCTCAAGCAAAACCTCGGCATCGACTATGGTGTCATGATCGTCCAATTGTTTCTCACCCCATAGGAGTCGTATATCCCCTGCTGAAGGCCAAAGAACTCCCTTGCGCATCCCATCATCTCCATGAAGGAGTCATAGAAGAAGGCAACCAGCTTGTCAAAACACACTGCAACACTTCATCTGCTCCAGCCATGCGTCCACCTCGGGGCCGTCGTTAAAACACGTGTGGTCCCACGGCCGGCGGCACATGGGAGCAGCATGGCCACCAATGAGGAACCGGCCCCCCCAAGACTCGAGGCTAGAGGAAGATCAGGGATGGTGGCCTCTACCCGGTATGCCTCAGCTTCGGGGGGAGGGTCCCCTAAAAGAGGGGTTCCTGCCATGGCATCAGATCCGCTGGATGCGCTGGGGTCACAGTGACCGGCCCCACCGCGATGATGTGTGGCCTCAACTCCCCGCCCACTCAGGGCGGCAGCAATGTGTGATGGTGCATCTTCAGCACCAGTGGCCGCCGTGGTGCCATCGTGCCACCCAAAACCCCCGCCGAAGAAGACTCCCTACAGTCAACATCAACGACATCAAACAACAAACATGTGACCTTCAAACAGCGGCAACTTCATCAATAGAGGGTCTTGCCTATCGATCGAAGAAAGCCTTATGGCAGAGCGCCTCTTCCACGAAGGCACCCCAGCCCCAGGGGAACTCGAACAGGGGCACTTCCCAGTTGCCTAGGTGGAGGGTGAACCTCCCAAGGATAGGCTAGGGGACGCTCCACCTGGCAGTGGAGAAGAGCTCCTAGAGGCAATCTCGGCCCCTAGTCCCTGAGGGCTAGGGGAATGGAGACCTCCCCCAGATATGGGAGGTGGTCAGGTCTTGGCTCGAACACCAAGAATGGGGCTAGGCCTTCGTCGACTGCCGACTCCCCCGATGTGGATCCAAGCACCATCCATTCAATCCCCATCAAAGACTCCTCTAGAGGTGACCCTCCGCCACCACGGACTGGTCCCCTAACCCGAGGTACTCCCACATCAGGGCCGACCTCACCATTAGTGGGAGGATACGATGAAGCAAGAACACCCGAAGCACCGTCCTGCCGGTTAGCCCGATGTTCCTCAGGGCGGTGATCCAGTGTAGTAAGCCCCCAACAACCTCAAGGGCGGGGCTCTCCTGGACCCTCTTCCAAGACGTTGGCGTCACCGGCCCTAGATGGTCGGGGGAGTAGGCCAGCAGGGACCTAGAGGGATCAGAAAGATAGAACCATTTCTGGTGCCACCCATTCTCGGAGGTGGGGAAGGAATGCTCCAGGTACCATAGCTTTAGTTTGTTGCATAGCTGGATGGCGGCGGCACCGATCCATTGCATGGATCCATTGCCCTCCTTGTTCAAGTTCAATCAGAAGATCCTTCGCCACAAGTTGAAGTGGGGCTCGATACCCAAATAATACTCGTAGAGGGTTTCAAATACTGCAAGGTCCGCTACCCCGTGTAGCATCGGGTCATGGAGCCATAGCCCGAAGTAGCAGAGGAACCTCCCCACCAACGGATGAGCGGTGACCCCAAACCCAGCAAGGTGGAAGGGGACGAAGGAGACAACCTGTGACTCTCCCCGCGCTGGTTCCAACGCCTTCGAATCTAGTAGATCCCATCTAGAGGTTGGGAGAATCAGCCTTCGAAGTGTCCCACTTTGCCATTGTAGGCTGGCCAAGGGCGGACGCAAGCGGGATCGATGGCGCTCGGATGGAGAAGTGATAGGAAGCAGAACTAAAAGGTGCGCCCACTCTCCCCCCAATCCTACCTTTTCTATGACCCGAGCATGCAGGAGTGAACGAGGGCTGACCCACGTGCGCCGCCTACTCTGCGCATGCCTTCTCATGGGACTTGAGGGGATCCCACTCCCCTCGTGCCCACCAGATATCATCGATGGCCTAGATCCATGCGCACCAAGTGCCGCAGCTCCTCCACCAGATTTGCTCCATGTGGCCTCGATGTCCCATCTCCAAGATGAAGTGGGACAGCACTAGGGTTCATGCCGTAACTCCTTCAAAAGGCACGATGGCCAAGATGCCATCAACCACCTATGCAAGACGTCAGCGGAAGGGACGTGCCCAGAAGCCACCACTCCTGCTAACTGGGAGGCCCCACAATGGCCTTGGGGGATGCGCCAGCTCCCTAGATGGAGCAACCCGACCCCCCAATCGACTGGTGCTTGGGTGATGCATCCCTAAAACCAACCAACTCCCCAGAGTTGGGCGCAGGAGCCGCTGAGTAGTGGGCCCAATGAGGGCCTCCGTCCAAGTCTCGACGAGCTCCCCGCACCCCGATCTATGGCCATAGAAGGCCAGCCCCAGAAGGCCATCTCGAGAGGACGGGGCCTACTACCGCATCCCTCAGAAGGGCGTGACGCTCCAGATGATCAGATGGCCTAGAGCCAGAGCCCAGAAGCTCTCGATCACTCGACCTGTGGCAAGCTCCGATCAAAAAGAAGGGCGCCCTCGGGCCTAAGGTCAGCAACTCCCAGATGAGTTCGCCAAGCCCTCACTCCAGTCGAAGACCTGTGCGACATAGACTCATGAAGGGATCTGCACCATCATCGCTCGGCCACGACAGCTGAGCAACACCCATCACATTGAACAAGAAGGCCCCAAGTAGGGCACAACACCCTTGTCAGCGGAAGCAATCCCCACGAATGAGGGTTCGGTCACTAGAAGATCGAATTCATCCCTTCATTGCCATCATGCCAAGTGAGGCCACGAAGTGCTCGGGGGCTCCTGATGAGATCCTAACATATGGGTATGTTAAGCCTCGGGTCCTATGGTTCCCGAACGAAGAAGACCCCCGACCGACCCGTCTAGGATTGCCCGAGGGCTCAGAGGCTATAACCATCCGGTACACTCGCGCACACCCTCCGAAGAAGAAACCCTACTGAGCCTGACTACGCCGTGACCTACGCTTGAGGCTTGGGGGCCTGCCCAAGCCTTGAGGCTCTAGATCTACGCCAACACTCTGGCCCGGCCCTTGGTTCCTGCATGACTAACGACGCCAGTCAAGGCCCGGGCGGAAGATGATGCGCCCTGAGCTACCGAGGCTTGGGGGCTCCCTAGCACTGCCCCTTGGGCATAGCATTGCCGGCCATATTCCCGACAAGGTCACACACGGGGCATGACACAAGAATACAAAGCTTCCCCACGGCCTCCAAGGGCTGGGAGGCCCCTGGGCCCACGCGTCAGCCCCTGAAGATGACCTCCTTCCCCGCCAAGAAGACTCTAGAAGGTCCACTTGGGGGAGGCCTATCCAAGGTGACACAGCTTGACACACAGAGTGTCAGAACAGAGCAGCCGGACAATGCCCAAGGCTTTTTCAGCTCCACGGCACCGCCACGGTCCACAGCGTGTCACTGCAAGGCCCTCCTGGACTCCAGCGCATGTAGACCGTAGACTTGCTCCCCAAAACACCATGTACCCAACCTATCTCATTATATAAGGGATAAGGTCGGACCTAGAGCAGGGGGGATCATGAGAAGATAGTTCATTCCATTCAATTCCTTGGCCTCTACTCAGCACCGAGAGCAAGGCTACCTAGATAGGGGTGTTTACGATTACTAACACCTATTTTGACCATCAACATTTCACCCAAAAGCATGGTAAAGTGAGATAAATCATCATCACATGTGTAGAATTATGTTTAAATTTCATCTAGTACCACTTGTGCTTGTAGATTTATTTGTATGTAGGAAATATACCAAAGTTTGGCTAAAAAGGTGACAAATATGGGCATATGGAGGAAGTGGACATGGCAGGAGGCCTTGAGCCCATCGCCTGGCCCCATTAGGGCACCACCTAGCCCCCTAGGTGGCCCTGCCATATCACCGATCCGTGGGAGCTGCTCCAGAGCCAATGAGAAGCTTTCATTCAAGTCGGTTTGATCAACGGACAAGATTTGTTCACGGTGGATTCATGGGCCCATTGTCATACACTTGGGAGCCTCCAACCAACTTACCAACCGACCTACCGTACGAGTTTCACCACGTGCTGTCTTCACAACCGCCTTGGAGGAGCAATAGTGCATCCAAGGGCTGGCCAGCGCCCCCTGCCACCGCCCGACGCTCTAGGTGCTCCACCGACCTTGCCACTTCCTAGAAATACCGCTCCCATCACTATACACTATAAATAGTGGGTGCGGAGCTCGGTGGAGAAGTGCCCCGTTCATTTCCATGCTCTCCAAGCTTCTCTTAGCTTTCTAGCTTAGCAATAGCTATAGAGTAGTAGTCTAATAGTGGAGTAGAGTAAGAGCGGACCTTCTCAGAGGCTAAAAGAGTTTCCTGGGTCTGGTATAGCTTCTTTGTAATTCTTTCATTTCTGTATTACTTTATTTAATACTTTATTCTAGTATTGCTTGCTTTACTTTAGGTACTTAGCCATTAGCGTTCATCATTAGTGAGCTTAGGTGCTTATTGTTTGGCATTAGTAGCATATGTTATCTTATCATTAGTAGTCTTTCGTTAGTACCAGTTCCACCGTCTGGTTAGGGTGCTTTGATCTCATTTTATCGGAGCTCGGATCAAAGTAGTAAGCCTGCAGATTAAGCGTGGTGCTTAGGCTATACATTACCTGTGGATACGGCTAGGCCTCTAGATAAATTGTGGTAGGTGGCAAGTGGTGACAGCCTTGTCCATCCTCTGTATTCCACCATGATAGGTCTAGTTATTAAATCGTAGGACTCGTGGCAGAGCTTGTCTATATAACTCTCCTAGTTGGTAGGCAGGCTGTGCCTCGAAGTACTATCGTATTTCTCCTAGTTATTTGTTTACCCTTAGTTACTAGAAAGATATATCGCTCGCTCTCCCATCTAACTATCTCTGGTTAGCTTATATTTAATAGTTAGTTTAGGTAGTTCACACCATCCTTCACTATCGTTCACCTCCCTAGGATCAACTTAAGAACTACCTTTAACAAATCCTAGTTCAATATAAACTTTAGCCTTCCGCCTTCCTGTGGGAAAATATAAATTCGACACTTGGTACTCACCGAGCGAAGTGCTACACAATAGTTCTGTGCGCTTGCGGAATTTTCCAATAGTCATTGAGAAATATCAACAAGGGACACGAGAGCTTCACCGCATCCCGTCATCTTACACCTCTCCGACGAGGGGAAGACTCCACCGGTGACGAGGTAACTTTAGGATTAGCACCGAGCTAACCTCCTACCAAATCTCTCTACAACCCTGTTGTAACCCCCTGATTTTGGAAGCTTTTGAGTATAATGATCATCAGCTGCTGGACGTAAGGCACCGATTGGCCCGAACTAGGATAAATCGTTGCGTCCTCTCTGTGATTCTTGTGTTCTTGAGTCCATCCATGTCGCCGGAGATCCATACTCTGACATCGACTCGAACAACAATGCTTGCTGCGGTTCCGACCCCGCCACAGCGGCCCCAGAGGAGTGGTTGAAGGCTGTCATACATAACCTTGACTGCTTCTGGCGGCAGAGTAGTGGCTTGGCGTAGACGGAGACGACGTGTAGCAGAGCAGTAACAGTGACTTGTGTTCCTGGGAGATCATCTTCCCCGTGAACGGCAGCTGCAAGCTCCATGGTTCAGTGCAAGGGGAGCACAGTGAGGGATCATCAAAGTGGATGTCCAATCACATCCTGTACGCTTGGTTCGCTGTTTTGCTGCCGTGGTGGAGAAGATGCTGTTAGTCGTGTGGCTGTAGAGAGCTGAGCTCATGTGTTCGTGCTGGAACAAGAATAAAGGCAGTCGAACTTCGACCCATGTAATCCATCCAGATCCACTCAACCTAAACCCACCTAATTAATTAGTTTATGGGTGACCATCTAAATCCACCCATGTGCTCGGACCTGTTCATTTATCAGTGCAGGTCGAGTGAGGAGTGCCTAGCGGCGACGTTAATGGTGGCGGCATCCTTGAGCTATCGCGGTTGCCGGGCAGAGGGGTCAGTGGTAGATGCAAATCTGAAAAGAACACGTGGGTTCAGAGGGATACAACCTTAGTTACCAAAACTTCCTCTGAAATACAAATTATAATTTACAAATAATCTTCATCAGTTAATTAGCTAGACAATAAAAAAAAATGAAAGTACCTAGAGGTACCAATGGTACTTTCCAAACCATTGTAAAAGAACTCTATAGAAAGGCCATGTTGGAAGAACAGCCTCTGAACGGAAGCATAGTTGTTCCGCTGGCGGGGGCACGAATTCTAAGCATATATTGTCCACGAAAAAGTAAGTGATATGGATTCATATGGTGAATATATAGTCCATTCTCATCTGCTCGTGTGAGAGTTTTTGCCATTTGACGTACATGTAATCCCTAAAGAAAGCAATGTCCTAATAATTAAAGAACTAATTCGTTCGCTACGTTATTTTGAACATTTTTCCTACATGTCGTTAGTGACTGTTTTCCTAGTAATGAGTTAATGGCCTCACCTTGTTTGGATGCCTCGGCTAGTTCAGTACCGGAAACCAGAGTTTAGCTGATGGCATCGATTTTGAGATTCATATAGAGTGAGGAGAAAAATATGGCTATAATGAACCATACATTTTTCATTACCAAACTTAACATGTGCTTTATATTCAAGACAGTCTAAACTATATATGGGCGGCCTGTGGTCACAAAGAATAAAAAAACAGATTTATAACCAATTATTATTACATGAATTTGGCAACACATAACCAAACCCGCTCAAATATCAATCTAGCATTATTTGGCCATCCACCAAAAGGCTGGACCACCTGTCAACAACATCCACTTATTTGACCATGAAAGATATCCATTACATTTTCCAAGGACCCAAAATAAAACATGTCACCTGCAACACGAACTTAGCACACAGACACTCAAAGATGAGGTGTTAAATAGATTATGTAATTCCTCTTTAATAAATTATCTTTAGTTAAAGTTCACCACTCCTGATGAACCACAGAATTTTTTTTTTTAATTCAGTGGTATATTTGAACACCAGATATCCTGTAGGACTTTGGTATTCAATGTAATTCGTTTGTACACTCTTTTATTAGAGTCAGACTTATATCTTAATTTATCTAGCCGATTACATATTATCCACTCATGTATCTTTTGCAAACTGATTGTGTTTTTCTGAGTTCGTGGACATTCCCAACATCCAATAGTGGTGCTTAAGTTTGTACCAATCTCCCAGACTAGTAGGCTATTTTCTGTTGGGCATATTTTTGTAATTGTATCTATCATTCATAAATGGAAAGACTAAAAATGAAATTTCTAGTAGCTTTTGACAAAAGATGAGAGGGTTTTCACCCCAATTTGAAGGATCGACCACGAAGGTGCTGCTGACACCATGGCAAGATTTATGGCACAGCGACCGACTTGTTATATATAAGATTCAATGGTACGCTCTTTGTCTTTGATGATGGAAATGTGGACACATGTGGCAGCTTTTACTATGAGAATATAATGCGATGCAACTTTCAGAAGTCGTCATGTTATTTCCTTGCTATAAATTTGCTGCTCGGTCTGAAGGTTTATATATGCTGAAGCTCCAGCATTTTAAAAAACCAAAATGTAAAGAGTCTGATGCTTCTTCTCTCCCAGGAGCTACACCAACAGTTTTGTGGCTGTGTATTCTGTGTAGAATAGAAATGTGAGGCATGGGGAATGAAAGCAGACTTTTCTTATGATGAGCTCTAGTTCGGAAGTTCCAGAGGTCTCCATGCATATTTAGAGGATGTTCAACACATGCCTCACGTGCTCACCAGACCACGCCCACATACCCATACTGCCGGCAGGGGAGAAAGAGCTTCAGCAGTGGATGCTTCCGTAGGCAACAGTGAGGAAACAGCTGGTACCAGAGTTGAGCTTAAGTTCTATGTGTATCTGCGACTTGAACAGCAGAGACCATGGAAAGGAGAAGCACCCCTGCATGGAGTAAAAAATGATGTTAGAAGAAAAATACACCTGGTAAATCTGTAAGAACATTAAGCTACAGAGTGAGTCCAACATACTGCAACACGAAAACTCCAAGAACAATAAGTGATTCGAGAGATCCGCATTTTCTATACGTTCTTTATTGTTATTTCTGGTCTCTACATTGTGATTTTGCTCATGACAGTGTTTTATTATTACAACATTCTTGAAATTAATAAAAGTTCTATTTTCAGAAAAAAGTTCAATTGCATTGTGTATTAACAGTACTTGTACACATTGGTAGTGTCAACCAATAAAAAGTCATGTCATCCTGCATCAAGCCTATCATCAGGAACAAGAACAAGATGATTGCTATTGCCTACCTGCCTCTCCTAATGGTGGCTCTGCTTCTGACAATCACGGCGGCACCCACAGCAGCTTCAGGGTATGCAGACAAGCAGGGAGTACTGAGGCAGCCAAAGCAGTGCCCACCATGCGACATTCAATGGTGCGTCCACAGTAGGTTCGTTCTCCAGCTTATAGTATCGTAATTTGTTGGTGCTTCAGCCTCATGTTTGTGGCTTTCTGTTTCCTAATATAAAAATAAACACGAATAATCTTCCTGTCCAGTTGGCTGATTGCTCTGTGTAGTCTGTAATACAAAGCTCGGGTGAATATACCGTCTGTAAATTTCGTTTCCGGGGATTCCTCTCAGGTATTTGACATGTACACAAATAAGAGCTTGAACATTTGCATGCGATAAACCATGCAGTACAACTAAATCATTTACATTTTTTGCTTGTGTCCCATGTATAGTAATTAAGAATATTTATCTAGGAATGGTATTAACTATTTAAATGGCTTATAGATCACCCTTCTACGCTAGCAACATATACATTTAAACCCTTCACCATACACTTGGCTCGATGACAGCAAACTTTGTTGCGTTGGTGTCAGTAAGTGCCTAAGTGGTGCTCCGCCAGCTTACCAATGTCGGCGTAGATATTTACCAACTCCATCCTTTTATCTATTTAACTGTGGTCCGTTTATATAAACACTTACCAATAACTGAGAACTATTTTTTTTTTCCAACCGATAGGTCGAGGCTCACTGAAGATATGTCTAGGCACTCATCTTTGCCGACAGACAGTTTGTTATGAAGTTTAGCCAATTGATAGAACGAAGATATGGATACCTTAACCGACTAATAGTCAAATACTAATAATACATATAACACGGCTCTTCAAAAAATTACCATAACACTTTCAATAAATTTAGAATTAACCAAACGTAGCTCATAATTTTCATCAATATTTGTACTTGTACTATTTTGACATAATACATAGGCTGCCCCAAAATAGATGATCAGGCCATGATCACTTTGATCATCTTGCTGTCAACACGATCTAGCATATAATTGGCACCCATCACCTCTAGTGTCTCCAACCAGAAAATCTTTGTTGCCACTGATCAATTAGCAACAGCAGAGAACCAAAGTTTTCGTGCTGCCTAACTGAACTGCAGCAGTTAATTTACATTTCCAATGTAAACTAAACAGAGACAATTGAACGTATCATATAGGATGTGTTTGCCACAAAAAAATACAGCTCCAAGGTCACCATGAAGCAAATTCAAGGAACTTGTGTCTTCATTGACCATATGCAGTTTGCTCACGTAAAAAATCATGTTGATTTATTTTGGGGTATCAACAGGAAGAAACATACTGAACACAAATATTCCATTCACAGAACCAGAAATTGGAGCAACATATTGGACAAGGGTCACTTAATGGGTGATATGCCTCTACAGTGGGCCAATGAGTGCACAATGTGTAGCACCTGATACTGTAGCTAAACCGTGAAGCACACTACTACAAAATTATTTTGCGAAGGCAGATAAAAGCCATTCCTAGAAGTGCAAGGACACCACGCCTCTACCAAGAGGCCTCTGCAAATAATGATTTGCATAGGCGGGTGCAGCCAAGCACACAAAAAAACAGAGCCTAGTATGGAGGCCTGCCGTGGAACCCACCATTTGTGGATACCCGATATGCTTGTCATGAACCCAGCAGCGCTAACCATGGATCCGGCCACCCTTCTATCAAGCGCGCCATTCAGCCCCTTGCACCAGTCACAGCTTGCCAAATTTGGAACAACATCGTGGAGCCTCCTCTGACGTGGCAGTGCATGGACACCCTATGGCTACTCTTCCACCATAGATCTGCTAAGGTAGGGCCGTGTGCACCACCTGCATGGGGTCGTCACATCCACTATTGTATCACGAGGCGCCTCATCCGCCACCAATGATGATGTGGCTCTTGCAATGAAAACTAGCAAGTTTGGCAACTACATACCAGGATGAAAGTCATTGTCGTTTTCTACAGCTCCTGCACAACGATCGTACGTCTATCTCTGCTGCCTGATTGATAAACGGCATGTTAAATGAGGTGATGGATTGTTTTGTTCTTGTAATAGAACATGCATTGCTTGCAGGCATTCCAGTTTCTTGTTGCTAAATTATCGTTTGTTAGAATTAACGCCCCCCCTCTACTCCCACCCCCCTTTAAATGAAGTCTGTCAATATAATTCATAACAATCAAGCGGGGTGGTAAAAACAGTTAATAAATCCGACAAGTGAAGGGGTTTGTGGGTTTCTAAAAAAAATCAGCCACAGGTTTATGTTTGGAGGGCCATCCCTTTTGGTTGACGATGACCTTATTAGTTTTGTTTTAGTTGTAGAGATTATAGATCTTTTATATATTCATTCGACTGAGTATATTTTTGAACAATATAAATATCAAATCAAATTAATGTTCAAATATAAGAAAATCCAACCCTTACAAACTGTTAATTAGTCATCCTGCTACCTCCATCATTTCCCTGAACCCAGGTACAGGTCAGTAATTTTCCTCATAATTGGCATTGAAGGACTGCCATCTCCCTCGTAATCGTCGCGGTCTGATCATTAGATTTACACCAATATATAGGAGACCTATTCATTCGCCCCGTTTTGTAATCTATATATCTACTCATTATTTTCAGGTCTCGGCTATACAGTTGTGTGAGTCAACTTAAATCCAGCTCCTTCTTGTTACCCACAATAGTAGTGCTGCCAATGACAGAAATTCCTGACCAACGCATTTGTAGAGGCTATGATACAGGTATGGACACATCAGGAACTCATCTCTTATTAAACTTGCCTCGATATCGCACACAGAGTTGCATAGGAAGCCCAATTTCTCTGATTCAGCAACCAAAAACAGCACAAGACTTTTCCGGCCATCCCAGACAGGATCATGCAACTTTCAATCCCATTGGCCAGTTCCGGTCAGCATGCATGGGAACAGTTCTTTCTACCTATGCCTCCTTGCTCTCTTATTTTTTCTTTTTCTACCGATGATGGCGTGTAGGGATAATAGATGAAGCAGTTCTATTTTTTTCAGCTCATGTACTTGGAGCACAGAAGAAGTGATGGACCTTATTGTGCTACCTTTTCAAGTGTAGCAAATACCTCACAATTGGTTTATAAAGAAAATTGTTACGCATAATCTTCACAAAATACAAGTCTACTAACTTAGTATTATATTAAATTTCAGAACAATAAGTTGGAATGGACCGGTACTTACCGTCCAAGAGCGAATCGGGAATGGAATTGACAATGCCAACTAAGCATAACCACTACGATAATAAAACTGGAATAACCATACGATGGCCACGTGGATGATTAACCCCTCTATAGGGAGAGCACAAAAAGTGTTATGTGGCTCCGGACAGCCGCATACTGATTGCATTGTTTCAATTAGAGAAGCAGTCACAAACTCTAAGGCCCCGTTTAGGAGAAGCTGCTCCATATGAGGAGCCAGAGGCGGAGCAATAGCAAACAGGGCCTAAGTGCTTATCATAAGACTCCGAATCTTAGCTCCAACTAACCATGCCCACCATTGCGGCATGTGGCTAACCAAACGCTATCCAATCTACATACACCACTTTTCTAATTTTCCAAACTCAGCTACGACCTCCACTTCTAAAGAAATCCGGAGGTCCTGGAGCTTGAGGACCTATGCACTCCTTTCTCCAAAGAAGAAATTCACTACTATAGATTTGGACATCACTGTCGGCCTTATTACTGTCGGATTCGTGAGAACCGGCAGTGATGTACGCTTCCGAGCTTGAAAACAAGAAAATAATTTAGTCTAGGCTAAAACCGACATTGAAGGACCACATCACTGCCGGTTGTTAATACAAACTGACAACGATGTCTATTTACTGTCGGTTGAATTACCAAACCGGCACAGCTGCATACTCCCGGACCCGAAAATTTTATGTATCCGAGTTAACTCCGCACGCCTTCCAACTCAAAGCCGGACGACAGACCACACCCGCCTCCCTCCGCCTCCCTCCCAACTCCCAGCTCCTCCTCCCCAGATCTCCCCACGCCTCCACACCACACCTGCCTCCACTCCGCCGAATCCCGTGCCAGAGAGGGGCTTCTTCCTCCACCTGTCCCTGAGGAGCGGCGCCAAGCCCCATGCCTGCTCCCACTCTTCCCCATCACCTCCGCGACGGCGCCGTTTGAGTGAAGATGGTGGACGTTCAGCCATCTCTGTCGGAGGTGCTCGAGCATGCGGTGCGGACCCATGGAGGCCGCGGCAGAGACGTGCGGGCATGAGGCCACCCCAGCGCGGTGACGTGCTGCCGTGGGGAGGCCGGATCTGACCTCCACGCCACCGAATCCGGCCTCCACGCCACTACTGGAGTTGAAGGGGAGGAGCGTCGCCGTGGGGAGAGGGCCACCGCCACCACCGCCTCACCCGCTCCCGGATCCGGCGGTGAGGGAGAGGAGGAGCCCGGATCCGTCCTCCCCGCCACCGGATCCGGCTTCCCCACCGCCAGATCCGGCCTCCTCGCCCGCATCGCCTAAGGGAGAGAGGGAGGGGAGAGGGCCGTCGCACCGGAGGGGAGGAAGGGCGCACCCGCCGAAGGAGGAGGAGGCAGCCGCGCGCGCCCACCGGAGAAGGAGGAGGCAGCCGCACTATGTCTCCTTGGCAATCTCCCTTTCTGGTGCTCCTGTGTCTCCGCCGGTGTAGATGAGTTTTTTTTTGTTGAACCCTGCTCCTTTGTCTGTGATGTACGAATCGATTTGTGGATGGGTTGATTTGTGTTGAACCCTTCTCCTTCGTCTGCGATGCACGAATCAATTTGTGGATGAGTTTTTCTGATGTGTTGAATCCATCCTTTATCTGTGATGTATGAATTTTTTTCTTGGATGAAATGCTTGATGTAGTGACGGCGGTAGCCAGCGAGCATGGTGGCGGTAGCGGCAGTAACAAGCATGCTCCAGCCAGCATGCTTGTTGGATTGCTTTTTTTTGTTTTTCTAAACCTTATCACTGCCGGGTGAAGTACCGGCAGCAGTAGCCAGCGAGCATACCTGCCGATATGCCACTGCCGGTTCAAAATCCGGCAGTGAAGGCGGATTTTGAACCGGCAATGATGTGGAAAACTGGGGTAGTGATTGGTGCCATCATTCTAGATCTTCCAAGTGATAAGGCCCCTCGGCCAGATGGCTTCAATGGGTTTTTTGTTAAGAAAGCTTGGCCATCATCAGGGAGGAGTTCTATAAGCTTTGTTCTGATTTCTATAATCACACAGCTAATCTGAAGAGCATTAATCACTCATATATCACTCTTGTGCCCAAGAAAGATAACCCAGAAAACATCACTGATTTTAGACCTATCTCCCTACTCAACACATCTCTGAAAATCATTACTAAGATCCTAGCTAACAGATTGTAGAGAGTGATGCCAAAAATAGTCCATGAGAATCAGTATGGGTTTGTCAAAGGAAAATCCATTCAGGATTGCCTAGGATGGGCTTTTGAATTTTTGCATCAGTGTCACCATTCCAGAAGAGATTATTATATTGAAGTTAGACTTTGAGAAGGCTTTCGATATAGTAGAACATTCAGTGATAATAAGAATGTTAGAAGCTAAAGGATTTCCAAGCAAGTGGATAAATTGGATGATGAATATTCTGTCCTCGGGCACATCTTATGTTCTTCTTAATGGTGTGGCTGGAAAGGATTTTAAATGCAAGATGGTGATTAGGCAGGGAGATCCACTATCCCCATTGCTTTTTGCAATAGCTGCTGATCTACTACAAAGTGTGATAAATGATGCATACCTACAAGGAATTCTTATAACTCCTTCCCCTCAAAACAGTGGTACTGCTTTTCCTATTATACAATATGCTGATGACACGATTATTGTCACGCAAGGATGTGAGCAGCAACTCATTTTTCTAAAGCAAGTTTACTTTGTCAACTGGGCTAAGAGTGAACTATCACAAATCCTGCTTGGTGCCCATTAACATGGATGGACCAAAAGCCAGCAGCTTAGGTAATGTGTTTGGCTGTCAAGTTGGTACTTTCCCCTTCACATATCTTGGATTGCCACTGGCACTAGTAGAGAATAGACCTTTGATCCTCGACCAAAATGGGCTCTAGTCCCGGCATTTTTTACACCCGAGACTAGAGATACCTTTAGTCCCGGTTGGTGGCTCCTCCAACCGGGACTAAAAGTCCCTGCCCAACGGCTACTGCGCCAGGCAGAGGTGGCAGGGACCTTTAGTCCCGGTTGGAGCCACCAACCAGGACTAAAGGTATATTTTTACTCCCGGTTGGTGGCTCCAACCGGGAGTAAATGTCTACTCCCGGGTCGTGGCTGCGCCCAGGGTTGGAAAGTTACCTTTAGTCCCGGTTGGATCCACCAACCGGGACTAAAGGTCCCCCCTTTATATCCCGGCCGTCTCCTTCTTCCTTCCCAAGCCCGAGCTCAGCACATTTTGAAGCTCACTGCACTAGTGTTCTTGCTTCCTCCCTCCCTCCATTGTTCCTCCATCCATTCTTCGATTCCTCCGTCGATTCTTCAGTTGTAAAGGTTACCAATCTCATACTCTCATTTTTCACCATTGTCTTATCTCATTTTGTTCACTATATATATATATATGGTTCTTTATTGTGGTTTTTTTCATTTGTAAGCAATTTGAGCTCAAAATCACTTCAAGCTTACATATTTACATGAAAGAAGGTTAAAGTAGCTAGTTGAACTTGCGGACCGTGTTCATCTCGGCGAGCATGTTCCCTTTCTCGTAGAATCGGAGCTCTTCCTTGACCAAGTACGGTGCCGTCCGGTGGAGAAATGCTCGTCGAGATGATCACGTAAGCAAGGTCAACTAGTACGGATGGTTATTTATTAAAACATGTTTTTGAGATATAGATAATTTTATAGTTTCTTAATTTTATTTGTTTATAAAATGAGAAATTTATAGTGTATTAAAAAATGAGTATAGAGAGTAGATGGCAACTGCTTCCGAGTGATGGAGTACCGAGTGATGAGACGAAGATTGTGATGGAGTACCGAGTGAAGAAGGAGGGTCTCAACAAGGATCGTATCTTCTACAAGTGTCCGGATCGCAATGTGAGTTATTTTATCATATTTAATGATTATGGTTAGTTTATACCTATTTTCATGATGGTTGTGATTAAAGTTCTAATTTTTTGTTTTAATTTCAGTGGGATGGCAGTGGACGATGTTCAGGCTTCTACTAGGAGGAAGAGTATGTTGAACTCGTGCAAAAATATCTTGCACAACAACAGCGAATCGGGCAGTGGCTAATGAGGCGGTGATCCACCAAGAAGCCCAAAGATGTTGCACAATCGGGGATCTGTCTGCTTTTAGTTGAGATTGGCCATGAAATCCTTGTGCTCCTGAAATGTATTTTAGCTTTAGTTCTTTTAGTGGTAGTTGGGATTGTCTACATTGTAGCGATGCTTTCATAAATTTGTACCTTTTATGGTGGCACACATGTTGTATAAATAATTAATTATGATCTAGGTTTTAATATGGTATTTATGTCATGTAATGCAGATGAGCCGGTATTGGATGTACAATGCTGATCGCCGCTCCCAAGAGTTCATTGACGACGTGCATTCTTTGTTACGTGCGGCCGAGGCAAACAAACGCGATGGTTTCATGTGCTGCCCATGTGCCATATGTAAGAATACGGTGGAATATCCTTGCTCAAGGACTCTTCATTCACACTTGTTCAAGTCGGGTTTCATGCCAAACTATATTTGTTGGACGAAGCATGGAGAAACCGGCATTGTAATGGAAGAAGGTAAAGAAGAACAATGGGACGACAATGATATTATTCCTGATGGTGCGTGCTTCAATGATCCTGCAATGGGAGAAGCTGAAGAAGAGGTAGCCACAGAAGATGAGCATGCGGATGATCTTTGTCAGGTCATTTGTGACGCACAAAGAGAATATGAAAGTGAAAAGGAGAAGATCAAGTTCGAGCGGATGCTAGAAGATCACAACAAATTGTTGTACCCAACTTGTGATGTAGGGCAGAAAAAGTTGGGAACCACACTAGAATTGCTGCAATGGAAGGCAAAGAATGGTGTATCTGACAAGGGATTTGGAGAGTTACTAAAAATCCAAAAGAAGATGCTTCTGAAGGACAATGAATTCTCCGCCACTACCTACGAAGCAAAACAAGTTGTCTGTCCTATGGGGCTAGAAATCGAGAAGATACATGCATGTCCTAATGACTACATCCTGTACCATAGCAAAGAGTACGAGAAATTGGATGCATGCCCGGTATGCCATGCATCGTGGTATAAGATTAGGCGAGATGACCCTGGTGATGTTGAGGGCGAACGTCCGTAGAAGAAAATCCCTGCCAAGGTTATGTGGTATGCTCCTATCACTACAAGAAAAAGTGGTATTAACGACGGGATATGTGGTCGTTAAAAGTCCAAATGTAGTCGCTAAAAGTTATTAACGACCACAAAAGTGTGGTCGTTCATGGTCGTTAAAAGCTCCGTCGTTAATACAATTAACGACCACACAATTTTTCCCATCGTTAACTTTTCAACGACCACACAATATGTGGTCGTTGATACTACACTAATAACGACCACATTTATAGTAATAACGACCACATTTTCTATCGTTAATATTTTTTATACCATCTGGCATGAAGTACTAACGACCATTTTTTAGTAACAACGACCATTTTCTAAACTTTTAGGACAATATTTATGCTCGTATTTCACATTGGCTAACACCAATTTTTATAGGGTGAGCCATCACTTTGCACAATATACAAATGCACATTCACCATACCAGAAATCTATGATAAATAAATTTGCAACAGATTATTCATAAATAACTCTTAATATTACAAATGTATCTAATACTGCATGACTTAGCAATCCTATTACAAAGAAGCGAAAGTCATGCTCGAAGGCAAGCACACAATTAGCTGGCCCTCCTCACAAACAATTCCTTTGTCATGCTTCTAATAATATTCTCCAACCTGATTCCTACAATATGAGATTCTTAACAGTTCCCTGGATATTCATGTTGTCTTTAAACAGCATGCATATGACCCTTTCTTATGCCCATCACCTTCTTGAGTTGCTCGATTTTGTAACTTCGACTGTAATTTTTTTCTACCAGCCCAGCTACAGTAACAAGATGTCATGCATGTTTAGGAAAAGAATCACTTGCATACCCATAAAAGAAACTGTACTACAGTTCTACTTTGCAGAATTCTACGATCAAAAGAAAGAAGACAAACCTAACAGGCATGGAAATCTTTTTAGGCATTACATACGATTGATATTCTTGATTCATGATGCCCTTCAATGCCGACAACATAGAGATAAATCCTGCATTAGAATTTCCAACTCATAACTAGAGTGTCATAGGATTCTTGTGTAGATCAACCACATATAAGATTTATGTTTCAAGATTCAACTTAAGAAATACTATCATAATATATAGTTCACATGTTATGAAACTACATTATTATTTTTTAAAATTGATTGTCACAGTTAAAAATGTTTGACTTAATCAACCTGATGGGACAAGTAAAAAAACGGATGGAGTAGTATTGAGGAAACAACGAAATAGTAAAAAAGTTAGGTTATTAACATTAAACAAGCACGAGGAATTACCTAATACACATTGGTTTGAGAAGACATGCAGGATTGGTATCTCGCTCTTACTAATCAAGAAAAGTACAATTCATTCCTTTTTTTTTTGAAGGAAAGACTTCATGCCTTTTACCTTTTTTCTTTAATGTGATGAAAGGTATTGCAGTGCAGCACCGGCGGTTCCAGACACCATAGCACAGGAGCAGCAGACAGTCATCAGACCCTGCAACACTGGGCACTTTTGCCGAGGTACCAAATTAGTTTAGAAACAAAGCAGTGATTAGAACAACCTGATAGAAGTTATACTTGTAGGCTGCGGACGCGTGATATTTTGATATGTCCAATATTTTAGTGATGAGAGGATAATTGATAACATGGCGGGACGCAACGAATCAACGTACCAGGTAAAGCAAATTCAACGCAAAAATCAAAAGACTCGCTCTACAAAATACTGCAATTTTTTCCGAACATTACATTGACCAGATTCAGTATTAGATTCAATATTATACTAAGGAGAATGTGAACAGATCACCGTGTGACTCTCAACCAAGAAAAATACAACTGAAAATTATAGATCTGATATATAAGGATGGACTAGGGAACCTGGTCGCTGCTCCTGATCGAGATCTTGTAATTAATCTTGCCCAGTGCACCGCCAGGCCATCACCGAGATGCATCTGGGCAACAGCATGCGGATCGCGCGCCTCCCCGTCTTTACGTGAATGCTGATCCGGCAGGCCGGCGCTCGTACCCATCACGCCGTCTCGCAGTCCGAGGCCCTCGCCTGCGGCGTGCGTCCCTGGAGTTCTCGACTTGCTAGGGTTAGACGGAAGAAGTCATGGGGCAATAGAAATTGGCTTCCGCTTGCTGGTTTTATTTTGTTGCCAACTGCCGGTAATTAAGGTACACAGCTGTACCGAGTACCGACGACCACATTATACGTGTAATTAACCACGGGTAGCTTTTTGGTCGTCGGGATCAAATTATAGCACCAACATAAAGGCCGGACTGGGCCAAATGATCGCCGACGACCACATATTATCAGTGGTCGTTATCGTCTCGTTGTTAATATGCATAATTCTTGTAGTGTATAATACCACGCTTGAAACGTCTGTTCAGAAACAAAGAACATGCAAAATTGTTGCGATGGCACAAAGAAGACTATAAGGTAGACAATATGTTGAGACACCCTGCTGATGGGTCACAGTGGAGAGCAATCGACAGAGAATTCCCGGAGTTTGCAAATGACGCAAGAAACTTAAGGTTTGCTTTAAGTACAGATGGTATCAATCCTTTTGGAGAGCAGAACAGTAGTCATAGCACTTGGCCTGTTACTCTAAGTATCTACAACATTCCTCCTTGATTATGCATGAAGCGGAAGTTCATTATGATGCATGTGCTCATCCAAGGCCCAAAGCAACCTGGCAATGACATCGATGTGTACCTGAGACCACTTATTGACGAACTTCTCATTTTGTGGAATAAAGAAGGTGTACGTGTGTGGGATGAGTACAAACAGGAACACTTTGATCTACGAGCATTGTTGTTCGTAACAATCAATGATTGGCCTGCTCTAAGTAATCTTTTAGGACAGTCAAACAAGGGATATAATGCATGCACACACTGCTTCGGTGATATTAGAGGTGTATTCTTGAAAAAATGTCGAAAGGTCGTGTACCTTGGCCATCGTCGATTTCTTCCTACAAATCACCCCGTAAGAAAGAAAGGCAAGCATTTTAAAGGGAAGGCAGACCACCTGACCAAGCCTCGTAACCGAACCGGTGAGGATGTACTCGATATGGTCAATGATGTGAAAGTCGTCTTTAGAAAAGGATATGGAAGCCAACCTATTCCGAACGACGCTAACGGTCACGCACCCATGTGGAAGAAGAAGTCCATATTTTGGGACCTACCCTATTGGCAAGTCCTAGAGGTCCGCAGCTCGATCGACGTGATGCACTAGACGAAGAATCTTTGTGTGAACTTGCTAGGCTTCATGGGTGTGTATGGAAAGCCTAAGGACACATTTGAAGCACGACAGGACCTGTGTTGTTTGAGAGAAAGAGACAACCTGCATCCAGAGAAGACAGATGATGGACACCATTACTTACGTCCTGCCAGCTACACTCTAAGCAAAGAGGAGAAGGAAATCATGTTTGAATGCTTAAACAACATCAAGGTACCATTTGGATTCTCCTCAAATATAAAGGGTATTATAAATGTGCCAGAGAAGAAATTCTATAACTTAAAGTCCCATGACTGTCACGTTCTCATGACGCAATTACTTCCAGTTGCATTAAGAGGAATTCTACCTCCAAATGTACGTCTAGCCACCGTGAAGCTATGTGCATTCCTCAATGCAATTTCTCAGAAGACAATTGATCCAACTGATCTAGCTAAACTACAGAATGATGTGGTTCAATGTCTCGTCAGCTTTGAGTTGGTGTTCCCTCCTTCCTTCTTTGATATCATGACACACCTCCTAGTTCAAGGAGATTTTCATTCTCGGTCCTGTGTTCCTATACAATATGTTCCCCTTAGAGAGATTCATGGGAGTCCTGAAGAAATATGTTCACAACCGTGCTCGCCCAGAAGGAAGCATCGCCAAGGGCTATGGAACAGAAGAGGTCATTGAGTTCTGTGTTGACTTTATTCCCGACCTTGACTCGATTGGTGTTCCTGAATCGAGACATGAGGGGAGACTAAGCGGAAAGGGGACACTAGGGAGGAAAACATATATTGGTATGGATGATGATTATTTCAATAAAGCGCTTACACAGTTCTACTGAACTCCTCTTTGGTAGATCCGTATATTGAGACACACAAGGATCTCTTACGATCCGAGTTTCCGTGGAAGATCTGAAGCTTGGATTACGCGTAAAGCACATGGAAACTTTCGGCGGTTGGTTGCGAAAAAATGTCAAGGTGATGAGAGCATCCATGAGCAACTATATTTATTGGTTATGCAACCATCATGGCATATTGTCACATACAAAGGGTACGAGGTAAATAGGAACATATTCTACACACGGAGCCCAAGATAAAAGGAGTACCAACCAAAACAAAGGTGTCCGCATAGATGCCACAGACCGAATGGGAATAAGCGTATATATTATGAACGCATAGATGAAATATGGGAACTAGAATATGCACCTACTTTGAAGATCCCATTGTTCAAGTGCCAATGGGTCAAGGTGACCGGAGGCGGGTAACAACAGAGACAACGAGTATGGAATGACAACAGTGAGACCTTAGTAATATTGGGTACAAAGACGAACCATTCGTCCTTGCCAAGGATGTGAATCAGGTGTTCTATGTCAATGATATGTCTACCAAATCAAAAAGAGGGAAAAACGATAATGACTCAACCAAAGAGCCAAAGCGTCACATAGTTCTTTCAGGGAAAAGTGTCATCGTGGGAATTGAGGACAAGTCGAACATGTCAGAAGATTATGAAAAGGATGACCGAATTCCACCCTTTAAAGTGAACAAAGACCCTAGCATCTTGGTAAATGATGAGGACACACCATGGTTACGACGCGATCATAACCAAGGGACATACGTAAAGAAGAAGTTCACTGCTGTGCCCACTTGATGATATAGTGATTTAATGTAGTGTGTGTTTGAGATATTATGTAATAATTGTGAATTCAGATGTTTATTATGTCATGTTTCAAATTAAATCAATGTTTGATTTGGTAGGATTTCTCTCTCAAAAAGGTAAATTAGGATATTGAGTGATGAAAAATTAAAATATTAACGTTAAAATGATGTGAAAACAAATTTCCTGTCCAAAACCAATTGTTTTAATAATTTTAATTAAACACTACATTTTTGCATTAATGAAATAATAAATATTAGTTACATTATGTTTTATATTTGTAACAAAAAATAAAAAAGTTAGGTTATAGATTTTTCCTATGTGCAATAAAGAAAAAGAAAATCCATATTTTTAACAAAATAATTTTATGCCTTTTATTTAATTTACTATATATTTAACAAGACTATTGCATTTCTATTAAAAAAATTTGCTTAAAACACGCGGGAAACGAAACTGCAGCCCACCTTTACTCCTGGGTTGGAAGCCCACCCGGGAGTAAAGCTGGGCTGCAGTTTCGTGGCCCGGCAAAAAAACCTTTACTCCCGGTGCTTATTACCAACCGGGAACCTTTACTCCCGGTGCATGTTACCAACCGGGAGTAAAGGTAACACGCACCGGGAGTAAAGGACCTTTACTCCCGGTGGGGGGATGGCACCGGGAGTAAAGGGGCGTGGCATATATATATACCACCGCCATCTTCTTCCTTGCATTCTTCGCCGATTCCTCTCCCCCTGCGCCCACGCCACTCGGCCCGCCACACCAAGGACGTCGCCGCCACCCCGCCCTACATTGGTCATCGCCACCGCCTGCGTGCTTGCGTCCATGATCCCCATGCCACCCAGCCAGCAACCGACAACCTCATGGCGCCATCGCTGCTGCCGGCCGCCCCGCCAGACGCTGCACCACACCGGTATCAGATGTATTCTCATTGCCGTGTTGACACGGCGCGACGACGAGACCGCCAAGGTATACGCTGTGCTTCCTCTCCTCCATTCCCAAGGTATACGCTGCTTGCTCCGTTCCATCTCCAGGCTACACCGTGACCAACAGATCGCTGATGAGGAGCACGCTGTGCTTGCTCGGATCCGCCTATTCCATCTCCATGCATGAAACACTGTTTTAGGCAAGTTCACTCATGGCAAGTTCACTCATGGCTCGATACAGTAGCTACTGAAACTTTGGTTGTCACTTTAGTTTGCATACGTACATACATCAACAAATGTGTGTATCAATCACAAACCCAAACGTATACTTAACTAATTTTCATGGCACATCGCACACGGCGTTTAGACGGGCATTATTCTCTGTCGCGCTAACTATTATAAGAAAGAAAGTGCCAAAGGAACAGAAAAAAATTCCAATGTATACGCGCCATCTATAAGCGCCATGCGTTTCTATGTATACGGCGGAGCACCGCCGCCGTCGTTCGCCCTAGGGTTTATACGGCGGAGCACCGCCGCCCTCGTTCGCCCTAGGGTTTAGGGTTTATACGGCGGAGCACCGCCGCCCTTGCTCGCCCTAGGGTTTAGGGTTTATACGGCAGAGCACCGCCACCCTCGTTCGCCCTAGGGTTTAGGCCGGTTCCGCTGCCCTCGTTCGATCATTTTTGGCGTGTTGTTGTGAACCTCTTCGAGGGTTCCAATCATTGTAAACATTATTTAGAGTTGTTTACTCGATGAGTCAGGATGCAGTGCGATTTTGTTGTCACTTTGGTTTGCAAAGAATGCCCCCTTTTCTTTTAGGCGAGGCTCATCGTTTATTGTTCTCGTAAACTTGACGCATAACGAAGCCCCCTTTCTTTCAAAGTAGGCTCGCTATTTTCTGCTTTAATAAAACCTAATGCGTGGCAGCGCCCCCTTTTGTTTCAAAAGGGACCGCCGCCAAAACCTACTCGCTTCGATTCTTCTTATCATACAAACCAACCTTCACCCATCAAAACCTACTCGTTTAGGGTTTAGGGTTTATCTGGCGAGACACCGCCACCTAGAATTAATTGCGTCTGTGACCGAGGGGCAAGATTTAATAATGCATATTGTTCGTAGATTTTTACGCATGTAAGCAAAGATTTGATGTACTATATATTGGTTTTGTTTTTTGAAGCTAGATGGCAATTCCCGAGGAACATGGATGAGGAGGAGTTGATGATGAATTTGATCAACACCGGCACTCAAGTTGTTGGCGATGATGGTGCCAAAAATAGCGTGCAAGAGGATGCATGATGAGTCAAGATTACTTAGCTCTTGAACAAAATGAGCAACAACATATTGGCCAAGTATATATTTTTATTATTAGCTATATAATTATCATATGTCTTATGTGTGCTCATGACATTAAAAATAATGTTTATGTTTTGTAGCCCTCTGGATCGACATCAACAACTACAACGAAGAGTAAAAATGTTCGAGGTCCCAAAAAGCCATTGGAGGGCCGCTTCATCATCTCGGAGTTCAATGTGGATACAGGCGAACCGGGGGGGGCAAATAAAATGAAATTCGTTCACCACCGTGGTTACCTTATACTGAGACCGGCTCCTGATCAAGACTACAAATGGAAGAAGAAGACCAATGCTCCTCATATCAGTTTTGTCTCCGATCGTGATAAGACGTTAATTTGGAAAGATGTCTTGGTACATTTCATGCTCCAAACAGATGGTTATGATGATATAATAGATGGTGATGAATTGAAGGAGCGAGTTAGGGATTGGGCAATGAGGAAGATGGCCACCCAGTTTCAGACTTGGAAGAAACACCTATACACGACGTATGTCAAGAAGAACATAGCACCAGATTTTACTGTCCCAGGCCCGATCTCAAAGCAGAGGCCCTATTGGGATGAGTTTGTACAGTACAAGACGTCGGAAGAGGGTGTGAGTCGAGTGATAAAGAACCAATGTAATGCCCAACAGAAGACATACCACCATAACTTGGGATCAGGTGGCTACCCGACTGCCATTAAGAAGTGGAACAAAATGGAAGCAGACCTTCTTGCCAAGGGTATTACACCCGAATCACTCGAGTGGGGAGAGCGTGCAAAGAATTGGTTTTTCGCTCATGGGGGAACACTGGACCAGGAGACAGGGAAGTGCGTTTATGGTGCAAGACTGCAAGAAGCAGCAGAAAGATTGTTTTATGCTCAGAGAGCTACTGCTAGTGGTGCGTTCAGGCCCAACAGAGAGAACCATCGGGACTATTGAACATGGTGGCCGAACTAGAGGCAAAGAAAGTGTCTCGTGGGAGCATGGATTCCCTCAGGACAGACCTTCCTACAGAAGCCACCAGAGAAAGAAGGAAGAAGAGGCACAGCGGCTCCAGAGGTTGGAGGAAGCGGTGCGTGAAGCACAGGAGCGAGAAAAAAACCTTGAAGCGAGAATGTAGGAGGAAATTAGAAGGCAAGTGCAAATAGCAGTGAGTGCAAGCAAGCAGGCATCAGAGCTAGGAATCAACATTAGCCAATCTGTTCAGTTGAAAAGCAGTTGCGCTTCCACGGAGATACCAAATCAATGGGACACAGGACTGCGCTTCCCTATGGATGACGTCACTGAACATTGTACATCGTGTGAGCTACACATTCCGAAGGGGAATTCCACAATCAAGGTGGCTATCGGTCTTGTTAATCCTATCGACCGAACCAAGACACCAAGGATTCATGGGAATATAATCCATGAAGGATATGCTACCATCTCGGTAGATAAAGCTGAAAAAGGTTTTAGTGATTTGCCTCTTGACATTCCTGGAGGTGATGGCGAGAAGACTCTAGGAGAAGCAGAGAAGACATTCATTCTATGGCGCAAGCGCTACATCATCATTCCAGGGATGTCGGCTCCACCTCCTCCTAAACTACCTCACCATAGGTGCAGATGAAAACACTACATCACTAATTTATATTGGCTTAAATAATTAACAATCTGCTCATAATAATATGTCATTCCTTTTTTTGTAGCAGATCCTCCCCCAACCTAAATCCAATTGTTCAATCGCCAGATCATCATAGTGCTCTGCACGATGACATTGTGTTGGAAGGCGAGGCTGCATCCACACCATCTCCAAGGAGGTCTCCAACGCCACTGCCACCACCTCCAAGGAGGTCTCCAACGCCTCCCCCGCCCCTGCCTACCAAGAAGCCAAGTGCTAGCAAGAGGCCAGCCCCGCAAACGAAGAACCAGTCCCCACCGGCAAAGAAAGCCACCGTGAAACCAAGGGCTATTCCCAAAATAATATCTGAAGAGAAGGAAGAAGGAACTGATGCATATAAAAAAGATATGTCCAGATTCTATGACAAACTTAAAAAGAATCAAGAAGCAAGGAGAAACCTGGAGAAACCGTACTTCTTCGTAGCTCCAGATATTCTAAGAGAAAAGGTGGCTTCTTACCAGCAACAACAGCGGGAATCTCGTAAGCCGTCCAAATCAACGTTAATGGACTATGACCGCACTCTCACCAAGTCAATTGAGGCGGCACAGAAAAAGAAGTGGGCAGGGAAAGGAGTTGCCCAACTCGGACAACAATCGCACCAATTAGTCCCCGCGCTAGTTGTTGGTAATGAATATGGTTCGAATTTAGGATTAATGCATCAGGCAAACATACCTCTGGATGTCGATTTGGATCACCTTGGTGAATTTATTGATGAGACTGGTCTCGACCTTTACCAGATGTTTGGTGATGGAAACATTGAGAGTGCGGCGGAGGTTGATATTTGGAAGAAAAAATTTGTACTAGGCCAGAGTCTATACAACCCTCAAGCCTTATCTGATCTGGGGACGCAAATGTACCTGCTAAACAAGTGGTACATGCAGGCATCTACTGGTGGAGACTTCTGCGTTGGTGTCAGAATTAGAGACGAACATTGGTTCCGTGGCGATGATGTTATGTATGTTGACTTTGCAGAATTTCATCAACTATGCCACCTGACCTCTCTAGACAAAGTTATCATTAGCTGCTATTGCCTGTAAGTAATAATTCTTTCGATCTATTATTAAACTCATCATATGTGTGTATATGCATATAAATTATCCTAACAAGTACTATATATATGCAGATTTACAATGACAGAGCTCAGAAAGGTAGGCTGCAATGAAATTGGTTTTGTTGATCCCCATATAGTATTCAAAGACCCAGTTACTCCAAAGACTAATTGGAAGTCTGAGTCAGAGAGTAACCTCATGGACTCCTTTGTGAACCAACGCCACAAGAAGGATATACTCTTTCCCTACAACTTCAAGTGAGTGTTAATAATGTCGATCATCCTTAATGACTCATATGTTGATTCTAGTTAATTAATGAGTGTTATGCGTTATATCCTATAAACACATGCAACAATCTCTGGATATTGATGGACATCGATCTGGTGAAAAGTCACTTGATAATCTATGACTCGATGAGAAAACCACAACAAGACTACCAAGATATGATAGATATTATCCAGAGGTAATTTTGGTATCTCTAGCAACTATATATACACACAAACATGATGATTAACTATATCTGATGACGTGGCAAATTTTTTATTGGGCAGTGTTTGGAAAACCTTTATTGAGAAGCAACACATGGGAAAATGCAAAGCGCCACTGAATGTAATCCCTTTGAAAGTAAGTCCCCTAAACCGCATCATCTTTATTAATTAAACATATAGCTTTCACCGGATCACCAGATTGGATGACAAATCTTTTTCTCGTAAAGTGGTGTCTGAGGCAGGAACAGGGGAACAACTACTGTGGTTACTATGTTTGCAAGTTTATCAAGGTGGTCTCCCAAAGAACTCCTACAGAGAGACTCAAAGTACGTTAAAAATACACTATATATTCATTTAATTATTATTATTGATTGTGTTACTATGTCTTTATATATATATATATGTACATATATTAATTTATTTTCCTTTCAAACATGTAGGCTCGATGGTTGGAGGAAAAGGTCATACGGCAAGACCAAATCAAAGCAATTCAAGAGTCTATAGCCAGATTTTTTAATGAGTAGGTCATCAATTCCAAGGGCGAGTTCTACTTCGACCCAACACTGCCATGGAAGCCAAGCTAGAGGATGAGAGGAAACTTGTTATATATCACAACAACTGTAATGCAATCTTTTGTAATATATGCACATGAAATAATATAATGTAAAATACACATATGCATGCATGCATGTAAATATATATATGATGCATGCATATATATATATGTATATATATATATATATATTTCTATGCTTGAATTATGTGATTCAATACGTTCATTGTGCTTGAACCGAAACATACTATACGCGCGTATAAATGTATAATTAGCAGCGTACAATACGACTTCGAAAACCTATTTTGAAAAGAAAACAAAAAAATGAAAAGAAAAGAAAAAAAAATCTTTAGTCCCAGTTCGTATTACCAACTGGGACTAAAGGTGCCGGTCATCGTGGCATGTCAGGAGGCACCTTTAATCCCGGTTCCTGACCCGGGACTAAAGGACCCCCCTTTAGTCCCGGATGCTTGCTCCCGGGTGGGGAATCGGGACTAGAGGGGGTTCCCCACCGGGAGTAAAGCTCTGTTCTCTACTAGTGTGGGTCTCACAAAGCCCCAAGTTAAAGATTATGCTCCACTAATTTGTAGAGTGGAAAGAAGATTGTCAGCTAGTGCTCAGTTTCTTTCTTATGCTAGTAGATTACAGCTGGTTAATTCAGTGCTTTCTTCTCTTCCTACCTATTACATATGCTCATTAAAGCTACCAGTTGCTGTGGATGAAGCAATTGAAAAATATAGAAAGGATTGCCTATGGAGAGGCAGTGACTTTAGAAGAAAGGGATATAATCTTGCAGCTTGGAAGATGGTTATGAAGCCAAAAGACAAGGGTGTAACACCCTAAAATTTGCAATATTTTAAATAGTGGAAATTGCTCTATTATGCATCTTTGTGAGCATTTGAATTTAGGAAAAATAATAAATTTTATCAAATTAAAATCAAATATAAGGTCACAATCATGAATGTGCATTCATGCCGCTGCATATCATTTTGTATTGCTTGATTTGAAGGCGGATTCTAAATCGATTTGAATTTGCATTTTGAATTTGCTTTGGAAAAAAAATTAGAAAAAGAAAAACCGAATTCCCCTTCCTTTTGGCCCAGTGGGCCTGCCTTTCTTTTCCCGCGCGGCCTTGTTTCTCCGTCGGCCCAGCTGGCCGTCAAGTTTTTTTTCTCCCCCCCCCTGCTCAGGCCGAAGCCCAGCACCGCCTCACTTCCTTTCTTCCGCGCCGCACCGCAGCGGCCCAGCAAGGCGCCCGACCCAGCCAGACTCCTACGCGGCGCGTTCTCTCTCTGCCCACTGACGCGCCGAGGCCACCCATCGGGGTGCCTTCTTCTTCCCCGCGCCGTACCCGGGCCGGATTCCTCCGCCGCACCGACGTCCGTGTCCGTCCTCGCCATGCCTCGATGCCGTGTCGCCCACGCCTCCGCGCCCTTAAATAGCCGCCCGAGTTTGCGCCACCTCCCTATCCCATCCCATAGCAAGTTTTCGCCCTCGCTTCGTGCCGCGTCATGCCTAGCCCTAAGCGCCGCCACAAGAGCCGCCATCCATCGAACGCCGTGCCACCGTCGTCGCTTCCCGATCGTTCCTTTCGGCTCCGGTGAGATCCCCATCTCCTCCGCTCTCTCCCAGTGTTTTTCTTTCGTTGAATCATGCACTGTAGGCCAAGAACCATGAGCTCCAATGTGCCGGCCATGGTGCCGCCGTGGTCAACTCACCGCCGGTCCTGTTCTGGCGGGTCAAGCTTTCTCTCTCCCCGCCCAGTTGCATCTCGGCCGTCCATCTCTAATCCGGCGGCCCAGGATGAAGGATACCCCTTCGTTCTGGAATTTTGCATAAGAGCCCTTATAATTACTTCAGTATTAACCCGCCGTCCCTAGCGCCTTTCTAGATTCCATTTTCTTTTTCTGAAAGCGTACTTTGGTTCGGTTAGATTAAAAATACGTTTTCAGCTATTTACAGTTTTGCCACTCAACTTGTTTTAGCCATAAAATCTCCGTTTTAACTCCGATTTGATCCGTTCAAGTTGCGATAGGTTCATAATTAAGTAATCTACATGTTTATACTACTGTTAAGTAGGTTTCCAACTTTTAAAATTCGAGGTTAGATTTAATCTATTATTTTACTATAGCAAATCTTGTTTAATTCATAACTTCTTTGTTTTAGCTCCGATTTTTGTGATCTTCGCGTCTGTGTGTTCGTAGCGAGACATAGATTCGTTTTCCAAACTTTTCATCTTGATTTTATACTGGTGGTGTACTGTTCTAATCTATAGCTTTGTTTGCTTCGCATGATTGCTCCCGGATGCTTGTATGTTGCTATGATTATCGAGTATAGACGGTGAGCAATTCGTGGGAGATCAAGGGTACTATTTTGACGAGCAGGACCAGCAGGAGTACTTTGCTCAAGGCAAGTATAGCATGGGATCATCCTTGTTTCCTATTCACTTTAATTCATTAAATTCATGTTGCATGTGTCGCCTTGATAAGGCTTCCCTAGAATTGAACTTTTACCTTGTCACCTATGGGTTATGCATTGGGTAGCTTTGCTAGTGCTCCATTAAACCATGATCTTGTAACTTGACTAATGGTATATGCAATAAACATTAAAATATGACTTTTTAGCAACTTGGAAATAGGGGGCTAGAGTGTTTAGCTACTTTCTAAATGCTTCAGATTCCTCTCCCTAAGGACTTATCTATAAGTGATCATCCGAGACTTATAGTATAGCTGTGAGGGCTACATGGCTCTGGCTTTAGCTCAGTATGATGTCCTTTTCTAGCTTGTTAGTGGTTACCTTTATTGGTGTAAGAATGGCTTGCCGAATCGGGTATAAGACAGCCTCTACACTTATGTGTATAGCCGCGATGGAATTGTGCCCTTCGACAGGGGGGTCCTATATCTGTTTGCCGAGTGAATCTAATGGCCCTAACTTGTTAGACGAACCTTTGAAAGGCTTCATAGTGACCCCTACTTGCTCACCTTGGAAGTGTTTTGGGAGTTGCAAACCCAGGCATATGGGTATCACGACTCATAGTAAAAGTGTACAACCTCTGCAAAGTGTAAAACTGGTATATCAGCCGTGCTCATGATCACGAGCGGCCTTGGAACATTTACGGAATAGATGAACACTAAGTATTACCTGATTATGCTAGTCATTATTCATGTTTACATTGATCATGTGTTTTGTATTGGGAATTGAAACAACTTGTTGCTACTCTTAAGCTAAAATTGTGACAACTAAAAGTTGAATGCCGTTAAACCTGTGTCAAGCCTTTTGAGCCTCATGAACCCCGTGTTACACTTGTTGAGTACGACATGTACTTACGCTTGTTTATTTTCATTATTTGGATAAAAATCCCGGATGGGTAACAGATGGCTATGAGTATGATGATTTTCCTTAGGACTTCTAGACTTGTGGTCAACCAGTCGACGTCCCTGTGAAGTGGGGCTTCCGTGAGAGATCTTTTATTACTTCCGCTATATTTATGTGATAACTCTGTCTTACGCGTGATGTAATAAACACTTGTGATGATACTATTCATAATTTGTCGGCTTATGTGTGTGACTGATCTCTGGGCGCACATTAGATTTTGCATCCCATTTTATCCTTAAAATTGGGTGTGACAAAGGGTGGACAAGGAGTAGTTAATTTACAATTGCAGAATCATGCTTTGTTGTTAAAGCAATTAGATAAGTTTTATTAAAAGAAAGAGGTTCAATGGGTAAAACTTGTCTGGGATCTGTTAACACTGGATTTTGGTCGACTTCGGAAGATGACAGGTGGACCCGCATACAGGAAGAAGGACATTCGGCAAACAAAATGAGCGGTCGGCTAAATGCTTGTGCGGTCGGTTACTTCAGAAGGTGGTGACTCCATTCGGGAAAGCAGAAGATGGCAAGCAAAGCCGATCGAAAAGATAAAAGTCGTAATAATAAAGGACTCTGAGAGTTTAGGGCAAGGAATCGTAGTTTCCAAGTTTGTTTAAGAGTTCCTTTGTAAGTCGTAGTCTTTTAGGACTCATGTTTTGTCTAGGGTATAAATATTGACCCTCGACCATTGTAATAGGGGTTCACAACCAAATCAATACAACCGGCCCCGTGCCAACTTTCGAGTCCTTTTGTCGTGTCGTCGAGTTCTTTGAGAGGAGTCATCGATCCGTCGACCTCTATAAGTTCCGACAACCTTGTTATCATGTTTAGTATAATGCGGTGGATTTAGACGTGATGCAAGTAGTCTTGTTTGTTTTCAATGATCGTGCGGCGGATCTTTGTTTGACAAGCAAGAAGTCTTTGCTTATGCTTTGTTTATGAGTAGATACCGTGCGGCAGGTGTTTGCTCAATATGCTTAGTGAAGGCAAGACAGTTATCGGCTCTATTAGATACGGCAAAATCTAAATAGATTCATTAAGTTATCCTGTGTTGCATGTTTTAAATATTTTATATATTTGTAACACACTTCTGCCCAATCTAGATTGATATTGCTCGGCCCTCTCTTATGGTTTTATTCGTGCTTCAATGATCATTACTTTCGTATTACCTTTGCAAATAGATAACATGCTCGTAATGGCTGAATTATTTTAATCTAGATTGTCACATGTTGTGGGTTCATGCATGTTAATTACGTTTAAGCTTTGACGAAACTAGGTGTCGTGCGGCAGATGCAGGTTTTAGATTAGTTTAATCGTGTTTATTTGCACGTTCCTTCTTCATGGACCCCAACTCGGCTGAATTGCTGAGCTTGGTTATGCATTAACTCATGATTAATTTCACTTGTTCAAACATGTCTTCCCATGCACATGCATTCGGCAATCGGATCTTTACGTATGCTCATCTTACGATTAGCCGAATGGTTTATAAACTTGCTGGCAGATAGCTTCCTATAGCTGTATGTCGTTGTAAGTGGCTTCAGGGCCGTATATATGGAACTGTCTGGTCTCACCCGATATGTTCCGGTTTGGCATTTAACTGTTTTATCCCTTGTTAGTTTTTTCAGGTCAAACTGACTGGCACGTTTCCGGATCACGAAGCACCCGGGCACCCAATTGAAGCTACGCTTTCCGGCTTGCTGTGTGTGGGGCACAGTGCGTCACATTTTGTGTCAACACACTTTTTGGCACGCCTAGTGGGACAATCTGTTAGTTCAAGATGGCGTCTGAGATCAACAATGATCATGTTCTGGATGTAAGCATGGCAGAATTGCCAGATAATTACAGGGATTTAGTGCTACAAGCATGTGAGCAATACCAACGGAAGTGTTTGATGTCTTTTTCTAAAAAAAAAGAGCAATAAAGTGTTTCAAAAGCAGTCAATGCCAAGGGTTATTCTTCCACATCAAACTGATTACACTGAAGAGGAAGATGCTCAGAAGATGGCAGCCCTGGTTTATAAAGCTATGGGAGAAACCATGACAAACCATCACATAGCTTTTCTGAATACCTTTCGGGCAATCATGATCAGTACTTTTGGTCCAATGGTTGATAAGTACTTTGAAGAAAATGTTGGCCCACTCAGTGGACCGACACTTTTCAATGTTCCAAAGCATCAAGAGAAGCCTGCTGGAAAAGAAGGAGCATCGGCTTCAAATACAGGTGGATTGATTCACACTGAAAAGCAATCATATCCCACCTATGGCCAGATAACATTTGGTACCACAGAAGAAGTGCCACCTTTAGCTTATAGAGTTTCTCCAGCATCAAACAGATTGCAGAAGAATATGTATGGAGATGGGTATCAAGAATTTACTGATTACAATGCTATCAATGCTGTGCCAAATCCAGGGTATAGGAGTGTTTCAGGATTGCCTTCTGGAGTACAAGTACAAGGAAATCAGGATTCAGGCATTGATGTTTTGATGCACAGGATGGCTGATATGATGCAGAATCAGTTCGGCTTGAAGCCAAAAAATCAATCCTATTCATACAAGTCTCCTTACCCAGAGTGGTACAACAAAGTAGCGTTACCTCCAAGGGTGAAGCCTCCAACGGATTTAACCAAGTTTTCTGGTCAAGATGATACTAGTACCATAGAGCACGTCAGTCGGTATTTAATGCAGCTTGGAGAAGCTGCTTCAGATGAAGCTTGGAGGATTCGATATTTTCCTTTGTCTCTTACAGGACCAGCTTTCACGTGGTTCACGTCTTTACCAGCTCATTCCATTGGTACGTGGGCAGAGCTAGAGCAAAAGTTTCATTCATATTTCTACACGAGTACTAATGAGAAGAAGCTGGTCGATCTCATGAGTTTGAGGATGAGAACAAATGAGACACCATTGGAATATCTTCGCAGATTTAGGGAGACCAAGAATATGTGTTATTCTCTGAATTTACCAGATGATCAACTACCTGGAATAGCTATAGCAGGAATGTTGCCGAATATCAAGGAGAAGTTGTTCGGCATGGAGTTTGATGATCTTGGCCAACTTGCACAGCGTTTAGCAGCTATGAGTAATCAGGCCCAAGGATTCAGGAGAGATAATCGTTTTCAGAAGAACAATGCCACTAATGAGGTGTATCAAGGTTTTCTGGAGGAAGCGACTGAGTATATTGATGAAGATGAGATAGCTGCAGCTGAGTTGAATTGGGCAAAGGAGCCTACTCAAATTAGTCAACGCTAGTTGAAACAATAAAAGGGAACCTATGATTTTGATGTTACTAAGGCAGACAGGCTTTTTGCATTATTGATGAAGGAAGGACGCATCAGGTTGCCAGAAGGACATCCCATGCTACGTCCTGAGGGAGTGAAAGATAAAAAGTATTGTGGTTTCCATAACACTAATTCTCACTCTATCAATGATTGCCGAGTGTTTAGAATACGAGTCCAGAAAGCTATCCAAGAGGGACATTTGAGGTTTGATGGCAAGATGAAAATTGATGATCAGCCTGTTCTGCAAAATATGATTTCTTTCTCTGTGAATATGGTCTCTGCCAATGATCTCAAAGGTAAAGGCAAGATGAAGGTGTTGACTTCTGATAGAGCAAAGAAAAATGGTGCTGTTGACCCGGATCGGCAAGTCACCAGTAGAGAGTTGCAACAACGAGTTCGGTTTCAGAATAACCGAACCGAGAAAGGTCAAATTTCCAAACCCAGAGTTACATCACGTATTTTGCTAAACAAGTGGCAGAGAGAACAAGAGAAGGAATATTATAAGAAGCAATGGTTTATGGAAGAATGCCGGAGGTATGAGGAAGAGGTATACCGAAGGGAGCAAGAAGAATACATGACAGAATAGGAGCAGTCTCATTGGGGTTGTTCATTCTTTAGGCATTGTTGGAATGAAGGCTTGAGGTTACCTGCTAGAAATAATTGTCCGGGGTGTAGTGCTCAGTACTCCGAGTATAGGCAATCTCGAGTCAACCGCCATCCCGTCTATGAAAGACTTGGAGCGAAGGTTCCTGAAGATGATCGGCGCTTAAAAACAGATGATTTTGAGAATCGGCAAAGGAAGAGATTTGCAGGTCAAGGTTGGATTCATGATAGAGTGCATGATGAAGAAGCTGATTCTTATAGATACGTATGGCAAAAGGACGGTGGTGTCCTCTGTGTGCCCGAGGAAAAGTCGAGAAAGAAGAGTTCAACGGTTGAGGAATAGGGAGTTGAAACAGAAGTTACCAAAACAAAGCAAATATGGCGTCCTAAGAAGAAGCCTCGATGAATGTGGTCCTTCGGTTGATGCTTGCATGGCTTTCTTCCTCCCATCGAGTTTATAGCTCCAAAGCCGGGATGTCCAAGAAGAGGTGTACTCGATTTTGATGAAAGTGAATGTCGAGGATTTGATGGCCCAAATTTGTATTAACACAGCAAAGCTGTTTTGACAAACCAATCAAGAATCGTCACTTGAGACCACTCTATTTAAAGGGATATGTCAATGGCAAGCCTTTAACTAAGATGTTTGTTGATGGAGGGCTGCTATCAATATCATGCCTTATACTACCTTCCTTAAGCTTGGGATGACTAATGAAGAATTGTTGAAAACCCGACATGGTGCTTAGGGACTTTCTTTGGCAACCCTTCCGATACCCGAGGTGCTATCCATGTCGAAATGACTATTGGGTCGAAAACTCGATTACTACCTTTTTTTGTCATTGATGGCAAGGGGCATATAGTCTACTCTTGGGGCGTAGATTGGATCCATGCTAATTGCTTTGCATTCCTTCAACCATGCATCAAATTCTCATTCAATGGATTGGAGATGACGTTGAAGTTGTACATGCTGATGATTCGGTAAGTGTTGCTGCCGCAGAATCTACCTACTAGGAATATGAAGGCATCGATTGTTTCTCTGGAAAAGTGTGGAAAGAAGGTCCTGTAAATGTTTTCAGGGGCCAACAGCCGATCCAAGCAGTCGGCTCTCATAGTAATTTTAATGGGAAATCCTGTCGATGGCAACAAAGGAAAGTTGGGACGTGGTTTTATGTGTCACCGATAAGTTGGAAGAAATTGATGTTGGTGATGGTTCTAAGCCAAGGCTGATGTATATTAGTGCAAAGTTAGACCCAGAATATAAATCAAAGTTGATAGATCTGTTGAAAGAGTTTAAAGATTGTTTTGCTTGGGATTACACGGAAATGCCTGGATTGGATCGTTCCATTGTTGAGCATCGATTACCCATTAAACCTGGATTTCGTCCTTACAAACAACCTCCACGGAAGATATACAAAGAGGAGGTATTGGCCGATGTGAAGAAGGAGGTTGAAAGATTAATAGAAGCAAACTTCATTCGGCCCTGCAAGTATGCAGAGTGGATTTCAAATATAGTACCGATATACAAGAAAAATGGAAAAATGAGGGTTTGCATAGATTTCAGAAATCTTAATAAGGCCACTCCCATGGATGGTTACCCAATGCCAGTTGCTGATTTACTAGTAGATGCAGCAGCAGGTTATGAAGTCATTAGTTTTATGGATGGTAATGCTGGCTATAATCAAATTTTTATGGCAATAGAAGATATTTCAAAAACAGCCTTCAGATGTCCTGGTCATATTGGTTTGTTTGAATGGATAGTCATGACATTTGGGTTAAAAAATGTCGGTGCAACTTATCAAAGAGCTATGAATTATATTTTTCATGAGCTGATCGGCAAGATTGTAGAGATCTACATCGATGATGTAGTGGTCAAGTCTAGAAATCATGAAGGACATTTAGCCGACTTAAGAAAGACTCTGGAGTGCACAAGAAAGCATGGTTTGAAGATGAATCCAAACAAATGTGCCTTTGGAGTTTCGGCTGGTGAGTTTTTGGGATTTTTAGTTCATAAAGGAGGAATTGAAGTTGGGAAAAAGAGCATGGAAGCAATAGACAAAGTTGTGCCACCAACCAATCTCACAGAATTACAATCATTGTTAGGCAAAATCAACTTTGTAAGAAGATTCATATCCAATCTATCAGAGAGAGTTTTACCCTTTTCTCCTTTATTAAAGCTCAAGAAGGATCAAAAATTTGTATGGGGTGACATACAACAAAAGGCTTTTGATGAGATCAAGCAATATATGAAGGCACAACCTGTGCTGGTACCTCCACAACTTGACAAGCCTTTTAAGTTGTATGTGGCGGCCGATAGCCTAACGATAGGATCGGCCCTTATGCAAGAATTTGAAGGAAAAGAAAGAGTCATAGTTTATCTTAGCCGAAAGTCGCTAGACCCGAAACAAGGTATTCGCTCTGAAAAACTTTTTGCTTGTGTGTGTATTACTCATGTACCAAATTTCGGCACTATTTGTTGAATGCCGAATGCGTGGTAGTTTCTAGTTTTGATGTAATCAAACATATGCTATCAATGCCAATTTTGAATGGAAGAATTGGCAAATGGATTTTAGCATTGTCAGAATTTAATTTAAGGTACGAATCGGCAAAGGCGGTAAAGGGTCAAATTATTGCCAATTTTATTACCCAACATCGGGATCTTTCTGTTGAGGCGATAAGCATTGTGCCTTGGGCCTTGTTCTTCGATGGATCATCTTGTAGCAAAGGTGGTGGTGCTGGTATTCTCTTGATTTCCCCACAAGGAAAAACTTTTGAGTATGCGGTTCCTATTGAATTTCATGTTACTAATAATCAGCAGTAGTATGAAGCGTTGCTTAGAGGGCTTCACTTCTTATAGAAGTAAAGGCCGTTGTTGTTGAAATCTTTGGGGATTCTGAGTTGGTGATTAATCAACTGAGTGGTCAGTATGAATGCAAGAACAATGTGTTAAGAGAATATTATGAGGAGTGTAGAGAACTTTTGAAGAATTTTCTGGTAGTAACCTTGCATCATATCCCTAGAGAGTATAATGAAGAAGCAAATAAGTTAGCTCAAGCTGCTTCTGGATATCGAGAGAGTCGGGAAGTTTTTGCTATAGAAGAAGGTGTTTTAAATACTGATCAAGTAGATGGTGATTGGAGATACGAAATTACCAATTATCTGAAAGGTTCATCTCAAAAAGTTTCCTGAAAACTCAGATACAAAGCTCTCAAATTTGTGTTCCTTGATGATCAGTTATATTACAAGTCCATCGATGGAGTATTGCTCAAATGTTTAAGTCAAGAAGAGGCCAAGAAAGTGATGTATGAGGTTCACGAAGGACCGTGTGGTGCGCGCACTCAACTTTTATCGGATGAAGTGGATAATTAGGAGAATCGGTTATTTTGGCCGACTATGTTGGAGGATTGTTTTGAATATTACAAAGGTGTCACAATTGTCAAAAATTCGCAATATTCAAAAAGTTCCAAAGATCTCATTATGAATCCCATAATCAAGCCTTGGCCGCTTCGAGAGGATGGGGTATAGATTTAATTGGTCAGATCAATCCTCCTTCTAGTAAGGGACACAAATTTGTACTCTTGGCCACGGATTATTTCACCAAGTGGGTTGAGGCTATCCCTTTGAAGAAGGTAACGTCAGAAAATATGATCAGTTTTGTTAAGGAACATATAATTCACAGATTCGGGATTCCTCAAACTATAACAACTGATCAAGGAACTCAGTTTACTTCTTCAGAATTCTATGATTTTGCCAAAGATATGGGAATTAAGTTGTATAATTCTTCTCCTTATTATGCACAAGCTAATGGCCAGGCAGAAGCATCAAATAAGATTATGATTAAAATCATCCAGAAGAAGATTGATGAAAAACCAAGGAGATGGCACTTAGTTCTTAATGAAGCATTGTGGGCTTACCGAATGGCTTGTCATGGGTCCACTCAAACGTCTCCCTATGAACTGGTTTATGGGCATCATGCTATATTACCATGGGAATTACATCGGGTTCAAGGCGAAGTTGTGTTACATAAAGAATTAGTAGAAGAAGATTATAAGAGTCTGATGATGGATGAATTGGAAGATTTACATTTGATTCGTCTCAAGGCATTGGAAAATATTGAGAAAAATAAAATACGCGTTGCCAAGTATTATAACAAAAGGGTTAGGCTGAAGCAATTCGCAGAAGGAGACTTGGTTTGGAAAACTATATTGCCAGTTGGAACAAAGGATAGAGCGTTCGGCAAATGGTCTCCAAATTGGGAAGGTCCTTTCCGAATAGTAGAATGTGTACCTGGCAATGCATACATATTGAAGACTTTATTTGGGGAGGAGTTTACCAGAGCCATCAATGGAAGGTTTCTTAAGAAATATTACCCCAGTGTTGAGGTTGGTTCATGAACGTAGATCAGAAAAGCCGATAAAAGGAAAATCGCCTTTAGCCTAAAAAATAAAACTGAGAATAGCCGATATTGTTCAAATCGCCTTTAGCACAAAATAGCTGATGCAGCTTGCATCGCCTCTAGCACAAGAATGTTTATGCAAGACCGGGTGTTTTTCAGCATTTTTCCGACAATCGCAGCAGAATTTTACCGAAAAGAATCAAAGAAATAAGCATTCTTCCAAAAGACAAGTTTATTCACGTAAGTCCATCCTAATACAAACTACTCATCAAATAACTTGTTGAGGATGGATCGGGATTTGTGGACTCGGCAAGGGCGGCGGCATGATGATCATCGTAGACCCCCGACGCCATCGATGTCGCCGATTTCGTCCGGCGTCCTCCAAATAGCCGATCGGGCCGGAAGGAGTAGTCTTCGTTGGTTCGGGAGGTCATTGCCGCCAGCCCGAGAGAAACACCAAGGTGCACACCTTGGATGATGGCCTGATCAACACGGCCGTCCACAACATCAAGGCGTGCCTCGGATGTATCCCCCTGGGCATTCACCTTGTCGGCAACCTTGTTTGCCGCCGCCTTCAGGCGATCGTTCTCCGCAGAAAGAGCTGGGCAGAAAAGAAAAAAAAAGTGGGTCAGCAAGCAGGGGAAGCCAGAATGATAAAACCAAATGAAGATATCAAACCGGTGATGGCGTCGCAGAGTTGCTTCCGCTGGTCCTCCCATTCGGCTTGCTCGATGCCGAATTTCTTGGAGACGTCGCCTAGCTCCTCCCGGGCCTCGTCCCTCTCCTGGCGAAACTTGAGCGCTTCCTCGTGAGAATATGGATGGTGTGCATCTGCTGGTTCCGCCGAGCCCCAAGGATTGGGATGATAGGAGCTTGAAGAGCTGGAGGATCCGGAGGAGCTGGATGATGGAGTTCTCGGTTGAGCTGCTGTCGCCGGAGGGAGGAGATGATATTGGCTGGAGCTGATGACCCTTATCCTGATGGATGAGGAAGGAAAATCGAAACTAAGAGATGAACAAATTGCAAGGGGGCAAAAAGCCGATTCGTACCCACGGCGCCGACAGCGTGATGCTCTGCTTCCTTCCGCCTCTCCGTCGGCAGGTCGCTTGCCACGATCGCCACTGTTCGCCATTTGCTTTGGTGGAGGTTAGGGTTTTCTTCTGGAATGAATCGAACAAAGGAAGTGGAGGAGACGGATATGAGAACGCTAAAACGGAGATAACGATAAAGGCTAACGGAGGGGTCTATTTATAAGTCGAAGCGAAGAATCGTGGCGAATTCCACGGAGTCGTGGGGCGGGAATGCCAAACTATGGAGTAGGGTTTTTCCTTTCAGCTGGGCCACTACTGGGCTGGGCCAGGCATGGATTAAGTCGGGCGTCGTTCGACTATATCCTTGATTTGTTGGAGCCAGTATTGTTCGGCTATACCCTCACAACATTTAAATTAGGATTCGTTTGGCTATCGGAAGGATGGAAACAATCAGCTACATTCTAATCGAGAAATTTGAAGGAAAATGGCCGATTGCTTTTTCAAACGAATAAAATATGCAAACATAAAGTTGATTGATCAAGGGACAGAGGATATCACACTTAAGTTTATTACAAGCTCAATGTCTACTTGTTCAGAAGTTGATTGATTGCCTCTATGGCTTCAGTCCTGATTCGGCTAACATTATCTAGCACTTTCTGGTCTTCATCTTCAGAACTCTAGATGCTGGATAACTTAGTTTTGATTTGCTGGTCTTCTTTGATGGCCGAAGTTATCTTTAGTGAAGCTGCTTCTATGTTCTTCGGCAAATTAGCTATATGGGCCCTGTGAGACTGAATTTTGGCATTCAGTTCGGCTAGTTGAGCTTCTAGTCTGCTTTTTTCATCCTCCATGGCTTTCAGTTCAGGCTCCAAGGTTGTCAAGGAATTTCTTGTAGTCTGGATATGAGAGTGAAGATCTTTAATCTCCAATTTCTTCAAAGATCTATCTTTCTGCAAAGCAGCCCTCGAAGATATGTTCTTGGTTGCCCTTCTCACCATGGCAAAGTGGTCATCAAGATGGGCTATAGATTCTAGGGGGGCCTTGAGGGCAGGAGGGATATCTTCATCAATGAGTTCAAGGAGGTCTCTTATCTGATCTGCATCCTGAACCAGACTAATGGTATCCTTGTTCAGCAGAATGATCACCTCTTTTAGCCGAGCCTGATTTTCCAGCGATAAGTTTTGTTGAGAAGTAATCTCTTCACCTTTATCAATGATGTAGTCCTCAATAGAGAAGGAGTAGCTGGTGGTTGGTTTAGTAATGTTCTTCTAAAAGAAAAGGGAAGAAAGGAGGTGTTAGCCGATTGGGTGAATTTGCTAGAATATAGTGTAAGACAAGGCATTACCTGCTGAACTGATTGATCATCAAGATGGGTTATACCCTGGCTTGCTGGAAGACTCGGCTGAATGTTCAGAAGGGACGGGTTTGGAGCTTGATCAGGAGAAGTTTCCCTTGCCAGTTCGTCTAAGATTTCATCTATAAAGTAAATGATAATGAGCATAAAGGATAGATGTTATTTAAAAAGAAAAAGAAGAAAAAAGAGAATTGGTTGAACGATGTTACCTATAGTCTCATCAGATTTATGAGCCTTTGAACCTTCAGCTTCATGAGTCTCTGAAGCTTCACTGTCATGGATTTCTTCATTTTCGATAGAAACTTCAGGAGTTGGTTTTACAGCTGCTGAGGTGCTGCCTAGTCTGGGAATTTTGACTTGTGGCTGCAATGGAAGTAATGAATATAGAGGTGGTCAGGTTTATTGCTAAGTGGGGTTGTTAACCTGATAGAGGATAAAAGGTTCATACCTTAAGAGGTGATTTGGCTTTCTTGGTCCTTGGTTTCTTGGGTAAGGGAAAACTTTTAGGTGTTTTCCTTTTGCTTTTTCCTCTTGAAGATGCAGCAGCTGAAGTAGCAGGAGTTCTCATGAGTACCTTTAGAGGTACTGAATCCAAAGTTGCAGGAATTTTCATGAATTCCTTTAATTTTGGAGCATCAAACCCCAGAGCAGGCTTGGGACCAGCCGAATAGTACTGGATTGCTTTGGCAGGGGGAGTAGATTCAAGATCCTGTGCATAACTAGATGTTAAAATAAGAAGTGAATTCAAGAGCAGGAAATGGTGAGCCTAATGAAATTACCTCACTATCAGAAGCAAAATCGGGCTGCAAGTTTTTGCATAAAGGATGAACTGATATATTGAAGATATGAGCATGCCATTCTTGCCACCAAGAGACAAAGAAGGGATGGGCAACATCTATTAGCCCAAATGGAGATGGTTCGTATGTTGGCAATTCCCATCCTAATTCAAAGATTTTCTTGGCTTCCATTCTTTCAGTTATTACTTCCCTTGGCTTTATGATTGTTGAGAAGAGGAATCTTGGGGGCACCGCCACATCCTAATTGTCTGCCACCATATTTGGATAGTAGAATTCATAGGTGGACTGCACTAACCTCCCATGATGAAATTCAATTTGGCAGAGTGCAAGGTTTGATAAAGGAGTTGAAGATCTCCATGGATTCTTGACCGAACAACCAATTTCATAGCTAAACTTGCAGGGCAAAGTCAAATTTTCATTTTCTCTGTAAGGGAACCAGAGCACATTACCGAATCCTTTGAAAAACAGCTTGAAGAAATGACCAATGTCTATGTCAATGCTGATAGATGATGCTGCTTCCCCATAAGTCTGACAAGCCTTAACCTTTGCTGTGTTGCCTTCAGCATAGTTAACTGAAGGAAAACTTAGATTGGATAGGTTCACAGAGGTTATCTGATGCATGTATAGCTGGAGCCACATCTGAATTAGCCACCAGGGACCATTCACACAAGAGATTTCTCTGCCTTGGCGCATCTGAAGAGTAATCTGATGCATCATATGATAAACAGACCCCAAAAGATATTTGCCTAGTGGGATATGAGTGCCTGCAGCTAAATCTTCAGCCATCACCATATGATTTAGAGTTGGTTCATTGGATTTTCCACAGAAGATGAATCTGCATAGCCACATGTTCATGAAGGCTTTCAACTCTTTGTCAGAAATGATGCCAGATGCATTCATGTAGTTCTGGATGTATTTGACCCATCCACATCCAGAGCTGACGGCTCTTTGATTACTTTTGCTCTTGTACTTGTGAGGGTATACTCGGTAGTGACACGCCTGCCGGTCATCATGAACACGTCGGCTAGAGTGATGGTCATCATACCATGGCAAGATGAAGGCATTAATGGTGTCGGACCGAAATGGGAAGCGCTATCAAAAGAGAATCGTTTCGGGTGTTTCGCGCTAAGGATAATTCCGCACAATGACCGATGTCTTGACTTTCCCGATGGCATACTGCTTTTCTCCAAAGATTCTCTGTACCAATTCTCGCCATCCAATGATTGGGGAAATGGCCAATTCTTGAACATGTTTGGCCATCGGTTTGGCAAGGTGATCCCAGATTTGAAAGGGATTCTTTGGGTTTCCTTCTCGATAATTTCAAAAGGGTCAGGATTTCCCATTGGGCTGAGGAAATAGGAATCAGGGTTGGCAGCATAAGGGATCAAAATCTGATTCTTGTATTTCCTGTAAAGGATGATTGAAATCAAAGAGGAATAAGCCAAAAGAAGAACGGGAAGATCAAGTGGAAATTGCCGAATATAAGTGAAGTTTACCTCTGGAATTTCATCCTGGGTCGCTATTGAAGATTCGAAATGGGTCCGAGGTTGCGCTGAAAGCTTGAATTTTTGGACAGCGGCTGCGGTGTTGAACGGTGCTGACCTAGGAGGGAGAAGGAGCTTGTGGTCAATTTCAGAATAAAACAACTTTTATCCCGAAATTGAGGGGGCATGTGTTAACATTGGATTTTGGTCGACTTCGGAAGATGACAGGTGGACCCGCATACAGGAAGAAGGACATTCGGCAAACAAAATGAGCGGTCGGCTAAATGCTTGTGCGGTCGGTTACTTCAGAAGGTGGTGACTCCATTCGGGAAAGCAGAAGATGGCAAACAAAGCCGATCGAAAAGATGAAAGTCGTAATAATAAAGGACTCTGAGAGTTTAGGGCAACGAATCATAGTTTCCAAGTTTGTTTAAGAGTTCCTTTGTAAGTCGTAGTCTTTTAGGACTCGTGTTTTGTCTAGGGTATAAATATTGACCCTTGACCATTGTAATAGGGGTTCACAACCAAATCAATACAACCGGCCCCGTGCCAACTTTCGAGTCCTTTTGTCGTGTCGTCGAGTTCTTCGAGAGGAGTCATCGATCCGTCGACCTCCGTAAGTTCCGACAACCTTGTTATCATGTTTAGTATCATGTGGTGGATTTAGACGTGATGCAAGTAGTCTTGTTTGTTTTCAATGATCGTGCGGCGGATCTTTGTTTGACAAGCAAGAAGTCTTTGCTTATGCTTTGTTTATGAGTAGATACCGTGCGATAGGCGTTTGCTCAATATGCTTAGTGAAGGCAAGACAGTTATCGGCTCTATTAGATACGGCAAAATCTAAATAGATTCATTAAGTTATCCTGTGTTGCATGTTTTAAATATTTTATATATTTGTAACACACTTCTGCCCAATCTAGATTGATATTGCTCGGCCCTCTCTTATGGTTTTATTCGTGCTTCAATGATCATTACTTTCGTATTACCTTTGCAAATAAATAACATGCTCGTAATGGCTGAATTATTTTAATCTAGATTGTCACATGTTGTGGGTTCATGCATGTTAATTACGTTTAAGCTTTGACGAAACTAGGTGTCGTGCGGCAGATGCAGGTTTTAGATTAGTTTAATCGTGTTTATTTGCACGTTCCTTCTTCATGGACCCCAACTCGGCTGAATTGCTGAGCTTGGTTATGCATTAACTCATGATTAATTTCACTTGTTCAACATGTCTTCCCATGCACATGCATTCGGCAATCGGATCTTTACGTATGCTCATCTTACGATTAGCCGAATGGTTTATAAACTTGCTGGCAGATAGCTTCCTATAGCTGTATGTCGTTGTAAGTGGCTTCAGGGCCGTATATATGGAACTGTCTGGTCTCACCCGACATGTTCCGGTTTGGCATTTAACTGTTTTATCCCTTGTTAGTTTTTTCAGGTCAAACTGACTGGCACGTTTCCGGATCACGAAGCACCCGGGCACCCAATTGAAGCTACGCTTTCCGACTTGCTGTGTGTGGGGCACAGTGCGTCACATTTTGTGTCAACAGGATCGATATTACCCTAATGAGGTGTCTCACATGAGAAGAGAAAAGGGATCCTTTTGGTGGAAGGATATCCTTCGACTACATCAACAGTATAGAGGTATTGCCATGTGTATTCCACACAAGGTGAGACACATCAGTTTTTGGGATGATATCATTCTTGGAAGATTTTTCTCAATGAAATACCCCAATCTTTACTCCTTTGCAAAAGAAGCAGTGATTTCTCTTAAGAGGGTGAGGGAGAGTGAAAACATAGTGGATCTTTTCAGCATACCTATGACAAGGCAGGCACATAATGAACAGTTGCTGCTGGCAGATGATTTATTAGAGCTGAACAGTTATGATCATGAAGAGAATGATGAGTGGACTTTCATTTGGGGGCACACTATTTATTCTGCACAGAAGTTCTGTCAGCGTCATTTCATCTCCGTCAGACCCCCAGTGACAGTGCTGTGGATTTGGAAATCCAAATGTATACCAAGGATAAATTTTTCACTTGGTTACTCCTAAATGACAGGTTAAACACCAGGAATATATTGAGAAGAAGGAAAAATTCTTGGAAGATTATTCTTGTGTTATGTGTCAGAACAATATTGAGGAAACTCTAGATCATCTCTTTTTTGACTGTCATTGTGCATCTGCTAGATGGTTTATCCTAGGCATCACCTGGAATGAGGAAGTACAGATTCATCATCAACTGTTGTTGGCTAAAAATAACTTTCCCCATCCTTTCTTCATGGAAATCTTCATGGTAGCCGCCTGGTGTATATGGAATGAAAGAAATGATTTGATCTTCAATGGGAAGGCTCCTAGTGTGGCCTCCTGGAAGCTTAGTTTCAAAAGAGAAATAGATTCTCATTTCTGTAGAATTAAGCCAATCCTCCTTTCTTCCATTCGGCTGTGGCGAGACAGTATGTAATTTTATTTTCTTTCTTTCTTTCTTTCTTTCTTTGTTTCTGGTTGTTGTTGGTCTTGGTTAACTTCTGGCTAACCATGGAATCTCTTGGAGTCGTTTGGCTCACTCTTCCTTTAATATATTAATTTCGCCGAGGGGCTTTGCCCCACGGTTTTTGTTCAAAAAATCCGGAGGCCACTGATCGAAAGGGAGGAAAATCACAACGCAACTTTAGTTGCTGATTAATAATTGACATGAAACTGCTGCATGTATTTCAGATGGAGGTATGTAGTACCGTCATATATAAAGTCACATACTGTATCAGCATTTCCTGGGGTATAAAATGGATTACCATTATTATATACGAGGTTAAAATTTGTCAAGATATATGAGGTAAATATGAGTGACTATATGATGTGCCAAGGAAAAATCATAAATTATTATTATCAAACAGCAGTGATATTATATGCAAGTCTGTGCCAATGATTTTTTATTCAAAGTTCTTAAGAGATGTTATTTATTGATTTTTTTAGCGATTGACAATAGAAATTGCATGAGATATTAATAACCACAGTCTACTTTGTACAAATTTAACTGCTAAAAATACATTTACTATTCCTAGACACAGGGAGTATGTAACAACTGATAGTTCACCATAACTGGATAGAGGTTACAAAGTCTAAATAAGTATTGTGTTAGAAAATAAACAAGAAAAAGCGCTCAATGTTAATGTGTTTTATTAAATGTAGTTATTAAAGATATTAATATTGATGTGTCCGTTATTCTAGAACATACATAAGCAAGGGTTGATGAACTAGTAATAATAGATAACAACCGAGCATCGATCAGTGCCCTGTTGTGTGTCCAAAATAATGGCCCAATCTTTCATGGTGCACACAAATATATTGGATCCCTTTCAATTTATCAACCAGCCTTTCTAGAAAATGATTTACTAGAAATAACAGTATCTTCCGCAGATATCTTGAGTAGCAACAACAAAGCAAATTAATCTTAGGCGCTGCAGATTTTCACGACTAGCAGGAAACTACAGTTTTTCCCAATAATTTATTCCTCACGGCAGCAACAATGAATAAGCTCACAATAAACAGCAGCCGAACTCGAGCAATCCGAAATATATAACAATATTTTAATCAAGAGTGATCTCTCAAAGCGAACAAGCTAGAAGCAGCACTCGTCTCAACAATCTCAAGAATACTCAGCAACAACGCAGATCAAATAATTCCTCCGATGAATCGAACACAAGCAGTAGCAATATTATTGATAGAGGGCTCAGCTTACAATTGATGCAATCCAAACCCTAATGAGATTCTTCCACCCGTGCTTCCGAGGAACACAATCAGAACATGGGGAACTCCAAGAATTCCAAGTAGCATACCCAAGCTGTAGAAACTTGATCACGCACTCCACACAAATCCAACAAGGATCGGCTTCAATTCTTGACAGTAGATGGCATCGGCACCTAGGGCTTCTGGAGCAGCGGTTCGACAGGGATAAACTCCGAATAAAATTCTGATCTCCTTCATACAAGGGACGGTGCCCCTAGATAAAGGCACGCAGGCCTTACACTAACAAACCGAGATGGGCTTTCGACCAGTTAGCCCGCAACACGACTAGACTACAGCCATAATAAGGAAAATAACGACAAAGACTTAATTAGCTACACTACCGGAAACCGGCACTTTGCCAAGTGTTTTTATGTTTGCCGAATGTATTCTCTCAGACACTCAACAAACAGGCCCTTTGCCGAGTGCTGCGAAAAAACACTCGGCAAAATAATTGCAATCGGCAAACGATGCAAAAAACACTCGGCAAAGTTCGACACTCGGCAAACTAGAAAACAAACACTCGGTAAAACTAAGCACTCAGCAAAGAAATATGTTTGCCGAGTGTAATTGTCTGGCACTCGGTAAACAAATAAGTTTGCCGAGTGCCGTGATCTGACACTCGGCAAAGTTCCTCGATCCGACACTCGGCAAACTGGGCACGTTATAAAAAGCTCCCAGCCGCCGCAGCGGGGGACGAGGTGAGAAGACATCATCGACTCACTCCAGTCCTCGCCGTTTGCCTTGCACGCACGGGTGCGCTTGCTTTCGCTAGCCGTTCTTGCTTACGCTCAACGCACTAGTAGAAAACAGACCTTTTGTCTCAGCACCATTTTCGGAGTTACTCCCGGCATTTTTTGAACCCGGGAGTGAAGGAGATTTAATCCCGGCTATACCCTCGAGCCGGGAGTAAAGGTCGCTGCCCAACGCTGCTGGCTTGGCAAGCAAACCTTTAGTCACGGTTAGAGGCTATAACCAGGACTAAAGATCGACATTTAGTCCCGGCTAGAGCCACTAACCGGGACTAAATGTTTAGTCCCTACCGAGGCTTTAGGCGGAATAAATATTGCTCTTCTTTGTTCCTGGTTATAACCTCTAACCGGGAATAAAGCTTCCGCCAATAGTTATTAAAAAAATAGTTTTAGTTTATTAGTTTCATTTATATTCTTCTGCCAAAGATACTTTGATTTTTAGAGTCTTTTGTTGAAAAAATAGTTTTTTAGATTTTAGGGAAAATTATAATTTTCACACATAAGTTTTCAGTTTTATTTTACCGTATTTCGATGCAAAATTCTCTTTTGTTTTCAATCTATAATTCACCATATTTTCGTCTCACGCACAAAAAAAAAATGTAATAATAAAAATAATTATCAGAAAAACCTAAGATCTTGTGTGGACCCATATTTTGGGGGTAAATGACTGGCAAAAAAATTTCAAGCCATTTCAACATAGGCGGAGTCGACGTGCTTCACAGAGATATATAGAACCTTTCGTCGAACCCTATCTATACACCTAAGTTCTCTGGGATTCTTAGGTCCATGTGCTTTCCAGTGCCGGATTGGTCTCAAACTTTTTCTCAAGACTGCAAACGCCCTGTGTGAGGCCACCGCCAAATTTGAGATTTTGCTGAGCTGGTTTGGTGTTTTTTGCACTTTAATTGAATTTCCGCACGAATTCACCAATTAATTATACGTTGAACTGAGTCCACCCCCGAAAAGATGCGGAATGGTGTCAAACTTTGCCAAATGGTCTCTTGTACCCTAGGTGACAAATCTCTGTGGAGGTCGACGCAAAATTCTAGTGTTTTCAATCTATAATTCACCATATTTCGTCTCACGCGGAACAAAGAAAAATGTTATAATAAAAATAATTATCAGAAAAACCTAAGATCTTGTGTGGGCCCATATCTTGGGGGTAAATGACTGTCAAAAAATTTCAAGCCATTTCGACATAGACGGAGTCGACGTGCTTCACAGATGTATATAGAACCTTTCGTCGAACCCTATCTATACACCTAGATTCTCTGAGATTATGAGGTCCATGTGCTTTCCAATGCCGGATTGGTCTCAAACTTTTTCTCAAGAATGCAAATGCCCTGTGTGGGGCCACCGCCAAGTTTGAGATTTTTCTGAGCTGGTTTGGTGCTTTTTGCACTTTAATTGAATTTCGGTGCGAATTCACCGATTAATTATACGTTGAACTGAGTCCACCCCCGAAAAGATCCAGAATGGTGCCAAACTTTGCCAAATGGTCTCTTGTGCCCTAGGTGACAAATCTCTGTGGAGGTCGATGCAAAATTCTAGTGTTTTCAATCTATAATTCACCATATTTCGTCTCACGCGGAACAAAGAAAAATGTAATAATAAAAATAATTATTAGAAAAACCTAAGATCTTGTGAGGGCCCATATTTTGGGGGTAAATGATTGCCAAAAAAATTTCAAGCCATTTCGACATGGGCGGAGTCGACGTGCTTCACAGAGGTATACAGAACCTTTCGTCGAACCCTATCTATACACCTAGGTTCTCTGGGATTCTGAGGTCATCTGCTTTCCAGCGCCGGATTGGTCTCAAACTTTTTCTCAAGACTGCAAATGCACTGTGTGAGGCCACCGCCAAATTTGAGATTTTTCTGAGCTGGTTTGGTGCTTTTTGCACTTTAATTGAATTTCCGTGCGAATTCACCGATTAATTATACAATTATTGATGAAGAACTTTAAGATTTACGTTAAAATGATGTGAAAACAAATTTCCTGTCGAAAACCAATAGATTTAATGATTTTAATTAAAGTCTATATTTTTGCATTAACGAAAATAGTGATTATTAGTTGCATTATGTTCAATATTTATAATTAAAAAGACAATAGTTTAGGTCACATATTTTTCTTGTGTGCCGTAAATCAAAATAAATTTTATTACTTTTTTAAAAAAATATTATGCCTAGTATTTAATTTACTAAGCAAATAATAAGAATTTAACATTTAAATAAAAAGAAATATATATAATACACTAACCAACCAAAAAACTAGCGCGAAGTAAATTTTCCAGCCCCCTTTAGTCCCGGCTTCGATCACGGCCCAGGACGAAAGGTGGCTGCATTTGGAGGCCACCAAAAATTACCTTTAGTCCCGACTAGTGGTTGGAGCCCAGACTAAAGGACATTTAGTCCCGGCTAGTTATTAGAGCCGGGACTAAAGGTGGACCTTTAGTCCCGACTGGTGGTTGGAGCCAGGACTAAAGGTGACCTTTAGTCCCGGGCAGTGTTAGGAGCCGGGACTAAAGGTCACTCTCCTATATACGCCAGCTCCCTTCTCTTCCTCCTCTCACTTCTCGTCTTCGACTTCATCGTCATCAGCGAGCCGCGCCGCCGCCAACAGCCACTGATTCGGCTCCCCCGTCACCAGATCGTGGATCCCGGCCACCCCGACGCCGCCCTCCTCACCGGAGGAGCCCCCGACAACGCACCCGTCATCGGAGGAGCCCCCGAGACAACACCCCACGCGCGTCGCCTCTCGCTGCGGCCCCCACACCGGCCTGCACGCGCCACCGGCCTCGCCACCGACGGCCTGCCCCAGAGCACTCCACGGCCGCGCGCGCGCCCCACCCATGATGCCCCCGCGCACTCCACGACGCCTGCCTCCTCTCGCCAACATCTGCACGACACCCCGTGCGCGCCGCCTCTCGCCACGGCCCACGCCGGCCTCCACGCGCCACCGGCCTCCCCACCGATGGTGCCCCCCCGTGGGCACACTCCACGCGACGCCCGCGCTCGCCTCCCTGGCCACCGACGCTGGCCGGCCGCCCCGCGCAGGCACCACCGCCCCCGGCCATCAATAAGTATATAATTATTTATAAATTTTATTTTTTTATATGAAATGTATATGAAGCATATGAAATTATATGTATGAAATGTATAAATTTATGTTATATATAATACTAAATTTCATTTTATATGTATGAAATTATATGTATGAAATGTATAAATTTACAAGTATAATACTAATTAAATTTGATTTTATATGTATGAAATTATAATAATGGGTTATATATATATGAAATTGAGAAGTTGTTGTGCTTCTACAAAGCTGCCTGATGCCATAAAAGATGTAGAGCTGCGCTTCCCCGTGGATGACGTCACTGAACCTTTTACATCATGTGAGCTGCACATTCCAAAAGATAATGGCACAGTAAAGGTGGCTATTGGTGTTGTAAACCCTATCGACCGTACCAAGACACCAAGAATCCATGGGGCAGTAGTACCAACTGGATATGCTATCGTCTCGGTGGATAAAGCTATTAAAGGTTTTAGCGATGTGCCTCTTGACATTCATGGAGGTGATGGGGAGAAGACCGTGGGAGAAGCAAAGAAGTCATTCATTGCATGGCGCAAGCGCTACATCAATATTCCTAGGAAGCCATTGCCGCACAATAGGTACCGATGAAAGTGAACGAAACGATTTTTTTATTAATTTTATATTGCCTCTTAAATAACAATTGACTAATTGTCTTCTGTACGCACACAGCAGGGCCTCCCCCAACCTAAGTCCAATAGTACAATCACCAGACCAGCATAGTGCTCCGGGCGGCGGTTACGATGGGGTAGAAGACACGGCTGCATCCCCACCATCTCCAAGACGGTCTCCACCGCCGCCGCCACCGCCTCGAAGGTCTCCAACGCCTGTTCCCCACCTCCTCCCATGAACCAGGGAAGACGGCTGCAAACAAATAAGCCATCTGCCCCGCCGGCGAATACGACCAAGAAGGCCCCCGTGAAACCAAGGCCAATTCCACAGAAATTGCCTGGTGAAATGAGTAAAGAGGAGTTAGATGATGCGGTTAAAAAACCGTCGAAGCATTCTTCTCAGGCACAGGGAAGAGGAAGCTGCAGGAGTAGAAGCACTTCCACCTACCTCCAGCTAAACTAAGGCGGATGGTGGAAGCTGAGCAGAAAAAGAGGCGGCAAGCTCGTAAGCCCTCGCCACCATCAGACTTTGACCGCACTCTTAGCAAGATAATCAAGAAAGCTGCTAAAGCAGAGAAAACTGTTGCACAACTCAGAGAACAAGAATTGCAATCAGTCCCTCCTATAGTTATTGCTAATGAATATGGTTCAAACATAGATATGCTGGATATGATGGAAATACCTACTGATAAAGAAGTGGATATGGCGGAACTTGCTAACTTTTATGCTATGAGAGGTATTGACCTTGGCGATTTCCTCTTCGAAAGTTCACCGGTAGCGGATGAATGGTAGAAATATGAGCATGGCAGGAGTCTATAGAATCCTAAGACCATCAATGAACTGGGTACACAATTGTTCAAGCTAAACACCTTATACCTCGACGCGTGTCACCGGAAAGAGTTCTATATTTCTGTCAGAATCAAAGACGACCATTGGTTCCGTGGCGATGATGTTATGTACATTGAGTTAGCTGAATTACACCAACTAGTCCACCGGAACTCTCTCGACAAGACTCTCATCAGCTGCTATTGCCTGTAAGTGATTCTTTCTACTAATTAATAATAAGTCGCTATGTACGTACATGTCTGTGTTTATTATCCTCACTCTATATATATGATGCAGGTTTGAGATGGGAGAGTGCAAAAAGAGAGGGTGTACTGATATTGGTTTCATTGATCCACATATCGTATTCAACAACCCTAAACCCCAACCAACATGGAAAGCAGAAACGGAGGCCAATATCAAGATGTTCTTAGAGAAGCAACGTGACAAGAAATGTATACTCTTCCCCTACAACTTTAGGTAAGTGTTCATAATATCGACGATCGTGTATCCATATATATATGTTCACTGTACCTGTGAGCTAATTAATGAGTGTTAATGGACATGGCAGTGAACACTGGATATTGATAGAACTCGATCTGGAGAAAGGTCTTCTAGGCATCTGGGACTCGATGAGAAAAGAGCAAAAAGAGTTCCAAGAGATGATAGATATTATTTAGAGGTAATTGCAGTCTCACTAGCAAAACTATTCCAGTCTCTCTGCATGTAAATTAATGATCCAAATATTTTTTATGTTATTTGGTAATTGTTGGGAAAAGGTCTGTCAGGAACACCATATGAAACGCAAAGTGCCACTAAAAGTAGTGCTATACAAAGTAATTACTATATACCTACCTTAGTTCAATTTCCCTATGCTTGGATGATGACGAATCTTTTTCTCGTAAAGTGGGTTATGCTGCAGCCGTAGGGGACCAATCTCTGTGGATACTATGTTTGCGAGTTCATGAGAGTGTGCTCAAAAAGAACTAGTCTAGAGGAAAAAAGGGTAAGTGTACATATATATATATATATATATTCTTCATACATATATTTATATATATATATATATATTCGTGATAGATACAATTTATTTATCATTATACTTGATATATATATATACTAATATACTTTTTCTTTATCTCATATCTCAAATTGAAGACTCGTTGGTTGAAGGAAAAAACCCTGGACACACACCATCTCAAAGCAATCCAAGAGACAATAGGTGGATTTCTGAATGATCAGGTCTTAACTCCTGGCGGCGAGTTTTACTATGACCCAAATATGTGATGATGAAAGCCAAATTTCATATTGATCCAAAGAACATGTGATGATGAAATGTACAATTAATGAAAACTTTACATGTGACCATGAAATGTAATATTATGTTTTAGTTTACTTTTACTTGTGTTGCTTGCGTGCATTGATCGAGCGAAAACATTACAGTACGCGCGCGTATACGTATATTACTTTGCAGCGAATAATGCGTATTCGAAAACCAAATTAAAATAAAAAAGAATCATCAATTGAAATAAACAGAAAAAGAAAAAAAAAGACCCTTTAGTTCCGGTTGGTAATACCAACCGGGAATAAAGGGGCCAGCCCAGGCGCTGGCGTGGCTACCTTTTTAGTCCCGGTTAGTATCACCAACCGGGACTAAAGGTCCACTTCTATTCCTGGCTACTAACCCTTTGTTCCCGAACTCCTATTCCTGGCTACGTAACGAGGAATAAAAGGGGTTGGCATCCGAGAATAGAAACCCTTTTTTTACTAGTGACGATCGCTTCGGCCAAGGTATAGTTCTGTGCCGCCTGCTGTCGCCGTGTCGTAGATGAGGATCGGTGCCTCGTCGCTGTACCGGTCGGTCACGAATAAGATTTTGCGGCCGATTGCGGTCACACTTGCAGGATACCGGTCCACCGGAGCCTCGATGCTGATGGCGCAGGGCTCGGGGAGGCGCCCCAGCTGCTGGTTGCTGACGGCAGCGGTGCGGGCGTCAGAGTCCAAGTCGTCAATGTCCAGCTTGTGGATGTTGTACCCCATCTCCCAATCTTCTATGACGAGGTAGATGTGCTTTTTTTGCTGCCCCCGCCGTGTTCTCTTGGTTGCTGCATCGTCGCTGTGCTGGTCGTGCCCCCGCCACCTGGAGTTGGAGCTGGACATCTTTGCGTCTCGTGCACGCACGCGTTGTTCCTCTACTTCATGGGATCTGTTCTGTGCATGGTGGTGGCGGCGGCGGGCGTGGTGGTGGCAGCGGCGTGGTGGTGGCGGCGTGGTGGCGTCCTTGTGGCAGCGGGCGACGAGCCGTGTGTGGGGTGGGCGGCTTTTTTATATATTTTTCGAAATTTTTTTTGCCGAGTGTCGGTTTTAGCACTCGACAAAGTCTTTGCCGAGTGCACGATAGAAAACACTCGGCAAAGAAACCTTTGCCAGCACTGTATACGCCTAGTGCCATTTGCCGAGTGTAACACTCGACAAAGGCTTTACTGAGTGTTGTTTGGGCTTCGCTGTGTGCCATGGACACACGGCAAAGTTAGCTACGTTACTCTCTAAAAGGAAATAGTAAAATAATACGGCAAGTTTCCTAATCACCATATTTATGTTCCATCACGTCTCTGTAGTTCTTGAACATGCAAGGGTTCTGCTCTATCACGTCTCTTTAATTGTCGAACATGCAAGGGTCCTGTGTATGAACCTGGTGCCTCACCTATGATCTCAACTTTGATGGAGCCAACAAAAATATATTGTTTTAACCTTTTCTTTTCTTGTATTTTCTTACCAAAATTGGCGCCTGCATTTATGCTCTTGCCTGGCACGGCATCAGCACTGCCATGAACTCCTTTCGTATAGGTTTGCATCTCTCTATAGGAGAATGAACCAAATCGTATACCAGAATTACTCGTTACCTTATATAAATTTCCAATAAGCTTTTCATGTATAATCTGATGACCCATGGGTTCATCGGCTCCAATGGGAAGGACCATATGGTAGGAGGCACACAGTACCACAAGGAAGGGTCTAAGCACCCTGCCAGCACCTTCCTTGAACATGTGCAGTCTTATTGTAATTTTTTAATATTACAAGTTCTTGCTTTATGGAATAGAACGAGTACAGGTCATTAGAGTCCATGGTCGCCTGAGCGGCTGAAAATCCACCAGGCATGTTCCTGAGCTGGATCCTCACAGCAGCTGGAATACCTCCGGCAAGCCAGTGGGGCAGAGTAGCAGGCCAAGCAACATCCACCCATTGGCTGAGGCAAATTGGTGGCAACAGTATATGTGCGCACTGCCGCACCAGGCGAGCGTGAACTGCTGGCCTCCATCAGCGCCTCATATCACAGCATGCCAGCAGAGCTGGGCCTCGCCTCTTCCACGTTGACACTACAGCCCTAGCTGCGGCAACAGATGTGCGTCCGTGCAGGAGCCTACCCTACACGCCGTGTGCTCCCAAAACATGTGTCCATGACGGCAAATGCTATCTTAATGACGCGTTAACAAATTTTAACGGACAATATATGTCAGGGGAATGCAAACTCAATATAGTGGCAGCTAAGGGAAGTTGCAAATTTTAAAGGCACTAAGGGAATGCATAGAAATTGCGATGGAATTGAGGAATTTACTCTAAGTTCATCACGACTGGAGGCTTCGAAGTCTATATATATTATGTTAGAAAATGAAAAAAGAGAAAGTGCACAAAATTAAGAATTTTTGTAATATGTAATTATTAAACATGAACTTCTAGTATTTATATCCATAAACTGAAGAAATCAAATCATCACATACTCCTCCTTTATCCTTATCAGATCTTCCCCTTCAAATCTGCTATATTTATATCCTTGTGAGAGCAGCACCAACTCCACACACGTTGCACATCAATTGTCCTTAGCTTACTACAAGATGTCGCTCCACCATTCCTATTTCACCATGTGATTCGCCCGACCCACTCAACTGCTTCATGGCACATCACTTATTAGGAGTAGCTCGCATCACATTTTTCTGTGGTGCTATGATAATGCAACACGCTGTGTGTGAATTGTAAGAATGAGAGACATCTGGAATTTTAAAACAGTAAGAAGGCAACTTCTGAGGATTTGGTAGTTTTTTCCTCCTAGGATTTGGAGACAATACCTTTTTGACTACTTCTGTAAATAAGATTGTATGACTTCTAAAATTGCTTTTGTGGTAGTGGTATATGCAAAGTAACAGCATCGTTGACCTACGTGCTATGTAGTATATTTGTCCGCAGAATTTCAAAACCATTAGAGAGGTAGAATGCCTAATTCCTTGCCCACTTCTATATGGATAGTTGACCCTGATAAAGTTTAGTTGGTAAACCAGGTTTCCACAAACCTCAACAACCAGTCCAGTTGTGAACACATATTACAGTTGATTTATAGTTATGGTTGCCATAAATTTGTTAGGACAAGCAGAGGTGGCTGGGTCCCACGGTCTTTCAACTCTAACCTCCACAACTAAAGCAGTGTCATGTCTTATCTAATCATTCTTTCTTCCTCATCCATATACCCCCTTACTTCGTTCCATATATATATACCATTGCCAGACATGACTCATTCAACATATGCACACTCCATAGCCCTCCGTTTGCTCCATTGATCTTTCAGCATACTATAGCTCATGTCTTTGCTTGGTGGGCAGGGCTCATCCGTGTGCGTGGTATGTGTGCGTTTGAAAGTTAGCAGCAGCCCAGCACGCGTGCATGAAGCAGTGCCTTGGTAAGGATGGGAGGCCTCTGGAATTTGGTGCGGCCAAAGCAGTAACGTGCTGGGACTGGGAGTAGTGTTTCAGCACTTACAGCATGATGGATATTTGTTGACGTTGAAGATGACCCTAAGCCAACACACCAGCAGGGCCTTGGACGCTCAAAGAGGATGTAGATCAACCTGCAATGCAGCAAGAATGCAGCGTAATCGACCAAACCGATTTAGAGACCAATAAGGCCGATGTAGAGCCCGTTTTTGGCTGAAAACGCTCCCGAACTTCTCCTAGGAAGAGTTGTCAGGAAGGAGCACATGGAGGATCTCCTAGGACCAGCAAGGCCGTGTAGGATGCCTCTGAATCTCGCCGGGAAACTCAACGAACAGCAGGAGGGGTGGAGAGATGGGAAGTCAATCGGCCGTGATCCTCTTATATATAGAGAGGGGGTGGTCTTATCCTAGTAGAAAACATCTTCAAAACGCGTTCTCTAAGTTTCCCACATCGAAAACATACCAAAAATCGATTTGGAATCTAACTTGACTCGTAATCCAGGACGAGTCGACTAAGCCGACTTTTGCATGTTGGCTCAGCCCCCGCGGGCTGGACAAAGGGGCAGTCGGCTTAGCCGACTCAGGGTGTCGGCTAAGCCGACTAGGGGCGACTGGCTTGGCTCGCCGGTGGCTCGCTATCTTCTCCGCGCATTTCGTTCACTATTTTGCCGCGCTTTTTGACCCCAAACATGTACAAGATGTTTATAGCTTATTCATGGTGCCAAAAACCACCTTGGGACATTTTTGAGTGTCAACAATATTGTTGCTTTTAAAGGGCTGGGACTGGGAGGTATCTGGAATTCAATTAGGAGCAATGTCAGCAGCACAACCTCTTCATCGAATGTTTCTGGCTGTTTTGTTTCCTCAAGGTGCTTCACTAAGAGAGCCGCCAATGACCATTTGTCTCTAGCCATGGGAGCTGATATGCAAACTTTATCCCGCTTTTCATGCACCTGATTGTAGCCTAGCCTGCTCCTGCTATCGACACTGCCTGGTCGAGCGCCCTGCATCTCAGAACGTCTTCCTCACAACATCTCAGAATGTCATGTGTGCCCTGCTGTTGTGTTTCCTCATGCCATATTGGTGCCCTCAAGTTGGTGATAAAGTTATTTGTTTTTAATTCTTTGATGCTTTCAAGTCCTACATCCGCGTATGCGACGTAAGCGCAGAAAATAAAGGCAAAACAAAATTTTGTTATTTGATTGTTCCTGCATTGACGGACAGCTAGCATTAATAGTGTCATCAGTCCTGTTGTCTGAAGTATCACTGTAGCACTAGTGGTGGTTTAACACTAACGGGTTATATTAACGTCTGGGATTGCACACAGAAGCCTAGACGCAGCAACCGAAGTGTCCCCAAATGCCCCGTAGTGCAATAATACACATTGAGATACGCTTCCATGCATTTCGACTGGCTGAAAACAGACAGAATATTCAACATGCGTGCCTCGCCAATCTATTCTGTTCTCTAAATAATTATTACCTAACTCCAGCATTATAAAACAAGACAACATAATGTACATCAAGATACTTACCTATGTAGCCTATGTCATTATAATACACAATTTAAAGAAACCCTCTAATTTGACATCTAAGTTAACCAACCTGTCATTATGATACATAATATAATTAATCCCTTTAATTTGCATCCAAATTACTATTTCTTCCATTAATACCAATAAACAAAAATATGCCACAAATGTACACCTAATACCAACATCTGGTATCGAGAAATCTGTTAAACAACCATTGGCTAAGCCTATATATGTTTCTAAATTTCACACTTCTCTTACTATTAATATATATAAAAACACACTTAGAGTAATCATGCTGTGCTACCATGGAGGTCAAGGTCCTACTACATATACAAACCTTTATAGAAAAAAATTAACTTTTCAGCTGCAGAAAAGGTTAGTGCAAAGTAAAGGTGGCTATGTAGACATAGCGTATCCATAATTAAGTATAATGTGATATAAAATGAACAAAGAGAGAATAAGCATGCTAACTTTTAGTGAATATGTCTCCTGAGATTCAAGCCAATTTAGGTGAACAGGTTGATTGGTAACATTAATATTTCAAGGTAGAGTGTCTGAGGTGCGTGATCAACTGGCCCTGCGACTTATGATTGTGTTTTTTAGGTAATGGAACAAAGTTCCATCACTTATGATTTTGTTGAAAGGGTAAAATGTCCTGTATCTTCATGGGCGACGATGCCATTACTCTTATTGATCATGAACGCATTTTGATCATGTCAATAATTTGTGCTCAACAATGTAGTAACTAGGACGCAAGGGTAAGCACTGTTTATAATCGTGTTGGCTAGATGTGACCAATCGCAGTCAGGCCTCCGCCAGCTGCAGCATGCCGCGGCCAGGGCAGACAGTAGTGTGAGACACCATGTCTCGGAGGACTTCTACAGACCAGCGGACACAGTGCGTTCAAGATGGTGACGTTGGCGAAGCAGGATGACTTAGATGCTAAAACATCATGGAAGCACAGACGGAATTTTCGGAAGAGCGGAAAGATTGGATACGTGTATTGATACCATTGGATATCGAGTTTTGATGACCTCGGCCAAAAGTAAGTTTTTGCAGTGGGAAACGTTTTTGAAGTTGGAGATGCTCAGTGCTAGCTTGCCAACTGTTACTTAAGGTGCTTCTTTCACATTACCGGTAGATGTCTGTGAACAGCTGGCTACGTGGGTGCTGTATATGATGAAACAACTTTCATTTCTATATATGTATTGAAGTTCAGAGGGCCATGCATCTGGGTGCTGTAAATAATTCTATGAGTAGCAAATAGGCAAACGTACAGGGAACCTCACACTAATATATACTCCTATCTAAAAACTGGGACAGGCATCCAGGGTCCTAATTAATTGGATTGAGAGAATTGGCTATAAAAGAAAGGGCTCCTTACACAGAACAGATCAATGGATGAAACACGTCAACAAAAAAAAACAGCAGATAGAAATAGGAAGCACGAGGAATCTTGCATATCGAACACAGTAAAGGCATTCATCGGTCATGAAGCTTTCCGCTTAGGATTGAAACGATCCGCGCACTATGTTGGCTGAGTTGCTATTGCTGTTTTGTTGTGTGTGCTAATGTCGCTGGGAAGACTTTGTAGTAGATTTTTACCTGGACTCTGTGAGTTGGCTGTACATGGCTAAGGAAACAACATCGGTGTTTAGAAACCATTGATCTTGCTACCTCATCCTTATTTCACCACGCCATCCCAAGCCACCTAGTTCTTCTAGACGTCTGAGCAAAGAATAGTTATTCCCGCTTTTTCAGCAAACAACTACAGTCATACTTGTAACAATAATGTTTTTAATCTCCTTTGTTTCCTTTTTCGTTTGTTGATTCTCTTGAGCTCTTTTTAATAAAACCATCAGTAGGGGGCAGCACTTCCTGTTTCATAAACAAAACAAAACAATATGTTATGTATCGGTCCATTCAATGTCGATGTCAGCTTATTGTTTTTTTCTTTGTTACATGCTTCCATGTTTTCCTTATACAGACAACTAGCTTTAATTTATTTAGAATGAATTAAATGACTAGTTTCACATAGTAATAAAATGACATTTTCTTTTTGTATAAAAAGATCTGGAACACAGGTGCTTAGTGGTAGTTAAGCAAATAGCACATAGCGCTCCATGTATGTCTGCCTGTAGTTAAGAAAAGGAAATTGGAACTAGCAGGAACTCTTTGTTGCAGGACAAATATCAGATGTTGACATCATGATAATATACTTTGGTCAGGTGCCAGTAAAACAATGTTCAAGCAAAATATAAATTAGTTCAAATGTAATCAGAAATATATAATTAAATAGAAAAGTGTAACATAAAACAAATAATCATGTCAATAAGCACACGTACGTTTGGTTGTATCCTCTTCTTATTACTGGATCAATGGAAGTTGGTATATGTCGATCCTTCTCCTTATCTCATCACATATATAATTAAGTAGTAAAATTTAGGAAGCAGATTATTATCTAGAGAAATTAGCTCTCCTTGGTTAAGCATTTTTCAATTGTCTTTGCCAGCTTAATGAAAATCACACAAGTTGAGGCCCTGGTCATATTAACTTGATGCAACATCCCAGCGAGTTGGTGAATTATTACAGAATCTTTATAACTAGACTAATTTTGCTGAGACACAACAACGTTGTCAACTAGCAACTCTTTAATTACAAAATGGGCAAACATGAGGAAATTAAGTTTTACAGAGAGAGTTTGCCTCACCAAAGAGAGAGAGAGGGGGAGAGAGAGACAGAGATCTGGCACATAAAACCTATGTTCCTTTCATAGTTTCTCGGGCCTTGAAATCCATGCTCTTTGTTTTACATACTCTGCCTACCAAAGCAACAAATAGCTCCTTGCTGTGATAATAATGGATGTCGTAGCATGAAAGCTAGCAAAGGGCAGCCACCAAAGATGTAGAGGAACAACATTCTCATGCAACTAGCTCGAAGATCTCAGTTCTGCACGTCATGCTGAAGCAGCTGGTCTTGACGTCACCATATAATGCCTATGCGTGCCCTCCTTCACCATATTCTGAGTACTATTGTGCTAAACTTTAGCACGTCAGAGATGACATACAAGTCCTCATGGAATCCAGCCAGCAACCATGTGTACAATTATGCTAAACTGATTGGATTCGGAAGACAGAAATGATTGTTACGAATGGTTTACCCATGCTTATGGGAAAGAAAGGTGATTAGCGTCATTAGTGCTAAGCCCCCTTTTCTACGTTCTGGATAGGCGTCCCTAAGAACAGGCCTTTTAAACATGTGTGCCATTAATTTGCCGTTTTTAATCAAGAGCATGCCGCCCATGTGGTGGTTTGTCCTTCCAATTGTGCTTTCAAAGAAAACCCAGAGGTTTAATTGATAGCAAAGAAATGTTCACTTTACATGTGTACTCATGTGGCCATGCGTGGATGGACAGGGAGGTCTGCTGTAACTATATATATATATATATATATATATAGGCTGCAGAAATCCCTATTTGATTGGAATTTTTTGCTACAAAAGGGTGAACTGCTGAAAGAGGGAGTATGTGTAGGGCGTGCTGCATTCAGCTGGAAAAGAAAAACACACATGGCAACAAAAAAAGCTCCAGTTGGAAATGGAAGGCCCTGGAGCATTCATGCACCAGCTACACAAGACTTGGAGGTGCTGGGCCGTTACTGTCAGTCGGTGTGCTAGTGGCTAGGCTGTTTGGGATTCGGATCGGAGATGGGAGGAAGAGGAAGAACGAGCAAGAGAGAGGAACACACTGTTGAGCTATGATCCAAATTCAAGCTTGGGCTGAAGCGAAGCGGCCCATTAGCGTTAAGAGGGACTACACCATTTATTAGTTTCGTATTACTAATAGACGAGGGTGTAGGGTTTTTCCTCCCTATATATACTTCATGTAAGCCATCGTCTTGGGATAAGAAAAGTTGTAAATCCCCGACGTTTGTAACCTCACCCGATATAGTGAAGATTTGCTGGCTGGTGCCCGTGGTTTTTTCCCTTCCACCTTGGAAGGGTTTTCCACGTTAAAATCGCGTCTCCTGTGCTTGATCTACTTTTCTTTGTCGTTTATATTGTCTATCGTTTCTAACAAGTGGTACCAGAGCTTGGTTTCCCCTTAGGGTTTCGCGATGGCATCGATGAAGTTTGATCTACCACTGCTGGATTACAAGACGAGATTTGCACTGTGGCAAGTCAAGATGCGGGCGATTCTGGCACAATCTTCGGATCTTGATGAGGCGTTGGATGGTTTCGGAGGAAAAGGGCAAAAGTCATGGACCGCTGAAGAGAAGCGGAAGGATCGTAAGGCTCTGTCTCTAATTCACCTTCATCTACATAATGATATTTTGCAAGAAGTGCTGCAGGAGAAAACTGCCGCAGAACTTTGGCTCAAGCTGGAATCGATCTGCATGTCCAAGGATCTAACCAGTAAGATGCACATGAAGATGAAATTGTTTACGCACAAGCTGCAAGAAGGTGATTCGGTGATGAACCACTTATCGATCTTTAAGGAGATCGTTGCCAACCTAGTTTCGATGGAGATAAAATATGATGATGAAGATTTAGCTCTTCTACTGTTATGCTCACTGCCTACTTCGTTTGTAAATTTCCGAGATACCATACTATTAAGCCGTGATGAACTAACGCTTGCGGAAGTATATGAGGCCCTCCACACGAGGGAGAAGATGAAAGGTATGGTTCAGTCTGACGTGTTGTCCTCCAAGGGCGAAGTGTTGCAGGTTAGAGGCAGGCCCGAGCAGAAAACCTACAACAACAATAATAATCGAGACAAGAGCAAGAACGGTAAAGGCCGTTCGAAGTCCAGAGGCAGGGATAAGTTCTGCAGGTATTGTAAGAAAGATACTCATGTCATTGAGGATTGTTGGAAGCTGCAAAATAAGGAGAAAAGAAACGGTACGTATAAACTGAAAAATAAATCCGATGGTGATGGTAAGGCCTCTGTTGTCTCCGCTGTTCATAATTCTGATTCAGGAGATGTTCTGGTTGTTTTTGCTGGTTGTGTTGCTGGTCGTGATGAATGGATACTTTATTCTGCATGCTCGTTTCATATATGCTCTAACAAAGATTGGTTCAGTTCTTACAAGCCTGTGCAGAGTGGAGATGTCATGCGTATGGGAGATAACAACCCACGTGAAATCGTGGGCATTGGCTCCGTTCAGATCAAGATACATGATGGCATGATACGCACACTGAAAGATGTGAGACACATACCAGGGATGGCCAGAAATCTCATCTCCCTCAGCACACTTGATGCCAAGGGGTACAGACACTCTGGTTCAGGTGGCGTGTGTAAGGTATCAAAAGGCTCTCTTATTCATATGATAGGTGATATGAATTCTGCAATGTTATATGTTCTTGGAGGAAGTACTTTACATGGTTCCGTCACTGCTACTACTGTTTCTAATGATGAACCAAATAAAACTAATCTCTGGCATATGCGTCTTGGGCATATGAGTGAACTTGGTATGACAGAATTGATCAAGAGAGACCTGCTGGATGGCTGCACTGTGGGTAGGATGAAGTTCTATGAGCACTGTATTTTTGGTAAGCACAAGACGGTAAAATTCAATGCATCTGTTCATACCACCAAAGGTACACTTGATTATGTACATGCTGATTTGTGGGGGCCGTCTCGTAAGACCTCTTATGGTGGTGTTCGTTACATACTTACCATTATTGATGATTACTCTAGAAAAGTGTGGCCTTACTTTCTGAAAAATAAAGATGATACTTTTGCTACTTTTAAAGAATGGAAAATAACGATAGAAAGGCAAACTGAAAAGAAGGTAAAATTGCTTCGTACTGACAATGACGGTGAATTCTGTTCGGATGCTTTTAATGATTATTGCAAGGAAGAAGGCATTGTCAGGCACCACACCATCCCATACACTCCTCAGCAGAATGGTGTGGCTGAACGCATGAACTGAACCATCATCTTGAGGGCTCGTTGCATGCTGTCCAATGCTCATATGAACAGGCATTTTTGGGCTGAGGCTGCTAACACCGCCTGTTACTTGATCAACCGGTCACCTTCTATCCCACTTAATAAGAAAACTCCCATTGAGGTATGGTCTAGTATGCCTGCTGATTATTCATAGTTGAGAGTTTTCGGTTGCATTGCTTATGCTCATGTTGATAATGGAAAGCTAGAACCTAGAGCCATTAAGTGTTTGTTTCTTGGTTATGGTTCCGGATGTAAAGGATATAAGTTATGGAATCCTAAAAATAAAAAGACTTTCATGAGCAGGAGCGTTCTTTTCAATGAATCTATTATGTTTAATGACAGCTTGTCCACAGATATTTCACTAGTTGGTTCTGATGAGGAGCAGGAACATGTTAGTGTGTAGGTGGAGCACATAGATGATCAGGAAACTAAAATTGTTGATAATAATGTTTATGATATTGTTCAGCACTCACCTCCTGTTTTGCAACCTCGAAATCAGTCTATTGCAGATCGCAGAACAAAGGGGAATTGTGGACCTCGTCCACGTTTAATTGAGGAATGTGATATTGTTCATTATGCCTTTAGTTGTGCTTGTGCTGAACAGGTTGAGAACATTCATGAGCCGGCTACGTATACTGAAGCTGTTGTTTTTGGTGACCGTGAGAAGTGGATTTTCGCTATGCAAGAGGAGATGCAGTCACTCGAGAAAAATGGCACATGGGATGTTGTGTGCTTGCCTAATCACAAGAAGGTCGTTCGTTGCAAATGGATTTTCAAAAAAAAGGAGGGTTTGTCTCCTAGTGAGCCTCCAAGATTTAAGGCAAGGTTAGTAGCATAAGGTTTGAGTCAGATTCCTGGCGTTGTAAAGCATAGTTCAATTCGTACATTTTTCGGTATTGTTGCTATGCGAGATCTTGAGCTTGAGTAGTTAGATGTAAAGACTGCGTTTCTACATGGAGAGCTCGAGGAGGAGATATACATGGACTAGCCAGAAGGGTTCATAGTACCTAGTAAGGTGGATCATGTTTGCAAATTAAAGAGGTCCTTATATGGTTTGAAACAGTCTCCTCGTCAATGGTATAAAAGGTTTGATTCTTTTATGATATCACATGGTTTTAAGAGGTCTGAATTTGATAGCTGTGTGTACATTAAATTTGTTGATGGATCACCTATATATTTGCTGTTACATGTTGATTGCTGCCAAGAGCAAGAAAGAAATCACTACATTGAAGAAACTGTTGAGTAGTGAGTTTGAAATGAAGGATCTTGGTGCTGCTAAGAAGATTCTAGGTATGGAAATTAAAAGAGACAGAATTTCTGGTTTGTTATTTCTTAGTCAGCAAAGTTACATTAAGAAAGTTCTTCATCGTTTCAACATGCATGATGCAAAGTATGTTAGTACTCCTATTGCTCCTCATTTCAAATTATCAGGTTTACAATGTGCTAGTATGGATGAAGATTTTGAGTACATGTCAAGAGTTCCATATTCTAGTGCTGTTGGTTCTTTGATATATGTCATGGTTTGCTCTCGTCCTGATTTATCATATGCTATGAGTTTGGTTAGTAGATACATGGTTAATCCTAGTAAAGAACATTGGAAGGCTGTTCAGTGGATTTTCAGGTACCTTCGTGGCACAATAAATACTTGTTTGAAGTTTGGCAGGACTGATAAGGGACTCACTAGCTACGTGGATTCAGATTTTGCTGCTGATTTGGATAAGAGGAGATCTCTCATAGGTTATGTGTTCACTATTGGTGGTTGTGCTGTGAGTTGGAGGGCAACATTGCAGCCCGTTGTTGCCCTGTCTACCACTGAAGTAGAATACATAGCTATTGCTGAAGCATGTAAAAAATCAGTTTGGTTGAAAGGTTTGTTTGCTGAGCTTTGTGGAGATGATTCTTGCATTAATTTATTTTGTGATAGTCAAAGTGTTATATGTCTCACTAAAGATCAGATGTTCTATGAGAGAACGAAGCACATTGATGTCAAATACCATTATGTTCGCGATGTGGTCGCGCAAGATAAGCTGAATGTATGCAAGATAAGCACACATGATAATCCTGCTGATATGTTGACAAAACCAGTTTCTGTTGCTAAGTTTGAGCTTTGCTCAAGCTTAGTTGGTATAACTGTTTAGCCCAAGAGGCTATTTGGCACCGGAAGTACTTCTTTGTTGTTTCAGGGTGAAGGTTCATTTTATGCTATAAGAAGAAATTTGTCTCAAGGTGAAGTTTGTTGAGCTATGATCCAAATTCAAGCTTGGGCCGAAGCGAAGCGGCCCATTAGCGTTAAGAGGGACTACACTATCTAGTAGTTCCGTATTGCTAATAGACGAGGGTGTGGGGTTTTTCCTCCCTATATATACTTCATGTAAGCCATCGTCTTGGGATAAAAAAAGTTGTAAATCCCCGACGTTTGTAACCTCACCCGATATAGTGAAGATTTGTTGGCTAGTGCCCGTGGTTTTTTTCCTTCCACCTTGGGAGGGTTTTCCACGTTAAAATCTCGTGTCCCCTGTGCTTGATCTACTTTTCTTTGTCGTTTATATTGCCTATCATTCCTAACACACAAGTGGCAGATATCAGAGTTATCAGCGTACAGAGTTGTTATATTTTCTCTTGTCTTCCCATCCAAGAAGATCTCTGGCCTTTATACACCATTCCTACCCAGTGATCTATCTCAACAGCACAGCTGTTCTAATGCCTAGAGATTAGATCCATTGTGCGCCAAACACCCGCGCATTCAGTTGCTTGTTACGCCTGCTCTTCCTGGGTTTTGTTGTTGTCGGACAGGCTACTGTAGATGGGCTGGTCACAACTTCAGTGGCCTGTGTCCCAGTGTCTGTAAGACCCCCTCCTTCTTTAAGACCTGCTTGCCCCCAGGCAGGTGCTTGAGGAAAGTGTTGCTTGAAGGACTCCAAATCCTCCCTGTTAGCGAGAGAGCACGGCCAGCCGGACCATTGGATCACCTGACGAAGAAATGCGGCGCTGCAACACCCTTTCAGAAATCTGGTACCCATCCAGCGACGAAGGCAGCTCGGCAACATCATCGTCCAGAGGAACAACTTGTTTCCATTGTGAAACATGGATGACGGGATATCTCTGTGAAGAATCAGGAATCAGTAATTTATAAGCCACAGCTCCAATGCGGGATGTAACCTGGAATGGGTTGAAGAACTTATAGGAAAGCTTTTGATTGGCACAGGGGGCCAGCGAAGTCTGCATCTAGGGTTGTAACTTGAAATAGACATAGTAGACTATTCTCCATTAGGCTTTTGTTTGTAACTATATCTTTCATCCATAAATTAAAAGTTTAAAAATGAAATTTCTAGTATCGATCACGGAGGTGTTGTTGAAACCATGCCAGGATTTGAGGCACAGTGATCTATTTATTAAATATAAGTTTAAACGGTACGCTCTTTGATTATGGAAATGAGGACACATCACAGCTTTTGCTTTGATGACAATGCAATGCATCTTTCAAAAGTTGTCATGCATGTTTCCATCACTATTGCCTGATGATGGCCTGGCCATAAATTTGATTCTCAGCCTGAGCTTTTACATATATGCTGAAGGCTCTCCAGCATTTCTTAAACAAGGAACATCTAAAGAGCCTGATGCTTCTCCACTCAGGCTACGAACCACGCTGACACACTGTAAAATAGACAAGTGATGTATGGGGAATGAAAACGAACTTCTCTTATCATGGGCTCTAGTTCTGAAGTTCCTAAGGTCTCCATGCATACCCATAGTGCTTGCAGGGGAGAAACAGCTCCAGCAGTGGATGCGTCCAATGGCAGCAGTGCAGAAATAGCTGGTAGCTGAACCGAGCTGTAGTGCTCTGCATATGAGCAACTCTCCTTCCAATGGCAACTTAGCAAAAACACCTACAGCTGCCCTGCATACTGAGCCGAGCTGGTAGCTGATCCACTCTGGACTTGGATTCAATATCCTTTTTAGGACAACATTGGATCACAGATAGCGTGAGGCTAGGAATTCAGAATTTGGGGAAGAAGCAAGAAGGGAAACAGAGGATAGACGAGGTCTAATATACAGAATAGCGAGTAATGAGTTCAATACAGTTGTTCGATAACCCCTCTCCAAGGAACTCCCATTACTTGTCAAAAAAAGGGAACTCTCATTACACATATACGGGTACTCCTACAGGGCCTCGCTATGGTCCGTCGCTCTCACCTTCTGTCGACGAAATACGTCCGGCTGTCTACCGAGGGGTATGCCCACGGTAGTAGATGAATCGGTGGAGGTGCACGTGAGGGAACCGGATGGTGACACAGAACGCAAGAAACAGCAATTAGGCAGGTTCAGGACGTCAGTTTGACGTAATACCCTACGTCTTTGGTGGATTGTATTATCAGAGATTCGATGAAAACGAGAGGGGTCCCTACCCGCCTTATATAGCATAGGGGTAGGGTTACAGGTCGGTTATTTCTATCCTGATCCGTTTACTAGGAATTACAGAGATTGCGGGATCGTGCATATCCGAATAGATTATCCATGATCACCAAGGATCTTTGCATAACCTTGCGAGGCACGTCGACCTGTGCCATGCTCCGTGTGGCGTAGTCTTGTGGCCTCTCTTGGCGGCTTGGCCCATGTACGGCCTTGTGGATATCAGGGGTCATACCCTCACATCTAGTCCCCGAGCACCTTATATCCGCTGAGCAATGTCATCTTGAGCTTGTCCGAGCAGTTGAGGCCAGCATCCGAGCTGTTTGTCTGGGTGCCGAGCTCGAACTCACTTGAAAGCAAGGTTTGCCAGAAGGATATAAGGTGCTCAAGTAAAAAATTTTGAAGCATTCATCTTAGATGAAGTGTGCCCACTTAAGTTCCAGGTGGCGAAGTTGACGCTTAGTGTCCCTGACTTAGTTAGCGTGGAGGAAATTAGTCCCTTAGGAACGAAGAGAGATGCTTAGCATCAATGCCTTAGGCAAAATTAGCTCTTAGGGCCGAAACAGGGATCTTGAACGATTACAGTCTACGACTTAGTCGCTTTGTAGAAGACCAAGTGAAGTGTGCCCATTTAGTCACCGAGCCTGACAGTAGGTGAAGTAGTCACGTGGTGCCAGGGTCCAAAACAGTAGTCTTCAGGTGCCGAAGCAGTCCCCAGCTTAGCTGAGAAAAATTGTACAGTCATTGCTAGATGACGTGTACACATGTAGTCCCCGAGCCTCCTGAAAGATTGCGAAGATATCTTGTAGCAGGGTCAGAGAGAAAAAAATATCTGAAAAACCCCGTCGAAGCGACGCTTATCATTGAAATCTGTTTCGTCGGCCCGCGTTTAATGCGGTTTCTTGGATCTAGGATTGTAGGAGGGGCGTACTCGCAGCTCCGGGACGGGATGGTGGATCAATACATCGCCACCCCTTTGAACACGAATGTGAAGTATTGGGAGCAGTGATGGTTCTACATGGCACAGGTTGAGCCGTATGTGGCATGCGACATGGATCAGATCCCCGTTAGCAACGCCAGGTGGTCGGAAAGGCCTAGCGCCAACGGGATTGAGCAAGTGACGGAGCTCTTGGCACTGATAGATCGGAGAAGGTTGGATGGGGTGATCATGGCAACAAATTTCACTTTCCGGCGAGTCCATCCCAGCAAGGAGAGGGCACATCCCGAATATGAATTCCGAGGGGAGACCGATGGGACCCGTGAGGTGCCTGAGGAGATCAATTGGGATGAAGTTAAATGGTGCATCTCGATGATGTTCAACATTGCGGGGCGTCTTAGCATCGACGACCAATAGAGGCCCTTCCATGTGGGGGGCGTCCCACCATGGGTAAGAGTTTTATTTTTGGATTCATTTGTTCCCTTGACTGTTGAAACATACTCATTTTTGTTTCTAAAGATTCGTGGGTAGGACCGGGCGGTGTACTTCTTGGCGGTGCCGTCGGTGGACTGGCCAAGGGGAGTTGACGCATGGCCGAGCAGTCCCCGACATTGGGCCAGCTCGGAGACAGGCGGGGACAGCTCGGCCAACCTTGACGATGTAGACAAAGACGAGCGGACACCGTATGTCCACGAGAAGCTCCGGGGGAAGAGACCTACTGACAAGGAGCCGTCCCCGAAGAGAAGGAAGACAATGGGGTCATCTCGTCGTGAAGAGAAACCGGTGAGCATTGGAGCTACCGCCCAACCCCGAAGATGGTAGATGTATGTGTCGGGCTCCTCGGACGATGATGAGATGGCAATACCTGCTTCCTCGAGGGCCATGACGCATCCTCCATCAACGCCGGTAGGGGTGGAGATCCGTGAAAGGTGGCGGATGCGGGAGACGGCAAATCCGATGCCCGATAGTACTCGAGCGGTACCCACAGCGGTAGCTTGGACGGTACCGACAGTGGTAGCCTAGACGACTACCGCAGTCCGCGAGACCGCATAGACAACTCCTATGGTGGCAGCACAGGCGGCCACAGAAGCCCTCGGGACTATGCGGGTTACTCCGACAGCGTCCGTGGAGGTGCTGGGTAGCTCAGATGCTAGAGTGGGTGGTTCCGGGCAAACGCGCTGGTTCTGAACAGCATGGTGGGAGTCCCAATTGTAAGTTCCCCTCTTTGTGCGTAATTCTTTTTGAGCATGGTGTGTTGATTCCTGATGAATTGTTTGTGTGCCGAAGTGCGGAGTCGAATGAGGACATGCAGGCTGCTGTTGCTGATGGCGTGGAGCGTGCGGTGGAACCAAAATCTCCCCATGCCTAGCAGGGACAAGGGGGAGCGCATCCAGTTGCCCCCACCATGGAGCAGCCAGCGGTTGCGGAACCAGCCGCCCCTGCCATGGAGGAGCCACCAGTTGCCGGTCCGACCTCGCCTGGAGGTGGGACGCACGATGAGGGTGATCCAGGAGATGAGGGGTTCTTAGGCGCAGTGGCAACGTCAGTTGTTCCTGTCGGAGCAGGAGCAGAGGATGCAGGGGATGCATAGAGCGGCGCAGCACGGGATCCACCCACGGTTGTTGAGCAAACGACGGCACCAGCAGCGTCAACAGCAGAGGCAAAGCTCGGACAACCCGCTGAGCACAGCAGCAACCAAGGAGGGCACCTCTATGGGTGGCTGCTATCGAATTTGAAGAAATCGTGTGGGAGCCCTCTCCGCCTCCCCAGCTCTTTCGCATAGTATCTAGCGCAATGAGGAGTTTGAGATGCTAGAGGAGGGGGAGGCGAGCACAGAAAGAAGGAGGTTGAGAACCGACCTGACGACAATGATCGGCTGTATTGAGGTAAGCTTGAAAGAAATCCTTCTATTGTGTCCCTTGATGATCGCAATCTTTTTAACCCCGTGCTCATTGTAGAACGTCATGAAAGTTTTCGAGCAGCGCCGATGGCAGCCCTGGTGCTGCAGGAGAACTAGAGTCTGCAGGCGTCGGTGGACGACCTCTAGGCACGCCTACTCCAAGAATGCCACCGCAGAGAAGATCTAGAGGTGAAAGTCCTAGCGTTGGAGGTGGAGCAGCAACAGATGAAGGAAGAGAACCAGTCGCTGGCCGAGTAGCTTGGCCGCAGTACCGACCAGGAGAAAGGTATGACTTTTGATCTTGTCTTGTTGTGATATGTAGCGTTGGAAATGGAGCTCGGCCTTTCTCGGGAGGCCAATGTGCAGCTGACTATGGCGAAGGAGGAGGCAGACGAAAAGACCGAGATGATAGCTGAAGATCTTTGACATGAGTGCCAGGCATTTTATTTTTACCTATGTAGTGTTGAACGCATGCTTAGCATATAATCACTTTTTTATAGAGTATTGGCACCAGGCGCTCGCGCAATTCCAAGTCTTTATAGAATAAGTGAAAATGCGGGATGAAGAGATTGAAGCGATAAAGGCAGGGATCAAACCCATGCTTGATTGCATTGGCTTCGAACCATCCGAAGGGAGAGAGCTGCTGCATGGAGATCCATGACCTTGGTTGATCCTAGACCGGTGTCGTATGGCATGGTCGGACTTCAAGGGGTTCGCATGCAGCGCCGCCCATGGAGCTGTCGTACATGCACTTGCCCAGCAATGGTCGCAGTACCCTGTGGTGGATCTCCAGCGTGTGGTGACCGGCTAGAACAGATGCAACGAAGATCGCCGGGTTGGAGGATGAGGAGGAAGAGCGGGTGAAGAGGTTGGCTTGAGACGTCGACCTGTTCGGCGAAGGAGGGAGCAGTACCCATTAGATTAGCAAAAACTTATGTTGCAACATTGTGTATAAGCGCTTAGTAGCTTTTGATGAACACTTAGTGTTATGGCAAGCTTTTGTGTTTATATTTAATATAAACCATCCGAGCAATTTGTGTGTAGCTGAGCCTCCAGCCTTAGCTAGCCCGTTATCCATAACGCGGAGCACGGAGCCCGTGTGCGTGTAGGAAGAACAAAGCGTCGCTAAGAAGCCGCTGTCGGCCACTCATAACGCAGAGGGCAGACGCTCGTGCACGTGTAGGGAGAAACCGGAGACAAGGCCATCTCTGGAAACATCCAAGCATCAACGTGACTATTTCGGGATTTGCCTTAGGCATAGTTGTATGTCATCTTTAGGATGTTATACATGGGGAAAGATCGCTTAGCGAAAAATCATGGAGAAACATCAGGCAAAAAACTTTATTGAATACGCAACTATGAAAGGTACATATCTTTGAAATGAACGCTTCAAGGATAGCAACGCCTAAGGAGGTCGATGTGCCAAGAATTTTGAACATCTCTCTCGTTCATGGGGCATAATTTGTAGGATCCTGGTCGGGTGACCGCCTTGACGATAAAGAGGCCCTCCCAGGGTGAGGAAAGCTTGTGCATCCCGTCAGTGTTCTACTTCTTTCGAAGCACTAAGTCTCTGACCACGAAAAATCGATTGTTGACATTGTGGTTATAGTATATTCGCATGCTGTCTAGGTACTTTGCCGTCTGAACACATGAGACCTGGCGCTCCTGTTCTAAGCTATCCACTCCAATGAGCCGAGCTTGGTTGAAGTTCTCCTCGTTGTAGTTCTCCACCCTGGGTGTTCGGAAGGCAATGTCAGCAGGTAGGACGGCCTCAGAGCCAAAGACCATGAAGTACGGAGAGACATCGGTGTTGCGACTAGGCTGGGTCCTTGGTTCCCAGATCACAGCCAGCAGTTCCTTGAGCCATTTGCCCGGATATTTCTGTACCCTCTCGTAGAGCATTTTCTTCAATGCATCTAAGATCATGCCATTGGCGCGCTCGACCTAGCCATTAGCCCTGGGGTGTGCCACCGAGACGTACTTGATCGAGATGCAGCGTTCGTCGCAGAAGTCCTAGATATCAGAGCCGGTGAATGTAGACCCCAGGTCGGTGATGATGTTGTTCGTCAAGCAGCTCGGCTGTCTTCTTCGCTGTAGCTTGGACCAGGGGTTTGTACTCAATCCACTTGAAAAATTTGTCGATGTAGACGTAGACCCAGCAGAATCCTCTTGGGGAGGGCATAAAGGGCCCGATCATATCTAGCCCCAAGCATGTGAAGGGCCAAAATGCTAGAATTGTTTGAAGGATCTGGGCCGGGACATGGATTTGCTTAGCAAAAAACTGACAGTTCTCACAGCGGTGAATGAGTTCCTCCGCATCGGCGACCGCTGAAGGCCAATAGAAACCAGCTCGAAAAGCTTTACCGACCAGAGTTCTAGAGGCTGCGTGGTTGCCGCAAGTGCCGGCGTGGATCTCCTTGAGGATCTTCTTGCCCTCTTCCACGGAGTCCCGTGCCATGCTTCATGTGGCGTAGTCTTATGGGCTGGTCCTCCCCTGGTGGCTCGGCCCTTGTACGGCCCTGTGGGTATCGGGGGTCATACCCCCCACACCTTCACACATTCACCGATTCAGGCCCAAACGCCCGCTTGCTCTTTGCTGGCATCCGTCTTGGCCTGCTTCCTGTAGCGCTTCTAGCAACTGCGCCTTGGATTGCTCCTGCACCACGGGAGTGCTAACAATCACCGGCATTTCAATGTCATCCATGCATGCAACTCCCGATGGATAGAGAACATGCACCTATCTAGCAAATCGTTCTTATTATTTGATTTTGATGCTCCCTCCCTCCATCCCCTTCAGAAGTGCTGGAACTGCAAATAGTAGTAAGTTCGGCAACAGAAGGAGGCACAGGGCAGCCATTTGAGCGATCAATTAGTAGCTTGGCATTTATCGTGACTGTGTTTGATGACAATCTTACATAATAAGGCTCTCTAAGTCCAATATTCCTTTCTGCTTTCTCAGGACAATACACTGGTGGTCTCAATCAACAAAACCATGGCATCCTGCATCCGTCAAGACAGGTCGACCCTCCTCCACTACCACACAACAGACCATCACTGTTTTCATGATTCGAACTCAAGACTTCAATGTTCACATTCCCTCGAGCGCATATACCAGCTGAGCTACGGGGTACATGTGACTATATAGCTGACACTATTCTTTTGACTACACATTTTTTAATCTTATATTATATATTTGACACTCAACAATCTTAAATGAAAACGTTGCTAACAGCAAAGTTATAGATCTTGTCAAGTGCAAGAACTTTGATGTTGACTTTGTCTGCATTTGATATTGTTGATCATGTCAAATCTGATATAAGAACTTATATTGAATATTTGGACATGTAAACCATCTCAAATAAGAAATTGTAAACAATAAAGCTTTAGATCTACTTAAACTCAAAAAAATTGATATAAATTTTATTTTAATCAGATCTCATATGAAAATAGAGAAGGGGCTAAAAAACCAAGAAAGGGTACACAAAAGCAAGACTGTTTATGGTAGAGAGGGGGTGCACAATCCATCCACATTCTCTGCTGGTTCAATAGGTACAGTCTGGTATGTTATCAGCCCATACGGCCTTTCACAGACTTTCTAGCCCATGCGGCCTTTCACAAACTTTCCAGCCCATGCAGCCTTACTGTGCTGATCTTCTAAGCAGTAAATACAGTGGAACCTCGGGCGAACTATCTTTTCTCGATGCCACCCATTCATAGACCAAGGATGTTGCAGGAGGTGAAGTCATAGCAGCTAGGAGGCAGAGCCAGAGGGAAGACAGAGAGAGCTCTGGTCACAGGTTTAATAAAAATAGCTAGAGTCGAAAATGGAGTAAAGATGGATGAGGGAGGGAGCTCCATTGGGTAGTATATATGGTCACGTTATGACTCAGGAGTCCGGACGTAACACCCTAAAATTTACATCATTTCAAAATAGGTGAAATTAATTTAATTGTGCATTTTGTGAGCATTCAAATTTAGGGAAATAATAATTTTTATGAAGTTAAAATCAACTATAAGACTAGATACATGTTGATGCATTCATCCTGCTGCACTCTTATTTTTGTGATGATTGGTTTTGACCAAAATTGAAAAGAAATTCAAAATCTTTTGAAAATGGATTTAGAAAATTGCTTTAAAAAAAGAAATTATTTTCCCTCTCCCTCTCTTCCCTCCATTCCGGCCTGTTGGCCTAATTCCTGGCCCGGCCTGCCTCCGCTCTTCACTTTCCCGCAGGCCCGCGCGCGCCCCCTTCCCTTCTTGGGCCAACCCAACTACGCCCCAAGCCTCCACTCTTCCGCCTTTGCTCGCTGACACGCCGGGCCCACCTGTCGGGGGTCATCCCCAACCTCCCGCCGAAATTGGGCAGACGTCGTCCTTATCCAGCCTCCGTCGCACCCGAGCTTGTCGGGGTTGTTGGCCCTTCCCTTGTGCCCTCGCCTCTATAAATGCGGAGCCCAGGTGCCGCCGCCCCCTGCTATCCTAGTGCTAGTCGCCATCGCCCAGAGCCAAGCTCACAGCCGCCGCAACCCTAGCTCGCGCCACCGGGCTCGGGCCTCGACGTTTCACCGCCTCACCGCCGCCCCCGATCTGTCTCCGCCTATGTTTTATCCACGGTGAGAATCCTCACTTCCCCCTCTTTTGTTTCGCGTCTTTCTCGTCTCGAATCGTGGCCTCTAGGGCCATTTCCACGTGCGCCGGCGAGCTCTTCTCGACGCCGGCCATTGCGGTCACCGCGCGGGCCGTTCCCCAGCCACGTAAAGGGCCTAGGCGTGATCGCTATCGCCCATGCGTCATCCCCATGCCCTCGATTCATCAAACCGTGGCCCGTAGGGTCCTTTTCGCTCATGCCGGCGAGGTACCTCACCGCCGGCCATGGCTGCCGCAGCGCTGGCCTCCTTCCCCGGCCGCGTTAAACCCTAGGACGAGTTCGCCTTTACCCCAGCTCTCTCCCTGTGCCTTTGGTTCGCTCCGTAGTGGGCCGTAGGGCCTTAACCAGTGAACTCCGGCAAGGTTTCACCGCCGGTCTTGGAGCCCCACCACGCCGGTCACGTTTCTGGTGGTGCTCACCTCTCTCTCTCCCCCCTCCGTGATCTAATCTGAACTGCCCATCTTAGATCTAACGCCCAGAGCGCCACATACCCCTTCACGGTGGCAATTTTCTTAAAGAGCCCCTCAACTTTTCCCTATTTTATGCCCGCGGTCCTCGGCCTGACTAAAAACGTGAATTTTGATTTATTTTCATTCGTTTAAGTTCGCGTTATTTACAGAATTGCCACCTAGTTCATATTTTCATCAAAACTTATTCATTTTACATCCGATTTGATCCGTTCAAGTTGTGTTAGGTTCATAGTTACGTAATCTATATGTTTATGGTACTGTTAATCATGTTTTCCACTTTTAGAATTCATGGTTAGATTTATTCTATTAAACTACTATAGGAAATCTTGTTTAACTCATAACTTTCACGTTTTAGATCCGATTTTCGTGGTCTTCGCGTCTATGTGTTCATAGCGAGACGTAGATTCATTTTATAAACCTTTTATCTTGATTTATCGCTGTTGATGTACTCTTCTAATCTGTAGTCTTTGTTTGCTATGCATGATTGCTCGTGGATGCTTGTTTGTTGATGTGATGATCGAGTATAGAGGGTGAGCAATTCTCGGGTGATGAAGAGTACTACTCTGATGACTAGGACCAGTAAGGAAATTTTGAGCAAGGCAAGTATAGCATGGGATCTCCTTGTCCTATTCACCATTTAATTATTTATTCATGTGCATGTGTCTAATTTCATACCCCTAAGGATCTCCTAGTTATTGTTACCTTGTACCTTGATTACTGAAGGGTTGTACCTGCATATGGGTAGCTGCTAGCATTCAAATTAACTATACATGATCTGAGTGATGATTAATGGTACTATGGGTCGAATGGTAAAACTTGCTCTTAGCAACTGGTTGATAGGGCGAGAGAACAATTGGCTTTTGTACAAGATGCTCTTGGCCTTCCTAAGGACTTATCTATTCGCAAAAGCTAGGACATGCAGTACAACAGGTAGTGCCACATGGCTCTGGATTTAGCTCAGTAGTAGGACCTTTTCTAGCTTGTTAGTAGTTACCCGAAAGGGCACAAATGGGGCCTGCCGAGCTGAGTATAGCACGGCCTCTGTCCTTTATGTGTATAGCCTGCGCGGAATGTGCCATTCGGAAGGGGGCTCTATATTCTCTTGCCGGGGAAACCTAGCGACTACTAATTTGTTAGGGAAACCTTTGAACGGCTTCATAGTGAACCCTGCCGACCTCCCTGGGAAGGGGGTCAAGAGATGAGCTACCTCGGGCGAAAGGGTAAATCACGGCTCTTGGGTAAAGATGTACAAACTCTACAGAGTTTTAAAACTGGTATATCAGCTGTGCTCACGAACACAAGTGGCCCGGAAAACTAACTGAATAGTTGCTCACTTGATGATGATGTTATTGATGATGATAGTTCTAATGATGAATATTATTCATGTTTATCATCATGTGGTTTAATTGGGGCTTAAACACAACTAAATGCTAATATAGTGCTAAAACTTTGACTTATTAAAAGGCTAACAACAGTAAACCAGTGTCATCCTCCTGAGCTTCATCAACCCATGTTATTCTTGTTGAGTACGAGATGTACTTACGCATGTTTATTTTTATTATTTGGATAAAAATCCCGGATGGATAACAGATGACAATGTTTATGAGGACTACCCTGAGGATTACTAGACTTGTGCTTCACCAGTCGACGTCCCTGTGGAGTTTGAGGCTCTCGTGGAGAGTAGTTACCTAGTTCTCCCGCTTTGATGATAGACTTGATATAATTGTAATGAACTATTGTTCGCGATGTAATAAACACTGTGATGATACTTTGTAATTTGTTAGCTTATGTGTGCGACTGATCTCTGGGCGCACATGAGATTTATGCATCCCATTTTATCCATAAAATCGGGTGTGACAAATTGGTATCAAAGCCGACCTTCGCGGCCACGGTCGCGTGCGGGTCAGGGGTGCGGACATAGGGTTTATTGCGCGTGTAGGCCCTCCGGGGTGCATGGCATGGCACATGTGCCGGTACTAGATGTACGGTTGCATGTGCTAAGAGAGAATGTTCCTGGTCATCTTTTGTCCGGTCATGGGTGTGTTGGGCCAGCCCAGTTTGGAATTTAGCCCATAGTGGCTGATGTGCATGTTAATGAGATGTTGTGGAGAGTTTAGTCCTACCTTGGTTGTTAAAGGTGGGATAGACCAATATATAAGGTTTCTAGAGTCCATCCCACCATCCCTGGGTTAATCCTTTTATGTGAAGCGAGGACGAAAGCGTAAGTGGAATGGTGGTAGGTGTGGTTCGCTCGGCGTGTAGAGTGGATCTGAGCCGTTTGGACCCTAGGGCGTTACAAATTGGTATCAAAGCCGTGTTAACTGTAGGACGCAAGTCTAGTTAGAGATGGTCGTTTTAGCATCTTTTGCTTCACTTCTTCATGCTTACTACCTTAGTCTTGTTATTTGCTAAAAAAATTATTATGCTTCCTTCACCTTATTCCATTATTAAAATTCATTGTTTCTAATTCATCTCAATCTAAATCTATAGATGCCTTGTGCCTAGAACACCGCTCGCATCAGCACCGGAGGCTACTACCCTCTGTGTGCTCTGTTTGCACCCTAGGCGCCACAAGAGGAGGTCGTGGTCATCTCAGATGACGAGGAGGTCCCCGTGCTTGAGGAGGTTCCCATGCTTGAGGAGGACCCTGTGCTCGTGGAGGACTTCACTAAAGAAGATGAAAAGGAGTGGGTCACCTCACCAGCTCCTGCACCAGCACCAGCTGCCCTAGAGTTGTAGAATGGTCCGGGATGAACTAGCACGTACCACTTTAAGTATGCTTTAGACACGGCCTACTACCATTTGCTGCTCCTCAACATGCTAGAAGACTACTACCGGGACCTCAATGCCACCATCCAGTATTATTGTGCTGAGCATATGCACCCCTTAGAGGCCACGTACTGGAAGACAGATCTATCCATCATGGTTTGGAATGAAGCCGGTGATAGTTAGAAGGTGGGACTGTTCATACCCACACAGCAAGATGGGCTCAAGTGATGGATAGTATGGAGGACGCGGCTCAGGAGGCCTACATCCACTATCATCGTCGACGGTATGAGGCCATGAAGGAGGATCGCTTCAGGTTCCTTCCTCGCTATGATCCAAATGATGGGACTTGGGTGATTCAAAATCCCCAAAACAGTGACCCCACCTTGGACACAACAGTCAGGCATGTTCACGTGATGCAAATGGAGAATGAAGGCCTCAAAGAAGAGCTACATGAGGCGCAGAGGACCGCGAAGCGTTTCCAAAAGGAGAATGATGCCCTGAGAGCTCAGCTTGGATTGCCCCAGCTCTATGAGGAGAAGCCTCCGGAGTTTACCATCATTGACACCGCCCCTTAGAGTTATGATGCCACTTTGTAATAAAAATGATGTTAGTTACGAGTTGAGTCGAGTCATTGTGTGTCTTGTGAGACTTTATTTGCCTAGTTGCTTGTGCTTGTGAAATTGGTTGATTTGGAGTTTTCATGATTGTTGGAAGATTGTGGGCATGTCCACAAATCCCATGGTTAAGAACTATAAGTCTGAGTTGATGAATAATTTAGTTGAGGTTGCTTTATTCTATCTCTGCTGTTTCGGTTTTCTAGAGCAGTCTGTGTTCTTTATCATATAACAGCCTGTTCGGGAGGCCGTAAACGATCGTGGATTATTTACTGCTAGCTGGTTTGATGTGAGAGAAAAATACTGTTCCTGGCTGGAAATTTACGATCGTTTACGAGCAAGCGAACAGGCTGTAACTCATTATCCGTACAAACAAAAATCATGGAAATTTTATGGAGATGACTACTTCTGTATCTTTCAAATCCCACTGTAATCACATTTTTATCAGTTATCGTTTGGGAGATATAACTGTTGCAAGCTGAGGTTGCAGCGATGTCTGGAGTTCAGAACAGTTTGGGTTGCGCTCCGTTTTTCATTAACTTAAGGACAGAATCTGAAAAAGTGTTCTGCACGAAAGTTGTATAGAATTTCTTAGTTTTTCCATCCATATAAAGAACGTCTTTAAATGATGTCTAGAACTCGAGATATGCCTATGTTTACCGGTCTGCTGTCATTGAAACTCGCCCAGAACTGTGCAGTTTTTACCTTTTCTCTTATACAAGTGATCTCTTTTCAGAAATTTCTAAATTCCACTTATGCGCTTTGGAAAGTAGATGGCCGCCAGAGGAGGTAGAGGTAGAGGCAGGGGCTATGGAAGAGGTGCCCCCATGGATCCACCACCACCACCACCACAGGTGACCGTGGAGCAACTGATGGGAATGCAAGCACAATTAATGCAGGCAATGATGCAACGCGTGGATAACCAGCCAGCAGGAGGACCACCGCCTGTCCAAGTCAGGGACAAGTGTGGGGAGTTTATGAAGGGACGCCCTCCGGTGTTCACTCACGCTGCTGATCCTTTGGAGGCAGATGACTGGCTACGTGTGTGGAGAAACAACTAAACATAGCACAGTGCAATGATCTAGAAAGGTGCTCTATGCTTCTGGCCAACTTTAGGAAGTAGCCTAAGATTGGTGGGAGTCATACCAGTATGGATGTCCCAACAATGCTCCTACTATCACCTAGCACGAATTCAGGGAGGAGTTCAGGGTATATCACATCCTGGAAGGATTGGTGGAGCTGAAACAGGAGGAGTTCAAGGCCCTAAGGCAAGGGTCTATGTCAGTGGCGGAGTATCATGACAAGTTTGCTTAGTTGTCATGTTATGCTCCTAATGAGGTGGCAGATGATGCTGATAAGCAGCGTCAATTTCTCAAGGGTCTATATGATGGTCTCTAGCTACAGCTTATGTCTAACACCTACCCCAACTCCAAGCATTAGTGAACCGCACTATTGTGATTGATAATAAGCGCAAGGAGATGGACGCCAAGAAGAGGAGACTTTAGGGACAGGCCTATGGAAGCAACACTCGCCAGTGTGCCAACCCACAACAAGGCTTTTAGTAGAGGTACCAGGGTCCATCTAATCCGTGGAACCGTGCTCCATACTCGCAGTGCAACCAGTTTCAGCATTAGCGGCAGCAAAACCAGCAGTAGGGTGGTCAGCAGACACCATGCCAAGGGAACCCCAATACTACCCCATAAAGGCAAGTGCCCCTAACATCCCCAACAAGTGTTTCCGCTATGGCAAAGAGGGCCACATGTTTTATAACTGTCCTGAAAAGCAGAATCAGCAGGTAACCCAGGGTCAGAACAGTAACCAGAAAGGGAGATATCAGCCGCCATCAAATACTGGAAAGGTGAATCATGTGTCTGTTGATACTGCACAAGAGGCACCTGAGGTCATGCTAGGCACGTTTAGTGTCAACTCTATCTCAGCTACAGTTCTTTTTGATTCAGGTGCTTCACATTCTTTCATTTCACAAGCTTTTGTTAGAATGCATAGCATACCTTTATGTGCCATGAAAAATCCCATACTAGTAAATTCACCGGGAGGTAGCTTGCCAGCTTCTTATTGCTGTCCCACGGCTAGTACTTCTCTAAGGGGGGTAGACTTCAGCACGAGCCTTATTGTGTTGAGAACTGCTAGTATTGATGTTATTATGGGTATGGACTGGATGAAGCAACACATGGCAGTGATTCAGTGTCCGGAGAAGGTTGTAGTTCTGACAACATCAAAGGGAGATAGAATCAGTGTTGATGTTGCAGTGCAAGAGCAACAGACAGTGACAGTGAACCAACTGAATGATAATGTCAATCAACCGAACCGTGTTGTGGAGGAGTTTCCTGATGTTTCCCTGATGACTTGCCAGGTATGTCATCTGACTATGACATTGAGTTTATTATTGAATTATTACCTTGAACTACACCCATAGCTAAGCATCCATATAGAATGGGGGTTAATGAATTAGAGGAACTGAAGAAACAATTGAAGGAGTTACAGGAGAAGGGTTTTATCCATCCTAGTTCTTCAACTTGGGGAGCATCGATTATCTTTGTTGATAAGAAGGATGGTACTCAGAGAATGTGTGTTGATTATCGGTCACTTAATGAAGTAACTATCAAGAACAAGTACCCATTGCTAAGGATTAATGACTTGTTTGACCAGTTGAGAGGTGCTTGTGTGTTCTCCAAAATTGATCTTCGCTCTGGTTATCACCAATTGAAGATTCAACGCTTTGATTTACCCAAGACAGCATTTACTACGAGGTATGGGTTGTATGAGTACAAAGTTATGTCATTTGGATTGACCAATGCACCTACAAACTTCATGTACTTGATGAATAAGGTGTTCATGGAATTTCTTGATAAGTTTGTGGTGGTATTCATTAATGATATACTAGTATTCTCCAAGACCGAAGAGGAACATGCTGAACATCTAAGATTGGTCTTGGAGAAGCTCCAATAGCACAAATTATATGCTAAGCGGAGCAAGTGTGAGTTTTGGTTGAAGGAAGTCTCTTTCCTAGGCCATGTTGTTTCCAATGGTGGAATAGCAGTGGATCCAAGCAAGGTAGAAGACATGTTGAATTGGAAACCGCCAACCAATGTGAGTGAGATTCGTAGCTTCTTGGGATTGGCAAGGTACTATAGAAGGTTCATCGAAGGGTTTTATAAACTTGCCAAGCCTATGACAACCCTTTTAGAGAAGAATGCTAAGTTTGTATGGTCTGATAAGTGCCAGGTTAACTTTGAGGAGTTGAAGAAGAGATTGACTATAGCTCCAGTGTTGGTTTTGTCAGACTTGAGTAAGAAATTCTCTATCTATTATGATGCATCTCGCCAGGGCCTCGGATGTATTCTTATGCAAGAAGGAAGAGTTGTGGCGTATGCATTAAGGCAGTTGAGGAAGCATGAGCTGAACTACCCCACTCATGACTTGGAGTTAGTAGCAGTGGTTCATGCTTTGAAGATCTAGAGACATTATTTGATCGGACATAAGAGTGACATCTATACGGACCATAAGAGTTTGAAGTCCATCTTCACTCAGTCAAATCTGAATTTGAAGCAACGCCATCGGCTAGAATTGCTCAAGGATTATGATTTGGAAGTGCACTATTAATGGAGACGGGGATCCCGATCTTCCATCAGGTAGAGGTAACTATCGTTGTGGCAGAGAATGACACACCGATCCGGCTTCAGATCGAAAGATCGAACCCTGCAATCTTAGCACCACAGCTCCTATGGTTATCAACCAAGTCATGGACCAGGTTGACCTCACCAATAAGGCAAATCCCTACCTACGCAATGAAGAACACAAGCAAGAACAAGAAAGAACACAACCAAATTGCAGATGAATGATTAATCTCACGAAGTTGGGGTGTCACAAATTGATGAACGGCGAAACTGTTCTTGACAGAATAATCTAAGCAAAACCCAAACCCTAATCACGGTGGCAGCGTATGATTATAAAGGTCTTAGGGTCGTTGCTTACCCTGGACGCGCCCCCTTATTGTAACACCCTGGCTCAGGGCTTAATAGGATTAATAGGATACTCATAATAACAAGTTGCAACTTCTTTTCTGGAAGCTCATCTCTTAAGAACTCCAAGGTTAAGCGTGCTTGGCCTAGAGCGATGGGTGACCGACCGGGAAGTTCTTCCCGGGTGCGCACGAGTGAGGACAAACTACGCAGAAAAGACAAGTGTTGGTCTGTGAGGCCAGTCTATATCCTAGTTAAGCTGCCAGATGTAAGCGGGCCCAACCTCGGAGAGGTGGGACGTTACAGAATGGTATCAGAGCCGACTCTCTCGGTTTCATAGGCGCGTGTGTCGTAGTTGCGCAGGCATGGTGCGCATGGCTGGTGTGGATCCGGCGTGGTTACACAGCATGGCACATGCGCTGGCACTGGACACACGGACGTGGCTAAGAGGGGACGTTCCTGGCTTGGGATTGATCGACGAGGACGTCGATCTCTTAAGGGGATGAGGATGTAACACCCTGGCTCAGGGCTTAATAGGATTAATAGGATACTCGTACCAACAAGTTGCAACTTCTTTTTTAGAAGCTCATCTCTTAAGAACTCTAAGGTTAAGCGTGCTTGGCCTGGAGCGATGGGTGACCGACCGGGAAGTTCTTCCCGGGTGCGCACGGGTGAGGACAAAGTGCGCAGAAAAGACAAGTGTTGGTCTGTGAGGCCAGTCTATATCCTAGTTAAGCTGTCAGATGTAAGCGGGCCCAGCCTCGGAGAGGTGGGACGTTACACTTATGGGCCCAAACACGATACACCGTCCAGCGGACTAAAAGACGGTGTCGCAGCACCCTGACAAATTCTGGACGGTGACTTGTTTCGACGATTCCCATTGATTCCGAAGAGATTTTGATGTGAAATCACTTGGATTGGCTTCCTTATCAAATTAGCTTTCCATCCATATGTGGATCGTTGAAAACGGAGTCCGGATACGTCCTGGGTAACCAGTTTAAGGCAGACTGGTCCTGGAGGCCGAAGCGGACTTGAAATCATGTTGGACCGAGCCTCCGGTTTCTGTTGGACGTCCTTGTTGGTCATCATTGCCTCCACCAATTCCTCTAAGTCCCTCATGACACTCTCCAATGTTCCTAATTAATATAACATCATTAGGTAGCAATCTATTCTCAAAAGTATGAAAATGGTCACTTAAGAACGAGCTCACCTCTAAATTAAGTTGTCGCCGACGGTGGAGCAGCACCCTGACAGATTCTAGATGTCCACTCGTTTCTACGATTCCTATTGACTCTGATCTAACTTTAAGGTGGGACTAGTGCCATTGGAAGCTCCATGAAATTATCTTTCCATCCATATAAAGAACGCCCAAAACGGACAATGTATGTGACCTGGGCATTGTTTTTAGTACATGCTGCTCCTGGACTCCGAGACGGGCTCGAACTTTAGTTGCTTTGGGCCTCCACCTCAGAGACTCGAACCGAATTAGCCTCAGGCCTCCTTCTTGACTTGGACACCCTTGCTAGCCTCCTAACTCTCCATACCATGCGCCAAACATGGTCATATGCATGGGTGTCATGTCCTCATCATCCTCCCCTTCTTGACAAAAAGCCGTCCTCGACGTCGATTGTGCGTGAAACTGATCCTGCACAACATAATGGAGAACGGGGTTGCAAAGACAAAGGGAACTAAAATAATTGTGAGAAGGAACGTGACCATGTTTCCAAGTTTCTAGCATGTCATCTCTCATAAAAATTTCAGCAAGCATGTAGACTCCATGATCCGAATGCACACGATGTATATCAACACTATCCTACAAAAGATTAGAACTAACCAAAGACAATGCAGGAATAGATGGTCTAGCAGACATAGGTAGCAACCAACAATGCTCCCCTTCTTGGAAGTGAACTTGTTTCTTTAAGGAACATGAGAAAATGTTTGTATTATTATGGCTGCCCTCTAAACGATCATAATCTTGTACAATAAAAGGAAAATTCATATTACTACGAATGTATACTCGATGTATCATATATTGTCCCTTGTTATATTTGCTAATAACATGATACGTGTGTTTAGAAAACCAAGGCAAATCAGCATATTTAAAAAGGCCCTCCTCCAAACAATTTAGGTTACATAAAACATCAAATTCAATGTAACCCAAAGTATGTAAAGAAGACAACAGTTTGAACTCATCAGTTTTAGTAACAATATGAATAACATGTTTATTTTCAGCATAAGTGACTGGGTCCAAAACAAGTAAAACTGAAGCATCGTCAACCAATTCATCTTTATCACAAGGAACTTTAAGCAAATTATCATGGGAGAAAGATAAATCAAGAGAGGGTTCCACTAACAATTGCTTTATGATAGCATGGTTTGTAGAAAAATTTAGTACATTAAAACAATTCTCACCTTCCGTGAGTGTAGCACCGTGGGCATTACCTGTGATAGATGCATTGTGAAGTGATGGTTCTGAATTTGCATATGAGGTTGTGAGCTCCTTATTTTCTTCCATGTCATCCTCTCGCTTATGGATATTATCCTGCAGAAGGTTAGTCATAGCAAGAGGAATAACAACAGACTCTTCCTCTAAATGGTGCACCTCAGCATATGAAGTCAAAACAGGAGGTGGATTAACAAAGGTTTCTCGCATAAGGAGTTTCATATCATTTCAAGTTTGAGGTTTATCAGAAGGATCTAAAGACTCCCACCAAGATAAAGCAGAATGTCGCAAAACACTAGTTGCATTTTTTACCTTCCTCCTTGGACACATAAAGCGAGTAGCAAATATGTTATCTATGACAATTTCCCACTTCATGTACTCATCAGCACCTATACCATCATAAGTCGGTGGATACGAACAACCTGTCATTGTTAGAAGACAGCAAAAGATAACACAAAAGTATTATCCCTATCAAATGACTACGTGGTTGCAGTGGTGTCACTTTTCACAGCAAGTGGAAGCGTCTTACCATGCTTTTACAAAATTCTTACCAACGCAAGCAGTGGGCGGTACAACCGGCGGCTGGTTCGTGATACCTATGAGGCAGTGGTACCGAGATTGCAAGGACCTTTTTTTGTACTGATCTGAAGTATATATGTGGAGCTTTGGAGGCTTAAAATATGGTAGCAAGGAATAGCAATAATTTAATTCAGAAATTATAAGATTGAAAAGTAGTCCCAGGCTAGTCTATCTCGCCAGCTTAAACTCGTCCAGGACCTAGTTCAAGCAAGCTACCATACAACTCAGCACAAAGACTCAAAAGAATGCAAGCACTTCTGAATTTTTCTTCACTTTTTTTTCCACTTTCTATTTTTTTTCTTGTTCTTTATTTTTTGGTGCGGCTTTTTTTTCTCTTTTTCTTTTTTTGTGCACCTTCTGCCTTTTCCTTTCATTTCTTTTGTTTCTCAGAAGAACGTTGCAATACAAATTATTTGAACACACAACTTGATATGCTCAAAGCTAGGCTGATAGAGTTATAGAGGCACGAGCAACACAGCTCAAAACCACTCAGTTCTATGTGGTCGATCAAGAAAAATTCTTGGGCTCTCAATGACAAGGAGGGAAAGCGGCTGATTTTTATGGAAACAAAAGATATCAAGGATACTAGATCAATACTCAAATAAACCAATGAACACGAGAACATGTGAGGGACGACCATTCAATAAAGCAAACTAAAATTAAAATATTGCAACGGCACAACGGGTGATAGGATAGGGAGAAAACAAAGATTAACACAAATATTTTTGTGGGCAATTTTTTGGATTTATAGCACAAAGACAAAACAAAACTAGGGTAATGATAAACCTGACGGTAATACCTGAAGCTCTGATTACCACTTAATGGAGATGGGGATCCCGATCCTCCGTCAGGTAGAGGTAACTATCGTTGTGACGGAGAATGACACATCGAACCGGCTTCAAATCGAAAGATCGAACCTTGCAATCTTAGCACCACAGCTCCTCTGGTTATCAACCAAGTCACGGACCAGGTTGACCTCACCAAGAAGGCTAATCCCTGCCTACGCAACGAAGAACACAAGCAAGAACAAGAAAGAACACAACCAAATTGCAGATGAATGATTAATCTCATGAAGTTGGGGTCTCACAAACCGATGAACGGCGAAATTGTTCTTGACAGAATAATCTAAGCAAAACCCAAACCCTAATGACAGCGGTGGCGTATGATTATAAAGTTCTTAGGGTCGTCGCCTACCCTGGACGCGCCCCCTAATGGGCCCAAACACGATACACGGTCCAACGGACCAAAAGACGGTGTCGCAGCACCCTGACAGATTCTAGATGCTGACTTGTTTCGACGATTCCCGTTGAGTGCAAAGAGATTTTGACATGAAACCACTTGGATTGGCTTCCTTATCAAATTAGCTTTCCATCCATATGTGGATCATCGAAAATGGAGTCCGGATGCATCCTGGGTGACCAGTTTAAGGAAGACTAGTCCTGGAGGCCGAGGCAGACTCGAAATCATGTTGGACGGGGCCTCCGGTTTCTGTTGGACGTCCTTGCTGGTCATCATCCCCTCCACCGTTTCCTCTAAGTCCCTCATGACACTCTCCAATGTTCCTAATGAATATAACATTATTATGTAGCAATCTATTCTCAAAAGTATGAAAAGGGTCACTTAAGAACGAGCTCACCTCTAAATTAAGTTGTCGCCGATGGTGGAGCAGCACCCTGATAGATTCTGGACGTCCACTTGTTTCTACGATTCCTGTTGACTCCGATTGAATTTTAAGGTGGGACTAGTGCCATTGGAAGCTCCATGAAATTATCTTTCCATCCATATAAAGAACACCCAAAAGCGGACACTGAATGCGACCTGGGCATCGTTTTTAGTACGTGCTGCTCCTGGACTTCGAGACGGGCTAGAACTTTAGTTGCTTTGGGCCTCCACCTCGGAGACTCGAACCGAATTAGCCTCATGCCTCCTTCTTGACTTGGACACCCTTGCTGGCCTCCTAACCCTCCATACCATGCGCCAAACATGGTCATATGCATGGGTGTCTTGTCCTCATCAACTATCACCCTGGTAAAGCAAATGTGGTAGCCGATGCTCTTAGTAGAAAGAGTTATGTTAATGAGGTTCGGACAACACCAATGCTTGAGGAGTTATGTGCAGAGTTTGAGCAACTGAACCTAAGCATTGTCACTAATGCTATGGAGCTAGAAGTGATGCCTACCTTGGAGCAAGAGATTCGCAAGGGTCAGTTGGAGGATGTGAAACTCAAGGAGATAGCAGAGAATATAGTAATTGGAAAGGCACCATGTTTTAGGATAGATGAGAATGGCACCCTATGGTATGGGAAAAGGATATGTGTACCTGAAGTGAAGGCTATCCGTGATGCAATTCTACAAGAAATCCATGAGTCAGCTTATTCCATACACTCCGAAAGTACCACGATGTACTTGGATCTTAAAGAGAAGTATTGGTGGTATGGATTAAAGAGAGATGTAGCAGAGTATGTGGCCTTGTGTGACACTTGTCAGAGGGTGAAAGCTTAGCACCAAAGACCTACAGGATTGCTACAACAAATGAAAATACCTAAGTGGAAGTGGGAAGAAGTCGGAATGGATTTTATTATTGGATTACCTCGCACACAGAGAGGTTATGATTCTATATGGGTAATAGTGGATCGGCTTACTAAAGTTGCCCACTTTCTACCAGTCAAGACTACCTATTCAGGAGCAAGACTAGCAGAGCTGTACATGGAAATGATAGTGTGCCTACATAGAGTCCCAAAGAAGATTGTGTCTGATAGGGGTACTCAGTTTACATCGTAATTCTAGCAGAAGGTACATAGCTCTTTGGGAACCAAGTTGAATTTTAGTTCTGCTTATCACCCCCAAACTGATGGGCAAACTGAAAGGATCAACTAGATTTTGGAAGACATGATGAGAGCTTGAGCACTGCAATATGGTACTAGTTGGGATAAGAGTTTGCCATATGCTGAGTTCTCATACAACAACAGTCACCAGAAGTACCCCGCTGTTTTGGAACCAAATAGGAGAGACTCAAGTATTTGGACCGAATGTTCTTAGAAATATCGAGGAACAAGTGAGGATGATCAGAGACAACTTGAGAGTGGCACAGTCCCGACAGAAGAGTTATGCTGACACTCGGAGATGAGATTTGACTTTAGAAGTAGGGGATTATGTGTACTTGAAGGTGTCACTAATGAGAAGTGTGAAGAGGTTCAATATGAAAGAAAAGTTAGCACCAAGGTACATTGGTCCCTTCAAGATTCTAGAGAGACGTGGAGAAGTGGCCTACCAACTAGAATTGCCTGAGAGTCTGTCAGGTGTACATGATGTGTTTCATGTGTCTCAATTAAAGAAGTGTCTACGAGTCCAGAAGAGCAGATCCCTTTAGAAGAACTTACTGTTAAGGAAGATCTCACATATGAGGAGTACCCGGTAAATATATTGGAGATAGCAAAAAGAGTTACAAGGAGCCGTGTTATAAAGATGTGCAAGGTACAGTGGAATCGGTACACAGAGGATGAGGCTACTTGGAAAAGTGAAGAGAATTTGAGAAAAGCATATCCGCAGTTGTTTGAGTAAGCACCGTCCAATCTCGAGGACGAGATTCTTTTAAGGGGGTAGAATTGTAACACCCTAAAATTTGCATCATTTCAAAATAGGTGAAATTGATTTAATTGTGCATTTTGTGAGCATTCAAACTTAGGGAAATAATTTTTTTTATGAAGTAAAAATCAAATATAATGCTAGATACATGTTGATGCATTCATGCTGCTGCACTCTTATTTTTTTATGATTAGTTTTGACCAAAAATAAAAAGGAATTCAAAATCTTTTGAAAATGGATTTGGAAAATCGCTTTAAAAAAAAGAAATTATTTTCCCTCTCCCTCACTTTCCTCCATTCCGGCCTATTGGCCCAGTTCCTGGCCTATCCTGCCTCCGCCCTTCCCCTTTCCCACAGGCCCCCGTGCGCGCCCTTCCCTTCTTGGGCCAGCCCAACCGCGCCCCAGGCCTCCACCCTTCCGCCTTGGCTCGTTGACACATCAGGCCCACCTGTCGAGGGTCATCCCCAACCTCCCGCCGAAATTGGGTGGACGTCGTCCTTATCCAGCCGCCGTCGCACCCGAGCTTCTTGGGGTCGTTGGCCCTTCCCTCGTGCCCTCACCTCTATAAATGGGGAGCCTGGGTGCCGCCGCCCCCATGCTATCCTAGTGCCTGTCACCATCGCCTAGAGCCTAGTTCGCAGCTGCCGCAACCCTAGCTCGCGCTGTCGGGCTCGGTCCTCGACGTTCTATAGCCTCACCACCGTCCCCAATCCATCTCTACCTCCATTTCATCTACGGTTAGAATCCTCTCTTGACCCTCTTTTGTTTTGCGTCTTTCCCGTCTCGAATCGTGGCCTCTAGGGCCGTTTCCGCGCGCACCGGCGAGCTCTTCTCGCCATCGGCCATGGCGGTCACCGCATAGGCCATTCCTCGGCTGCGTAAAGGGCCTAGGAGTGATCGCTATCGCCCATGCGTCATCTTCATGCCCTCAGTTCGTCAAACCGTGGCCCATAGGGCCCTTTTCGCTCGCGCCGGTGAGGTACCTCACCGCTCGCCAAGGGTGCCGCAGCGCTGGCCTTCTTTCCTGGCCACGTTAAACACCGAGATGAGTTCGCCTTTACCCCCGCTCTCTCTCCCTGTGCCTTTGGTTCGCTCCGTAGTGGGCCGTCAGGCATTAACCGGTGAACTCCGACGAGGTTTCACCACCGGTCGTGGAGCCCTGCCGCACCGGTCACTGTTCCGGTGGTGGTCACCTCTCTCGCTCCCCTCCCTGATCTAATCGCGGTGGCAATTTTCTTAAAGAGCCCCTCGGCTTTTCACTATTTACGCATGTGGTCCTCGGACCAACTAAAAACCCGAATTTTGATTTATTTTAATTCATTTAAGTTCGCGTTATTTATAGAATTGCCACCCAGTTCATATTTTCATCATAACTTATTCGTTTTAGATCCGATTTTATCTGTTCAAGTTGTGTTAGGTTCGTAGTTACGTAATCTATATGTTTATGGTACTGTTAATCATGTTTTCCACTTTTAGAATTTGTGGTTAGATTTAACCTATTAAACTACAATAGGAAATCTTGTTTAACTCATAACTTTCACGTTTTAGATCCGATTTTCGTGGTCCTCGCGTCTGTGTGTTCATAGCGAGACGTAGATTTATTTTATAAACCTTTTATCTTGTTTTATCACTGTTGGTGTACTGTTCTAATTTGTAGTCTTTGTTTGATATGCATGATTGCTCGTGGATGCTTGTATGTTGATGTTATAATCGAGTATAGAGGATGAGCAATTCTCGGGTGATCAAGAGTACTACTTTGACGACCAGGACCAGCAAGGAAACTTTGAGCAAGGCAAGTATAGCATGGGATCTCCTTGTCCTATTCACCATTTAATTATTTATTCATGTGCATGTGTCTAATTTCGTACCCGTAAGGATCTCCTAGTTATTGTTACCTTGTACCTTGATTACCGATGGGTTATACCTACATATGGGTAGCTGCTAGCGCTCAAATTAACTATACATGATCTGAGTGATGATTAATGGTACTATGGAATGAATGGTAAAACTTGCTCTTAGCAACTTGATGATAGGGCGAGAGAGCAATTGGCTTTTGTACAAGATGCTCTTGGCCTTCCTAAGGACTTATCTGTTGGCAAAAGCTGGGACATACAATACAACCAGGGGTGCCACATGACTCTGGCTTTAGCTCAGTAGTAGGACCTTTTCTAGCTTGTTAGTAGTTACCCGAAAGGGCGCAAATGGGGCCTGCCGAGCTGAGTACTGTGTGGCCTCTGTCCTTATGTGTATAGCCTGCGCGGAATGTGCCATTTGGAAGGGGACTCTATATTCTCTTGTCGAGGAAACCTAGCGATTGCTAATTTGTTAGGGAAACCTTTGAACGGCTTCATAGTGAACCCTGCCAACCTCCCTGGGAAGGGGGTCAAGAGATTAGCTACCTCGGGCGAAAGGGTAAATCATGGCTCTCGGGTAAAGATGTACAAACTCTGCAGATCATTAAAACTGGTATATCAACCATGCTCACGGACACGAGCGGCCCGGAAAACCAACGGAATAATTGCTCACTTGATGATGATGTTATTGATGATGATAGTTCTAATGATGAATAATATTCATGTTTATGATCATGTGGTTTAATTGGGGCTTAAGCACAACTAAATGCTAATATAGTGCTAAAACTTTGACTTATTAAAAGGCTAACTGCAGTAAACCAGTGGCAGGCCGAGCTTCATAAACCCATGTTATTCTTGTTGAGTATGAGATGTACTTACGCTTGTTTATTTTTATTATTTGTATAAAAATCCCGGATGGGTAACAGATGACAATGTTTATGAGGACTACCCTGAGGATTACTAGACTTGTGCTTCACCAGTCGACGTCCCTGTGGAGTTTGAGGTTTTCGTGGAGAGTAGTTACCTAGTTCTTTCGCTTTCATGATAGACTTGATATAATTGTAATGAACTATTGTTCGCGATGTAATAAACACTGTGATGATACTTTGTAATTTGTTAGCTTATGTGTACGACTGATCTTTGGACGCACATGAGATTTATGCATCCCATTTTATCCTTAAAATCGGGTGTGACACAGGACCATAACTAGAGCTGGACCAGATCGACCTGCCAGCAGATTGGGAAGAAAATCAAACAAACAATAAAGTATACGGCGATGGTGGCATGCTTAAGATGGCTTGGGTGGCAAGGGCAACCTCCATGGCAGCAAGAATTAATAACGTCCACTTTTGAGGAGATGGGCCATGGATGTATACGGCGATGGTGGCATGCTCGACGATGGTGCAGCGGCGCATGTGCGGCCATGGGGGCTGCAGATTATTTTATTCTTTCAACGGATTAACAGAGACTGGCACGGTTGGCTGTGTCTATACTTTTTTCTATTAAAACAGAAACAGCGACGCGGACACGAGGCCCGCCTCTGGAGATATGTTTGGCCTGTCTCGATCTGAAAAGCTGTAACTTAGTAGTACCAGCTGAGTTGCTTTATCGTTATCAGCATTACCATTCCATAGTAAATTCACAACTATATACTAGTTGGTAAGTATTAAGTTCTTCTCATCAGCTGGGAAATCAGATACGTGGAAGACATGAGACGGAGAAATTGGTAAAATCTATCAATTAAAACATGGGATTCATGTACTGCATCATATACAAGAATAATAAACACAAGTACTAGCCCTTTTCCATGTCTTACATTTATACATCTGCAGAAATTAATAAATAAACAACTTGGATGTGGAAACAAACCAATACGAACGATGTTCCCACACCAACCTCATCTATCTGATTCTATGCATATATGTTTCCTGCTATCTCTCAGGCTTTCCATCCATGTCTGCTTTGCTATGTATAGCTCCTGGCTTCAACCTCTCGTATTATAAATGTTCCATCAATCAAGAAATTAAGCTTTAATAGCATACATATATATAATTGTCAACTCTAGGAATGGCAGGTATCTGCAGCAACCAACTAACTAAACCACATCCCAGCGACAAAAATCAAATGTGAAAAAGAAAGGGCGGTGTGGTCGTTGACTAACTAATTGGCACGGATGATGGTGACCTACAGCGACACCTGCACTACTGTAGCTATTTTTTGACTGCTTGTACGTGATGATCCTCAAAGGAGATATGACGAGCTAGCAGGAGATGATCTTGTACTTACGGGTTAGGATTATTTAGTAGGTTAAAAGTCTTCGTCAAAAAGCCAGTATCAGTTGAGATGTATGAGAACAATGGACTGCTTATATGTAGTGTGGGTGAATGATAAGCTCCATCTATCATTTCGACAAGCTATAGTCAAATTGGTTCGAAACAGTAAGTCCAATAATACTTTAGTTTTAGTACCACACTCTACCGGCTTTTGGGTCAACTATGGATGGTACCAGAAAATTACTTTTTCATGGTGTACCCTTTTTTTCTTCAGTTGGTACATAAATCTTGGATTTATATGCATTTGCGTGCGTATATACTAAAAGCATGCATGCTTTTTTCCTACTACTCATGCATGATAAGATATGTATTTTTTTATTATATTCTTTCCTTCGACCTGAGATAAATGACATTGAAATAACTATGGATATACTTGACCTGTTGGGGGATGCATCAGGCCTAAAGACAAATGTCTAGAAGAGTAGTGCATATCCTATTCAGTGTGGAGAAGAGGAGATTCAGGTAATTCAGCATGCCGTTCCATGTGAAGTTTCAGAGTTTCCTTGCCGATATCTTGGTTTGCCCCTCTCTTTAAAGAAGCTCACAGAGGCTCAGACTCAGTGTATTATTGACCGGATCGCTGACCAGCTGCCTAGATGGAAAGCTGATCTTTTGAGCCGGGCGGGACGAGCAGTACAAGTACAGTATGTGATGACTACCATGCTCATTTATCTGATAATGGCAGTAGACTTATCACAGTGCGCCACAAAGGCAATAGACAAAATCAAAAGAGGGTGTCTATGGCAAGGAAGGAAAGAGACAAGAGGAGGACACTGCCTAGTAGTTTGGGGCAAGGTGATGCGCCCTCGAGAGCTTGGAGGGCTGGGCATTTCAGATTTGAAGAACATGGGATGGGCACTTCGAATGCGTTGGCTATGGCTGCATAAAACTGAGCCCCATCGGCCATGGAGCATGTTTCGGATTCAGGTGCCAGAGCAGGTTAGAACCTTCTTTGCAATGGGCATAATCACTGAAGTAGGGGATGGTACTCGCACACTCTTTTGGGAAGATAGGTGGCTGCATGGACAGCACATTATAGATGTCGCCCCTCGTTTGCATTCTTTGGTGGCTAAGAAAACTATCAAGAAACGTACGGTAGCGGAAGCTCACACTGAACACTCTGGATTTCGGATATAAGAGGAGCTTCATCGATTGGAGAACTTGTAGAGTATCTTGATCTTTGGGATCTTCTCACGGACTTCTCTTTACAGCCTGAAATGGAGGACGTTCATATATGGCGCCTATCCACCTCAAAACAGTACTCATGAAAATCTGCTAATGAATATCTCTTTCAAGGATCAACTCTATTTAGACCTTGGGAACAGACTTGGAAGACCTGGGCCCCTGGAAAATGCAAGTTCTTCTTATGGTTAGTCGAACATGACAGATGTTGGACAGTTGATCATCTTGCCCGTCGAGGTCTGCCCTGTCCGGAACATTGACTTTTGTGTGATAAGGAGCAAGAGACAATTAATCATCTTCTAGTATCCTGTCCCTTTGCAAGGCAATACTGGTATTCCCTGCTATGTCAGGTCGGGTTGCAGCAATTTGCTCCTCAAGCAACTGATGTGGTGTTCGATGATTGGTGGGACAGATTATGGCATGATGCTCCGGAACAGCAAAAGAAAAGTCTCAATTCTCTAGTTGTACTAGGTGCTTGGGTTCTTTGGACTCACCGCAATTCTTGTGTTTTTGATGGAGCTGCTCCTAGCATTGCAAGGGCTCTTAATGCTACCAGCGAGGAACGGGGTCTTTGGGAGATAGCAGGTGCACGAAGCCTCTCTTCCTTGACTACACCGACACCTTTGCCTTAGAGTGGCCTGGTTGTTTGGTTTTTGTGGTCGTCTTTTTATGTTTAGTAGGCGAGAATGTAATCTAAACCTTTAGTTTGGCGTGCGTAGAGTGTGTTTGTATGTGGGTGTTTGGGTTCTTATCCCATATTTTCTTCTTAATATAACGAAGCGTAGCTCTCCTGTGTTTTCGAGAAAAAAGTTAAATCATAGTGAAATACCTAATAACATCTAGTATTGTGATGCTTCCAAAATCCCATATAGCACTGGATAACAGTCATTGGTACGACTCATATTTGTCAAGGCAATGCCTTTGTCAGTTAGGAAATATCTGTATATACCATTTGCACCTGGTCATTTCCTTTTGTGTGGAAGTTGGACAGTAATTATAGGGTGCCATATTTGGCCATGCTAGCAATCACGTGATAGGCCATGCATACCAATTAGCTCCTCCGAAGTAGACTTGCGGTGCATGGCCACAACATATATATTGTTGACACCAAAAATTGGTTCGAGAGGAAAGGACCCCGAGATCGAAATTTGTCAAGGGAAAGCCGAAATATTCAGCGAGATCAGCTAATTAAGTTGCCAACAATCGAGTAAGATGACGCCATCGTATCAAGGGAATATTCCCCATTGGCAAGAACCACAAGGCAGGAAGCGAGAAGACACATCGGACTTCATAAAAGGGAAAGATTGAGGTCCAAGTTATAGTAATTTAGAAAACTTTATTTTCTTTTCTAAATTTGAGATCGGTCTTGTTCCACCAGGACTCATATTCTAGCATTGGGTATAAATATTGAACCCCCGCGATTGTAATAGACATCTCTCATCGATCAACCAAACAAGTACCTTTAGTTTTCGGATTACGCTACCCCTTAGGAGTAGGAGTTGAGTAGATTTCGACGAGTTCTTTGGGCAAGCAGGACTGCATCGGATGACCTGACCTCCAGCTTGTTTGTGAGTATCCGTCACGACTTATATTGTTACTTGTAAGGCTGCGACAGACGACCGATGTCTTGCGAGTCACGGTATAAGCATTACACCACAGCCCTAGAATGGCGACGCACCGTTGGTCGCTATAGGTGGATACAGCAACGCACTATCGGTCGGTATAGATCTATGCCGACACTTAACTGTTGCCGCTGAAAGTGGCGTCGGGATAGGGTTATAGCGACCGACATACTTTTAGTGACCGATAGTCTGACAAAATGCTGAAGCAATACTGACCAATAGGATGATGATATATAGTAGTTTTACCGTCCAACAGTTCAAGGCTAAAGGGGTTTATACCAACCAACAATCCGACACATAGATCACATGACGCAAAAATACATTATTAATCTCATATTAACCAAATTACAGTATTCTTTTAGACATGAAACATACAAGGTCATATTCAACATGAGACACAAAATCGAGTCACAATGACAGCTTAGATTTCATTCATACCAATTGGTACATGTAATAGTCATGCTGGGTTGCATACCTCACAGTAACATGAGACACCAAATTATAGTATTCTTCACAACGTACAAGTCTGGTTTGCACACCTCACAGCTAACATGCCCAAGGATTCTTTACAAAATGTTACATCATCCAAAGCAACTAGCATCCATCCCCAAGCAGTTCTTTACAAAATGCTATACCATCCAAAGCAACTAGCATCTATCGATGTTTCATCTCCATCTCACAAAATGTTTGATTTGCTTGCTGACACAAAATAACCACGTTACATCTAGCGTCTTCCACTATAGCACCCGGTTTTAAAAACAAAAACTAGATACACACCATATGTGAGCCCAGGAAGTCAAATCTCACATATAGCTACAGATAAGGGTAATTTTAATAGACAATGCTCAATATATAACGCACTTAGTATAAAGAATATAACCTTAGATAGCAAACAACGGAAAGATAACTCTGATCTTCAGGTGAAGACTCCAATTCCACAGGGACAACTGACTGGTTGATCACAAGCCTAATTTCTCCAAACTCTAGTAATCTTGTACCCATCCGGGATTTTTATCCAAATATGTGAAAAATAAAGAGAGCGTAAGTACATGTCGTACTCAACAAATATAATATGGGGTAAATGAGGCTCAAAAGGCTGACACTGGTTTAACTGCGATTAGCTTTTAATTATCACAATTTTAGCAAAGGAGTAGCAACAAGTTTATCACAAGCCCATAAACACATGATCAGATTAACATGAATAATGAATAGCATAAACAGTAATCATTAGTGAGCATCTTTAACATCAGTATCATCAGTGTTCATCATCTATTCCGTAAATGTTCCAAGGCCGCTCATGACCGTGAGCACGGCTGATATACCAGTTTTATACTCTACAGAGGTTGTACACTTTCACTGTGAGTCATGATTTACCCTTTCGCCCGAGGTGATCAGCCTCTTGACCCACTACAATGGTTGTAGTTGAGCACTGGCATCATACTACCCAACGCAATACCCCATAGGTATCAAGGCACAAAGTCAAAGTACTAGAAAATCCTTAGTGGTAATCAAGGTAGACACATGCAGCATGAATTAAATGATTAAAGGTGTATAGGACAACAAGGAAGATCCCATGCTATACATGCCTTAAAACACTGATCCTTTGGTAAGCTTTAATCTTCAACGTTCTTCTTCTTCTTCTTCTTCTTGTTCACCACGTATATCTCACCGACTAGATATGATCATAAAGCACCACATAAACATCCATGTAATCATACATGAAGCACACAATAGATCTAAATTAGAATAGTACACCAAACGTAAAATCAAGATGAAAAGTTTGTAAAGTGAATCTACGTCTCGCTACGAACACACAGACGTGAAAAACACGCTAATTGGAGCTACGGTGAAAAAGATACATGTACCGATAGATTTACTTATAAAAGAAAATATAAAACTATAAACTTCACTCATTTTAGCTACATAAAATCATATATATAAGATATTTTATAAATAATATAAATGGAATTAAGTCAAATTTAGTTTTGAATCATAAAACTAAACTAAAACAAATCATATTTTATTTATAAAATCCAGTTGCATAATTATTACTCAAGTTAAAGTTTAAACCATGAAATTCTAGAAATAGTGACATGATAAACATTTTTACCAATGCGTAATTTATGATATTACGAATCCAACGTAACTTGAATGGGCTAAAAAGGAGTTAAAACGTAGAAGATATGAATTAAACAAGATTTTCTTTAATAAAATAATAGATTAAGTCTAACCCCAAATTTTAAAAGTTGAAAAAATATTTAACATTAGTATGAACCTGTAGATTATGAAATTACTAACCTAAGGCAAGTTGAATGGGTCAAATCGGAGTTAAAACGGAGAAGTTATGGCCTAAAGAAAATGGTGGCAAAACTATAATTAACTGAAAACGTATTTTTGAAGTCAACCGAGCAAAATACACTTTTAAAAGAAGAAGACGGATTCTATCCAATACGTAATAAACCGCGGGTTCTATTTTGAAGAAACCGAGGGCTCTTATGAAATTAAGCCACGCGAAGGGGTATCGGGGATTCTGGACCACTGGATTGGAGATGGACGGCTCGGATAAGATCGAGAAGGGAGAGAGAGGAGGCTACCGGCCGGAACAGTAGCCGGCGCGGTGGCGCGCCATAGCCGGCGACGGAGCTCAGCGGCGAAACTTGAAAACCACCTTAGGGGCCACGGTTTTTGACGGAGAAGACACGGGGGGAGAGAGGAGGTTGAGGCGAGCTCAACTAGGGGGATTTCGGTGGCGCAGAGCAAGTGGAGGTGTCCCAGCGACATCAAGCTTCACACAGTGGATCTGAGGCTACGGAGCTAGAGCACAGGGCAGCGCTGGAGCTCGGTTCTAGGGTTTGGCGAGGGTGGCACGAGCTTAGGCTCAGTATTTATGGGCTGGCGCGGCTTGGGGCTCACGCCATCGGGCGGGACATGGACGGGGCGAACACGGACGTGACCGTAGAGCACGTGTCGCGTACGACTGGAGGTAAGGGGCGATACTGTCAGGCGGGCCTAGACGGTCGGCGATAGAGGAAGGGAACGCGCGCTGGCGGCTGCTACTGCGTGGCTGGGCCACGGATTGGGCCGTTCGGGCTGAAAGGGAGGGAGCCCTGGTTGGGTCGGCGCGCTGGGCCGAGAGCGACGATGCGGCGCTGGGCTGCGGAAGAGAGGGGGAAGAGTTGGCCTGCGCAGGAGGAGCTAAAGAAGAGGAGGAGAGAGCAGGCCACAGCAGAGAAGCAGGCCCGGCCTAAGGGGAGAAGGACGCCACGTCTTATTCCATTTCTTTTTCAAATCCTTTTCTATTTCCTAGTTCAAAACCAATTTCAATTAGGTATCAAATCAAGTCAATTATTATTTCCAATATACTTCTCAATTCAAAGAAGATGAGAAATTTTGGTAAGTTTTCAAAAATTAATTTTCACAACTTTTTAAATTCTTTTATTTTCAATTTTTCTTCTTTCTTTTCTTTTACTTCAAAGCCATTTTTAATTTCATTTGTAAAAGCAATTTAAACCATTCTGAATTTTCCATCAAAACCACTCAACCAAATAAATCAAATGCGAGGGCATGTATGCTCAAACATGTTGCTACCTTATGATAAATTTTAATTTAATGAAAATTTTTATTTTCCTATGTGCACAAAAATTCACAAATAAATCATTTTAAATCCTATTTTTGAAAGTGCAAATTTTAGGTTGTTACATCCACCTGAAAAATCAAAACATATTTTTCAGTGCCATCTACTAGTATGTGCTGCCTTATTTTTAGGTCATGTATTATCCGAAATGCAACATAAAGCTGGCTATGCACCGCATATACTTATATGCACATATGCAATTGAACAAGCAACTTAACATCTCAAAGATGTGTACACCAACTCCAGTTCCAGTCGCTTCAATGAGTTTTGGGTGCACACCTATCCTCACCTGCTGCAAGACCAACATAGCTAGCACATATTAGTAAGGTCAGAAGAGTATGTGTTGGTCCTGAGATCTCCCGCATGGGTGACCTAACCGCTCACCGATGTTCTCGCACACACACTATGGCTGAAAGTAGAAGAGAGAGGGAGAATAGAGCGCACACACACAGCACAAGCACCAGCGTTGGCCAGAGCTCTGCAGAAGAGATGGAAAAACTAAACTCTCTCACTTCACTGAATTGCAATGGGAAGCTATATATACAACTCTAACCATCTAATCCTAGTACACAAACATGCTAGGCTGCCATATTGCTACACTGACTAGATGTGACAGCAGGGCTAACTTTGGCGCCTACCCCTACTGTGGCTACAGTGCGGCAGGGGAGCCTTTCAGAACCTACCCCAACCGCGGCTATAGTGCAGCAGCAGGGGAGCCCTTTCGGCGCCTACCCCTGCCACGCATACAGAGGGAGAGCAGCATATTACTTTACAATTCTTCCTCTAATCCTTCTGCTAACCCTAGAACCTCCACCATACCGATCATCTTCTTTAGCTCCATGAACTGAAGACGGCCGAGCGGCTTGGTGAGGACGTCTACGAGTTGCTGACCAATTTCGATGAACTCGATGATGATCTGCCCTCTGTCGACACAGTCCCTGAGGAAGTCGAACTTGACGTCGATGTGCTTGCTCTGGTCATGGAGAACCAGATTCTTCATGAGGGCGATGGCAGGCTGGTTGTTCACCATCAGTGATGGTGGGTGAGATTCCACACCAGTTAGCTCGCCTAGAAGCTGGTGCGTAGCCACACAGCTTGACACACCGCTATGGCCGCCGCTACATACTCTGCCTCGCACATGGACAGTGCCACCACCTTCTGTTTCAGCGACAGCCATGAGATTAGAGCCGTCCCGAGGAAGACAAGCACGCTAGAGGTGCTCTGCCGTCCATCGATGTCTCCTGCCATGTCTGCATCATTGAACACAGTGAGCTACCTTGCGCAGTTGGAGTACCCTGTAGAGCACCTTGCGCAGTTGGAGTACCCTGTGCTCTGCTCCCTTGATAGCGAAACCTGGAGGTTGCCTGACAAAGACCGTCTCCGCCAGCTCGCCATTGAGGAAGGCCGATTTTATGTCTAGGTGATGGACGTGCTAGTCCTTTGCTGTTGCCAAAGCCAACAGTAGTCAGATAGACTCCATGCGCTCTACCGGCACAAAGACTTCCCCGAAGTCAATGCCCTCGCGCTGGACAAAGCCACGGGCGACGTGGCATGCCTTGTGCTTGACAATGGTGCTGCACTTGTCCCGCTTGACCTTGTACACCCACTTCATGGCGATCGAACGACATCCTGGAGGTGGATCGATGAGCTCCCAAGTCTCGTTTTCCACAATTGCCTTCATCTCCTCTAGTATCGCCCATCGCCAATTTGCATCGCGCTCGGCCATCGCGCTCTAGGTCATTAAGCAGCTGACCCGCCAGGCCTAAGGACCCTGTGTCACCGATGATGTCGACCAGCCTACGGAGCCACCCCTGCTCACCATCGTGGAAGCATCCACAAACTCGATGATGTCACTTGGAGGTGAGGCGAACTCGATCAGCGTCGAAGGAGTCCCCTGTTCCACCGTAGTGGTCGTCATAGCACCTGGAGTGCTCGGCACCCCGGTTGCAGTGCTTGGCACTACTCCTGGACCGCTCATCGCCACTCCTGGTGTGGTTGGCACCACTGCATGAGTGCTTGGCACCAGTCTTGGAGTGGTCAGCACCACTGCAAGACCTCTCGGCTCCGCTACGGGAGCGTTCGGCACCTGTCCTGGAGTGGTCAACACCACTGTAGGACCGCTCGGCACCGCTATGGGAGTGTTCAGCACTCATCCTGGAGTGGTTAGTACCACTTTAGGACCGCTCAACACCACTCCTAGAGTGCTCAGCCCCCCTCCCGGAGTGCTCGACATCACCCCAGGAGTGCTCGGCTCTGTTGTAGGAGTGGTCGGCACCTCCTCTCCTGTTTCTCCACAACCATGGATCACCAAGTTCTCGACGACAAAGGTACTGGTGAAGCCGCTAGATTCCCCTGTGCTCGGACTGTCCCAGTCCCAGGCCGCCTTCTTGTCAAACACGACATCGCATGAGACAACCACCTTGCCTCTACATGGGTCATAGAGCCAGTACGCCTTGGTACATTCCTTGTAGCCTAGGAGCACCATCGGTGTGCTCCTGTCCTCCAGTTTTGTGAGGACCAGCTTCGTCTTCCTGACATGGCTGATGTAGCCGAATGTCCAAAGGAAGGACACGCTCGGCTTGCGCCCATACCAAGCTTCGAACGGCGTCACACCCTTCAGGGCCTTTGTGGGCACGCGGTTGAGGATGAACACCGCCGTGGTCACCACCTCACCCTAGAACCATGTCGGCATGCTTTTGGCCTTCATCATGGATCGAGCCATGCCGACCACCGTCTTGTTCCGCTACTCCACCACGCCATTCTGCTGTGGCAAGTATGGCGCAGTGTGGTGTTGCACCACACCCTGATCCATGTAATATGTAGCGAACTCCACCGAAGTGAATTCGCTGCCACGATTAGTCCACAACACACGTAGCTTCTTGCTGCTCTCCACCTCTGCACGCGCCTTGAACTTCTTGATCACCTCCACCGCCTCATCCTTGATTGTTAGGAGTTGCAGCCACATATAGTGACTACAATCATCCACGAGCAGGAGGAAGTACCGCCAACCATCGTTTGTGGCTGGCGTGATTCGCCCATAGAGATCGCCATGGAAAAGCTCGAGTGCGCCCGCCACGTGATACTTGGCTACCTTTGGGAACGGCAGCCTCCTCTGCTTCTCGGACAGGCAGCTATCACACAGCTCACCTACGTGCTTGATGTGTGGTAGCCCTTGGACCATCTTCTCTAGCCGACCGAGCGCGTCGAAGCTGAGATGGCCGAACCGAGCATGCCACAGCCATGGCTCCTTGATGTGTCGTGCTGCTAGGCACACCGGCTGCTCCACCTTCAAGTCAAGAAGGTACAATCAATTACATGAGTGTTTTACCTTTGCAAGAAGACGCCGTTCCCGATCCCAAATCTTCAGGATCCCACTCTCGATCAGTACCTCGCATCCACGCTCATCCATCTGGGCAATGCTGATGATGCTTGAACGCAATTATGGGATGTAATATACATCCATCAGTGCGCGGTGCTCGCTGTTCTAGCACCTGAAGATGATTGTGTCGCACTCTCGGATCGCCACCCTTGAGCCATCACTGAACTTCACCGTGCCAGTCATGTTGTCGTCAAGTTCAGAGAAGGCTTCCTTGGAGCCCATCATGTGGTTACTGGCGCCATAGTCTAGGTACCACCGCTGCTCCTACTCACCGCCCACATGTCCGAGGTGGACTTGGGCGCGCGGTTCGTCGAGGTTGACAGCCTCCATAGCCTTGCCATGCCCTTCCACCATCATCACCTCTCCCTTCTCCTTGGCCTCAACGTCGTGTAGTGCATAGATCATCACTATTAGGAGAGTGGCCTCATCATCCTCATCAACCTATGCTAAATGAGCCTCACCTTCTTCTCCTGCTTGCGATTAGGCACTCCTTTGCCCAATGGCCCATCTTCCCGCAGCATCAGCAGGCGTTGGGGTTGACCTTCTTTTTCTTCTTCTCCAAAGAAGCCATGCCATTACGCTTGCCACCGCCACCGTGGCTGGAGGAGGCCTCCCCGGACTTCTTCTCCTTCATCTGGGTAGCCCACTCCTCCTCTATCAGCAGCAGCTTGCCGCTGTCTGTCATTGATGTGACCAACTCCATGCATTCGTCCACCACCCGTAGACTGCCCATCACATCCTTAATAGTGAGGGTGGACAAGTCCAGCATCGTCTCTATAGAGAGAGCGATCTAGATGTACTTCTCTAGCATGGAGTGGAGGTACCTAGAGACTGCCTCTTCTTCGTCTATGGTGACGCCATGGCTCCTCAACTTGCTGATGAGCGACTATAGGCGGAGGGAGAAGTCCTCCACCGACTAACAATCCTTGAACTTGAAGTTGGCATACTCCTGCTTCAGGAGCTGGGCCATCGCCATCTTTGTGCAGTCGGAGCCAACGCGCATCGCTCCAATGGCCTCCCATGCCTCCTTAGCAGAGTTCTTTGCCCCTAATGGCTCCCTGTACTCCATTGGCATAGCAGTGAGGATAGCCTCCAACGCTGACATGCCGTCTTCTTCTTTGTTTGTGCCCTTATCAATGGCATTCTAGAGCCGTCGGGCTCTAGAGTCGTCATGCGCACTGTGCGGGAGGTCAGCGACACCAGTTGGCCGACACTGACTCGCACCAACTATGGCAAGTGGGCGGTGACCATGAAGGTCAAGCTCAGAGCCCGATGGCTCTAGAATGTCATTAACAAAGGCACTAACAACAAAGAAGATGACATGTCAGCGTTGGAGGCTATCCTCGCTGCTGTGCCAGCAGAGTACAGGGAGCCGTTAGGGGTAAAGAACTCTTCTAAGGAGGCATGGGAGGCCACTGTAGCGATGCACGTCGGCTCCGACTGCCCAAAGAAGGCGACAACCCAGCTGCCGAAGTAGGAGTACACCAACCTTAAGGTCAAGGATGGTGAGTCGGTGGAGGACTTCTCCCTCTGCCTACAGTCGCTCATCAGCAAGCTAAGGAGCCACGGTGTCACCATCGATGAAGAATAGGCGGTCTCCATGTACCTCCACCCCGTGCTGGTGAAGTACATCTAGATCGTTCTCTCCATAGAGATGATGCTGGACTTGTCCACCCTCACCATTGAGGATGTGACAGGCCATCTACAGGTGGTGGATGAGCGCATGGACCAGGCCACTGCAATGATGGACAACGGCAAGCTGCTGCTGATAGAGGAGGAGTGGGCTTTCTGGATGAAGGAGCAGAAGTCCAGGGAAGCCTCCTCCAGTTGCGGTGGTGATGGCAAGCGCCGCGGCAAGGCTTCTTCAAAGAACAAGAAGAAGAAGGTCGACCCCAATGCCTGCCGGTGCTGCGGGAAGATGGGCCATTGGGCAAAGAAGTTCCCAAATCGCAAGCAGGAGAAGAAGGCTATGGCTCATTTAGCGCAGGCTAATGAGGATGATGTGGCCACTCTCCTGATGGTGACATTCTATGCACTGCACGATGTTGAGGCCAAGGAGAAGGGAGAGGTGATGGTGGTGGAAGGGCACAGCAAGGCTCTGAAGGCTATCAACCTCGACGAACCACATGCCCAAGTCCACCTCGGACGTGCGGGCGGTGAGCAGGAGCAGCGCTGGTACCTAGACTCCGTCACCAGCAACCACATGACGGGCTCCATGGAAGCCTTCTCTGAGCTCGACGGCAACATGACCGGCATGGTGAAGTTCGGTGACGGCTCAAGGGTGGCGATCCGATGGCATGGCACCATCATCTTCAGGTGCCAGAATGGTGAGCACCACGCACTGACGAATGTATATTACATCTCGCAGCTATGTTCAAGCATCATCAGCATTGGCCAGCTGGATGAGCGCGGTAGCAATTTACTAATCAAGGACGGCGTCCTCAGGATTAGACCAACAGCAGCGGCATCTTGCCAAGGTGAAGAGGTCCTAGAACCAGCTGTACCTGCTCAACTTAAAGGTGGAGCAGCCCATCTACTAGGCTGCATAGAACACGGAGGAGCTATGGCTCTAGCATGCCCGGTATGGTCAACTCAGCTTCGACGATCTTGGTCGGCTGGAGAAGATGGTGACTGGGCTACCTCATATCGAGCATGCAAACGAGCTATGTGATAGCTACCTAGTCGGGAAGCAAAGAAGGCTGTCGTTCCCAAAGACGGCAAAGTACCGCGCGACAAAGGCCCTCGAGCTAGTCCATGGTGACCTCTCGGGCCGATGACGCCGGCGACGCACGGCAGGCGCAAGTACTTCATCATGCTGGTGGATGATTGTAGCCGGTTCATGTGGCTGCAGCCTCTAACTAGCAAGACCAAGGCAGCGGAAGCAGTCAAGAAGTTCAAGGCGGGGGTGGAGGTAGAGTCCAGCAAAAAGCTGCGCGTGCTGAGGATAGATCACGGTGGCAAATTCACTTTGGTGGAGTTCGCTGCATACTGCGCGGATCACGGTGTGGTGCGACACCACACTGCGCCATACTCGCCACAACAGAATGGCGTGGTGGAGCAGCGGAACCAGATGGTGGTCGGCATGGCTCGATCCATGATGAAAGCCAAAAGCATGTCGGCAAAGTTCTAGGGAGAGGCGGTGACCGCGGCGGTGTTCATCCTCAACCACGCGCCCACCAAGGCCCCGAAGGGCATGACGCCGCTTGAGGCTTTGCATGGATGCAAGCCAAATGTGTCATTCCTTAGGATATTTGGCTACGTCGACCATGTGAAAACACCAAGCCTCACCTCGGCAAGCTAGAATACAGGAGTACACCGATGGTGCTCCTAGGCTACGAGGAGGGCACCAAGGCATATCGGCTCTATGATCCCAAGAGAGGCAAGGTGGTAATCTCTAGGGATGTGGTGTTCGATGAGATGGCAGCCTGAGACTGGGAGGGTCCGGGCATGGGGGAAACTGGCAGCTTGAGCAGCACCTTCGTCGTTAAACACTTAGTCATCCACGATGGTGGAGATGCTGGAGAAGAGGTGCCAGCTACCCCAGGAGTGGTGCCAAGCGGTCTAGTAGCAATGCCGACCACTCAGTAGCAGTGCCGAGCGCTCCACCAGTGGAGCCGACCACTCTAGGAGTGGTGCCGACCGCTTCAGCAGTGGATTCGACCAATCCAGCAGTTGTGCCGAGCGGTCCAGCAGCGATGCCAACCACTCCGGCAGTGGTGCCGAGTGGTCCAGCAGTAATGCTGACCACTCCATCAGAACAGGGAGGCCGAGGATCACCGATCAAGTTCACCTCCCCTCCAAGCGACATTAGCGAGTTCGTGGATGCCTTCCATGATGGCGAGGAGGTGTGGTTCTGTAGGATGGACAACATCGTCGACAATGCAGGGGCCACAGGCCTAGCGATTCGGTTGTTCGATGATCCAGAGCTGCTCCTTGTTAGTGCCGAGGAGCCACCAATGTTTGTAGTGGCTGAACGCGACGCCAATTGGCGATGGGCGATGTTGGAAGAGATGAAGGCCATTGAGGACAATGGCACATGGGAGCTGGTAGATCCACCGGTGGGCTGCAGGCCAATCGGCTTGAAGTGGGTCTACAAGGTGAAGCAGGACGAGCGCGGCGCCATTGTCAAGTACAAGGCTCGGCTCGTCACCCATGGCTTCGTGCAGCGTAAGGGCATCGACTTTGAGGAATTCTTTGCTCTGGTGGTGCAAATGGAGTTCGTTCGCTTGCTTTTGGCCATGGCAGCAGCGAAGGATTGGCGCGTCCACCACCTCGGCGTCAAGTCTACGTTCCTCCATGGCGAGCCTGCGGAGACGATCTTCATCAAGCAAGCTTCGGGCTTCACCATCAAGGGCGCGGAGCACAAGGTGCTCAAGCTGCGTAAGGCGCTCTACGGGCTACGGCAGTCCCCTCGGGCGTGGAACGCCAAGCTCGATGCCACCTTGGGTGAGCTTGGGTTCACTCGCTGTGCTATAGAGCACATGCTCTACACACGGTGACGGGGGAAGGAGGAGCTCGTCGTCAGCGTGTACATGGATGACTTAATCGTCATCGGAGCGCGAGCAGAGGACATCGACGGTTTCAAGCGTGAGATGGCGACTCATTTCAAGATGAGCGATCTCGGTGTGCTCTCCTACTACCTCGACATCAAGTTGAGGTAGGGGAAGCAGAGGATCTCCCTAGGTCAGCGCGACTACGTGGAGAAGCTACTGGAGTGCGGCGGCATGGCGGAGTGCAAGCCATGCGTGACTCCGATGGAGGAGCGGCTGAAGCTGAGCAAGCATAGAACTGCTGCGAAGGTGGACGCGATGCACTACCGAAGTATCGTCAGTGGGCTGCACTACCTCACTCATACCCCACTGGACATTGCATTTGCAGTTGGGTACATCAACCGTTTCATGGAGGACCCACACGAAGATAACTGGTTGGCAGTGAAAAGGTTGCTGCGCTACGTCAAGGGGACGCTCGATCAAGCAATCATCTTCCCCTAGAGTGGCGGGTAGGGTGGGTTGCGGCTCACGGTCTTCAGTGAGGCACCCCCCAAGGCAAAGGAAGGTGAGCTAGAGCTCACTATCTTCAGCGATGCGGACATGGCGGGCGACATTGATGGGTGACGGGGCATCTCCAACGTGCTCGTCTTCTTTGGAGCAGCCCCCATTGCTTGGCAGTCGCTGAAGCAAAAGATCGTGGCGCTATCGATGTGTGAGGCATAGTACATCGCAGTGGCCACGGAGGTGTGCTAGGCTATCTGGCTGCGCCGGCTACTGGGTGAGCTGACCGGCAAGGAAGCTCACCCACCAGCTCTGATGGTGGACAATCAGCCCGCCATCGCCCTCGCCAAGAACCTTGTTCTCCAAGATCGGAGCAAGCACATCGATATCAAGTTCCACTTCCTCCGGGACTTCATCGATGGAGGGTAGATCGTCATCAAGTTTGTTGAGACTGGCAGACAGCTCGCTGACATCCTCACCAAGTCACTCGGATGCCTGCGGTTCATGGAGCTGAGGAAGATGATTGGCATGGATGACGTCAAGGCATCAGGTTAGCAGCAGGATTAGGGGAAGAATTGTTAGACATAATCTGTTGCTCCCATCTCTCTCTTGACTGGTCGGCACAGCTATCCTCTCCTGTCTTAGGAGATGGAACTGGTCAGCTCGGCTGACTACTCACTACTGTTGTAGCAGCAGTGCGGCAGTAGGTAGAAATGGCTTACTTCAGCCATGTAGTGTAGAGATGGCTGAACTAAACCTTGTACCTTAGGAGTAGGTAGTTGGTGTACTCACCAACAACTATGTACCTTAAGAGTAGATAGTTGGTGTACTCACCAACAACCATGTACCTGGTAGAGGTACAACTAGAGTTGTATATATTCCATCCAAAGACAATGGAAAAACTCAGTTCAGTTTGCCACATCTAGAAGCAGAGCTTTCAGCCAGCGCTGGGCTTTTGCTGTGTGTATGTGTGAGATGTTCTCAATACCTTCTTCTACCTCTAGCCATAGTGAGTGAGTGTGATGGTAAGCTTACGGCTTACCTGTGCAGGGCAGCCGAGGGACCAACAGCAGCTAAGTCCCTAAGCAAATCAGAGATGTTATCATCTTCGTCAGTCTCCTCCATAAGTTCAACACCATCATAGTTTCCATGATTCATAGAAGAGCTAACTTCTCCATGTATGGTCCATGTTCTATATCCTTTTAGAAACCCATCACATATCAAATGCTCACGTACTTCACTTCCCTCCCTCCAAAATGAGTTAACACACTTTCTGCAAGGGCATAGTATCTTGCTTTCTACTGCTGAATTCTCAAATGCAAAAGCTATGAAATTGTTCACCCCTTGTTGATATATCTTGGTGTGCCTACATGCAGTTTTTAAGTTAATTCCCATGTTAACTACAAATAGAACTTTCAGTCTTTGTGAAATAAGTATGTGTACCTAGCATCATTATTGATCCATGATTTATCCATTCCCCTTTGTGAAAGATCAAGCAGCTTTAGAAATGAACTATAAAATAAAAAAAGACCATAAGAATCAAAGTAGCTACATTCTGTCAATCATGCTCATATCCATGAAGCCACGGAATGGTTTTAATTTACACACGATTGTCGTGTTCCTGTCCACACACAATATGAAAAAGATGGCATACAGAAAGATGATCATACCGTTACGCACAAGAAGAGCAACCGCCAATGTTGTGGATGTTCAAATAATCTCCAAAAGGTTGCAAGTTGCCCACTTCGGCTCTAGGCTAGGGTTGACAGTCCTGTGCAGATTCTTTCAGCTACAGCTCCAACGCACCAGTGCAGCTATACTGTGAATACACATGACATTAGATCAGTACATGTACAAGTATGTTGAGTCCTGAATTGCAAAACAAAGTAGTACAACAGATAGATTAGGCCAAAAAATAAATCTGGATTTTGTTTTCTACTACTTTGTACAGAAACTCATAGCATGACAATAAAAAGCAGAAAACAAGATATATAGTGACAAGCTAGAGTAACAGTAAAAATCAAGATTAGGTTACTGCCAATACCAAACCATCGCTGCCCGCACAATCATATCGTCGTTTACGACATGTGAACTATCAATGTGTGCGTGCCATGAGAAAAACTTCGGTCCAGCATCACCAACAATTCCATATTAAAGATGCAATATGCTGCCAGATTCCAACTATATATGCTTTCACTACTTTTTGATTATTAGAGAAAACACAAAAGAAAATGATGTCTATTTAACTGAACTGAAAAGAGCTGGTGCAGTATATATAGCAATCTCTAATCCTTGCTTTCCTTAACTGAACTGAAACAAAAAGCAAGATGAAGAACAACTAGTGGATAGACTTCCTAGGAACAGCTAGTGGAAAGTGAAGTGCTACAGAAACAGCGACAACGTAATGATGGCAAGTGAACTGCTGTGCTGCAGTTAGAAAGAAGAGAAATATTGAAATTAGTATAGGAGAAGGCCTCAAGAATGCAGCAAGTACTCAAAGCAGTGATGGAGTACTATGGGTCTGATTTGTTGACAAGCTTGTGCATTGGGAGAGGCAAACAGAGTCTAAATTAAATTTATGAAAGCAGAGGTGTTGTGCTGCAATTAGAAAGGTGAGGTGATCGACTGCATTAGATGCAGCAAGGCAAGTGGAGTGAAAGGTCGAGAGATGTTGATAGAATACAACGACAGATAAGTATTAGGATTATTATGTAGTACCATGCAGGCAAGATGTGAGGTCTCAATTTCCATGACAAGTAAGAGTAATGCAGTAGGAAGCACAAACGGTGAGATTCAGTATAAGTAGTGATGAGCAGATATGTAAAGCAGTAGATGTGAAGAGCAACTCAGCTCATCTATACACTAAGTCGGATTTATTGCCTACCTCACTGCATTGACATGGCTTCATCCATCCGGCCATCTCACTAACAAGCACAAGTGCACAACAAGGCAGGTAGGGAACCAAGCAAATGTAACCTTTCTTCTGGACGCAGCGGTCGTTGTCGCGGTAGCAGGCGTCGACGTCGTCGCAGGGCACCTCTCCCTCGCAGCCACTCCAGCCCAAGCTGCAGTCCTTGTCGTCGCGGATCCCAACAGCTGCGGCAAAGAAGCGTTAGGGACCAACAACAGGATCAGATTGCCGAAGAGTGAAGAATGAAAAGCTAGGGTTTGCATAGGAAGGTATTTGGGCCTGATTTTACCGCGAAGGCCTTTTTTCTCTTTCAACTTCCCGCCAAGGAAAGTTTTCCTCTTTTCATTCCCGCGGATAGCCTTTTTTTGTTTTGGATGACACACAGGAGGCACGGCCTCTATACTGACTAATGGTTTGCCCTCTTTACTGATCTATCCCGACCCATTGTTTAATGGTAGAGCCAAATATCTATACCGACCGACCATTCATCGCGATAGGTACGTTTACCGACACTTGGTCTGTGGACCATCTATAACGACCAACTGTTCAACGGTACTAGTGAACTTATAATGACACACATGTGACGCTAATTTGGTGTTGTGGTGTAGTGAAGTTAGTTATCGATCTATATTGTTATTTGTAAGGTTGCAACAGACGACTGATCTCTTACAAATCGCGGTATAGATTATTTATCGATTCTTATCAACCTTTACAAGGCAGCAACAAATGACTGATCTCTTGTAAACATTGGTATTAATCAAAGTTATCGATATTGTGTTAAATAGTTTACTGTTTAATATAATATTACCAATTGCCCGATGTAGATTGATATTTATTAGTCTTATTATTTTGATCTATCGTCTATTAGACATCTTTATGGTTGAATCCGATTCTTGATGTTAGATCCGGTTTGATAAATAATCTATCTCAATCCTGATCGCACATGGCGGGTGTTTCAAGTCATGTTCTATTAAGAGATAGAATCATTGATCACCTGTATCCGGTATGACTCCGCTATCAATGCTGCATCAGTCGACTCGATCTGTTGACAGCGTGTCAGATTAGACATTGTCGGTTAGTAGATCTATCTACTAAGAAGAGCATGGCATCGACCACCTGCTATGTCTCCATCGGTTATTTAGTTGATGGCCTGAGCTCCCACGCGTATAATATGCCCTCACGGCTCCTTTGCGATATAAGTAGATCTATCGACTGCTAGTCTCTGATCTAGGGTCCTACTATCAATGCCGCATCAGATGACTCGACCTGTTGACGGTATCATAGATTGAGCCTAGTTGTTTGTAGATTTTTATATCCGACGGATGAGTGATCGTATGCTATATGACAAGATCACTAGAATCGGCTGTTTTAGCCGATAGACTGTTTTGTTGAGGATGTACTGGCTATTTATATGCTTTTTTTATTTTATCTTGGTTAAAAGCTAGTATGATTCTCACATGAATGCTTACACGCCTATCCTTACATCTTTCGCATGTTTTCATGATCATCGGCTAGTTAAGATCTATATACTTGAGTAACTGACAATTGCTGATATGCTTATTTTGCTTACCATGCATCGTGAACATGTTGGATATCGACTCTCTAGTCGATAGCCTTATTTCATCGGCTACTTAGCCGCATATTTGGAACTGTCTGGACAAACACCGGCATGTTCTACCTTAAATTTAATGATCAATTGTAACACCATAAAATTTGTATGTTTTCAAAATAGTTAAAATTGATTTAAATATGTATTTTGTGAGCATTTAACATAGGCTAAATAAATAGTTTTGTGAAATTGAAATCAAATATAAGGTTAGATACATGTGTGTGCACTCATGCTGCTGCATATTTTCTGTTGTGTTGATTGGTTTTGACTAAAGATGAAAAGGAGTTCAAAATCTCTTTAAAATGAATTTAAAAAGCTTTGGAAAATTCAGTTTCACAACAAGGAAAACTTCTTCCTCTCTCTTGTTTTTCGGCCTGCTGGCCACTTTCCTTGCTCGGCTGGAGGCAGCCCGAGCCGCTTCGCTGGCCCATTATCTCGGCCTGCCCTCTCCCTCTCTCTGGCTGACATCATGGTCCCGTGCCATCTATCGATGACGAGGAGGTCCCACGCGTCGGTGTCGTCTCCCACATCCAGCCGAAGCCGAGCGGGACTTGTTCCGGGTCCACAGCCACGCTCGTATCTTCCGCGGATTGTGGCGTGTGTGCCACACCCTTGCCCCTATAAAAGCAGCCCATCGTCCGTGCCCCCGTTCCCTTGTACGCCGCCATCTTTGCCCTAGCTTTGCCCCGCTACGTGCCGTTTGGATCTCGTTGACAAGCAGATGAAGTCGCCGCCGCTGTTGACGACCTTTGCTGCCCTGCCGTCTTGCCTAGACCGTTGACGTATTCTGCATCAAGGTGAAGAAGCTTCAGGGGCGGTTCCTCATCTCTGTCTTGTTCTGCGTTCATCACACTTCGCCGTCGAATTCGTAGGTAGCCGCACGCCGAGCCGTTTCGTTGCATCACCGATGAATTCGACTCCTTGCCAAGCTCCACCGTCGTCGTTTTCAGTTCATGCATGGCTCGAGTCAGCCCAAAGCAAGATGAGCCAAGCACACCGTCGGCATGCCTTCATCGTCCTTCAGAAATCCCTAGGTGAGCTCTCTGGATCCTCCTGTATCTTCATGTTCCTTTCCAGAGTCAAACCGAGAGCTTGCATGCCTTGTTAGCTTGATGATGTCATTGTTAGCTTCGATGACATCATCTCATGTTTTCTTGCCGTTTTCCTTTAGAAAAACAAATCCACAAATACAATGAAAATACGGATACTGGACCTTATATGCTTTTCTTTCTTTTGTTCCATGCACCTTTTGCCACGTGTGATGTTCATAATCTAAAGACGCAAAGCAACTATGCCTGACGTATCTGATACACGTCAGCCCGTTGCTGGCCTCAATTCTATCGTTACCTATGAGGAATCCGACCATATTTCCTATACCAAACTATAGGCCGCAACATCCATCTTTGTCACGTTTGTCACGTACGTCTTTAAATAGGAAACTCAGCCATCGCATCCTTTTCCAAACCCTTGCTATCCCAATCTAGGTAATCAAATTGTACGCAGCCCTACGCTGTCGCCGCCGCCGTCTCGTCTTGCATCACCGGCCTCATGCATGATCCTAACCGCCATGCCCGACCAAAGCTGTCCAAGGAGTACCTTCGCCGCCCTGCCTCTGAGCTGCTCCGTGCCTCGTCGTCGTCGTCCGCTCGCAGTGGGACCTACGCGCTCCAAGACTGCTCAACCACGTCCGGTCATTGCTGATTCCATCGTCTTTGTTCGCTATCTTGTGAACCGCCGCCACGCCCGTCGATTCTGCCTTTGTGCCGTGGATCGTCGGATTCATTATCAAACTTGATCGGTGAGAACTCCAGGCACACGTTCATGTCTCCCTCGTCCATCACGTGTGAATTGCATCTTGCCTCGGCTTGGTCGAGTGTCTGTACCAAGCAAGCTATCTATCCATATACTGCTCAACCCGTTGCCTAGCAAGCACACCTGCATGCTTCCAACTCAGAGCCATGCATGCTTGTATACACACAAGCCAGTACCTTCATCCATGCACTACGCCATGCAGAAACAACTACTCGTCTACACCTCCAATTCCCTGTAAGCTCTTGTGTATAATCTGGCCGTATTCTCATCTTAGCTTTGTTTTATCTAGTCCTTTCTTTCTGTGTTAGTTTCCTAAAGACGTGACATACCCGATAGTCTGTACATTTACCATGTTATCTATTTAAGTGTTTATATAATCAAATAATAATTTTATTAATCTGCACGCAACTAATTTTATAATAAAAACAATATAGGTTTAGCGTCCCCTTTTATGTATCAAATGTTAATTTGATTTATTAGAACATGAATATATTTAATTTATACCCTGCTTGGTCTAAACACGTTAGGCATGAATCTCGTTTAAATTCTTATCATAAATAATGTTTGTTTGCTTATAACGATTCTTCAAAATAAAATATGACTAGACTGAACTCGGTGTTTTAATTAAAAAAATATATAAATTGACTAAGTTATATTCTGCACATGATCCTATGTAATTAGAAGCAAACCATGGGCCTAGTCTTTTCTTTTATAATATAAAACTCCTGGCCATCGTTTCTTGTTCATCGTAGTTCCGGTTAGAGTGTTTCTCCCGTCTGTGTGATCGTAGCAATGCGTATGTTGGTTTCCAAACCTTTTTATTGATTGGTGTATTGTTCTAATCTACTATGTTTGCAATGCATGTTTGTTCGGATGCTTGTGTGGTGCTTTATGATCGGTCTTAGTCGGTGAATTTTGCGTTGGTGATCTATAAAAAGTTGGAGATCAAGAAGAAGTTTACTGAAGGTTTTGGCTACAAGAAAAAGAAGATAAGAGCTTAAGGCAAGTATAGCTTGGGTTTTCTTTCTGTGACCATGATCTTGAAACTTGATTAATAATTGAGCTATAAACTATAAAAGATGACTTGTTAGCAACAACAGGAGGGTTAAATTCCCTCTCCACAAGGTCTTATTTGTAAGTGATCATCCGGGACTTACAGTACAGCTGTGAGGGCTATATGGCTCTGGCTTTAGCTCGGTATGAGGTCTTTTTCTAGCCGGCTTAGAGGATACTACGAGTTGGGTATAGGACAGCCTCTGTCCTGTTGAGCCTAGCTATGGAAGCGGTCTTTATTTTTTTTTGGAAGGGGGGTTCCTATATCCGATGACCCTGCGGCCCTTTCCGATTAGACGGAACCTTTGAAAGGCTTCATAGTGAACCCTACCGGCCTTCCTTGGTAGAGGGTTAAGAGGCTCGCGACCTCGGGCGAAAGGGCAATTCACGACTCACAGTGAAAGTGTACACCTCTGCACAGAGTTTAATCAACTGATATATCAGCCGTGCTCACGGTCACGAGCGGCCAAGGGATTCTTACGCCAAAGATAAGCACTTGTTTAATTATGCTTAACTGAGTTATTTTGAGCTATTTATTATTCAATTATACTTGATCATGTGGTTATGGAATACACTACCTTGTTGCTATATTTGCGGAGTTCGACATGGACTCACTCTTGCAATTTCCCCCACACCTCAGGCTGGATGACAGTCTGTCAGAGACTTGAGAAGTTGGGTTTGTGGTCAACCAGTCAGTTGAATCCAGGGGAGTGAAGTCTGCACCCGGAGATCAGAGTTGTCTATCCGTTGATTGCTTTCTAAGGTTATCTCTTTTGCTAAGTTCGCTATATATTAAGCATTGTGAATTGATACTGCCCCTTCATTTGTAGCTATATGTGAGATTTGATTACCAGGGCTCACATATGGTATGCATTCGGCTTTGTCCTTAAAACCGGGTGTTACATCAATTTTCTCTCCTTGTCAATTGCAGGGTCAAATTGACTGGCATGCCCTCGGTTACGATCATCCGGTCTGGTGTCCTCCTAAGTCCGGAGAGAGCTCCACGCGGTTTCTCTCGGCTTTCTGTGTGTCCCGACGGTGGAGATCGACCTTCCGTCACTTTTCACCGTCGACACATATATGCGTCAGCTATGTCCAATGCAACACAACTCCCGGTGATATGCGCACTATATATTTCTTGACCATACCTTCAAAACTCCATCAATATATATCCCCAGCACCATATGAAGTGGCCTGACGAATCCCATAACCCATAGCCTCATCATACTGGTACTCCATTTCAATTATTTGATTATTATAACTATATTCATCTAAGGCAAACATACCATAGTCATCGTGATCCCTTGTAGTAAGTGTGGGAGGCATCTGGAATAAGTGGGTGTGGCCACGAACTCATGGTGGAACTAGACCAACTCCTGCTGCACGCATCTATAAATCCATAGGACATACAGACAGACCATAAATTGTATCAAATAGCATCGGTGCATCATTGATATCGATCTGATGCTATGTTTGGACCAAGTGGTGTAATGAACATCTCTGGACATAGAAGGGGCGCCTAGGAGATGAGCTACGGTGGAGTTCAGCTGATCTTGTACGGAGAAAAGACAGAGACGCGAGTGTTTTATGCTCTAAAAAGCACATAATTAAAGAGGCCGCTCTGCATAGATTATCTATTTGCTGCTATAATAGAAATAGTAGGCATGAGGAGGCACAGATAATTTGTTTCCTGCTACTACAGAAATGTGAGGCATGAGGAGGCACAAATTATCTGTTTCCATTTAAACATGTTGGAGTGTCCTTGTGCCATGAGTGTTCTGCCTAGCATCCCAGACATGATGTGAGATTGTTAAATATTTCTAGCATGTTCACAGCTCCTGTTACATTCATGATGTTTTTGTTTTTGTTCTGTTTTAGCTACATCCAGCCTTGTCACCAAATTGGCAGCATCTGTATTGTTTGATACAAGCATGTTCAAGGGGACGATTGAGCAAGTCCAGTAAATATGCAATCAAAGAGTCACCAAATATCCCAGATTTGCGGCACCAAATTGTATTTTACGTTTGATCAGGTGAGAGCATTCTTCCTTCTCTCCAGTGACAACAGACATGCGACAACCTTGAGCCGCTCGTTATGTTTCTATTGTAGCTCTGCTTGTGTTAGCATATTTTGGAACATATATTTGAGATTTGATGAAATTAAATGATTAACCTTCTGAAATAATAAAGGGAGACCCAATAAACCTTAGCACCATACAAAATGCTCTATCTGAGGTACACCAAGCCATTCTAATCTAGCAAATTTGAGGTATACTACGTAGCTAGGGGCACTAATCAAGTAATAGGATCAATCTAGGAAGTTTTCTCTTTAAGCACATGCTCTTTAAATGCACTCAATAGGTGCCCGGGCAACTACAATACCCATGCAGCATTTGCGAGGATCCAAAGATCAAAACAAATCCTTAGTTAGGTAATGGAGTAATATCATGTTCCCCTGGTTTTTTTTTTTTTTTTTTTGCCCTTTATGCCCTGTTTTATGCCCTGTGTATTTTGTCCAGAGGTCGGAAGTGTGTGCTGGATCATTTTCTCAACTAGTTGTAATAATCTTCTATTTTTGAAGTTGTTCCTTCATAAACATAAAAGCAACTTGACGGTACGTTCTGGGTTGAGCAAAATATTGAGCAAACAATTATTCTCCAACTAAGCACAATCTCTTCCGCACAGTTGAGCAAGCAGCCTTTGCGATGAGCGCGGTACCAACACTGTGGGCCTCATCCCAGCCCTAAACTTGTACTTACTACACGGTTTTACCTTGGTGGAAATGAAAGGGGAAAACAAGCATTGGAGCTAGTCTCAACTCGTGTATTCTTAAATGTTTGGTTTAACAAAATATTATGCAGGTATTTCAAGCCGAGCATCTTGTGTGTATTTAGTGTTAGTTCACAAACAAATAAGAGGCTGCAGCGCCCAGTGTAGGAATTTATGAACATTACTTTAGGGAGGTCGATTTACTTATTTGGCCATGGAGTAATATTAATAACACTGCAGCTGTGCCTGGCCTCGCTCTATATGTATGACATGTCTTTTGAAACCGAATAGAACGAGGAGACAGGGTTTGATATGGCATCAGGGTGCTCATCAGGTCAGCAGAAAGTGTGTGTGGAGGGGGCCGGGAGAGTGAGAGAATGTTGCTACTTCTAATTTTCATGATTTTTCTCCTCCCAAACGAATTGCTTTCGGGATGTAAGGCATCAGGATTATATGGGATACAGAGATCCCAGCAAGGGCGAACGTCTCCATCAGCTAGACCTGCCTCCAAGACCAACAAGTAATGGTTGATCCGAGACATGCGGCGCTCGGTTTGTTTCACTTCTTGTCTTATAGGGAGACAACCTCATACTCTATCCGTCACTTTTGGTTTCCGTGCCGCAAATTTGACTTGATTTTTTGAAAATGTGTGCAACATTTGTATCTCCAAATAAATTTATTAACAAACTAGATTCAAAGATCTTTCCAATGATACAAATTATATATCATAAATATTAATATTTTTAATATATATTTTGTCAAAGTTGTTTATCGGGAAACGAAAACGACAGATATTTTGGGACGGAGAGGGAGTAGTACATGTAGATAGTGAGCACTGGCTTGTGATAGACCTGGTCTTCATTCAGGCTGCCTGCCAGTGGTGTGTCCAGGTCCTTGGCAAGGATATAAGGATGGGATGAGTCCACGTGCCATGGGTATCGATGGTGTTGTCGTTCTTGGCCTCTTGTATGGGACGCCGCTGCAGCTCGTTCTTGTGTTGGCTCTTCTCAACGGCAGTTCACATTTTGGCCCAATGCCTAAATGGAAAGTTAACTATTTTATGATTAGTGGGATATACAATTTTCTACCTTTGCCCAATGCCTATCAATATAGGTGGGTCCGCATGTATATGAGAGAGGAAGCTCACATTTTGTAGGAAGGAATAACAAATGAAATGCCCATAATCAAATAGTACTGGCATTATTGGTTTCATTATTTCTGACAAATGTCTGCATAAAAAATGGAAAGTTGACTATTTTATGATCTTCCTTGATCCTCCGTCCAAAATGTAGTGTATTTTGACAAGGAAAAAATAATATAAAGTACATTTGGCCCTTAATTTCTCTTACAGTATGTTTTCAATTGCTAAAATAAAATTAATGTTGCCTCAGAGGCACTTGAATGCAAATATATTCATGAAAGATACATACCAAAACTTGATTGGATCCTTAATTGATCTGAAAATAATTTTGAAGGTACGTCGTTAATAATATTAAATTTAATATCATTAATCATGTCATATGTAGTTTTACCAAGTACTTTAATCTTCACAAACGAATATATCGGATATCTATAAACATTTTCGAATACGAATACCGATTTAGATAGGGAAAATAATAAAAGTGGATTTTGACATTCATTTTAGCATGCATATTATAATTGTATATGAAGTGAGTGTGTGTGTGTTAGCACATAAAAAAATAATTTTCTTTTCATGTATCTGCCATCCATTTTCCACCCCTCGGCCATGCAATTATGAACTTGATCGAATGTATTGGTTGCATGCATAATGCATTAGTTTACCGGCTCATCAAGATAATTAAGGAAATATCATGCAATTTTTAACCCATCGATTTCAAATTATATAGGGAAGGCCTCATCTCTTCCCTATATAACGGACTACGCCAGTAAAGACAGGAGTGCAGTGCTTGCACCCCAAAGATTGTTGCTTTCATTCCGTGGGAAGTGTTTATAATCAGATTGGCAATAACTTGCCTATCAATAACTCATACCCTATTACAATCATCTATAGTTTACATTTTGTAAGTATAACTATATGTTTAATGGATAAACTCTTCCTGTATCTTGGCCAATAAAATTGCTCTGACCAATGTATCAGTACAGACTTAACTGCAGCTCTGATGTCAGCTTTCAATCCTTGGGTATAATCTGAGATAAAAAAAACGTGCTTCTTCAAAAGCCGAGTATTCAATGACCATAGTGGGTTGTTTGACATCCAACAGGTTGAACCTGGATGTTCTATGTTCATTTGCTCCAAATTTCTTGTTGTTAGTAGCATCGAACTTGCTCTAATGGCACAATGTGTCTCTTGTTGTCATTGTTGTAATCAAGAGTGGTTGGACAAAGTTTGATGATGATCTCCAGTACCAGATGTTTCTCTTGGTTGTAGTCTCTTTGAGAGAAGTATATCTGTTCCTGGTTGTGGGTAGTTGGTTCAACATAAGAGACAGGACCACTGTCTTGCTCGATCTGCAACTTGGCGACCACCGGACTGGTGTCAGCCACTTGCTTTGCATTTAATAGTATCTATTTTTATGGCATATTTTTTGTGAGATCAGGAATCTATATTCAGCTGGCTTTTAATTTTTCATCATCTCATTTGTTGCAACATATTACCCTGTGTTTGCTTCACATTTTAGTTCTTACAAATTGTATCTTTTACACAAAATTCCATTTTGTATTTTCTAAAAATATTTTACAAGTCCTAGTGTTGCGGGTTTGTAACTGCGATAGGTATCGAGTTGTTCGTCGGAGGATGGTGTGTGGATCTCCGATGGCTCAGACACTCAAAACACTCAATGGCACATGTGATTTATTCTGGTTCGGCCCTCTGAGCCTACGTCCAGCAGTATGGTGTTCTTCGTGTTAGGAATGCCCAACCGGAGGCTTTTTACAACAATAGAGTCAAGACAAAAGCTCGGCAGGGGATAGCGCGGTGTTATCCTAGGATTCTTAGGTTTTGTTTCTATCTCTGGCTGATCAATCTCTTGATCATCCGATCCCTCTACAGGAACCCATGCCCCCCCTTATATACCGAGGAGGGCATGTGGTACAAAATGATTCGGTTCGAACCTAGAGCTTCTCATTCTTGTGCTTCTGGTTCCTTTGTCTTGGCACCACCAGGTACTCCTTTGTCATGTAGGAGGGGGCGACTATGCCGCAACCACCCTTTGAGGTCTCTAGCGTAGTCTGGTGCTTGACCGTCACGAGCTATCTGCATCAACGTGGCCTTCCGTGGGTGAGTTTTCTCGAGGCTTACTAGGTATGCAAGGATCCTCCTCTTGGCCAGAGGGAGTGATGAGCGAGCCCAGTGGCTCTTCCCTTTGCAGGCTTGTGGAGTCCCTTGTCTTGATGCGTCACACCCATTGCGTGACCCTGCCGAGGCAGTGGCTAACAGTACCTCGCAGCTGGTTTCCAGACTTGGGTTGGGACATTTGTTGGCCCCGAGCCACGGTTGGGGGAGTCACTAGGGCCAGAGCTCGGCCCGGGCTCCCCATCGATCTAGAATCCCGGCGCTGTGGCCTTGCCCCCGAGCCCTAAGTGGTGGCCGCCTGACCTACTCGGTCTTTCGCTTCTAACAATGTGGGCCTATACATGGGAGGGCGATTTACAGTCTATCGATCCATCACTTTTCAGCCAGAAGTTCCGCCAGAGGGGACGTGTGAGCGTACCCGATGGATATAGCCAGGCGCTGACCAATTCAGAAAGTCGGTCGGGGTTACTCTGACTGTTGCCTTCTTCTTGCGAACTTAGCATACCCTTATGTTAGAGCCTCGTCACCTAGATTAAACCCTTAGTTACTACAATGGCATAAAGAGTAGCCTAATTCTACACCATAACACCACTAATTATAGTTTCCTAAAGTTACTATAAATCCATAGGACTTACAGACAGGCACTAAAATCAAATAGCATCTATGCATCACTGATATTTGTTGCTATGTTTGGACCACGTGGTGTAATAAAATCTTTATTTATGAATATTTCAGAAGCGTTGATTAGATTGATTAACTTGATTATAAAGGGCGCCCGGGAGACAATAGGTATGGTGGAGTTCAACTGATGAATGGAGAAAAGACAGAGACGCATGCGTGTTGTGGTTTAACCAGCAAATAGTTAAACAGATTGTTCGACATAGAGTCTAAACAGCACATAATTAAACACATCGTTTGACATAGATTATCTTTTCTTGCTAATAGAAATGGGAGGCAGGAGGAGCTATAACACCGACCATGCCATCTAAAGATGTAGTGTTCTCGTGCAATGAGTGTTCTGCAAAGCATCTGTATCGCTCGGCACGTGAGCGTTCACACAAGAACACAAATGTCATAGCGAGAAAGATTGATCTGTGGGATAACGCTGTACTATGAGGTCAGTGCCCATGGTTGTTGCAGCTAGTCGGCAATGTTCTCCTGCTTATTGCTTCATATATATGTGCAATCAAAGGGTCTGAAAGCATGGAATATCTAGGAGCACCAAATCGGGGTTTCCATTGTGTTGGTGCGCTGGTGATCGTCCTTGTCTGTTGTAGTTCTGCTTGCGTTTGGTAATTTGTGGACCTATTTCAGAATAGATGAAATTAAATGATTGACCAGCTGAAATAAAAGGGAAATGAAATGATTAGCTTAGCACCATACAGATAAATGCTCTATCTGAAGTATATCAAGCCATGCTAATTTAGCTAGTTGGAGATACTACGTAGCTGAGCAAATAATGGGACCGATTTAGAAAATTTTCTGACTTATGCACAGGTTGTTCTGTACAGTTGAGCCGCAAGGGAGCTATTTTCTTCGTGGAACAGGACAGTTATTTGCAGTCAAGAGGTGGAACAGCAACTACTACATCAATGCAGCCTTTGTGAGAGGATCCTGAGAACCTTAGTTAGTTAACTAGTGAAGTTATATCACGATCGGAAGTGGGTGTTGGATTATTTTATTAGCTGTCTTGTATTAATAAAATGGTTCCTTCGCATGGAGTTGGATATTTACTTAGGCCATGCTGTAATTAATATTAATATATTATGTTATCCTTTTAAGGCACATGTATTGTACATCCAACGCTGCAGGGGTGCATCATCACACTGCAGCTTAGGTTGGCCTCCCTCTGTATCTATATATAGCATGTCTTTTGAAACCAAACAGAGGGGAGGTTTCATATGCCATCAGGATCGCCATAAAAGTGTGTGTGTTGGGGGGGCGGGGGGGAGAGAATGTTTCTGCTTCTAGTTTCCTTCTAGTTTTCGTGATTTTTCTCGTGCCAAATAAATTTTGTTTTGGGATGGAAGGCCTCAGGATTCTATGGGATACATCATGTGAAACAGACGGCTCCATTTGCATAGACCTGCCTCCAAGAGCAACAAGTATTGATCGATCTGAGATGGAATGCCACATATTTCTTTCCCTTCTTCTTGAGAGCAGGGAGATGACCTCACAATAAATAGGACGTCATAGCTTGTGACAGACATAGAGGATGTTGTGGAGCATGTGTGGTGGACTGGAGAACGGATCTGGTTGCCCTTCTGAATACATGATCGTGGTGTGTCCACGAACATTGGCAGGGATTAAGAATGGGTTGAGTCCAAGGCCAGGCCATGGATATCGTTGGTGATGTCATTCTTGCCCGGCCTCTCATATGGGATGCCTCTGCACTGCGGAGCTCAGAACATTCCATGGACCTGCTTGTAATGACTTCATCTTTCTCAAGTTAAGGGTCACCTATTGTTGTGTATCGCTTTAGTACGTACCTGTGCTCCCGGCGTTTTCCATACAGCTTAATGCAATTTCTATTCATAAAAAATATTTGATCGTAATGTTCATGATAAGCGTCTCATGTTGACTATCCAAGTTTCATTTAGCATCAGAAGTTTTGCAAGCTTCAAAATTCATGAACAATATTGCTAATTTCAATGAGAAGTGCAAAATGCCTGGCTGGTTATTATAATGTTTAATTAATAACATCCCCTTGCAGTGAATCTGCTCTGAAGTCTAGACAGACCTGCCACTAATGTAATGTTATAAATCCAAGAGCTGGCGAAACACTAGGGACCAGTGGCATATAATTTTCAACTAGTACAAATGTTCGTGCATTGCAACAGGACAATAATTTGCTATACTACTAGCGATGATAGTAATAGTATGATAGAGCTATGTGTGGACATAACGGACGCTGCGAGGTGGCTTAAACCGGCGGCATGCATGGTAGCCACGGCAGCACGTGTGTGCGGTGTCGGTGGCATGGGGGCCACCATACAGTCCTGGGTCTGCACTGCACTATGACAAGGTAGACAACATAGTGCTCATGCATACATGGCTCCTACGATGGCGCGGACGTGGCCCGACTGCCGTGGTTGAGATAACGTGCAAACTTGACGGTGCCCTTAGCGATCGAGAAGAGTGGTGCACACAGAGAAAATATGATTGTGTTATCGATGCTAGCGACGGCGCAGTAGTTGGTAGAGATCAGCCTGACAAGAAATAGCTAGATCTCGTGAGAGTTTATTCATTGCTCTACTATCGGTCTACCTAACACAATACGTAGGCTCTCGTAATTTTGTTACACTTATATATATAGCCTTTGTCTTGTCTCGTCATTGATGTTCTTCAATTATCTTGAGAGCTCAACGGGACATATTCGAAATGGATGAATCTTAAAAAAAGAACATAATAAATCACGAAAAGAAAACTCATAAAAGATGGAAACTTGGGGAAAAAATAAAGAAACGTGGAAAGAAAACAGGCATACCAAATCATAAAAAAAAGAAAAAAATTGGACGGAATAGGAAAATGATTGAAAGAAACCGAACTGTCGAAACACAAAACAGAGTCACGGATCAAGGGAATAAAAAAAGAATTAAACAATAGAAACCATCAAAGTCACGGTCGGAAAAAAAACAAATGAAAAAAATTAAAAATAGAAACCAAGTAAAATGACATTCGTATACAAATTTGTACAAATACTTTTACTATTTGATTAGAACTACTCTAAACAATAGAAACCAAAATCACGTTGGGAAAAAAAGCAAACGGAAAAAGTTAAAAATAGAAACTAAGTAAGATGAGATACGTACTCTTACGTCTACTATTTGATTAGAACTCCTATTCTATTTAGTTTAGGATTTTATTAAGATTCATGATTGAAGAGATGTATTTGGATTAGAATATAACTCCTATCTATCCAGATCGGACTCCATACCGATTATATGGCCTAACGAAGTGTATATAGATGGAGTATATCATCATACTAGACTATCTAGGGTACCATGTATGACAAGTATATATGTATACTTAGAATATATGGTTATACTTATTTTATATGCTACTATCATAGTATTATATAATATATTAAAAAATATGTGCTCTTTTGAAAAAAAAAATTATATAGTAAAGATCTAGAGTATCTTAATATTAGTATATCAACATACTCAAACTGATAAATGAGTATGTACATATACGCAACGTGATTTATTAATTATAGGAGTAATTACTCCTGAAAGTATATAAAATGCACCATATATATATATATATATATATATATATATATATATATATATATATACACGGAAGAAACTCTCTATTATCCGGTAGTTAGAGGGAGACAGACAAAAAAAATAGATGGACAAAAAAATGACCAGAAATTTTACCTCTTTATAATTACTGGTAGCGTGCTCGTGCGTTGCTACGGTACAACTAAACTTTTATACTAAAAACACATGGATCGCACGAAAAGATAACAATACTGTGAAATTAAATATTGACGTTAAAGTGACTTTTAATTTAAAAACCAAAGTTCGTGAAATTAACACAGTCACGGAGAGCGCGGCATCACAAGCTCATAAACTCTACTGTATAGACCTTTTCGTGCTAAGGCTACAAGATATTTCATAATAATGCAAATCAAACAAGCAAAAGACAATGCATATCTTCGTATTAAAGCGAGATATAAGGTTATTGGAGAGAGAGAGAGGGGGAGAAAGGGGAGGGAGTTAGGGAGGGAGAGGGAGAGAGATATTATTTTAATTTATCACTTAGCCATACAACCAACCCTAAAGCACGAAGCCAAAAATCACACAAACTATAAGTGGAGGTGCAAAATCGTGACATTTGAACTTGAGCCTGACCAAAAGCTAACAGCAATAACTTACAAGATTACTATATTCTCAACGCAATGAGTTCAGCTAGCCATTAATTTAACACTTTCAGAGATGCAGTTTTCCATTCAAAAGAAATGCTATAATTATGCTAACTCAATCTAATATCATAAATGATCCCCTAAACAACATATAAGCCTTAAATAGGAGTTATATCCTTTAATCTGAGAATACTCATTTTGTATCAATTAACTCCATCCTTTAAATCTACCAAAATATTTGATAATTTAGCAATAAATCATCGCAAGCACCTGACCTTTTTGCACATTCATTCAAACGCCCTCAGATCCACACCATGCCACACGAAAACTTTATCCGATTCACTCTGATTTTCGGCTAAACGTCTAACATCTTGATTGATAGAGGAACAACGAACGCACACGGCTGGCAAGGTCGAATTGGGAGAGGATGCTGTCAGCAGCCTTGATGGTCATGTCAATGTTCTCGTGCGCCGTCCGGATTGCGTGCGTCCTCACCTGCAACCCCACCAAGCAGAGGACATGTACATCTATTTCAGAAAAGCTTATGAAACAAATAAAATCTAAATCTCTATCCTCTTTGGCTGAATGTCTTCACGATGTGTCAAAGCAGGCTCCCCGATGAACTCCCAGTCGTCCAGTGTGAGAAGCAACAGCAGACAACCTACCGTGAGGGCTGGTGCCTGCATTTGCACCGCCGCCTGCAGCACGAACTCGAGGTACCGCAGCCTCTCGTCCATCGTTGCCGCCCTCTCCACTGTCACCTCCTCCTGACCAAATCAGACAGGCGTCATATGCAAGCAACAATAAAATACGAGATTCAAAAATATATCTCACACAAACGAAAGTTTGAAAATTACCAGGAGACCATTGTGGAGCTTCTTGGCCATGATCATGAGGAAAGCGTCAGCACTCCCTGGAGCCTTGCTCAAACCGAGATAGATATTTTTTTTTATAAACAAACCAAGCTAGATGTTGATATAGCACATAGTCCGACTCACTGCTATTCCCAGCCATCTCCAGCAACCTAAATCACTTGCCGCATATGCCCTGGAAAATTGAGAGGATTATGATGAGGATCAGCGCGATGATGATGCCGAGGACGATGAGCTTCATCTTCATTTTTTGGTACCACATCTTACGCCACACCTACACGCTGAGCCACCTGAAATCAGCAGCTTCAAACAAACAGAGGAGCCAAAGTTCTGTTTCAGTTCTTCTCTTCTGTCTGACACAAGCAAGTTACGGAAGAGATACTTGGTTATGACGATATAAACAGAAACTTGCAACAAACACAGACATCATCGTGGAACTGCTCTGTCCTTGTGATAGGCCCATCGATCTGTTGTCAGCGATCAAAGGCCTAAAATATTTCCACCAAATAAATTCCTCATTCAGAAGTAGTATTTCAAAGTAAGCTTTAAATGGTGGTAAGCAATTCTGCACTGAAACTTGCAGTCATACAATACAACTCTACTTTGTTTCACTTGGCCACTCAGTCACTCGACACTCAGTCAACCATTCCGAGCCACTCGGTCACTCGATCACTCAATTTGTCATCTCTCGATTACTGGGTTACTCGGCCACTCAGAAACTGAACCCACTCACTCGGCAACTCAAGCACTCGGCCACTCAATCACATGATCACTCAGTCACTTAGCCACCTAGTCACCTAGTAGGTTGTAGTTCTGAATAAAAGCAATGTGTTTTTGTACTTCTCAAGGAATGGACAGCTTAATTTTTATAGAAGTTCGAAATCATAAAATAACTGTGCACCTTCTATAATCCCGAAACAGTAGTGTTCATGACAATTGGTAGCATGTGTCGCTTGTAGTAAGAAAATCATGAGATGCAACAAGTTACATCAATTTGCTACGAAATTGTGAATTTGCTACGAAACCATCACTTCTCAGTGGATAGTACCTGTTACACTTGAATTGTGCATCTTTCCATTGATACTTGAGAAGGGCAGCTCCTCTATCATCTGGGAAAATGGCAGTAAGTTTCTGCAAATAGCGAGTCGAATCAGAAACTGACAAATACATACCCTAAATCACAGGAGGTCAAGAGCCACAAATTTGCAAAGTAGTAATCTGTAGTCTCAAATATCAGTCAGGCCATGTCCAATGCTGAAACGACCATGTATTCAAACCTGTCCTGTCAGGTGTGTCCACGAAAATCTGTGACACCACCCAGAGCTCAACGTGTGATCCTTCCTCATTGAGGAATTCCAACTGAGGGATCAGCAGCTCTGCCTGTAATAATGACATCACCAATCGTAAATCCTCAAGAATCGTATGGTAAATTTGCATATTCAGAAGCTCAGTAAAAAGTGAATACTTTTATACAACATTATAGCAGATACGATTGAACCGAATTACAGAAGCAACAATACGTATATGCACAATGAGAATTACAATATACTGTAGAACGTAGCCCCGGGAGTTGACCAAATCGGCGCTCGCATCCCCTGTATACCGAATCATCTTTACCACAGCTGTGGCGTGCTCATTGGTAGCCGCCTGGAAGCTTTGTTGCACCTCGATGATCTGCCAGTGTGCGATGGCCTGCGCGCACAGCTCGATCTCGATCTCCTGCAGCTCCCCCCGCTGCAGCACGACGCTCTGCAGGCGCTGCTGCAGGATGTCATCGCTGAGCTTGGTGATGGCGTAGAAGTCGCCGAGTCCACCCGCCCCTTCCCGTGCCCACAACACCCAAAGCGGTCATCCCCAACGTTCCCACGGGCGGAAACCAACGCTCGAGCAAGAAGGCAAGGGACGCAAGCAAGAGCAGGGAGTGATTTGGGATGGTGGTGGGAGGAGTAATGCTTTTGTGCTGTCGGTGGATCGGAGCGGCGACGCGGGCCTACCTCGGTGCCATTGGAGCGGAGCGAGGAGTCGGGGACGGCGCGCCACTCCTTGCGCACCCCCGCGGGCTCCATCTGCGGCGGGGAGGCCCTCCCTCTCCCGCTTCCCTGCGGAATCGGGATTTGGAGGCGGCGGCTAGGGTTTACGGGCAGCGAGAAGGGCGGCGATTGGGGAGACGGGAATTTCTGGAGGAATGGCGTGCGATTGAGGGGAAGGAGAAGGTCTTTCCTTTTAAATATCGCAAGGGATGGCCACGTGTGGGAGCGAGGCTGCGGAACGCAGAAGGACGATGACCCACGTTGGAATGTCGCATCAAAAAATATTCACACTTTATTCTTTTTAGTTGTAGGAGATATATAGAAATTGTTTTGCTCTTACATCGCTCTATACCTCCATTAAGCATAAATAAAGGCATTAATGGCATATAATTTTCAAACCATCATGTATTTCTGGATGGTATATCTTGACACAAAGATCGGTCACATAGGCTAGCTTGAGCTAGGTCGCCCTGGTCGCCATGGACTAGAGAACGCAGTGGGTAACCGACAGAGTCACATAACGTGGACCGTACCAGCGTTCCGCATCACCGGAACTTCCATTCCGGATCGCGGATCGGGAACGACGCAGAATGGATGACGGACTGTACCTGGGACGATGTCCCAACACAAACTGGATCATCGAGGAGGAGGAGGAAAGCACGTGGCAGCCAGCATCTGGAAACCATGGGCAACCGGCTAAATGGCAGCGGCGCGATGCGGTGTCATTGGGGTCGAGAAGCGCTGGGGCTGCGGACGGGGCATCGTCGCATCGGCCGCTGGCGGCGGCAGTGCCTGGGCTCGATGGCGCTGTAGGTGTATCACGCGACCTACGGCGGAGGGGACGACAAACTGGAGCGCCGTAGGCTGGAGCCGATCGGGGAGAAGAAGGATGAGAGCGAATGATGGATGACGATGACACCATTGTACTCGTCTCCACTTGGTTCTCGGGCCTGAGAGTAGTGCTTGGGCCTATTCAGTCCATAGAACTGGCCCAAACCTCCTTCGATTCTGGCTCGCGTTCACAACACGAGTCTGAAATGAAAATTGATCTCCAGCCCAGTCTGAATTGTTTGCACTTCCTGCTGTTAAAATTGGTGCATTCCATAGTTGTGTTCCATGTGTGTCGTTCCAATTAGTTAAGGATCATGATCACTGTCCTACGAACCGGGAATTTGAAATTGTCGATCCACATTCTGCGTACCACGTTCCTCATACCCTATATGTACCGGGTCGCCATGGACCAAACAATGCAAAGGGTGACCAACACGATTTCGCGGTGAAGAGCGGCGAGGTTTACGAACAAACCACCGAACGATAGCCAACCATGCTTAAGTGACAAAGGACGGCTAGTTTCCGGGTAAACTAGAAAAGGAACCATCGAAGCTCTCGCTCAGAAGGGACCTCGTTGGGACAAGGACGTTGCTGGCTCTAGGTCGGCTAGCAAGACTAGGGCACCATCCTTGGTCGTCAGATCAAGCGATGACCAACAAGGATATTGCTGCCTCTATTATGTGTGTTGGGCGCTTCGATCGACCGTGGCACTTATATTTATAAGGAGGTGGTGGTCTTATTCCTCAAGAGGTCGAAACCCTTCCAAAAACGTGTCATAATGCGAGATAGATCTGAACTATCTTGTAGAAGCCAAGCTGGTTTTTCTTCACGTCCAGGGCAGAAAACCTTCTGAAAATCTAATTAATTCATTTGGGTTTCAAACCATCTTGACGATAAAAAATATGATGTCGTAGTCTGTTAAGAACTTTGGCCAATTTTGACAATCAACATATGTCCCACCATTGTCGGTAAAGCTTGCATACTGAAAACATCTTCATTAGGCTCAAAATTCAATTTCTGCTTTGAGGTGACAATTTCTACATTCTGCCTCCACTGATATCTTCTGTTTGCTGTTATTAACTTTTCAAAATGATGTCCTCAGCTTCTCACATCAAATTATCGTTATATCATAAAGTGACAAAAATTTGGGAAATTTCCTGTCAGTTAAAGTGGCAAGCTTCAAGCAGACATCAACATCCTGAATTCAAGCATCCCAACAATAAGATTTCGGCACAAAGTCAATACAATTCACCATTGACTAGAAATAGTTGCTTGCCGATTGCCGAATACTTCTATCACCTTTAGCATTTGGATTACTTAAATAATCCATAATGGGAGTTTTCCAATCATCCAAATCGGCTCCATGTTGATTGGAGTAAAAATTTAGCCGATTTCGGCCTTCCTCGAAAAAACCAGACCGGCCGGCCTGAGGAACCGGCCTAGCCAGCCCTGCTGCTATGGGACTTGCATAGAGCAGTAGCCCAGCCGGCCTGCATAGAGGAGTAACCTAGCCGGCCTGCTGCTCCAAGATTTTAACTTTTCATCATATCATTTGTGCAACAATTTATCCCTGTGTTTGCTTCATACTCCGGTGCTTGTTTTGAGAAATTCATACTCTAGTGCTTATAAATTGTACCTTTTACAGAAAATTCTATTTTGTATTTTCTACAAATATATTATAAGTCCCAGATTAAACACTTAGTTACTACGTACAATGACATAAGGAGTAGTTTGAGTCTTCATCACAACCTCCACAGATTAAATATAGTTTCCTACAATTACTTTGTCAAATTACAATAAATACGTAGGACATGCAAACCGGTGCTAAAATCAAATAGCATCTGTGCATCACTGATATCTGATGCTATGTTCGGACCATGTGGTGTAATAAAATCTTTGTACATATATAAATATTTCAGAAGGGTGATCAGATTGATTAACTTGATTATAAAGGGTGTCTGGGAGACAAGTGGTATGGTGGAGTTCAAATGATGAAAGGAGAAAAGCCAAAGACGCGTGTGTTCAATTCTATAAAGCACATAATTAAGTAGATCGTTCCGTATAGATTATATTTTCTTGCTAGAATAGAAATGGGAGGCAGGAGGAGTTATAATACCTACCATGCTGTTTAAATTAATACGTTTGAGTGTCCTTGTGCTATGAGTGTTCTGCCTAGCATCTGTATCGCTTGTTATGTGTGCGTTCACAGGATAACACGGATGTCGTAGCGTGTCCGGGTCAAGCGCCGCACGATCAAGATGTGGGATAACAGAGATCTGTCAGGTCAGTGCTTGCGGATGTACCAGCCTGTTGGCAATGTTCTTGTGTTGGTTGAGTCATATATATATGCAATCAAGGGGTCTGAAAACATGACGGTTTTGCAGCACCAAATCGGGGTTTCCATTGCATTGGCGCGCAGGTGATCATTCTTGTGTGTTGTAGTCCTGCTTGCGTTTGGGAATTTTTGCTCCTATTTGACAATAAATGAAATAAAATGATTGACCTGCAGAATTAAATGGGAAATGAAACGATTAGCTCAGCACCATAGAAATAAATTCTCCATCTGAAGTATATCAAGCAAAGCTAATTTAGCAAGTTCGATATACTACGTTGGTGAGCAAATATTTGGACAAGTTAGAAAATTTTCTGACTTGTGCACAGGTTTGTTCCGTACTGTTAAGCACGCAAAGCAGCTATTTTGAACGTGGCAGAGTTATTTGCACTCAAGAGGTCGAACGGCAACTACTACATCAATGCAGCCCTTGAGAGGATCTAAACAGAACCTTAATTAGGTAACGAAGTAATATCACTATCGGAAGTGGGTGCTGGATTATTTTATTAACCGATCTTTGTAACACTCCAGCCCGTTAGTAGTATGTGCACTACTACAGGATGACCTTGTTGTCCCGGACGGTAACGGCTTTTAGTCCTGGTTACCGCGCCGGGACAACGATCCCAGGATTAAAGGTGGAACCTTCAGTCCCGGGTCATCGAGCCGGGACTAAAGGCCCTCCAACCGAGCAAACGTGGCCACACCCTTTAGTCCCGGTTGGTAACCTCAACCGGGACTAAAGGTTCATTTTCTTTTTCTTTTTTTTGTTTAATTTGTTTTTAGTTCAGTTACACATATTTGTTTAATATATAATATGTTTTTATGTACATATTCTACGCTGCTAATATAAATACATGCATATATATAATTATATCTAATTCTCATCTCAAGCATTATTATATTCGAATAAAGTATGAAACTATATATATTATAGATATATATGTATATATACAACACTTTCATAATCTTGTTCTCGAAAATAGCGATATCAATAAACATTTAATTTACATCATTTATTCATTAGGATCAAAGTAGAACTTGCCGTTGGGATTTAGCATTTTTTCTAGAAGAAATCCTGCTATTGACTCTTGAACTGCTTTTAGATGGTCTTTTTGCATGACCCTTTGTTTCAACCATTCAGTCTTGTATTTAAAATAAAAGGAAAATTATTAATACATACATACATATATATATATTCATTTAAAAATAAAAAAAATGATATATACGTACTCTGAGGACATCTTTAGGAGTTCTTCTTATGTGCGCAGTGATAAATTCACAAACGTAGTATCCACACAAGTTATTACCTGGTTGCTGCCGCAAACACCACTGTACGAGAAGAAGATTATTCTCATCATCTCACACGTAAATTGAAGTACGATATAGTAATTAAACACGTGGGGAAGTATATATAGTACAACTTACTAGTATTTCAACTACATTAAGTGGTGCCTTGCAATCCTTGCGGTGTTGCCGAATAAACTCTTTTCCAAACCCTGTGCGACCAATAATGTACGATCGTTAATAAATTATGGCAAAGTCTATTCAATAATAATTGTGCGCGAGAGATCGAAATTACTCCTAGATAATGTCTATCATATCTTGGTATAGTGCCCGCTCTTTTCTCAACGAGTCCAAGATTACTAACCGACTTGAGTTTAACTCAATGACAATGAGTATCCAGTGAAACCTACATTGGTTTATACACATACGTACATGCATATAAGTTGTATTGATATTACATAAAATATGTAGACTACATTATTATTAACACTTACTCAAAGCTGTACGGGAAAAATATTGTTGTCTTGTCGTGCTGCTTCACGAAGAACCTCATGATATTCTTCTGTGCTTCAGATACCCAATGCTCCTTGGCAATAATATCGGTTTTGAATACGATATAACGATCAATGAAGCCAACACTGGTGTCTTGTATTCTTTGGAGCTCTGACATCTGGAATCTGTATATAAATATAAGTTACATGTGAGGATAATTATATACACGTACGCATGGAAATGAGTTTATTAAATAAAAGTAAGAATCACTTACAGACAAAAGGAGCTAATGATTGATTTGTCCAGAGCGTCCATGTGGTATAGTTGATGCAATTCTTCGAAACTAATATGTAAGATGTCATCGCCACGGAAGTAATGATGGTCTCTAAATCTGACAAAGATCCACTCCTCACCCCTGCCACACGCCTGCATGTACCACTTGTTGAGCAAGTACATTTGCGTACCCAATTCATTCAGAGCCGCAGGGTTGTACAGACTTTTGCCAAATTTATAAGTCTTCCAGGTATCAACTTCTAGGTTCTGGATTGGAGCTTTGCCCATCAATTGATCCAAGGTTAAACCAGTATCTTTAAAAAAAGCATTAAGGTCTTGAACCGACACTTCTCCAGAGTTGTCTGGTCGATAGACTTCTATGTTGGAACCATATTCATTAGTAACAACAAGATTTTACATTGGTTACTTCTGTTGTCCGAGCTGTGGGACATCCTTCCCTGATGCTCTTTTTCTTTTCTTATCTGTATCATGTGACTTCACAAGGGAGCGGTTATAGTCTGATAGTGGCGGAGGCTTACGAAGTTCAAGCATCTTTTTCTTGTGATCTTCGACCTTCTGCCTCAGCAGATCTCGTGGTATGTAAAAGTACGGGTTCTCCTTAAGCTTCGCTTGTCTCTGCTTTTTGATATCTATAAAAAAATCTTTCACTTTTTTGTCTTCTTCAGCTGCTATTTGCTCATCAGTCTTTTCAGGAAGTATTTCTTGAGAAATAACTCTTTTTTTCGGGGTCTTCTTTGCCGCCGGGACCTTAGACATCTCTATAGTGCAACGCTGTGGAGGGGGTGGGGTCGGTGTTGGAGACCGGCGTGGAGGCGATGAGGCCGGTGTTGGAGACCGGCGTGGAGGCATTAGAGATCGTTGTGGAGGCGGTGGGGCCGGTGTAGGAGTTGGAGATCGTTGTAGAGGCGATGGGGCCGGTGTAGGAGTTGGAGATCGCCGTGGGGATGAAGTCGTCTCGCCCCCCGCGACGCTGTGATGAGATGGGGAATGAATGATTGGGCTAGGCTGGGGAGAGACCCTGCTACAAAAACAAGTTGTGAGTCAATTATTTTTGAAGCTAATATAAAATTAATGGAAAATAATATTTCATTCACTTTCATTCGTACCTAGGGTGAGGTAGGGGAAGCGGTGGCGTCCCAGGAATGATGATGAAGCGTTTGCGCCATTGAATAAATGTCTTCTCTGCTTCTCCTAGTGTCTTCTCCCCATCACCACCTTCAATGTCAAGAGGAACGTTGCTGTAACCTTTGAGCACTCTATCGACCGAGACACTAGCATATCTAGGTTGAATAACTGACCCATGGATTCTTGGTGCCTTCGTTCGGTCTATTGGAGATACAACCCCGACAACCACCATGATTGATGCATTATTATCATCTGGAATGTGCAGCTCACATGTTGTTAGAGGCTCGGTAATGTCATCAACAGGGAAGCGCAACCCAGCATCATCTTGAATAACTGGTAGCTCCGTAGAAGCACAACTGCTTTTCATCTGACCAACGGGGCTAATGGTGACTCCCGGCGTTGATTGTGATTGCATTTGACTCATTGCTAGCTGCACTTGCCTCTTTATCTCCTCCTGCATTCTTGCCTCAAGAGATTTTTCTCGTTCATGTGATTCAAGCAATGCTTGTCGTGACTCATTAATAAATTGCTCCAATACACGGATTCGGTCTGCCTCCTCATCCTTCTTTCTCTGGCGGCTTTTGTAGGTATCCTTGTCTGCTGGGAATGCTTGTAGCCACGGAACCGCCCCATAGCCTCTTGTTCGACCATCATGTTCGGGATTCTCTAGGGCATATGTCAGTTCATCCTTCTCTCTGTTGGGCTTGAAAACACCGCTATCAGCTTCTTCCCTAGCACGAGCTAGTCTCTGTGTTGCTCTCTCAATTTTTTGGTCGAAAATTAGCTTGCCAGTGTCTGGGTCTTGGCTTCCCCCATGAGCGTAGACCAATTCTTTGCTCGTTGAGGCCAGTTCTTCTATATTGTTTCAGGTATGATTCCCTTGGCAGTAATCTCTGCTTCTAGGTTCTGCCACTTGGGAATAGCACTCCTATAACCACCTGATCCCATGCGATGATGGTATTGCTTCTGTCGGGCATTCTGCCGATTCCTCATCACACGTTCATCACTCTCTTGAGATGTCTTGTATTGTACGAAGTCATCCCAATGGGACTCCAACTTGACAAATGCCTTAGTATTGAAATCCGGTGTTTCATTCTTCAAGATAAACTTTTTATACAATGTCTTCTTCCAACTCTGGAACAATGTTGCCATCTTCTTCATTGTCCAATCGCGATGCTTTACATACCGAGCATTCATCCAAATTCTCGTATTCATTGCCATGGTAGAGGATGCAGTCATTAGGACATGTATGTATCTTCTGGATTTTTAATCCCAAAGGGCAAACAACCTTTTTTGCTTCGTACGTAGTGGTGGCAATTCATTTGGCTTCGGAAGCATCTTCTTTATGAGGTTCAATAAATTCCCAAATGCCTTGTCGGATACACCATTCTTTGCCTTCTACTGTAGCAATTCCAGTGTTGTACCCAGCTTTTTTTGCCCCTCTTCGGCCGTCGGGTATAGCAACTTCCTATGATCCTCAAGCATGCGCTCGAACTTAACTTTCTCTTTCTCACTTTCGCATTCTTGTTGTGCATCACGAATGGCATCGCCAAGAGCATCACCGAGATCATCTTTTGTCGTTACCTCTTCTTCATCTCCCCTCATTGTAGTATCATCAAAGGCACCATACTGAGCAATAATGTCATCAATGTCTAAATCTTCTCCTTCACCTTCTTCCATCATGACCCTGCTTTCTCCATGCTTAGTCCAACATATATAGTTTGACATGTAACCTGACTTAAGCAAATGTGAATGAAGACTCATTGAGTTTGAATATTCCTTTAAATTCTTACATAGGGCACATGGACAGCACATGAAACCATCCCGCTTATTTGCCTCGGCCACACCTAAGAAATAGTGCACGCCCTCAATAAAGTCTTGGGAGCGGCGATCGGCATTGTACATCCAATGGCGTGACATAATCTGCATTACACGATAAATTATGAAAACCTTGAACATAATTAAGTATTTTATTACACAACATAGATGACACACACGGTTGATTAATTAACTAAGCCTGGCTACAACGTAAGCAATCCCAACTATCACTAAACAAACTAAAACTACAATGCACTTCAGTAACATAATTATTTCATAACCAGTGCGCAAACTAAAAACAGACAAATCATTCGTGCATGTTGAATATCAATCGACTTCTCCTGGCGGCTCATTTGCCTCATCATCGGCAGACCGCTACCTCAAGCGCACCCAAATTTTGCACGTATGTAGCAAAATCTTCCTCCAGTACCAACCATCGCATCCATTGCCCTCCCACTTTGAAATTAAAGCCAAAAATATTTAGTCAAAAATATTCAAGAAAAGCAGGTCAATTAGCCATAATAATCAAATATGTAAGAAACTCACATCGCGATCCGGGCACTTGTAGAAAACACGACCCTTGTTGGGTCCTGTCTCTTGACTCGGTCTTCGCATCACAATCTTACGCTTACACTTGCCGTAGATAATGAGAAGGAGTTACGGCCTCGATCGTTCAAGAAACGAGCGAGAGAGGCCGAGGATCCGTATCGCTTGTCATCTACTTTCTATACTTATTTTTGCAAACTAGTGTAAATTTCACATTTTCTAAAATAATATATTTAAACAAAACTAAAATTATTTATTTATCTAACTAAACCATGAAATATGTACTATGTATAATAGTAAAATACCAAACTATCAAGTGATTTTACTATTGTAAATCATCATGTGATTTTGAGCTAAAATGATATAGAAATCACATAGCTCAAAAACATGTTTCAATAAATAACCATCCGTACTAGTTGACCTTGCTTACGTGATCATCTCGTGAGCATTTCTCTACCGGACGGCACCGTGCCAGGCCAAGGAAGAGCTCCGATTCTACGAGGAAGGGAACACGGTCTTCCACGACCCTTGCCGCTCTCCCTCGTAGAATCAAAGTTCCTCCTTGACGTCTGTTACCGCTCGGCAGAGAACATACTCGCCGAGATGAACACGGTCCGCAAGTTCAACTAGTACAGATTTTTTATAATTTTGTAACTATTTTCTTAGTTTTTCATTTCATGGAAAATTTAATTCTAAAAATAAAAGGCATGATTTCTAAGTATTTCATTTCATGGAAAAATAATTCTAAGTGACACGCTTTCGATATCGATTTAGCTCATGCGCGCGTTTAGGTTGCCGAGGATAGTAACATTTGTAGATGACATTTGTAGAGTGCGAAGTTATCAAATATCCATCAAATTATAGCTCAAAAACATGTTTCAATAAATAACCACCCGTACTAGTTGACCTTGCTTACGTGATCATCTCGGCGAGCATTTCTCCACCGGATGGCACCGTACTTGGCCAAGGAAGAGCTCCGATTCTACGAGGAAGGGAACACGGTCTTCTACGACCATTGCCGCTCTCCCTCGTAGAATCAAAGCTCCTCCTTGACGTCCGTTATCGCTCGGCAGAGAACATGCTCGCCGAGATGAACACGGTCTGCAAGTTCAACTAGTACGGATTTTCTATAATTTTCTAAGTATTTTCTAAGTTTTTCATTTCATGGAAAATTTAAATCTAAGATCACGTAAGATTTTGATGAACTAATTTAACTTTTGTTTATCCAAACATATATGCAAATCATCATGTGATTTTGAGCTAAAAATAACATAAAATCATAATAAAGTCCAACATATAAAGTTATACATGCATCTACATTGCAAAATGAGATAAGCTACTGATAAAACATAAGAGGATTAAGTTTGTTACCTCTAAAATCGAAGAGCAACACCAATGAAGGGGGAGAGAGCAAGAATAACAGCAAGCTGAAGAACAGAGGCAGTGAGTTTAAATGGAATGGCTCGGGCTCGGGGAGAGAAATGAGCTGGTTTATAGGCCGGGATAATTAGTCCCTGTTAGGAGGCCAAACCGGGACTAAAGATTCATCTTTATTCCCGGGACATCACCCAAACCGGGACTAAACGATTTAGTCCCGGGCCGGGACTAAAGATCCCTGCCCCGCGGATGACCGTTGGGCAGGAACCTTTAGTCCCGGGGGCAAAAAATGCCGAGGCTAATGCCAAATTAGGACATCGTTCTAAAGTCTGTTCTCTAGTAGTGGTAATTGTTGTGAAGTTAGCCCATGTGCCTCATGTGACACATGTGTGGTTGTGGTTGGTAGATTTAGTACCACCTTGAAAGTTTAGGAGGCCAGCTTATTATAATCCTTGTCGTTCCAATCCTAGCACCTATGGGTTAATCCTTTTACACAAAGCAACAACCAAAGTTGAAGAGAGGTGCAACGCGTATGCAGGCCTGTTTTACGTGCGGGTAATCCTTGTTGTTCCAATCGTAACACAAACAGGTTAACCCTTTTACACGAAGCGACAATGAAAGTTTAATAGAGGTGCAACACATATGTGGGCCTGTTCCCCATGCGGAACTGGCCATATAAGCAGTTTTTGATGGGGGTGTTACAATCTTGTATTAATAAAATATAAAATAAAATGTTTCCTTCGTATGGAGTTGGATTTACCTCGGCCATGCAGTAAGTAATATATTATTTTGTCCTTTTAAGGCACATGTATAGAGGGGTGCCATCTAAAGATGTTAGAGTGTACTTGTGCTACGAGTGTACTTGTCCGTATGGTGGAGTTCAACTGATGAAAGGAGAACAGCTAAGACCCACCAGTGAACTAAACCTGCATCAGTCCAATGCTTCTGAAACAGTTTTTGTCCTTCTCGCTCGTGTGTCAACTCTAAGCCCTGTGGTTTGTGGTTCTCTTTGCATGAGTTTCTTTTAACACTGAAGCAATTCAGAACAAACAGTAATATTGATTTCCTCCCTAGTAGAAAATCTAACGCTAACACTGCAGACATGACGAGCATCCTAATTTATTGTTTTGACAGGATCCGCAGATTATCTCACCTTGACGAGGACAGTCCACAACCACAGCCGCACCTGGCTGCAGTTGGTTAAGGGGCTTCTCAGCAAGGAAGGTATCCAGACGATGCTGCTTGACGGAGAGGTGGGAGCACGTCCGAGCGGCGAGGGAGATCGAGGCGATGGTCCTTCGCAGATTAGGGGAGCTCGACGACGAGCAGGTCACGGCCACCGGCGGGTGGCGCTCGTCAGTGTGTGCTGGTTCCGCGTGGCCGCGCGGCAAGGGACAGACTGTGTGGGCCGAGCGGCGCTGCCATGGCAAGGAGTGACGCCCGTGCCGCCCGCGACACCGTGGCAGAACGGGGCCGTAGCGCGATGGGGCAGAGCAGCGGAGGCGGCGTGGGAGAGGCGGGGAGGCGGACAGGGCGTGTGGTGTGGCTGTGCGAGCGATGCGTCGAGAAGCTGGTGAAGGATCGTGGGTGTGCGACGGTTCCACGGGCGCCGCGCGTGAAGGACGGAAGTTGGTTGATTAGTTTAGCGCTGACGATGACCTCCGGGTCTTTTTAGTTGTAGAGATACTGGGTTGAACATAATATTGTGAATTTTAACTTACATTCGTGCCATGGACGTGTAATATGCTGCTTTATATGTAACTGCATAGCCGATGAATTGTTCGAAGTAGTATATATACTGACTTGAACAACAGTAATTTCAGCTTGGAGAATTCAGTGTGGGTCTGGAATTGTTTATGCCTTTTTTATTTCCGATGCTTGCTACGACTGTCCATTCTTCACATATATACTCTTAACCAAGACATAGGTGCACCCCTATATATATATTGCAACTTCATTGCTCTCTGCATCCGGAGCATGTCCGCTGCACTACGTCAGATTCTCACACTAGGAACGGATGCATTTTTACTGTAGGGGCGGCTGGGGTTGGGGGCGCCCCTACAGATGGCACTGTAGCGGCGGCTGGTAACCTGAGCCGCCCCTACGGTTGGGGCTGATCTGTAGGGGCGGCTCAATCACCAGTCGCCCCTGCAGTGCCCATTTGTAGGGGCGGCTGCCACCAGCCGCCCCTGCTGTTCGACTGTAGGGGCGGCTGAATCACCAGCCGCCCCTACTGATGGCGCACGAATAAATAGCAGCCACCCCTTCTTCCACCTCGGGACACACTCTTCTAAAAAAAAGTTGGGAGGCCTTGTGCTCCTCCTAAAAATTGCTCTACTAAGGGGAGAGGTTTTGATCTCAAATCTTTTGGTGGAGAGGATCTAAAAGGTAAGGAAATGCTTCTCCATCTCTTTATTTGAAGTTTAATTCGTTGGTTAGTGAGTAATTTGATTTTTGATTTTCTCTCTCTTCCATAGAACTTGAGCTAGTTATGAGTGAAATTGGACCCTAATTTTCACTATACTAGGGTAAATTAGGTAGGGAAGTAAGATTGTACCCTTTGTTAGTACATCTTTGTTGATTTTAGTGTAGTATTAGTGAAGTTTGGTGCATGTGTCATGAAACCCTATATCTAGATCTAGATCTAGGATTTTGTTTTTTTTTCAATTTTTTCTTTATGTGACTAGGGTTTGCATGTAGGTGAATGTGTAAGATTTTAATTGTTGCTAATGTGTAAAATATCCTCTACCATGGCTACTAATTATCATTTAATATTTATTTTGATTCCTTTCTATAATGTGTATTTTTAATTAGTTATGGATAAATAGGCCATTAATTAATTATCCTCTACCATGAAATTGGAATGGAGTTTGCATGAAAGGTAGTGGATGAAATATTAAATGTTGCTAATTGTTTTCTTTGAAATTGTTTATTTGAACCAATTAATTTATATTTTAAAATATTTATGCATTAATAGTCAATTAATTAACTATCCTCTACTACCATGGTGCGTGTCTTAGGTATATACAATTATTCTCGAGTAATATTCTTTCTTTGGTTGTTTTGTTTGTATAAGATGGACTGAACTCTTGGATGTATGGTTCGTTAAGACACGACGCTCTTTTCCGTGATGAGGTGGACAAATTCATCAAAGCTGCAGAGAAGCATGCAGCGACGTTGAAAGAGAATAGTGACACAATTATTTGTCCCTGCAAAGATTGCAAGAACCTTATTGCATTTCGAGATGTGAGTACCATCAAAGAACATCTAATTAGGAGAGGATTTGTTCCGGACTACATAGTGTGGATTCATCATGGTGAAACAGTGGTTGTTGATGACAGCGACGATAATCTAGCTGATGAAGCTGAAACCCAAGCATACTTGTCCTGATTCATAGACGATCTTGAGCAACAAATGGATCGTGACTATGGCAATCAACAAGGTGGTGGCTTTGGCAATCAACAAGGTGGTGGCTTTGGCAATGAACAAGGTGGTGATGATGCTGGTGGTGCCAGCAATGATGGCGAAGCACGTGAGGGGGATGCAGATGACGGTGATAACTTGGACGAAATGCTTGGGGCCTTTGGACCAGAAATATTAGAAAAGAGCAAGAGAGATCTAAAAAATCTTGAGAGGGTGACAAAAGCATCGAAGAAGACTGTGTATGATGCTGAGAAGGGCTGTCGACATACTTCACACTTTTGCTTTCGCGTTTTGTTCTTGAGCTACTCATCCCGAAGGCTAAAATCACGTTGGTCGGACTGCGATTCGATGATCTGTTGTGCCTCATGTCACGGTTGCTCCCACGGCCGAACACAGTTCCCTTAACACATACCAAGCGAAGAAGGTTATAAGTCCACTCACATTGGGGGTTGAAAAAATCTATGCATGCCCCAACCAATATATCCTTTTTTGGGTGGCATCGTTCGAGACTTTAGATACATGTCCTAGGTGTGGGGCTAGTCGGTTTTAAGAACAATGACCTTCAAAGTGGGGTGGAAGCCTCCACGAGAAAGAGGAAGAAGGGGTGGGAAGAAGGTGGTGCAAGAATCTCAGCCCCTAGAGGAAACTCTATTAGGCAACGATGCAAATAAGAGAAGAATTCCTGCCACAGGTTATGTGGTACTTGCGGTGACCGACCGCTTGAGGCGTATGTTCCTAAACCCTAAGGAAGCCGCCTTGATGACATGGTGGGATGATGAGCGCAAAGGTGGATGATGATACGATCGCTTTTACCCGGCCGATTGTAGCCCGATGTGGCGTTCGATGCCAAGTACAAAGCGCGAGAATTCAATGATGACCCACGGAATGTGCGGTTCAAACGAGCACCGATGGAATGAATCCCTTTAATGAGAGGATGACCGACCACAGCACATGGCCAGTCATCTTGACCATGCACAACCTCCCAACGTATTTGTGTCAGAAGAGGAAGTACCTTCTCCTCACCATTCTTATCTCTGGCCCCAAACAACCAGGCATTGATATAGACGTGTTCTTGGAGCCTCTGATGCAAGAAATGGAGAGGCTATGGAGGTATGGGGAGCCGATGTACGATGCGTTTCGGTGGGAGGACTTCATATGCAAAGCAATAATATTTGTTACTACCAATGATTACCCCGCGCTGTTTGCCCTGTCTGGACAGTTCAAATTCAAGACTGGATGCTTAGTCTGTTTGGATGATACTAAATGGGTGTTCCTAGATGGATCCAGGAAGATAGTTTACATAAGAAATCGGCGCTTCTTAAACACAGGTCACAAGTACAACGGCAAATTGTACCTAAGATACTATGGCAACATCCTAGAGGATGAACCCCCTCTAGAGAGATGTCGTAATGGAGAACATGTGTTCAGAATGGTCCAAAACATACACGTCGTCTATGGAAAGAAGAATCCGGATGGAACGATCAGAGATAGAAGCACACCTCCCATCGAAGGCGTACCATTCAAGAAGCAATCGATCTTCTTTCAGTACCTGCCTTATTGGCTAGACTTGGAGGTCTCCCATGCCATTGATGCGATGCACGTGCAGAAGAATATCTTTGAGAGTCTCATGGCTACCTTGATGGACACGGGCAAGTCAAAGGATGGTCTCAGATCATGGAAAGACATGGTGCAGTTGAACGTGATGCGGGAGCTTTGGCTGGTACAGCAGGATAATGGCAAGTACAGTCTTCCCGTGGCTAGCTTCAACCTAACCCTAGAGGAGAGGAGAGCTATATGCAATTTCCTTAGGGGGGTCAGAGTGCCGATTAGGTTTTCGGTGAACCCGAAGAAGCTAGTGTCGATGAAGGACCTATCATTAACATACTGCAAGGCTCACGATTGTCATGTGATGCTGACAGTGTTCCTACCAATTGCAATCGGGCTATAAAGCCAGAGTTCCTAAAGATGGCCATCACCCGCATGTGCTACTTGTTTTCGAAGATCTCACAGAAGACGATTCACAGGCAAGAGCTGAGTGACCTACATGAATTCATGGTGGAGACCCAGAACCAGCTAGAGATGTGTTTACCTCCCGCTTTTTTGAAATAATGGTACATCTCATGATTCACCTGGTTCATCGGATCGGTATTTGGGCCCTAGCTTCTTGCATGAAATGTGGTCCCACTGAAGCGGTTCATGTCGGTTCTAAGCCGATACATGCATAACCAAACACACCCAGAGGGCTCCATGATAGAGGGTTACAATTCTAAAGTCGTCGAGTGCTGCCAAGAGTGGCTAAAAGTACAGAAAGGGATTTGTAATCCTGATTCTCGTCACAAGGGAAGGCTAGCTGGGAAGGGCACAAGTGGTAGGAAAGTGTTCCTCGACAATGATTACAGAGAGGTGAGTCGAGCGCATTACAGTGTCTTGCAGAGTATGGTAGTGATGCAACCATACATTGATGAACACATGGCTATCATTATGACCGAGAGGAATGGCCGTTCAGATGATTGGGTCATGAAATAGCATAAGCAACGCCTGACATCATGGTTGAAGGACTAGAACATACAGCTTGGAGAAACCATAAATTCTATTACCATCAGTCGGTTGGCGACCGGGCCATCGAAACAGGTGATGTCTTGGAATGCTTATGACATCAATGGGTACACATACTATACCGACACAAAGGACAGGAAATCTATGAATCAGAACAGCGGCGTCCGAATAGAGGCTCTCGACGGAGTGGGGCGAAAGGTCCTGTACTTTGGCATAATTGAAGATATATGAAAACTTGACTATGGAAGGGATATAAAGGTGGTCCTGTTTCGATGCCGCTAGATCAAGCAACATCAATTCAATGAGATCGGACAGAGAGTCGTCGACCTCCAGAATGTAGGCTACCAGGATGACCTTTGGGCGCTCGTTGAACGTGTCACACAAGTCTTCTATATGCCCGACCCGCAAAGTAATCTCCCCCCAAAGAAGAAGACAAAGCACGTGGTGGCCTCCGGGAAACAACATATCATTGGAGTTGATGGCGTGGATGATGTTGAAGCTTACAATAAGTGCGATGAGATGCCGCTATTCACAGACTTTTGTAAGAAGATCGAGGCTGTGGAAAAGAACCTACCCAAAGATATATTGCCATGGAAACGAAAAGGTGTCAAGGGAAAGTTGTCACGGTGGGCTAGCTAGTTTATGTAAGTGTGTCAGTGTTCGTAAGACTACATTCATGTATGTGTGTGTGAGACTACATTTATGTATGTGTGTGTGAGACTACATTCATGTATGTGTGTGTGAGACTACATTCATGTATGTGAGACTACATTTATGTATGTGTGTTTGAAACTACATTTATGTGTGTGTGTGTTTGAGACTACATTCACGTATGTTTGTGTGAACAATGTGTACTAAGAATTTATCAAATTATAAAATTACCAAAATAAAAGTTGTAGATCTCCATGAGTTATTCAACTTTGGTATTCATTACTTTTTCAGTTGAAATGATTTGGGGGTCCAAATTATGGTTTCAACTTGTATTTTTTCAAATTTCAAAATTTGAAAGGTTCAAATTTAGTCAAATGACAAGATAACCAAAATAAAAGTTGTAGATCTTGATGAGTTGAACAACTTTTGTATTCATCACTTTTACATCTGAAATCATTTAGGGTTTGAAAATTTAGTTTGAACTTGTTAAATTTGAAATTTCAAATTTTAAAATGTGTAAAACATTGTCACATCCAAGTTTGATCAAATTTAAATGCTGAAGCATGATTTTAGAAATTTTTAGGAAAAAAAGCCATCACATTTGGAGTTAGTATGAGGGAGAACAACTAGTTACAAAGTTTACCCACAAATTAAAAAGAGAAATCACACTGTTCTAGATGATCCTTACATGATCATAGTGAACAGTGTGATTTCTATTTTTAATCTGTGGGTCAACTTTGTAACTAATTTTTCTTCCTCATACTAACTCCAAATCTGATGATTTTTTTCCTAAAATTTTCTAAAATCATTCTCTATCAATTTATTTTGTTGGTTTTATCAATATATACATATGAAAAGTTTGAGCAATTTAAATTTGAATTTCAAAAAAATGCAATTTCAGACAAGATTTTGGTACCCCAAATGATTTCAGCTGAAAAACTGATAAATACTAAAGTTGAATAACTCATGAAGATCTACAACTTTTGTATTGGTCATTTCTTCATATGATAAAGTGGTAATGACATTGTTCACAAATGTGACACATCTCTCATAAGTTTTTATAAACTATATGAGACATGTGTTAGATTAGTGAACAATGTGTACTAAGATTTTGTCAAATGAAGAAATGACCAAAATAAAAGTTGTAAATATTCATGAGTTGAACAACTTTGGTATTCATCACTTTTTATTTTGAAATCAATTTGGGTCTCAAATTTTGGTTCGAACTTGTCGTTTTTCCAAATTTCAAATTTGAAAGGTTCAAATTTTGTCAAATGACAAGATGACTAAAATAAAAGTTGTAGATATTAATGATTTGAACAACTTTGGTATTCATCACTTTTTATGTTGAAATCATTTTTGGTCTCAAATTTTGGTTTGAACTTGTCATTTTTTAAAATTTCAAATTTGAAAGGTTCAAATTTTGTCAAATGATAAGATGACCAAAATAAAAGTTGTAGATCTTCATGACCTCTACAACTTTGATGTTTATCAAATTTTCATTTGAGATCATTTGGTGTCCCAAATTATTTTAGTAGTTTTGATTTTAATTTTTTAAAATTTAATATTTTTCCCATTTTTAAAGGTTCAATTTTGGAATTTTAAACTGTTGTAGTTGTTTTAGTTATTGTATATGTAAATATATCTATAAAAAAATAATTATAAAATTTTGTACTGTATTATTTATTATTTACATGTGAATAATTAATTTTGATTTAGAATTTTGAAAAAAAAAATCAACTGTAGAGGCGGCTTATAACCTCAACCTACCCTACAGCGGCTCTGAGGTATTTACATGTGACAGTCGCTTTGGGCGAAATCATACACTTGGACCGTCAGGCTTCCTAATTTCGCCGCCGGCGCCGCCTACACCGCCGCACCTGCACCGCCATCGCCTGCCCCTCCCTGACCCCTCCACCGCCTCCTCCACCGTTTCCCTGACACCAACCGCCGCCCCCGCCCCATCCACTGTCGTTCCCCAGGCCGCGATGGCGGCTAGGGTTTGGGAGTGCTCGCCCGCGGCCGGCTGCCCTGTCTCGGACCTTGACCTCGTCCTTGCCACGCCATGCTACAGCTGCTCACCGCGGGCTTCCGCGTCGTCGTCCTCGACAGCCTCGCCAACTCCTCCGAGCTCGTCATCCGCCGCCAGCGCTCGCTCGCGGGGGCGGACAACGCCAAAAAACTCGCATTCCACAAGGTAGTTACTCCGGCCAATAAGCACGCTCGCTGTCTGTCCCTCAATGTGGCCGAGCCCTCCGTGTCGAAAATGAAGGTGGATTAGTATTTTTATGGGTCCTGCAGCCTACATATTTTTTTCCACGGTTTATTTGGTTGTTTGGTAGAAAATGACGGTGGATTAGTATGCGAATTTGGTTAACTTGCTCAGATTTTACTTGGGAAGGGGGAAAATACGCAGATTGATCTTGGCTAACCTGTATTGGAAGTATAAATTCATATGGAGGATAATATAATCTGGATTGCAGATTCTCAACTCCTGTGGTGAAATTTTGGATTTGTCATTTTTGCTTGGTTGCTGTCTCGTGTGTTTACTGAATGTAGTAGATGGACAACGATGAGAAGCAGTGAAAGCTTCGATAATTTTAGCATGGTTGTGATTCCTCAAATTCAGATTCTGGGTTTATGCTTGAGCTGCAGCTGTTTTCTATATCAAACTAGTTTCCTATATATTATTGATCTGTAAAGGAAGTTAGCAGTGGCCGAGCTTGAAGGAAATCTTACGGGGGCAAGGTCAATGAGAAATCATTCTACGAAATTTTAGAGTTGTACAACTAATTCAAACTTCCAGTGAGCAACAGGCAACACCGTCAACGCACCTGTGCCGGCCAGCTCGGCCACCTTGAGTGCTTTACTGTGTGTTCTGCAGATACTTCTTCCTCCACGGATAGTCACACAATGCAGTAAATTGCAAGCCAGCTTCCTTCTTGCCCTTTTAATGCCTCAAATGCTGAGGACAAGAACAATGGCTTGTTTTTCTAGGTTTATGCAATCACATAGTTTTACAATTCCACACAGTTAAATTGTTTTTTAAGAAACCACTAGCCAGCACTAAGCAGTCAGCACAGACAATAGATATGCCATTGGGCTAGCTGTACTTGTTGCACGATGCCTTTGAACAGCCGAGCAAGTACCAAAGGGGGCCAGCCATAGGAGGCTCCCACATTGTTCAGGGGTAACTAACCATGTGAAGCATATGACTTATTAGAAAATTTTGAATGGCAGAAGGGCAACAGGGCCTCAACTATCCTCTGCCCCTGGAAGTTAGCCGCACCATGTATTTCTGAATGGAGGGAGTATTTGGCAAATATGTCTCACTCAAACCAAGATATTTTATTTCTTAATTAGTCTATTGACATGGTACAGCTAATTGACAAAGCTGTGTCAATAACGGCCCCGATAATCTCGAATGACTAAATAGAGAGAACAAGCACTGGCCTATCTATGTTTCAATCTCTTCTTTCTAGTACCAAAAAAAAAGTGAAGATGAACACAAGCCAAACATGTTCACGGCTTCACACCAAAACTTAACAGGCTGAATGCAGACATGCCAGGAATGATTCAAATAATAGAACATTAAATAGGAGGGAAAAATGCCCCTTCCATCCTGGTTCACTTTAATGCCATTCAGAAAGTTATCATCTGTTCCAGTACTTAACTATTGCATGCTTAATGAGCTTGGAATAGAGAACGTAGTAGGGATCAGCATGAGGTAGATAGGAAAGGATTTGGGACCTTCCATCCTACAGACAGGATTAAGATGGAGATAGGAGTTGTGCACAAGCACAATCAGTGGTGGATCCAGAAATCGAGCAAGAGGGAGGCTAAATAATTTAAGGCTATAGATCTTATAAGTGGCAAATTTTAATGGTTATCTTTCAAAGGCCTAGATCAGCAACTATGTCATCAATATTAGGCTCAATCTGTGTTCTTTTTTTACTCAACTTGACTCTCTCTCATTCCAGCACCATTTTTACCATATCTTTCTTATTAAAATACTTTTCCATCCTAACCTCCTATGCCCTACCGTTGTATAATGCAATTATTAGAAACTAACAGCTGGCATTCATCAATCAAAAAGGATGCATTGATGTAATCATAATCAATAATTAATACTCACCGACTCAATGTGCAAGTGTAGCAACCAGCAGCAGGGTGTCTTGGCCTAGGGGCAGGCCGGCTGGGAGTGACTCCGCTGGGTGCTAGCTTATGCCGTTATGCGTCACCTACCAGGGCATAGCAGGCAGCCAAGCCAGGCTTGGCGCAGATGGGCACCAGCCGGTGGGGCGCTGCCATGCAGGACATAGGTATTGTGGCGTCTTATAATTTGGAACGGAGGGGGTATATGCTACTAATTTGTAAAGGATGTTTGACACTCCATACATTTCTGATCATAGTTATTGTGGCGTCGCCATATCGCCGTGGCGGTTTTGTGGCTCTCGCCACGGCGACGCCACGGCTCCGGCGTGTATGGCGTCCGCCATAGCGCCATATCTGTTCCTCAAAGTCAGATTCTGGGTTTGTTGTCAAGTTATGCTTGAGCTGCAGCTGTTTAGAATTTTACTTGACATTTAGTAGAGCTGCCAAATTGGCAAAGTTTGGATGGTGTCAGTGCCTTCGTTGGTCAATGCTTGAACATGTATCACTTAAGCATTGCAGAATTTATACAACTGGCTCCAATAATGTGACCTACTCCGTATTTGTTATTGCCGTTGACAAAATCTTGGTTGGTTAATGAATTTGGTAGCTTGATTTATCTGTGACAGAACCAAAGGGGTTGGTAGATATATAAATGGCATGTCCTCGCTTTTGAGGACTTGGTTCATGCATTCAGGGTGATAATATCTGTAGTCTTTTCCTCAATCTAGTTTTTTCAAAGTAACTGTTCACCAAGTACTTGGACACTTGGTACACAAATATCTTCTTCCCGGGAAAATGCACATGTGCAACATTCATATTTCTGGTAATTTGGTTGCTGCTATAGTGAACAAGACATGCATGGTGCCAGTTGCCTAGTCTATAGTTCTGAAACTGTGTTAGCTCAATTTTATTTCCCTCAGAAATGTTTGCATGAGCTTATTACATTACCTCTCTTCAGTGTATGCTGGTATCCTTTTCACTGGTCATGTGTAAATCATTGGAATATATGTGGGGGATCACTGTATGTGGCATATTCCAATCAATAGTTTTCACTTCAGTTTTGTCTGGCCTGTATGCACCATTTAATGGCATATCTTGGGGAAAAATATCTCTTAATCTACTAGGGCGTAGATCTGGAAACCAATGTCATATTATGTATTTAACCTAGTAGAATATGGAAGATAATATTTTGTAATGTGATTACCTTTTTATGTACAGATGCATAACCATGCTTAACTGATATTTACTCTATTCTAAAATTTTTCTTAGTGCTTTCAACACTAGAGCAAATCAATATTTGCCAATTATTTGCTAGATCATTCAACAGAGTGCTTTCAACTACTACTACTACTACTACTACTACTACTACTACTACTACTACTACTACTACTACTACTACTACTACTACTACTACTACTACTACTACTACTACTACTACTACTACTACTACTACTACTACTACAAGTACTACTACTACTACTAGTACTAGTACTACTACTTGTACTACTAGTACTACTACTACTACCACTAGTACTACTACTACTACTACTTACTACTACTTTTTTACTACTTGCATCTCTTAGAACAAGGCACTAAATGTACTACTAACATCAATCTCTTAGAGTGCATCCCAAAGATGCCCCGTGAATGATGAGCAGCCATCCCATGGAGAGCAAGAACTAGATGACCAGCTTACTCGGGAGCGATTCGATAACTTGAGTTAGAAAAGGGTCTAGAAGTGATGCTTACTCGGGAGGACCTTGTCGATGATGAGGATCCAGTGGGGGGAGCCCATGGAAGAGAAGGCGGAGAGGATGCCCAAGGCGAAGAAGGGGATGATGATGACGACACCTCATCAGGGGGATATGTAAGTCCCGAGGATCCTTTCCCACGAGAACCTAGACGGAGGTCAACGGAGGACGAGTTGGACAAGGATTTTGATCCAAACGACGAGTGCACGATAAAGCCTTAGTAGCTTGTAAATTTGGCTAATGCTATGGCTTTATGTTACCTCTGCTAACACTTTTGACTGCTGCCGGATACAGTGTCGTCCCTACTCAACCTCTAAAAAGATGACGTCGGCCTCCGGCTCGTCTTGCCGGACAATACGTAGTGGGGCAAAGGAGATCAGAGGAAGGAGCCACAGATACTCACAATGAGGCCTCCACTCCACAACCTCAGGACACAATCACGACTGAGACTGCCCAGCCAAAGAGGAAACGAGGGGGGATTAGAAAGCCAAACCAATATCACGACAAGGCATGCTATGTGATAACGGAGGTTGGGCCAGACGGGCAGATCGTTGAGCCATATACATATAGGGCGAAATTCCGTAATCACATCGGGTTTATAGTTAGAGATAAGTTGAACCCAGCTATCCGTGGCTGGAATCTTGTACCTATGAGCCAAAAGGTAGACCTATGGGAGAAGCTGAAGCAGAACTTCAGGTTTTTGGAGGGAACACACGAGTTGGTACAAGAAAATGCTTTTAAGATAATGCGGCAGAGCTTCCGACGTTGGTGGTCGGATCTAAACAAGAACTTTATCCAACAGAAGTTAACTCCTTTCCACGAGTATGGCAACATAACTCCTAGTCAATGGGAGGTGCTCGTGGCTGAGAAGACTTCAGAGGCATCATTGGCCCTCAGTGCCCGTAACAGTGAGCAGGCGAAGAAGAACCAACACTACCCTCGTCTAGGCCCCGGTGGCTACGCTGGCAAGCAAGAGGTCTTTAGGAAGATGGACGCAGAGGCCAAAGCTGCCAGGAATACGGAAGTGCCGAAGTTGAAGCCACGCCTCAAACAGTGGATATACGCGAGGAGTGTGGATTCATCCGGTAGTACCCTCAAGTTTGCTAAGCCGGAGACCGGAGAGGTAGTATCAAAGATACTGAAACTTGCTGAAGACAAGAAGAAGGGCGCATTCAACCCTTCCAGAGAGAGGGACGAGCTTATCGTTGCCTTGGGAAACCCCGAGCACATAGGACGCACTAGGGGGCTAGGGAAGTGGATGTCCTGGAAGCACGAATTCGTAGAGGAGAGGCACATGTACAAGAAACATGGCAGAGACCGAGAGTCTAATCTTGAGCGCCAAGTGAAGGCTCTAGTTGAAAAGATGTTGGTGGAGAAAGGACTGTCTACGATGGAGCCACAGACACTAATGGGGCCATCCGGAGAACTGGTGGTAGTTGGCAGCCCTCCGGATGTTCCCAGCAGTCAAGGTTCCAATGCAACCGGAACCCCCATCGATCGCATACGGGCACCAACTAGTTGCAAATTGGTGGTTCCGATGGGCAGGCAAAACATGATCATTGAGGTGGCAACGGGCGTGGCACATCCTCTGGGCGGCACATGGCACAATAGGGACATCCCGTAGGACTACACTCGGGTCGAGGTGCATACTGTGAAGCCCGAGTTCATGACTTGGAAGATAGAACACCCTACTCCCGAGGGGCTCGTGTTACTCGGAGACGTCATGAACCAGTTCATCCTCTAGCACAGACGAGACATTGTATTGACCGAGTCTTCGCCAACTCCGACTGAAGTTCATCCTTTGGAGCGACCCGTCGAGGACGGGGAGGTATACTCACTAGCCCATGACCATGACCACCACACGCTAGAGACTTCTCCACCTCGTACTGAGCAAGGGCATGATGACATGCCACATCCTTCTCCACCTCGTACCGAGCATGGGCATGATGACATGCCACGTCCTTCTCCAGCTCGTACCGAGCAAAGGCATGATGAGATGCAACATCCTTCTCAACAAGCGCAGCCGATACATGAACAACAAGTGTCTTATGAACAACAATTGCCTCGTGAACAGCCGATACGTGAAGAACAAGTGGCCCCTAGAGCAGGTGATGCACAAGTTGATAAGGACGTGCCCAAATGGGAAGCTCGAAACAAAATCCCAATCAAGATAAGGCCATCGTATGTGGGCCTTAATGACGTCTCGTCGGTGCACAAGTGGATGGCCCATGACCAGTTCAAGCCTAAGAACCAAGTAAAAGAATTCAGAGCACCAACTTCTGAGGAGGGCACCACTAGCAAACTGCATAAAGCGTTTTACAAGTATCCAGCTATTGATAACCTCAAATGGTCAAATGATTGCCTAGATAAATATGAAACAGGCAAGAACTTCCTACCAAACCTAGTCATACAGTGCTTGCCACGTGGAATGAGAAAGTTCCACGATTGGTACTTGCGTGCTCAGATAACAGAACTAGAAATCTTACAAGCATGGATCCCTGCCGGCACATTTGGAGCCCTAGGTGGGCAAATTGCCGTTGAGTTTAAGGATATCCAGGAATGCTTCTGTCGGTGCGGGACCCACAGGATACCCCGCAAGGAAGGGAGAAGATCTAGTCTAACTAGGTTTCTTCCCATGTAATCTTAGTAGTAGTATTATTCTGTAATCCTACTATGAACTCACATTGTAAATCGACTAGGACTCTGGCCTCCTGACTATATAAAGGAGGGCAGGGTTCCTAGAGAAAGGACTTTGAACAACACACAATCAATCCAACGCAAGGCTAACACCGACTGGACGTAGGGCTATTACTCGATCAACGATCGAGGGCTCAAACCAGGATAAATTGACTGTCTCTTGCGTTAACCATCGAGTTCTGCATACGCTGAAGCCCGAACGAACTACCCCGGGGACCCTCACGGCAGGCTATCGGTGGTGAAACATCGACAGCTGGCGTGTCAGGTAGGGGCTTTTGGCGAATTTGCACCCGAGAGCTCGATGGACCTCGACAACATGATCTTCTCGATGGGATCAACCTTCATCTTCAGTTCATGGATCTACAAGGCAGGTGACAATGGCAAGCTCCAAAGCCATCTCCTCGAAGATTCGGATCACCATGAAGACCATTCTATTTCGGCGACTATGATAGATCAACTCGCTAGAAGATTCACGCAGTTCGCGATGTCTGGCCCAACTCAGATTTTGTGACTTTGCGCATCCGACTCAAACTCAAGTTCCGCATCCAAAATGGAGTCTTACCCGAGTTCTTCCGAGAAACCGAGTTCTTTTCCAATGGGGCTTAAGAACGTAGCCTTGGCCTATCAAGAATACAACTCGGAGTACACTCAGAGTCTTTTCAAGAAGTCAGGTCCTTTTTCGTTCAGACTCCACAACATGGCAACATCTTATCAGACATGGCCTGAGGGATCCCTCGATCTGGTGCTTAGAATGCCACTGAAAGGAGCTCAGGAAGGCCTCGTACTAATTATAACATCTCAAGACTGCATCGTCCACTGGCCAGGTTCTGTTCCCGAGGATAGCGGTACCCGACTAGTCGGCACTACAACAACAACTATTCTACCCTACCAAGAAGGGGACTCGATCTGCGACCTCGAAGCCTCTACTAAAGTTATCAGTAACTCCGACAGTGTGGAAACCAACGCCGATAGCAGAACAACTCACGCACGAGAAGTATTCATGGTTCGCCGTCCTCGATCACCATTGGTCCCCCCAGAAGCGCCCGATGTCAGGTCATCAGATGAATCTGAGTCCAACATATCACCCTTTACCCAGGGGCACGATGGTGAGACCAAGAATCAGAAGCAAGCCAGAGAAAGAAAAAACAAATTGAAACAAGGACGTCAACACCGTGCTAGGCGGTGGTAAGGAAGCTTAGATCGATATGAGTCGAGATCGGCGAAGTACAATAGAAGAAAATCGAGAGGAGAAGTCGAAGACGGACGCGCAAATACACCCCTACGATAAGATCCGAGAAGCACTAGAAGAACTCAGAGCAACCTCACATCCTAGTGAAAAACAAGAACAGCTCCGAGACTTTCTCCGGTCAACAGTCCTAAGGACGCACGATGGAAGGACCCGCTCAAGACTACCTGCCAAGTCAACATCTCATGAGCAGGAAGATCAAAATCAAAGGAAGTCCACTTTTGAGAGACTTGGACCAAGTGGAAGTCACAACAGAGAAAATAGATGGGGCCATAGTCAAAACGACCGAGTCGAACAACCAAGAAAAGTCAGAAGCAAAGCACCTATTCAGACAACCACGCAGAACTACTCTCACCAAGACGACAGTTGGCAGGAAGGGGGCGTTGAATCAGAATAGACAGAAGCCAGAACACACGATAGATTCCCCTATTTTGCAAACAGACTTGCTTCAATACGACTACCTCACAAGTTCAAGCCGTCCAACCACTCTAAGTATGATGGCAAGACCGAACCAAGGCAGTGGCTCAGGATTTACTCGCAGTCGATTGAACTGGCCGGAGGAGACGATGATATCAAGACATTGTTCTTTCCCATGGCCCTAGAAACCATGCCCCTCCAATGGTTCGACAAATTGAATCTAGGATCAATCAGAAATTGGGAGGACTTGCAAAGAGCTTTCTATGAAAATTTCGCGGGTATCATTACACACCCAATCACCCACACAGAGTTGAAAGGACTCAAGCAGAAAGGAGGTGAAAGTCTCAGAAACTACTATCGATGATTTGGCGAACTACGAGCTCAAGTACATGACATCACCGAACGAGAAGTAATCGAAGCTTTCTCCAATGGAATTATGGCTAGGTGGCAATTTCAAGACTTCTGCAAAGAAAACCTAAGAAACAATGAAGAATTCAGACGAACAGTAGAAAAGATGATTACCGCAGAGGAGAAGACACGAGAAAGGTTCCCGGATAGAAACAACCGAGACAACCCGGACAAGCAAAATCATCGAAACAACAGATATTAGGAGAGAAAACGTGGACCAGACAACACCGTAGCGGTGACTAACAAATCAAGGAAGTTTTCCAGACCCAGAAGGTATGACGACATTGAAAACATGCGTTGCATCTTGCACCTTAAAGGAAATCACACCATCGGAAATTGCTACACCTTCAATTAACAATACACAAGAAAAGATAGTAAGGGGAGCATTAAAGAAGACAATCAGAAAAAAGAAGAAGACAACCACGAAGACAAGGGATTCCAAAAATCTAGGGGGACAGTAGCAGTGATCTTCGCCGGGGTTCCAGATTCCAGAAGCAAACATCAAGAAAAGCTAGCACTGTGAACCATCATGGAAGCATAACCGGCTACTCCAAGATATCTCAATTGGTCACAGTATCCAATCCAATTTTCAAGAGAAGACCAATAGACTAGCGTAGGAAACGCAGGCCATTACCCACTGGTTCTAGATCCAACTATTGCCGGTATGACTGTCACAAAAGTACTAATCGACGGGGGAGCCGGACTCAACATCATTTTTTAGAAACTCTAAGGAAGATGGGACTACAACTCGCCGGGATGATTACACCAACGAGCAACCCTTTTTATGGCATAGTACTCGGCAAGGCAGCGATGCCACTTGGACAAATCACTCTACCGGTTACTTTTGGGACTCCCTCGAACTACCATACAGAGTTCATCAAGTTTGAAGTTGCAGACTTCGATTCATCATATCACGCAATCCTCGGGCACCCAGACTAGCAAAATTCATGGCAATACCGCATTATCCGTACCTGTTGCTGAAGATGCCAGGGCCTAACGGTGTCCTTTCTCTTCGAAGTGATTTGAAGCGCGCTTTTGACTGCGACATTCAGGCAATCCAAATTGCAGCAAAAGCACGTAGAAAAGAAATAGCCACTATTGCAGCAGAAATAAGCCCAGAAGAGCTAGAGATACCGGCTAAAAAACCCAGCATCCTCGCACCACCAAAAGAAGCTGACGTCAAGCAAATCGACCTGGGCACCGGTGATCCCTCCAAAACGGCAACCATCAGTGCCCACCTCTCGGCAAAATAGGAACTTGCGCTCACCAACTTTCTTCGGGACAACAAAGATATCTTCGCTTGGAAGCCGGCCGACATGCCAGGTGTCCTAAGAGAGTTGGCTGAGCACATAATTGATATCAATGAAGGCTTCAAGCCTGTGAAGCAACGGCTACAACGATTCTCACCCGACAAGAAGGCTGCAATTAAAAAAGAAATCACAAAGCTAATGGCAGCCGGCTTCATCAGAGAAATCCTTCATCCAGATTGGCTAGCAAACCCAGTTCTAGTACAAAAAAAGAATATGAACGAGTGGCGCATGTGCGTCGACTACACAGACCTCAACAAACACTGCCTGAAAGATCCGTTTGGGCTACCACGCATTGATCAGATAGTTGATTCAACAGCAGGATCTGCCCTATTATCCTTTCTTGATTGCTATTCAGGATATCACCAGATCGCATTAAAGGAACAAGACCAGAGCAAGACATCTTTCATCACTCCACTCGGTGCCTACTGCTACAAAATCAGGTCATTTGGACTCAAGAATGCTGGTGCCACTTACCAAAGAGCTATCCAAACGTGCCTTGGTGATCAAATCGGCGAAAACGTAGAGGCATACATGGATGATGTAGTAGTAAAGACAAAGAACCCGGAGACACTAATTGAAGACTTAAAGCAAACCTTCGAAACCCTGAAAAGATGGAGGTGGAAATTGAACCCAAACAAGTGTGTATTCGGAGTTCCTTCAGGACAACTACTCGGATTCTTGGTCAGTCATCGCGGAATCGAAGCAAGCGCTAAGCAAATTCAAGCCATAACAGAGATGGGCCCTCCTCGAAGTGTCAAAGATATGTAGAAACTAACAGGCTGCATGGTGGCCCTCAATCGTTTCATATCAAGACTCGGCGAAAAGGGTTACCTTTCTTTAAACTGCTAAAGAAGACAGACAAGTTCGAGTGGACAGAAGAAGCCAACGAAGCTTTCAAGAAGCTCAAGGCATACCTCACCTCCTCGCCTGTTCTCACACCTCCAAAGAAATATGAAGACATGATGCTGTACATTGCGGCAACTTCTACTGTGATCAGCACAACGATTGTCGTAGAAAGAGAAGAAGAAGGGCGTGTATATAAAGTACAACGCCCCGTATACTACATCAGCGAAGTACTGCTAGAATAAAAAATCCGGTACCTGCATGTGCAAAAACTCCTCTACGCCCTCCTGATCACTTCACGCAAGCTTCGCCACTATTTTGAAAGCCACAAGATTACCGTTGTGACAGATTTCCCACTCGGAGACATCCTACACAATAGAGACACAACAGGGCGCATATCTAAGTGGGCAGTTGAACTTGGTGCTCTCAATATCGATTTCACCCCACGGAAGGCAATTAAATCTCAAGCCTGGCCGATTTTGTTGCCGAGTGGACAGAAATTCAACAACCTATGTCAAATACCATCCTTGATCATTGGAAGATGTACTTTGATGGATCACTCAACCTAGGCGGAGCCGGTGCAGGCGTTCTCCTCATTTCTCTAGACGGAAAACAACTCAAGTATGTCCTTCAGATATTATGGCAAGCTACAAACAATGAAGCAGAATACGAAGCCCTCATCCATGGGCTACGAGTGGCAATTACCCTCGGAATCAAGCGTTTACTTGTATACGGCGATTCGATAGTAGTCATCAATCAAGTCAACAAAGATTGGAACTGTACCAAAGAAAACATGGGCACTTACAGTGCTGAAATACGAAAGCTCGAAAAACATTTTTAAGGATTAGAAATTCTACATGTCCTGCGCGATTCTAATATTGCGGCAAACGTCCTCGCCAAGCTCGGATCGGACAGGGCGAAGGTCCCACCCGGTGTATTCATAGAGGAGTTATCAGCTCCCTGTATCAAACAACCCGGTGAGATAACCCCTGAAATCTCAGCTAAAGGCACCTAGATTTTGGTAATCACCACCTCATGGACCCAAGTTTTTATTGATTATATCAAAGAGAATAAGTTGCCAGCAGATAAAGAGGAAGCTACCTGAGTTGTTCGTAGAAGCAAGAACTACATCCTAGTAGGGGACAAGCTCTACAGAAGAGCCGCGTCATCAGGAGTACTCCTAAAATGTGTCTCATTTGAAGAGGGCAAAGAGATCCTAGACGAAATACACTCAGGTTGCTGTGGAAATCATGCCGCCTCAAGAACACTGGTCGGCAAGGCATTCCGCACTGGGTTCTACTGGCCAACCGCTTTGAAAGACGCAGAAGAACTTGTCAGAAAATGCAAAGGTTGTCAAATGTTCGCAAGACAAGCTCATGTGCCAGCACACAATCTCATCTACATCCCACCCGCTTGGCCCTTCTCCTACTGGGGGCTGGATCAAGTAGGACCTCTCAAGAAAGCAAAAGGCGGTTTCGAGTACATCTTCATAGCAATTGACAAGTTCACCAAGTGGATTGAATACAAACCACTCGCAAAAATACAGTGCAGGGAAAGCAGCCGAGTTCATCCAAGACATTATGCACTACTTCGGCATGCCCAATCGAATCATCACAGATTTGGGTTCTCCCTTCACAGCCACAGAATTCTAAAGTTGGGCACAGGAATGCAGCTTCAGCATAGATTACACATCAGTCGCACATCTAGAGGCCAACGGACAGGTAGAAAGGGCTAATGGACTCATACTAGCCGGATTAAAACCAAGATTGTATGAAGAACTAGTGGACTATGGATCAAAATGGATTGAAGAATTACCCAAGGTCGTATGGGGGCTACGAACTCAAATAAGCAGAGCCACCGGATACACACCTTTCTTCCTAGTTTACGGATCAGAAGCCGTACTACCTACCGACTTGATCTGGACGTCACCAAGGATAGAACAATATGACGAAGGAGAAGCAGAACACACCCGAAGATTAGAACTCGACAGTAAAGAAGAAGTCAGAGTAAACGCCACCCTTCAATCAGCAAGATACCTCCAAGGATTAAGACGCCACTACAACAAGAATACCCAGCCTCGATCACTACAAGTCGAAGACCTAGTACTAAGAAGAATACAAAAAACTGATGGACGCCATAAACTACTCAGTCCATGGGAAGGTCCTTTTATTGTCACAAAAGTCACCAGACCAGGCACGTACAAGTTGATAACTGAAGATGGAAAAGAAGTCAACAATACATGGCACATCAGCCAACTAAGAAGATTCTACGCATGAAAACAACTCAAGGAAGAATATATATATACAAGCCACAAGAGATCAACGTTCATGATCAATAAAGATGGTGCTCCTCGACAACATATGTACTATTATGACTTATCAATGTTCATGATCAATAAAGATGTTGTTTTCAACGAGCATTCGGTAGAGAGCAAAAGAGCTAAAAAGATGCTTGAGCCAGCCGATGAGGGTAGCTAACAAGCTAACACCAACCACAAAAAAGCAAAATGGTGAAAATATGCCCGAGCATACCGGCCAAGAGCAAAAAGAGTGAAAATATGCTTGAGCCCTTGATGATGAGGGTAGCTAATAAGCTAACACCAACCAAAAAGCAAAATGGTTGAAAATACGCTGAGCATACGGTAGAGAGCAAAAAGCTAAAAAGATGCTTGAGCCACCGATGAGGGTAGCTAACAAGCTAACACCAACCAAAAAGCAAAATGGTGAAAAATCGCTTTGAGCATACCGGTAGAGAGCAAAAAGAGCTGAAAAGATGCTTGAGCACATTAATGAGGGTAGCTAATAAGCTAACACCAACCAAAAAAGCAAAATGGTGAAAATATGCTGAGCATATACGTAGAGAGCAAAAGGGTGAAAAGATGCTTGAGCCACTGATGAGGGTAGTAGCTAATAAGCTAACACCAGACCAAAAAGCAAAATGGTTTGAAAATCGCTTTGAGCATACCGGTAGAGAGCAAAAGAGTGAAAAGATGCTTGAGCCACCCGATGAGGGTAGCTAACAAGCTAACACCAACCAAAAAGCAAAATGGTTTGAAAATCGCTTTGAGCATACCAATTTGAGAGCAAAAGAGTGAAAAAGATGCTTGAGCACACCAATGAGGGTAGCTAATAAGCTAACACCCAAACCAAAAAGCAAAATGGTTGAAAATATGCACGAGCATCTTGGTAGAGAGCAAAAGAGCTGAAAAGATGCTTGAGCCCACCGATGAGGGTACCTAATAAGCTAACACCCGAACAAAAAAGCAAAATGACTGAAACTATGCCTGAGCATAAATTAGAGCAATTTCAAGATAAGACCCTCCGGCTCCTTGTTCCAAATAGCAAGAGGCTCGGGGGCTACACTCATATGGATGTACTTTTCTCTTCGAAAAAGCGCACATCACTCAAAAGATCCCAAGAAGCGCTACACGGTTTCGCTAGCACTCAGACGACACTTGTACCTACTCGGTAGGACCTGAAGGAACAAGACGAGGCTTCCAGAACTCAACCATGAAGTGCTCGGGGGCTTATCGATCCTAGGATGTTTTTGCAACCAGGGAAAGGACCAGATGCTGACCCCATCTCGAGTTAAGCGAAAAAGCTGAAAAGAAGAAACTGAAGATACTTGAGATTGCCGGTCCTAAGTCTTGTCAGTACTAACAAGAACACAAAGTTTGTCAAGACAACGATCTATACTGAGTTGTTTACAAGTCACAAACGAAAGCCAGACAAGCACTCAACCAATCAAGAAAGCCTGTCAAGACAACGATCTACATATACCGAGTTGTTTACACGGCACAAACGAAAGCCAGAAAAGCACTCGATAGATCAAGAAAGTTTGTCAAGACAACGATCTACCTAAACCGGGTTGTTTACAAGATGAAGAAATATAGGCAAAGAAGACATCAACTAAAAATAAAGAATCTTCATTCAATCTTCATTCAAGAAGAAGTATAGTGTTCTATTACAAAAGCTGGAGTATAAAGGTCAATTACATCAAGCATTGTCATCGGGGAGAAGAAATATCAATGTTAAGATTATCAACAATCCTCCTAGCTAAATCTTCAACCTCGAGGCTCCACCTTCTCAACAAAGATCTAGATATTCTTGACTATCGGCTTCATCAACAACCTTGGACAAAGGAAACTCGGAGAAAGAACCCGGACACAGGCAAGAACATTTCGGTACATAGTTGGGCACACCTCTTCACAAACTCCTGAAACGGGTCAACACTTGTGGAATAAACCGAGCCCAAGATTGACCATCATCCGTGAAGTCCAAGAAGACCGACTCTTGATCGAAAGGATTTCCACAAAGCATTCTAGTTCTCAGTAGCCATCGCCAACTTACCAGTCAAGTCTTCAATAGTCTTTTGGACCTGCACAAGATCCCTATCAGCTCCACGCCTAATCAACTTGGCAAGCGTGAGTTCTTCTTCGGTATGATAATTACCTCCTCAAATTGTTGTGACTATTGCGAACAGATTATCTTCATTTACTCAACCCTCGAGAGCTTACGCTTTTCAACTCAGAGAGCTAGAACAAGCACCAAAAAAGAAGTCAGCAGAAAGGGAAATCAGAATACAAAAGGAAACAAGAAGAACCCGTAATACCATTGCACTCATTCTTCATGGCCTCCACCGCAGCATCCCTCCACTTCTCTGCCTCTACAACCCGAGCACGAAGAGTCTTTTCCTCCTTTTGGTGCATTTGACGCTTAGTCTCCATCTCGGCCCGACAGAGATCAAGCTCTGCTTTCAGGGAACTTACCTTAGAAGACAACTTTTTCTCGGTTTTAGACAAGAAAAAGAAGCCGGTATGATCCCGAGAAAAAGACTGAACAAAGAGAGAGAGAGAGAGAGAGAGAGAAAAAAAGGGCATAAGAACAAGACAAAGACGAACATCCAAAGAAAGAACTTCAGAAAAACTTACCTGGAGCTTTTCCCCAAAAGAAGTTGCAAGGGTTCCCCAGGCAGCAGTCGGCTCTAACAAATGATGAGTGGCATTGAACTGCTGCAACACATCATCATCCAAGTGTCGAGCACCGGTACCAAGAGGAGCAGAGGGAGAAGCCGCCCGATGCGAAAAAGGCAAGGCCAGGGCCATATCCTGGGAAGCCCCGGCTACCTCCTCAGAAGAACCCACCGCCGTAGCCACGGTCACTTTCGGAGCCACCGAGTCAGCAGCAGCTTGATCATCAGGGAACCCGGTCTCCCTCACAGCCACCTCACCGACCGTACATGCCAAGTCCCCAGACTCAGCACACAGAGGCGCATCAGAGGACTGACAAGAAGTCGGCGGAGGGTTAAGGGAAGGAGAGGGTCTGCAAGATGATAAAAAAAACTCGACGATAAGAATATGAGTCAGGAAAAAGGAAAACAGAAGCAAAGAAACATAACGAGGAATCACTCACTCAGCTATCTTCTTCTTCATGAAACCAAAAGAAGACCTTACAGGAGGAACTATGGCAGCAAAAACATCACCGTCGCTCTGCGACAGGAGTGGCGTGGCCGGTACCAGAACCCCAAAAGAACTCAAGTTCGACGGCCGCTTACTACAAGAGGACAAGTCCAAAATTAGAACAAGAAGAGGTGTTCAACAACAGAAAAATAGAAAAACAACTCACCGGCGCAGGACAAGGGGCGCATCATCGTCCTCATCTTCCTCACTCTCAAGCAAGGCAGCCATAGCGCCATCTAAAAAAGGACAAAAGTACTTGGTTAAAGGCACAGACAAACCACAAAAAGACAAAACATATTAATATGCTCACCTAGGAGCACACTACCTACAACTGGAGTACCTAGACGAGTACTCGACTGGCGAGACTTCTTGGCAGCAGACAAACCAGAAGAACTTTCAGCTCGCCCCCTTTGACCGACACTACGAGGACCTCGAGGAACTAGACGAGGAACATACTCCACATATACATTAGAAACCATGGAAGAAACACCAGGAAACATTGTGGTGGTTTGAAACTTACTGGTTAAAGAAGCCCCAGCAAGACTATCCCCAGTCCCCACAATGGTAGGGCAGTCACCAAGGGGGATCGGATCAACAAAGTTACGCCCCAATTCCTATAAAAGAGTAAAACAACCAAGCAAGAAAGATTAAGCAAGAAGTAGAGACAACAAAGGAAAAACAAAAAGTACCCGCATAAGAAAAAATAACTCACAGCAGGAGGCGGGTTGTTAGCACAATACTTTGCGACAGCATGCGGCACGACGCTTACTCCTTTCAGCATCTTCTGAAGGCGCTCGAGTACCTCCTCATCAATCAACTCAAGGGCAGGGACCATACGAGAAGGATCCTCAGCCCCAGAGTACTCGAATCCAAAATTCTCTCGCTCCTTCAGAGGCTGAACACGGCGACGAAGAAAACTACAGACGATACCGAAGCCGGTCAAGCCCTGCTGTTTCAGAGTACATATCCTCTCAAGAAACGGCTTGATCGCTTGGCTCTCATCCGTCATCAGAGGGTTCTTTTCCCATCGGTCATTAACCAAGGGACCAGATCCAGAATGAACGGAAAGAGGAGGAATCAAATTGGTGGCATAAAACTAGTCGGCACACCAATCCCTCACAGAATCAACTAGGTCATAGTCAAAGAATTTGCTCTTAAGACCCCGGCGAAACTGAATCCCGCAGCCACCAAGAACATTGGTGTCATCGCGGTGGGGTTGTGGCTTCAGACGAAAGAAGTAACGAAAGAGAGAAAGAGAAGGAGGAATTCCAAGAAAAGTTTCACAAAGATGAACGAAAACAGAAAGATGAAGGACAGCATTGGGAGCAAGATGGTTCAGGCTAATCCCAAAATAGCTGAGAAATCGGTGAAGAAAAGCAGAAGCAGGAAGGCAGAGTCCGGCATGGATAAAGGAGATGAAAAGAATAATCTCACCAGGACATGGAGTAGAGACCCGATGCTCGCCTGGAGCTCTCCAATCAGCAATATCCTTGCTCTGGATCAGACCATCACTGACAAGCTCGCGCAACTGATCCTCAGTTGTAGTCGGAGCCGGCCAGATCTTTTGAGTAGCCCTCATGGTCATGAATTCTTGATTTTCAATCACGGAAAGCGAGGCCTCCTCGTCCACAAAGGCTGCCTAGGACTTGCTCGCTAATTTCTTCCTACCCATATACTAGCGAAAGCAATAAAAGCACTAAGGAAAGGTGATGCTCAGGTGGCGGCGCTCAGATGACGGTGACAATGGTGGCGGCGGAGTTTTGAAGACTAGGGTTTCAAGGCAAAAGCAGGGCAGTAAAGAAAAAAGAAGAAGAAATGCCCTTAAATAGATTTTATAGCAGTAAAACGTGGCCCACCTGGCCCGTTTAAACACGGCATGAGAGCGCAACGGTCCATTTACTAACATAGCTAAAATGACGGACGACACAAATCCACACAACGGTATAGTTCAACGGGCAGATTCCAGACTTATCCATCCAGCACCACGGCGGAGTTATCATATTGCTACAAAAAGAACTCATCAACCATGAAGCAACGAAGGGTTACCTCACAAGGAACACAACAACCTGGTCCTTATAGAAAGAACTCGGAACTCTCATAAATAACCGGGACATCAGTAGAATAAAGAATGACAACTCCGAAGACAAGATTCTTTCTATTATAAATGGTTTCAAAAAATAGAAGATTACACATCTTACAAGACCCAACGAACTCGGTACTATGACAAGCAAGGTAGCAAAGAGGAACCCAGACACAGCTAGGCTCTAGAACGACTATGTGTTCCAAATTGCTACTCGGTAGAATAAACCACACTCGGCTACACTGTTTTCTTCAAAGGACGGACGCAGTGCATCCAAGGTAGAAATCAGCAGCACGGTGGGACAACATGGAGCAGAGAAGGCCGGCAGGCATCTATCTACCCAAGTCCGATGTGATGCTGGATATGGTGTTGATCTGCACCGGACAGTCTTAGGGCAGGCAACGAGGATCAACCCAGAACTGCCAGATGAAGGAACGTATCCCACATCACAAGACTCTCTCCGACTACCGCCACGTACTTCCAAGTACAATGCTGCTGCAGGATTAGTCTATTTCTAATCCCTATCACAAGACTCCCTCCAGCTACGACAAGATACATAAGAACTGCAAAATACGCCTGGGGGCTGCTCTACTTCACAAACTACCATATTCATGACTACGGAGATTTCAGACCACGCAACAAAATGCTCGATGAATCAAAACATCATACAAGGAGGATATTTATAGACCAAAGAAGCGGTGCACATGGACCAGGAGCACCAACGGAACAAACCTAACAAAGGACACAGTGAAAAGACAGAATTCAATGAAAGAGGACTCAGGCGTGAAGGAGCAGTACTCAAGAACAAGCATATTCGAAAGAATATAACAACACTGTACAACTTGTGAACAAATAGCATTTACTATCAACCACCACCATACAACTACATCTGACAACAGCAAACTACCAGAGAACATGCCAAGATCCTGTATCCGAGTTCTTTTCGGATAAAAGAACCTAGGTATATGCTCGGGGCTGCAATAAGAAAGGCTTTCAGTCATTTGAACAACTCAGATTCAAGACGGGGCTGCAACAGAAGAGGTTTTCAGTAACTTGAACAACTCAGAATCAAGACCCTCTAACTTTTTGTTCCAAATAGCAAGAGGCTCGGGGGCTACACTCAGTGAGTGCACTTTTTTCTTCAAAAAAAACACACATCACTCAGAAGACTTCTTCAAGACAGACCACTTCAAGGCCTTAAGACCAAAAGAACCCGGACCTAGCCATATCCAAGCTCTTTTTTGATAAAGAACCCGGGTATAGGCTCAGGAGCCCTTCGACGAAGAATCAGAGCGATTTTAAGAGAAGACCCTCCAGCTCCTTGTTCCAAATAGCAAGAGGCTCGGGGGCTACACCCAAATGGGAGTACTTTTTTCTTCAAAAAGGTACACACCACGCGAAGATCTCACGAAGCGCTGCACGGTTTCGCTCAAGAAAGCACTCGGACGATGTTTGTTCCTGCTCGGCAAGATCAGAAGGAACAAGAAGAGGCTTCTAGAGCTCAACCATGAAGTGCTCGGGGGCTTGTCGGTGTGGGACCCACAGGATACCCCACAAGGAAGGGAGAAGATCTAGTCTAACTAGGTTTCTTCCCATGTAATCTTAGTAGTAGTATTATTCTGTAATCCTACTAGGAACTCACATTGTAAACCGACTAGGACTTTGGCCTCCTGACTATATAAAGGAGGGCAGGGTTCCTAGAGAAAGGACTTTGAACAACACACAATCAATCCAACGCAAGGCTAACGCCGACTGGACGTAGGGCTATTACTCGATCAACGATCGAGTGCTCGAACCAGGATAAATCGACTGTCTCTTGCGTTAACCGTCGAGTTCCGCATACGCTGAAGCCCGAACAAACTGCTCTGGGGACCCCCGTGGCAGGCTATCGGTGGTGAAACATCGACAGCTTCCACCTCGGACGAATGGAAATAAATTTAATTCACATGTGGTGCCTGTAAGTCCTTGCCCTCTCGATATGATATGAATGTAATCTTTTGATTTTGTTGTAACTAACCTGCACCGTGATTTGTAGAATGCAAGCGGACTTTGTGAGAAAGAGGCCAGCTCTGAAACACGGGTATATAGACCCTTCACCTATAGCATCAACAAATTTTAATTACCCTAAAGAATGGAAACTAGATTGCAAAGAACTAGGAGGTGGAAAGACACTTAAGAAGAAAGAGGACATTAGGAACAAGAAAATATTGGAAGAGTCCCTCAAGGTTGAGGCATACATTGCTCTATGTTTTAAAAATCTCCAACAACACGATAATATTTGGATACCATACCACTTCAAGTAAGTTCAACTGTATACTTAGCTTTGTTCAATATACTTTGTTCGATGCAAAAGAGCTTATGTGTTCCTTCTATAACTAAATTCATGCAGCGATCACTGGATTTGCATAGGCGTCTGGCTCTCACATAGCATGGCATGGGTCTTTGATTCAGTGGATTTCCCAATCGAGACATACAAAGACTTCATAGCGATTGTCAAGACGTATACATATCGACAATCCTCATTTTAGCTACTATGTTTGAATACATACTTGTAAGGTTCAATGTGGGATACTAACAAGTTGCATTTGCTAAAACCATTGGAACAGGGCATTCAAGCACTATGTCCAGGAACATAAGGGGAGGCATCATCCAAATAGTAAGGAAAAGTTGTATGTCAAAACTCTATGTACGGTAAGTGTCATTTACTTTGGTACTCCATATATTACGTGTCTGTCAATAGCATTACTTAACATCTCCATATGCAAAACACAGTGCCCCAAGCAGAAGCCTAGGAGTCTACATTGTGGATACTACACATGTATTATGATGAGTACCATTGGTGGCTACAACAGAAACCCCAATCTGGTAAGTTTGAACCTCTTCGCTCGTAGTATGAAAAGTTCGCATATGTTGTGATATAGTAAACCTAAACTTGTTCTCTTGTAGTTGGAGAAGGCTAAAGACACGAGAAGGAACCATACAAGGATGACGAGCTCTTAAAGATGGTCGGCGACCTTTGCAACTTCATAATGGACCAGATTGTGTACCATAAAGGCACTTACCATCATCTTTTTTCCGACTTAGGTCGCGTTTAGATGCCAAATTTTTTTGGTTTGGGTACTGTAGCCCGTTTGTTTGTATTTGTCAATTAGTGTCTAATTATGGACTAATTAGGTTCGAAAGTTTCGTTTCACGATTTCACACCCAACTGTGCAATTAGTTTTTTTCGTCTACATTTAGTACTCCATGCATGTGCCGCAAGATTCGATGTGATGGGTACTGCGCAAAATTTTTTGGAATCTAAACAGGCCCTTAGGTAGTAATCCTCTATACCAACACCTTCGTGAGACTGATAGGCTAGCCCTAGGTCGTTGATAACAATGTGGACTTGTGGTATGGTTTGGATCAGACTTTGGAACGGTTTGGACTTTGTTTTGCATGTGGACTTATGGATTTCTTAATGAACTATGTTATAATGATGGACTTCATAATGAACTATGTTGTAATAATGTACTTTTGTGAATTATGACTTGTGATGATGTTCTAAATAATGGTCTTGTGTTTGTGGATGTATATATGTATATTTATGGCGGTCATATTCGAATTTAAATTATATATATATATATATATATATGTATATATATATGTATATATATATATATATATATGGTCAGATTTGAATTTGAATTTTTTTTTCTGAAAAATCCACTGTAGGGGCGGTTCTTTATTGAACCGCCCTTACAAATACACACAGTAGGGGCGGCCGGTGATATAGCCGCCCTTACAGAAATCCACTACAGGGACGGCTGATATTACCAGCCACCCCTATAGAGGGCACTATAGGGGCGGCTGAAAACACCAGCCGCCCCTATAGAGGGCACTGCAGGGACGGTCAGAAAACTGCCCCTACAGAAGCTCTAGAACTATCTCTGATACTGTAGGGACGGTCAGGAAATCGCCCCTAAAAAACTCTAGAACAGTTAACTTGTGTAGCAGTGCTGGCACAAGACAATCACCACTCACTGCACACTAGTCTTCTCTCCGCCTCTCGGTTTTATTATGAACTTCCCTCTCTCCCATTCTATCGCGTCGTGTCTGAGATTATTGTTGTCTGATTAATAATAATAGCCTGTAGAAGAGTGCAGGCTGAGAGTTGAATTAGTACCACGCAGGAAACACATGTGCACGTGAACCGAAATAGGCGGCATCCAAAAAAGAATGAAAGCATAATGCTTTAATCTACCGGTGAAGGTCTGCATTAAATAGAATTAATTTTGCCTTGACTGTGAGCATTAAGCAGGTTTTTGACAGAGACCATTTGACATAGTCAGTGGCGCGGCCCGCCTATGAGAACATTTGTTGTTCTAGTGACTATAAGATTGAATAGTGACACGCATAAAAGCCTATCCACCTTTGTCGACGTCACAGGCTGTTCACCACCCCAGATCTTCCTATGACTGTCGGTTAAAAAACCCCTCACTGTCACATTTGACATAGACAGTGATGTGATGTGGTTTTCAGCGAATAAAAAACAGGCTGAAAAAATAGGAATTTTTTTTAAAAAATTACGAGAGAGGCTCCACCAGCTACACAGTCGCAAGTCGTAAGCCCCTTGACCTCCTGTTTCGCGTCTTTGGCCCCTAACCACATCACCTAAAAGTTGTTTGTGTTCAAATGAGATTTTCGTTCTAGTTTTTTCATATTCATCTGATTTTGAAATGAGTATTTAGGACCCTAAACGAATTCAAATGAAAAAGTTGTCAACTATAAAGTTTTATAAGGTTTTGAGGTCTACAACTTTCATTTTGGTAGTTTCTCCATCCGAGGTCGTTTACAAAATTTGAATTTTAAATTTGTGAAATTCAACTGTAGTTTTCCATGACAAGATGATTTCAAATCAAAAAGTTGTCAACTACAAAGTTTCATAAACTTTTGAGATCTACAACTTTTGTTTTTTCTGTTTGTCCATCCGAGGTCGTTTAAATAATTCAAATTTTAAATTTTTTGAAATTCAAATGTAGTTTTCCTTCACAAGATGATTACAAATTAAAAAGCTGTCAACTACAAAGTTTCATAACTTTTTGGGATCTACAACTTTCATTTTGGTAGTTTCTCCATCCGAGGTCATTTACAAAATTTCAATTTTAAATTTTAGAAATTCAAATATATTTTCCCCTTACAAGATGATTTCGAATAAAAAAGTTGTCAACTGCAGAGTTTCATAACTTTTTGAGATCTACAATTTTTATTTTGGTCATTTAATCATTTATTCATCCGACATAGTGATAGTAATATTGTTCACAAAATTTACATCTCTCATAAACTAATATGTAACATTTGTGAACAATGTTACTACTACTCGTCGGGTGAATAAATTTTGTGAACAATGTTACTATCACTTTATCGGATGAAGAAATGACCAAAATAAAAGTTGTAGATCTTAATAAGTTCTACCACTTCTATGTTCATGACTTTTTGAGATGAAATCATTTAGTGTTCTAAAATGATGTTTGAAGTTGCTATTGTTTAAAAATCAAAATTTAAATAGATAAAACAAAATCACATGAAAAGATGAATAAAATAATAGCTGTAAGAACACAATAAATTAATAGAGCATGGTTTTAGAAATTTTTAGAAAAAAAATCATCAAATTTGAAGTTACTATGACGGAGACAGACTAGTTACAAGTTTTAACCGGAGATTAAAAAGAGAAATCAGAGTTCTTCAACAATTTTAAATTTTAATTTCAAACAACATTTTGAAGTAGTAAATGATTTCAAATAAAAAAAGTTGTCAACTACAAAGTTACATAACTTTTAGAGATCTACAACTTTTGTTTTGGGCATTTCTCCATCCAAGGTCGTTTCGAAAACTCAAATTTTAAATTTTAGAAATCAAACGTAATTTTCGTTAGATAGATGATTTCAAATTAAAATATTTGGACATCCAAACGATCTCAAATTAAAAAGTTTGAAATATAAAGTTGTAGATCTCGTCGAGTCCTACAACTTTGATATAAAATTCGTCTTCATCGGACATCATATGAGAAACTTATGAAGTTTTCTTATAGCATATCACTGTCGGTTCAAGCCACGAACCGACAGTTATAGTATCAATGTCGGTTCCTGGTTAAAACTGGCAGTGATGACCCAATATCACTGCCGGTTCTTGGCTAAAACCAGTCGTGATATGAACCGACAGTGAAATCCCGAATATAAGTGTCGGTTGGTCATATCACTGCTAGTTTGATGGGCTATCACTGTCGGTTTCTTAAAATCCGACAGTGATGAGGCCGACAGCGATGTCCAATTCTATAGTAGTGTGTTGTGCATTTTCACCTAGTCAGTTTAAACTACTTATGCATCCTTTGTCCCACTCGTACCTAAGAACCACTCAAACTTCTCGGGTATATATATAGCCATCGCTGAGCAATGGTTAAGTTCAGGAATATAATAATGCTAAAGTTCCGATCCAGGTACACCATAATTTGATATTTGTTTATTCAGTAAACACTGCACGCTGCTCATTGACAACTTAACAATCTAAACATGCGATTATGCCCAACTTGCTGATAGTATATATAGTCATCTATCTCATCGCTTCGATTAGCAAACCATTATGGTTTTGGACATACATAAACGATTGTTTCTTGCTTTATTCCATTCCATTTCCTTCCATCTATCCTTTGTAATATGGCTGCTTGTTCAAGAATAACTGGAGTTTCTGATTTTCTGTGTACTACTGCAACTGCTCAATCAAGAGATGCACATTACATACAGAAGAATACAAGATAATGTGTTGAGCACAACATGGCTTGAAACACGTTGACAGAGTTCTAAGTCAATGACCAAAACTGTGATGCCGGATAAATACCTTAGGCTATCAAGCATGCATGCATCAAGACCGGTTGTCTGTAGCATAAGGATTAGTTACATGTAAACTAAAATCATCCATACTTTTTATGTGTCCGATCACATCATATGGGTCACTTTTCCATCTGGCTTATAATAATTGTGTACTGTTTATGTTTTCAATATATCGAGAACCAAACATTTTTCAACTATTTAATCCATTTGATTCAACCAGGCACATTACTGTCTAGACTGTTTTGTTCAATCTTTTACCCAATCTACTGCCAGGTCGGGCCTGGCTTATACAGGCACAATATTGTTTTCCCATTTCTCTTGGCCAATGAAGGTGGGCCTCATTGGCCCATGCCAGCCACTGCGTCACCACAAAGCTCAGTTACCGTCCCAACCACCCCTAAAAGGACAAAGTTACTATCCCAACAACATAGCCATGCAGCCGACGTGAATGTCGTGGTACCCCAGGCCCAACTGAAATCTCAACAAGCAACATAAAACCAAGTGCTCTCATGGACCACTCCCATTTTCGACCCTATAGTCATTTTCCAAATCAGTCGCCACAGCTCTGCCTCTGCCTTGTCTGTCTCTCCAAGCACGCTGCTACTGATGATTCAATTGCCTGCCAGAGTTCTAGTCGTTTCATTCATGCACTACGGGGGGCACTCGGCAAAACCACAAAAACACTCGGCAAACGGTTTACCAAGTGTAACACTCGGCAAACGTTACTCGGCGTAGGTTTTAACGACAAAGTTTGCCGAGTACCACAAAAACACTCGGCAAACATTTTTTTGAAAAAAATAAAAAAAACAATCACCCTGCTCCGCCGCCCATGCCACTACCTCCACCACCGCCCATGCCGCCGCCGACACCACCACAAAGCCACCACGCCGCCACGGGGAAGGAGGGGCCGCCGGGCGCGCCGCCGGGGAAGGAGGGGCCATGCCGCCGGGGAAGGAGGATCCCCGCCGCCAGGGAAGGAGGGCCGCCACGCCGCCCGGAAGGAGGAGGGTCATGCCACCCGGAGGAAGGAGGGGCCACGCCGCCGAAGGAAGGAGGCTGCCACGCGGATCCCGCCACGCCGCCCGGGAAGGGAGGCCGCCGGGATGCAGATCCCGCCGCCACGCCGCCGCGGGGGAGGGGCGCGCGGATCCGCGAGGGGAGGCGGGGGGCGGAGGCCGAGGAGGGGGGGGCGGAGCGGAGGGAGGCGGCGGAGGAGGAGGAGGCCAGGCGTGAGGAGGGGAGGGATCTTGCGGGAGGCGCGGCAGAGGAGGGAGGAGGAGGATGCGCCGGCGGGAGGAGAGGGGGCGCTAGGGTTAAGTACGATATTTTTTGTTTGCCGAGTGTCCCATGTTGGCGCACTAGGCAAAGTTTTTTTTTAATTTTTTTCTTCTCCTTTTTTTACCGAGTGTTATAGATCTAAGCACTCGGCAAAGTTTTTTTTTCATTTTTTTTCTTCTCCTTCTTTTCCAAAAAAAAGATTTTATTTATTTGCCGAGTGTTTTTTTAACACTCGGCAAACCCTCTCTTTGCCGAGTGTTTTTTTTGACACTCGGCAAACCCCCTATTTGCCGAGTGTTTTTAGCGCAGCACTCGGCAAAGAACTTATTCGCCGAGTGCCCGGGGGAATACACTCGGCAAACAAAAAAACACTCGGCAAATTTGAGGATTCCGGTAGTGATGTACTGATATTCACCGCACTCTTTCCCGAGGTAAAATTGATAGTAAAGGTTCTTAATTAAAGAAGAGACTCTGAAGTTTTTACAACAAAGGCATCTCAACAATACTGAAACGCATGCATGTGGAAACATTCAGAAACACGGTCTTTCCATACAATTCATTACTCTTTTTTACAAAGTGATTTGATGCAGTAATTATATTGATGTGAAAAGGTAACTTACATCCCTTGTTTCACAATATAGACCTTGAAAGCATAAATAAAAAATGTTGCACAGTACACATATCGTCTAGAAAATCATAAATAAAGTACTCTAGAAAACATTACACAAACAACACATATTCTGGAACGTTTAGAAGAGATGTGACATACTAACATAACCAATCCATTTACTACCACAAAACCATCAAATCACTATCGGTTTAAATCTACTTTCACTGACTGTTCAGAATCCAATTGATCTCTGGTGTGCTGCTGGACAAACGTACAGTTATACATAACCGGCACAGAAACCGATGATGACCAATGATCGGCAACCTCCTCGATCTTTGATTGTGGAATGACTGCATGGTGCTGAAACCATTATGACACTCCATGTGGAAATATCAAGCCGTCTGCTAGATTTGGATGAGCAAGGTTGCACTATAGACATAGAGTTCTCCATCCAAGCATTTAACAAAAAGGATTGATTATGAGTGTCACCTCCATTCCATATGCCTCCCATTTCTGCTCACATTGTGGTTCTTCAAAGAGGGACTAAACTTTTTCACATATGTTCCAGCTTAACACATGAGCTTGGGCAAACCTATCAGGCTTTGTGCCAGCTAGTTATATATATGCATCTGTTTTTTGAGGGAAATATAGATGCACCTTTTTCTGAGGCAAACATTGGCTTAATTTTAGATATTGACCTACAGAGTTGTTGAGGCTGGGCTCCCAATTTATATCACTACCGGAACCGTCAAATTTGCCGAGTGTTTTTATGTTTGCCGAGTATATTCCATCGGGCACTCGGTGAACAAGTTTTTTGCCGAGTGTTGCACTAAAAACACTCGGCAAAAAAAAAGCACTCGGCAAACAGGAGGTTTGTCGAGTGTCAAAAAAAACACTTGGCAAAGAGGGGGTTTGCCGAGTGTTTTCTTTTTTGCACTCGGCAAAGAAATAAAATCTTTTTTTCTGGGAAAGAAGGAGAAGAAAAAAAATAAAAAAAAAACTTGAGTGAGCGCCTAGATCTAGGACACTCGGCAAAGAAATAAAATCTTTTTTCTGAGAAAGAAGGAGAAGAAAAAATGAAAAAAAAACTTTGCCGAGTGCCCAAATCTAGGACACTCGGCAAAGAAATAAAATCTTTTTTTCTGGGAAAGAAGGAGAAGAAAAAAAATGAAAAAAAACTTTGCCGAGTGCCCAGATCTAGCACACTCGGCAAAGGACAAAATCCTATTTAATTCCCCCAGCTGCACCCTCCTCCCCTTCTTCTTCTCCTCCCGCCGCCTCCTCCTCCTCCCTCCTCCCTTTCCGGTGCCGGGCGCTCCCCTCCCTCCTCCTCCTCACGCACCCCTCCCCTCCCTCTCCGATGGCCTGCCCCCTCCCTCCATCCACCCCGCCCTCCCCTCCTCCCTCTCCGCCGCCTCCCTCTCCGCCGCACCCCCTCCCCTCCCTCTCCACCCCCCCCTCCCCTCCCTCTCCGGCTTGGCCCCGCCCTCCCCTCTCTAGATCCGGCGCCTCCCTCTCCTGGCCCTCCTCCCTCTCCAGATCCGGCGGCGACGGGCGTGGTGGTGGTGGCGGGAGTGGCTGTTGCGGCGGCCTGGGCGTGGTGGTGGTGCGGCGTGGTGGGGCGTGGTGGCGGCGCGGCGAGAGGGAGGAGAAGACGGCGGCTTGGTTTTTTTTTATTTTTTCTGAAAAATTGTTTGGCAAGTGTTTTTTGGGCACTCGGCAAGTCTTTGCAACGCGTGCCCGACAAAAAACACTCGGCAAAGTTAGTTTGCCGATAGAATTTTTACCGTTTGCCCTTTGCCGAGTGTTACATTCGGCAAAGGGTTTGCCGAGTGTTTTAGTGGCTTTGCTCCCGCTCCCGTAGTGTATCCAATTTTTATCGTCCTATGACTCACTAAAACATGAGACAGTAGTTATGATTTAGAGCACATTAACAAGAAAAGTTGTGGTGGGTTGAAAATTGGTGCACCGGACATTGCAAACCAGACTGCAGCAGCTGAGCTTGTCAAACACCGGATAGTCCGTACTATGCTAGCAGAGTGAAGACAGAGCACTGTTAAAAGTTCTGGAGGAAAAGAACGGAGAAACTACCGTCCAACGGTCACAAGAAAAATCCAAACATGAACAATTGAGACAAAACATGAACAAATAGGAACCGTGTCGAAAGATCAAGAATTTTAGATGAATCTCAGAAAATTTGAGAAAACCTAGAGAAGAGGGATTTTGGGAAAAAAACATGGATTTGATGTGCTCGTGAGGAGATTAAATAAATTGATGATTAGGCTACCTCCTCACTTGTCCTAGCACCGATGTCCCCCAAAAATCCGCACCAAAATCGCAGTTAAATAGCGAATAATGAAATGAGTACTAAATTTATGATACAAAATAAGTGACATTAAAAGATTATGATGTATATTTTCATAGTAAACCTAGTTGGAAACATAAATATAATACTATTCACTAAATTAAGCTAGTTTGACATGCACAGACCCCACGATTGCTCAGATGTCATGACTCACAGATCATCTGAGATGGCCATGGACATGCAAGACACTGACCCTGCATGACCCATAATGCGTTGTAGCTGCAGGCGACGTAGGCATTTGATGGTAAGAAAACCTCAGCTGAAGACTAACTGCTCGTCTGCTCTGGCATGAGAAGCATATCACTACTACATCAATTTTAACAGAGGTGGGTAAAACAGATTAACCAAGGCGGGCATCACAACCGCCTCGGCCAAAAGGTCACGATAAATTAATGTTTTCCCGAGGCGGTTCGAATGACACCTCGATTAATCGAATAAAAAAAGAAAAAAAAAGAAAAAAAGCCCACAGCCCAAACCCGGGCCTGGGCCTAGATCTGCACTGTGCGCCGCCGCCGCCACCGGGGTTCCTCAATCTGCCACCGCGGGAGCTCGATCCAGCAACAGTGGCGGATCTGGCAAGCACGGGCACGAATCCGGCCACCAGCGGCGGATCCAGCCACACCATAGTCACGGATCTGGCCACTAGTGGCGGATCCGGCCACCACGGTAGCCGGAGGAGGAGATGGGGGAGGAGGGCGCGCCGCCGCAGGTGTGGAGCTCGGGGGTGGAGCGCGCCACCATCGGGGAAGGAGCCAGCACCACCAGTGAAGGAGCGCACTGCCGCCTCGGCCAGGCCGCCGCGCCCGTGAGGCCGTGCCACCGGGCCGCCAGGTTGCCGTGCCAGGGAGCTCCTCCAAATCCACTGTTGGTGAGGGGAGAGGGAGGCATGGGAGAGTGGGGGAAAAGAGAGAGGAGGGGGCGCTCGGGTGCGGTGTGTTGCGGAGAGGGAGGCACGGGAGAGTGGGTAAAGGAGAGAGGAGGGGGCGCTCGACTGCTATGTGAGGGAGGTGAGTAAACCCTATCTCCCTGCTCTGTATATATATAAACCCGATAGTTGATTGGATATGGGCTTTTTGCTGGGCCACGGGAATATTAACCGAGGCGGGCCTCTTATAAAGCCCACGTCGGTTTAACCACCTCGGTAAATCGATTTTGCGAGGCGGTTGACTATGACGGTCTCGGTTAATAAAAATTAACCGCCTCGGTTAATCTCAGGCATTAACCGAGGCGGTTTAAAAGCCCACCCGCCTCCGAGGTCATTTTCCAAACGCCTCGCATAAGTTATTCTGTAGTAGTGATGTATAATAGACGAAATAATGATGATACTGCATAAATCTCTGAAATGTCCGGCCTTGCCAGATCCATTGTCATCGGTGGCCCTGGCAGTAGGGTAGCTCTAGTAAAACTCTTCTTTCCCTGAGAAAGTGCAAATTTCTCATAAAGTATAAGAACAGAGTTACATGGTGATCAAGTCACGGCTCTGTCCCAGTCACCAGAACATCTTGACCATCTTCTTGTCTCGTGTGTTCAGCAGAGAACAACTAATGGTTCAGAGTCCTCATGTGCTTAGGGTGGTTTTGTGGCAAGAAGGCCGCGCCATTGTTCAGATGCACACGACTTCCTCAGGTTTGCAAAAGAAGGCCTGTGATGATGCTAGGCTGGGCTGCTACTTCTTGTGTCGGATCGTGTCAATGGCAGTAGTGGCCATTCTGTGGTTTGCATTGGACCGGTGTTGTAGTCTCAAATTGTTATAGTGATACACTGTTCCTCAGCAAAGGAAATAGGGACAGAATTCCATCGCACCTGATAATGGAGGGCCGGTTCTATTCTTGGCACCTCCCAACCCTACGAAAGGGAACAATGATTCTTCTGGTTTTTGCACCACATTTGTGTCTCTCATCCCTCTCTCTGTGCTAGCCAAATTATCTCTGCGCAATTTGTATGTGGATCCTCCTACACCATCACCATATAGCGAACCCATTGAAGGAAACAATAGAAAAGAGGGGTTTGCCTGCTTTTATTTCCAGAGGCAGTCCATATATAAAGAGCGTCTGCCTCAGCTATACACACCAGTAGCCCCTATTGTATGGCATTATCTCACCTCAATTAGAAGGCAACAGGCTTATGCGGCAGCAGCTAAAAATGTCATTTTTCCTTAAGCATTTGCATGGGGCAATAAGCTATACAAAGGGGCAGTTCTGTCAGACAAGCACTTCTCAAAATTCAATTTCAAATGGTTATTTTGTTAAATGAACACCTTTAGAAAAAAATTAATGCACAACTAAACCATAATTTTCATATGATCCTCGGAGAAAACTAACTTTATATCAAATTGTAAACCTCGATAAGATATAAAAACTTTCTAGTAGAAAACTTTTCATTTGATATCGTTTAGGTTACAAAATATTTTTAAAAGGTCTCCAGTTTTGGAACTAAATTATTTTAAATTTGAACAACCTCACAGCGACATGCCCTGTAATGATGTTGTAATACTCAATGAAATCTACATCATAGTAGTTGATAATATTTTCATTTAACAATTTTTGGAGTTTGGGGTCACAAATCGGAAATATAAACATTGAAGATGTGAAATGAAAATAATAATATCGATCATGAAGTCAAGGAGCGGTATGAGATGGTAAGGACGCTATGTGTAGGAAAGAGAGCCGTTAACTTTGAATTATAGAAAATGTGCAGATTTGTATTTTTCTTGAAAAATCTAGTGACTTTATGACTTAACACGTACGACCCCAAGTGTTGCTTGGTGGGTCGGCTTGCAAAAGAAAAATTATTTATTTGATCCATTGTTTTGCAGCCATATTATTTCTACAAGTGGTTCACTTCAGTTGACCATTCCTGTACATCATTTCCAGAGGTGATTCCTTGGCTTCCTCTGAAAGTTGCTAATTTCTTGAGGCATTTAGTCAGAGGTCGGAAGCAACTCCCTCCGATCCATTCTATGTTATCTGCCTTAAAAACGCCTTTTGTTGTAGTGAAATCATATAGCATAGTTATTATGATATTTGAATAATTCATCAACTTTTCTAGATATTACAAAGATCAGGCAGGTCCGTAACTTGTATGAGTTTCATTAAGATGGAAATATTTTAGCACAATTTTGCCACCAATAACCTAATTTCTTCACACAATATGCTTTTCGCAGCGTACTTAATTTCCGAATATATGTGAAACAATCATAAAGGGTGTACCAGTGCAGAGAGCTCCCACTCTGTGCGGGGTCTGGGGAAGAGTGTTAGTGGCAAGCCTTACCCTAGCCTGTGCAATGCGAGGAGACCACGACTCGAACCCGGAACCTTCCGATCACAAGCGGTAAGACTCTACCACTTGCACCAGGGCCGCCCTTCGTATGTGAAACAATCATACTTGTGAAAAAATATAGAGAAAGAGATATCAAAACAAATAATACAACTAGGCAGTGATACTATTACTCTCGATGGCTATATTATCACTCCGTGCTCCAATTTTTACTGTTTGTTCTTGTTAAGATCTGGTGTAGTGATACCTTGTCACTACCTATTTCGAAGAAATAGAGAGAGGGACGACACAGGCGGCAGTGCTAGTTGCTTTTTTGAAGAAACTGAATATCTATAATGGAAATGGAAATTTAATAATCCATCAACATGTTCATGCACCGTGTTTATCGATTCTGCGCTTCTTGCAAGAAGCATACACAAATCCAGACATCTTTATTTCTTCCCCAAGTGTGCTGAGTATTGATGTTCGCCATACCTACTCTGTTTCGATCCCAGGCCTACTAAAAAGTATAGTCTCGCAACTAAATATGGAACATGTGCATTTTCTAGTCAAACACGTTCAAAAAAGCATATCAACACTACTAATAAAACACATGTATGTGCAATCATTTAAATTTATAAAAGTGAAAGATTAGCGCTGGACAGGATCAGCAATTCATGTATAATTCTTGGTTTCATGGAGGGGTTCCAAACCCTAATTATATTGATGTGAAAAGGAAGCACTTATATCCTAGGTTCTACGATAGAGTCCTTGGAGACACAGATATATGAAACTAGTTCAATTCCCTGTGCGTTGCATATCATGTTTTTCAATAGAGTCTGGACGCTTCGTAAAGATCCAGCAGCTGGAGTCTGTCAACCTGTCTGGGCGCTTGGTAATTGCGGTTTATGGTGTGTCAATGCTCCAGGGCAAATCACTGTCCTCGCATGCTTTGATGTGTACTATTCCTTGTGCCTCCCAAATTCCTATTTGAAGCAGCTGCCTTTTTTTCTTTTTTTTTGCGTTGCCATGTCCTTCAGGAAGTGGCACACCCACAACTTCCTCTCCTCTTGTTCCCAGACCAATTATACAGGGAATTTAAAAAAATAAAATAGGAAGACTCCTGATTGCACACGGCCAGTGAGCGACTGAGGGGGCAAATTTGCCTTAAGCATTATCGAAAAGCATCCTGAGTGCACACACTGCTGTACTCGTAACTCCTTTAAATAAGCATAAATAATGAAACCACAATCAGCTGTCTTCAATTCCGCACAGAACAGAGCCCCATTTTCTGATATAAGAAACAAAACTTATTTCAATCCGATTGTGTTGCATCGCATCGCATGAATGTTCGTCCACCTTAGAAATATAGTAGGTTCTAGGTCGGATATCCTGACTCAAAGATCATCTGAGATGGGCATGGACATGCAAGACACCAACCCTGCATCACTAATCATGCATTGAAGCAGGAGAAATTGGCATTTGAGGGTAAGGAATCCACAGCTGAAGACTACCAGCTGCTTATGCACCATGAGGAGCATATATAATAGAGGAGGACATGCTGGTGTCGCATACATCTCTGGAGTGCCCAGCAATGGCAATATCAGATCCTCTCCTGATGGTGCTGTGGTTATCCAGATGTAGGCAACTTCTGCCGGATGACAAAAAGTGCTCAAGTTACCCAAAGAAGACTTGTGAAATGCGATGCCAAGCTTGGCAGCTACTTCTTGAATTTTAGTTTTTTTAGTATTTTCTCACTCGTTACTTCTCTTTCTGTGGTTTGCATTGGGCTGGTGTCACGGTCATCAACGCCGGCCATCTAGCTCCGCCTCGTCCCCAGTTCAACCAAGCAGCGCATCGACATCGCCGTGAGCTGCTAATGCAGCCTGAGCCCTTAGACTAACCTATACCATGTTATATCTGCCGGAGCACCGCTGTGCCGCCGATCTGTGTCCGCTGCACCACCATGGTTGTGGTCGAGCTCAAGTCTGACTTTAACTCGTTCATCTCTACAGTGTACTTGATCAGGTGTGCTCTGACCATGCTTCGCCATCTCGAGCTGCAGGGGATCGCCGGCGTGCTCAGCTCTCCTCCCTGCTCCTTCCTGCTCTCGTCTTCGGCCTCCTATTCTCTGGCTTGTGCTTCTCTGTGAACAGTGGTGAGCTTGTGTGAAACTGTGATGAAGTTGCTTGTGTGAAACTTGCAATGTGAACTAAGTCTACTGAAAAAATGTGATTTTTATTACTAAAGCATTGATGAATTTGGTTATACTCTTCCATTTTCACTCCAGCCATTGACAAACCAGCAACAATATATACACACACACACACACACAGATAGATGCATTTCCAGCTAAAGTATGTGACAGAGTTTGCATCACAGAGTTTTACTACTTCATCACAGTAATTACATCATCACAAAAAGTTACGTCATCACATAGTTTACATTCACATAGTTTCATCAGCAAAAGTTAACACAACATCACATCATTATTAGTTGTTCACCGACGGTGGAGGCATGGCGCCCTGCAACTTGCTCTGGAGGTCATGCACATTCTGAACCATGGACACCAGAATCATAGCAAATTAGAAATATAAAACATCTAGCTGCTGCTAACAATGCACATAAAGACTTAGAGCTGCCCCAATGACATGAAACCCAATCTACTCAAATCACAATGCTGAAATATTGAAGTGGCACCATCAAAATTATTCACAAGATTAAAATCATTGATCTATGATAAACATCTAGATAAAGCAATCTACTCAAATCACAATGCTGCTGCAAAATACAATATATGACAGTTTGCATTGCTTGTATAAAAACTTGAGTTGCATCTATATTTATTCTACACTAAGTTGTTTTCTCTGCTCCATCTGGGTCCGGGATGAGAGAATGGCATGAGCCAAATTACAGCGTCGTTGTGAGGCATCGAACTCCCGATAGATGTTGGAACTCTCGACTCATGTCGGAACTCCCAACCCTCAATATATTTGAAAACAACGGTAACTAAGTTAAAGTATGTGAGGTGTCGGAACTCTCGTCTCACGTCAGAACTCCCGACCCTCAAGGCATTTGAAAACTAGCCGTTGGCCTCTGTTCATCCATACCACACACTCACTAAGAGAGGGTTTGGGAGAGTTGGCAAGGCTCAAAAACGTGTATGTGTATCAGCAGAATCAGCAGCCTCCAAAGATGGAGGCTTGGGGGTATTTATAGTCCCCTTAGAAAAACTAGCCGTTTTATAGCCGTTGCCATACCGGACACGTCCGGTATGCAGGTATGACTTAAACTGCGCCAATGGTAACTGAGTTACAGTGTCGTTGTGAGGCATCGGAACTCCCGATAGATGTCGAAACTCCTGACTCACGTCGGAACTCCCGACCCTCAACATATTTGAAAACAACGGTAACTGAGTTAAAGTATGTGAGGTGTCAGAACTCCCGACCCTCAAGGCATATGAACTTCTCCAAGTCAGTTAAGCATGAGACATCAAAACTCACGACAATTGCCGGAACTCCCGACCATCGAACCTCCCGACTTACGTCAAAACTCCCGATGAATCAACCCAAGAACATCAAGAATTTTATCATGGCTGGGCACATACCGGACACGTCCGGTATCAATACCGGACACATCCGGTATTGCCAGACCAGCAAAAAACATGTTAGCTATTTTGTCTCTCAAACACTCTAAAACTCACATGGGTTGGCATGAGCACTTATGAATGATTATCTATCAACATGATGCATCCCTCTTAATAGTATGGCATACCTATTAAACTCAAGATCAAATGAAAAACGAATTTATACTGCTTGAGTTGATCTCTTTTGAATTGATGCCGTCGCTTTCAATCTTCATCAAGTAAGGTTGCCAATATGTTGATATTGATCTTTACACTTGAGCATAGCCATCTTGAGCACGTGACTTGATTCCATTCATCAAATATGAATAATCCCAAATGTATCAAGTCACTTCCATCAAACACTCCAATAGTGATTTGATCCTCCACATCAACATGACCATCATAGCTTGATTAGTACCTCAACTAAATGTAAGTACTTTCTTCTTCACCCTAGCTAGGTTCTTCGGCCACCAAGCCGTCACTTGCCCTTCACCCTTGCTTAGTACCTCAAAGCCTTTCCTTGCTATCTTCACCATCTCAAGCCAACAAGTCATATTTTGTGTTGAATCAACCATTCATTTGTATTGTTATCTATTTCATTTCAATTAAGCAAGCTTCAAATATGAGACCATTCTATATGCAATCCCTCATGTCTCATCAACTAATCTTTACCGTGCTTGCTTTCACATAGTACATGAAAATCCCACAATAAATAAGCATTTGCTTGAATTACATTTGCATTGTTGTTTTGTGTTTGAACTAGATTATTTCCAACAATATATCATTTTGGCTTTCACTAAATACCTGTGAGATAACCTATTACCTATCCACACTTAGCAAACAGGTTAGACCTTTAATCACATTGTCATTCAGTCATCCAAAACCCACTAAAGGGCTAGATGCACTTTCAATCTCCCCCTTTTTGGTGATTGATGATAACTTGATTAAAGCTTACAAAAGGATATAAACATTTAAGCTTTTGGGTTCAATGATTTATGAGAGGCTCCCCCTTAATATGTGCTTATGATTAGAATTCACAAAATGACCTCAAATGTCAATTGCACATACTAAAACATATAGGAGACTCTCCCTAAATCATTGCATCCGTGGGGTGCATGTGTGTGTGACAAAGTAAAACCGTGATGCATATGACAAGATATATCACACAAGAATAAATATAAAGGCATCACATCAAATATTTTTATTCTAGCATGTATAGTCCTTATGAAAATAAATACAACACATGTATGTCACACATAGCACTCATTACATATTTTCTCAAGTCCACAAGCCACTAATATATAAATAAAGATCATGTCTCAAGAGATACATAGATAAAGCATAAGTATAAATCTCATCTCTCACATGATACAATCTATCTTCAGGTACAAAGATAAGCAAATGAAACAAATATCCTGAAGCTTTAATCAGTCTCTCTCCCCCTTTGTCATCTATCGCCACAAAGGTCCAACAATGACATACTAAGAACAAAGGGGCTGCAAGCTGTCTCTGAAAGTTGTGATCACTCATCACAATCTTCATCTCCACCAACATCCTCATCATCTGAGCGTGGAGCACCAGCTGGACGAGAACCACCCGCACTAGTCAGGTCATAGCCACCAGACCCATAGTAACCGAAACCACTTGTGAGGTCACTCCACCAGTCTAAAGCATACTCGTCAGCAGCACTGGGATGTGGCTGAGAGTGAGTAGGCACCCGAGCCTGTAGTGGTAAAGTGTCAGGGTGCTCTGGTGCCTGCTGCTGCTGCTGCTCCTGTCACTGAAGAAACTCAGCAAACTCTGTGTCATACCTAGCCTGCTGCTGCTCCTCAGTCTCAGGCTCACTGGTTGCCTCATCTGATAGTGGAGACCTAGGAGGATCAAGCTCAAGTCTAGCAGCAATTTGCTTCAAAGTCCGAGTGTCCTTCCTCCTAACCTCCCTCTCCTTCTGCTGCCTAACCTGTATGTCCTTGCACATCCAACATATTACTAAAAGAAGAAGGAGGACTGTGGCAATGTGAAGAAGAACATGAAGGAGCATGTGGTAGAGGAGAAGCTCCTCCTGTTGCTGCACCACCTGTAGGTGCATCTGCCTCTGCTGCTACTGCTGCTCCTCCTAGTCCTGCTGGAGGTACCCCATTCTCAAGAAAGTCTGCAACAATCTTTAGGGCCCTGTGTACCTTGTCATACTCAAAGGTATGCCCTATGACCTGCTCAATCATGTGCATAATGTAGGGAGCAAAACCACAGCCCTTGAGGGGCCTCTCTCCGACACTCCTAATCTCGCACCATATGAAGTCAAAGACGCTAAATGGTCATGCATCAGGTGCCATCCTGTGGAGCAGGTTAATCTGCAATGTTTCCCTTATCTCCACCCTTGCAATCAATGGTCATCCTAAACATCTTATCCAGGTATCTGTAAGTAGGGTGAGGACCTAGAACCTTCCCCACTGCTCCTCTCTCACCCTCTGGTGGGTACATGTAGGCTAGCTGCTCTAGAGGGAGTACCTGCTCTGTATGGATCCTATCTCTCTGAAGATCCTCCTCTGAAAAACCAAGCAGGGCAGCGAAAGCATCATAGTCAACACTGTACCACTATCCCTCAAGCATCCAGTGCATGCGCTTTGCATCCTCCTCAACATACAGGGTGGCGTAGAACTGAGCTACCACCTCTGTGTTCCAGTCATGCTGGAACTCCATGATCTCATATACCCCTATATGTTGGCAAATGGCAATAGCGTGATCAATGGAGGCCTTCTGCAACTCTCTGGCATACTTCCAATCTATCCACTGAGATCTGGCTATCATAGGGTTCCTGATGAGAATAACACTAGAGTAGAAGTCCAAGTGAAAGGCTGTCTGGAAGCGGTGATCAAACTAAATCTTAGGTAAGCCTCTTGGATCTACTCTTCTTTCATCTCTGGCTCTCCTGGTCATGCCCTTTCCACGGTAGTCAACTCTGGAAACATAAGAGGGTACATTAGGCAGACGTGTCTCAAGAAGTCCATAATGCATACCCTGACCAGGCTGGTGCTGAAATGGAGGTACTGGCTGCTCTTCCTCAATCTCCTGCTCATCATCTAAGATGCCACCATCTGAACCTCTGTCAGTGCTCTTCCTCTTTCCGGTACTAGGCTCCACTCTATACTCCTCTATATCTATGTCAGAGGAAGAACTGTTGTCTCCCTCTCTGTACTATGGAGCACCCCTAGTAGCTCTGGAGAGTCCCCTGCTCCTGCTGACTATATCTGGGATGCATGTCTTGTCTTGCCTTCTTGTATTTCTCTAGTGTTGAATCATGCCTATGCTTGGACCTAGGCCCCTATCTTCCACTCATGGCTACTGCCCTGTATCCAAAGATTTGCAAGAAATTTTAGATACATGCCCAAACGATAGATTATTTTAGTTGAAAAATGGAAATAAGAATAATTATCCTATGCTTTGCAATCACCTCAACCAAACAAGGTCATAAGGCACAAAACACAATAGACAATTAAACTTAGTTCTAAAAATCAACCACTGAGAAGATTGAAACAAGGGAGCAAAACCTACTCTGCTGTCCCATACCGGACACATCCGGTATGAGAGGACAGCAACCCTAACCGGGGTCCTTCGCTCAATCTTCAACCAATCCAATCCAAACTCTAGGCATTGCTTCTAGACAAGTAATGTAGCATCTCTACCGAAGGGATTTTAAAATCATGCCCTAACCGCTTAGATCGGATGAGGTCTGAGATTAGGGTACCTTGAGAGAGTGAATGAAGATGAGATTCAAAATCCAAGTCCCAGATCCTTCAATCTTGATGTAAACCTTCTCCGATCCAATCTCCCTCATTCCCTTTTCACGGTGGAATCAAAATTGCCAATGAAGGTCGAGGAGAGGCGGCTGGGTTGGCTGGAAGAGAGGAAAAACTAACTTGGCTGAAGGGGTACGTTCGTTTTATAACCCCGCTCATACTGGACACGTCCAGTAGAAATACCGGACACGTCCAGTATATGCGGGCTGGCCTAAATTGTTCCAAAAGATGTTTTCTCTCTTCCAATCCCCTTCTCCGTTATTGCTCAGTCCAAAAAGGTATATAATATTTATCCAAACTGAGTATCATTACTTTTCTTATCCAATGCCAAGAGTATCACTTCTCTTTTCCAAATATTTGGCATATATAGATTTTGATTACTTGAGAGAGATACTGTGAGACATAGTAGATTGTGGACTTAAGAGAGCCATGTCAAGTGTGATTAGCCAATCAAGCAATTAAGGAGAGCTATAATCATCACACGACAAGGCTAGGTCACAAAGACCAAGATTCAAATAGTTTTTCAAATTCACACCACCTACATATGCTAGTTATGGGTTTTGAAAAAACATCTCTCCTATGTCACACAAATGCACACTCTAGCATATAAAGGGCCTTAGATGCACTTACAATGCATGTATGTAAATACATACCTTTGCCTTGAGCCCACAAGAATTCCACTAAGAAGATAAATAGCATGATAATCTTTATGTTGACCTTAATTGTCAAATAATCATGCTAGATATGAAATCAATTTTTCTTCCAAGGACTACAAGGAATGCTAGATAAATTTGTTAGTCCACAAAGGTGCAAAATAGAAACTGAGCTCCCCTAAATAAGTGCTTTAAGTAATTTGAATGACTTTCAACTAGCACTTTATTCTATTAAGAATTTGGGAGTCAATTTTCTATTTTGACCAACATGAAGTAATAATGCCATATTTAAATTTGAGTTCAAGAGATGCTCACAATCCAATTAGATTTGGTAAATTACAAGCTTTTCAGTGAATTAAGGATATATGAAAATATATGGATCAAAGACTCAGTTGCAATCCAATTAGCGTTCTATTTCCTGCAATACCGGACACGTCCGGTAGATATACCGGACACGTCCGGCATAAGCAGAACAAAAACATTTTCTTTCTGTCCCTGGCCATACCGGACATGTCCGATAGAAATATCGAACACGTCCGATAGGTGCAGGATAGAAACAAATAATCCGCAGCTTGTGATTCTTCGTTTAGCTCTAGTATTTATTATATACCTGCATCTCAACAAATATATTGCTCTACTAGAGAGCTATTAAAAGCACCACATGGCAAACATGATAAATTTCAAGTGAAATTAATTAGCCACTTTCAGTATTTCATAAATATACCTATTTGTGACCCATTGAGCACAAAACATACAAAGTGGCTATCCTGTAAGGTTTTAGGTACTTGTTATCAATGGTGAGGATGAAGTAGATGATATATTCATTAAATTATCTTTGGGTCAACCATATAGGAGATTATGATAAGAATTGGTTGATAGATTGAGTGAATATTTTCAATTTGCTTGCTCAACCACCCCGAAGCCTTCATCTCATCACCAAGTACCTACATCATTAACCTAAGGACACTTTGGTACCCAACTCTTGTTGGGTCCTTTTGGGTTAGTCAATAAATGCTTAGGTACCCAAGTGGCTTTAGTACTAGTTTGTGGTGAACACATCACCTTACTAGTGCTAACTCCATTTGTGGTCTTCCTAAGCATATCATTATAAACAAACGTGTTCGGCTTAGGAGTGTTACCATTTGGGCATTCATAGCTTAGATGCCCCTTTCTTCTACAAGCATATCATATGCGGCCTTTGTTTTCTCTATGCTTGTTTTGCTTGTATGGACATCTATGAACCTTGTGGCCCATCTCATTGCATCCATAGCATCTTCTTGTTGCAACTTGGGCTTCCTTTCTTGCCTCTTTGTACATTGGACATTTCTTGGTAGGATGCCCTAATTTCTTGCTCATGAGACAAGCGCTTTGTCCATCACTTTTCTTTTGGTTGGCCAACTTGTTTGAGGCCTTTTGTTCGGCCGCTTCACACTTGTCGGCCCAACTCTTATGTGGACACATAGCCCACTCATGTCCATATAATCCACAACCATAGCATAACCTTTTTCCATGTTTCTTGCTCTTGATTGTGTTGGCCTTGCTTGAAATGTGATTCTTTTATTGGGTTTTGGAGGAAGCAAGGTTTGAACCCTTCTCAAGCTTCTTCACCATGTTATCATGGTTATCTTGAGAAGGTTGTGCTTTCTCCTTACCCTTCAACCTGAATCACATCTTTCTTTAATCTTTTCACCTCTTCTTTGAGCTCTATGTTTTCTATAAGATTTAGCTCAATCGAAGATTGGCTTGCTTGAGGAGCACACTCATTAGTACAAGAGATATTTAATTGAGATGGTGTACTAGTGAGTAAATGTGTAAGAGGTTGAGAAAATTTTACCGATGTGATCACAACCTCATGAGCTACCTCAAGCATGATGCTTGATTCTACTACTTCTCATAAGAGCACTTTAGATGAACATAGTTTGCTTATAGCACATTATACTTGCTTGATAGTTCATCTAGCCTTGCCTTGAGCTCAAGGTTTTCCTTCTCTAGTTGTGAAACACTAGAAGAGGAGTTAGTTACTAAAGCATGCTCAATTGACAATTTTTCATACCTCTCATTGATTTCCTTTAGTTCTTCTAACTTGGAGATGAGAAACATTTCTTGACATTGAAGTGATTGCTCTTGCTTCTCATTTTCTTCCTCTAGCTCATCATTCTTTTCAACTATCTTCATGATGATGAACTTGTCTTTGCGGTTGAGATGATCAAGGTTGTAGTTGTCTTTAACTTCAACATCACTCTTATCTTGATCATTCACTTGTGCTTTCTCCTTTTCTTGATCTTTCTTGTTACTCTTCTTCTTGCTTTTCTTAGCCATGAGACACAAGTGATAAGAATCATGAGATACTGAGGTTGACTCATCACTTGGTTGCCATTGGTCTTGAGCATCCCTGCAAACAACTGCTTGCTGGTCTGCTGTCTTGGCCATACCGGACACGTCCGGTAGTAATACCGGACACGTCTGGTATGTACAGGCAGACAGTAGGTCATGCGCTACTTGCACTTCTTGCTCTGGCCTGGCGCTCTTGAGGTCTTGTGAGACTTCTTCACTGCATGAAGACACAATGGACATACTTTCCATTGAATTGCATTCAATAGCATCATCACATTTGGATTTTTCATATAATTCAACAAGTCTAGTCCAAATAAGATGAGCACTCTCTGGAGGTGGTTGTCCATTGAAGATTGCCTCATCTTCTACCTCTACACTCAATGTACTCAAAATGACATTAATAGCTTGAGCATTGATTTGCACGCATATCTCTTCCTCTTTTGACAAATTTTTGTAGTTGCTCCAATCAACTATAGGAAGAGGTATGCTTGCATCCACAATATGCTCAACAAGAGGACTAATATCCGTAAAAGCATTGAGTACATGAATTGACCAAGATAGAAAGTTTGAACCATCATTTTGGAGAAGCACCGGCTCCAACTCGATAGGCGTCGACATCCTTTTCTCACGGCGGTGAAGCTTTAGGTGAGAACCTCTCTCCGATACCAATTGAAAGGACCTAGGATGCCGCCTAGAGGGGGGTGAATAGGCATTTCTGAAAATTAACACCTTTAAATGCGGAAATGATTAGTAAAGAGAGTTTCCAAAATGGAAACTCTAAATAAGAGTAATACCACCCCTCACAAGTTAGCCACAAAGTATGTAAAAGATACTAAATAAATCTAGGAGCCACAATCCTGCAACACAACGATTAGTGCACGGATCAAATAATTTCAGCATTGAGCTCTAACACCGGACGTGTCCGGTAGGTATACCAGACGTGTCCGGTATACGTGTTCTATAGAACAGCCTGGCACAGTTATCAATACCGGGCGTGTCTGGTAGCTATACCGGACGTGTCTGGTATACACGGTTTTAGTGGAAAAACCCCAAACTTGCTCCTTTTGATTTCTATCTTCAAACCAAACTACAGGTACCTACTAGAGATGACAATATACATAGATAACCTGGACAAAAGCAAGAGCAACACAAATATCAAATGAAATGCGAATTGAGACACAATATTTGTTTTACCGAAGTTCGGACTCATTTGAGTCCTACTCTCCGTTGAGGGGGCTGCGGGCGACCCAGCGAAGGTCAGCCCTAGAGGGTACCACGAAGGTCACTCTAGCCTGAGTCTTTTCCAACTCCTTTTCCTCCTTCCACTAGTTGATTCTGAGGCGGCGGAATCGACCGTTACAAACTTTCCAAGGCACACCACAATCTCTCGGGTGCTCTCCGGCGACACCTAGTCGTCTAGGACCGAAGAGTCCAAGAGTAACAAATGCAAATCACGAGATTGACAATATGCACAAGTGCTCAAGTGGTTGAATTGCTCTCTTTTTGAATTTCTCTCAACCCACTAATTGATTTGGCAATTTGGATCACACACTCACTAAGAGAGGGTTCGGGAGAGTTGGCAAGGCTCAAAAACGTGTATGTGTATCAGCAGAATCAGCAGCCTCCAAAGGTGGAGGCTTGGGGGTATTTATAGCCCCCTTGGAAAAACTAGGCATTTTATAGCCGTTGCCATACCGGACACGTCCTATATGACTTACACTGCGCCAATGGTAACTGAGTTATAGTGTTGTTGTGAGGCATCGGAACTCCCGATAGATGTCGGAACTCCCGACTCACGTCGAAACTCCCGACCCTCAACATATTTGAAAACAACGGTAACTGAGTTAAAGTATTTGAGGTGTCGGAACTCCTGACGAATGTCGGAACTCCCGACCGTCAGAACTCCTGACCCTCTAGGCATTTGAAAACTAGCCGTTGGCCTCTAGCCATCCTCCAGTATGACCAAGACAGTGAACTTCTCTAAGTCAGTTAAGCGCGAGACGTCGGAACTCCCAACGATTGCTGGAACTCTCAACCATTGGACCTCCCGACTTACGTCGGAACTCCCGACGAACCAACCCAAGAACATCAAGAATTTTATCGTGGTTGGGCACATACCGGACACGTCCAGTATCAATACAAGACACCGGTATTGCTAGACCAGCAAAAAACAAGTTAGCACTTTTGTCTCTCAAACACTCTAAAACTCACATGGGTTGGCATGAGCACTTATGAATGATTATCTATCAACATGATGCATCCCTCTTAATAGTACGGCATACCTATTAAACTCAAGATCAAATGAAAAACGAATTTATACCGCTTGAGTTTATCTCTTTTGAATTGATGTTGTCTCTTTCAATCTTCATCAAGTAAGGTTGCCAACATGTTGATATTGATCTTTACACTTGAGCATAGCCATCTTGAGCACGTGACTTGATTCCATTCATCAAATATGAATAATCCCAAATATATCAAGTCACTTCCATCAAACACTCCAATGGTGATTTGATCCTCCACATCAACATGACCAACATAGCTTGATTAGTACCTCAACTAAATGCAAGTACTTTCTTCTTCACCCTAGCTAGGTTCTTTGGCCGCCAAGCCATCACTTGCCCTGCACCCTTGCTTAGTATCTCAAAGCCTTTCCTTGCTATCTTCACCATCTCAAGCAAACAAGTCATATTTTGTGTTGAATCAACCATTCATTTGTATTGTTATCTATTTCATTTAATTAAGCAAGCTTCAAATATGAGACCATTCTATATGCAATCCCTCATGTCTCATCAACTAATATTTACCGTGCTTGCTTTCACATAGTACATGGAAATCTCATAATAAATAAGCCTTTGCATGAATTACATTTGCATTGTTGTTTTGTGTTTGAACTAGATTGTTTCCAACAATATATCATTTTGGCTTTCACTAAATACCTGTGAGATAACCTATTACCTGTCTACACTTAGCAAACAGGTTAGACTTTTAATCACATTGTCATTCAATCATCCAAAACCCACTAAAGGGCTAGATGCACTTTCACTTCTTCAACCTCGGAGAGCACTGTCCTTGGAAAGCAAAAGCGCAGTGCAAAAGCAAAGAGTGCCGATAAGAAGAGGTGGAAGAAAATGTCAATCCTATGGGAACTGCCTTACTAGAAAGACATAGCGGTCCGCCACAGCGTCGATCTCATGCATGTGAAAAAGAATGTATGTGGGAGTTTGCTTGGGACACTCATGAATGACAAATGGAAAACCAAGGACCATGCAAAAGCAAGAGCTGACCTAGAGGAATTGGACATAAGGCCCAAGCTCTGTCCTGACGGTACCAGTGCCCAGCCACCTCCATCTGCCATAAACCTGACCCGAGAAGAGAAGCAGGAATTGTGTGACTTCTTTCATAGTGTCAAACTTCCCTCTAGATAAGCAGCCAACATCCAAAAGCTTGTGCCTGCAAGAGAAAACAAGATGCTTCCCATGAAGGCTCATGATTGTGATGTCATGCTCACAACGATGCTTTTAGTTAGTATCCAGAACATATTGCCAGAAAAAACCCAAATGGCAATCATGAGCCTCTGCTCCTTCTTTAATGCAATCTCTCTAAGGTCATTTATGAACAATCACTGGAAGATCTTGAAAAGAACATGATTGAGGTGATGTGTCTCCTTGAGTCTTACTTCCCATTGACTTTCTTTGACATATCTGTCCATCTCATTGTACATTTGGTTAAGTAGATCAGGTATCTTGGACCGATGTTCCTCCATCACATGTATCCGTTTGAGAGATTTATGAGCACTCTAAATAGGTATGCCAAGAGTCAGGTCCATCCTGAGGGAAGCGTGGCGCAGTGCTATTCTACTGAGGAGGTGGTCAACTAGTGCCTCAGTTACATGGACCCCACCTATCCAATTGGCATCTCCAAGTCTCGCCATGAGGGAAGGCTAGCGGGTAGAGGGTGTGTTGGGGAGAAGCACATTACTCAAGAGAGAGATGCCTACAAACGATCCTACTTTCTAGTGTTGCAGCACACAACAGAGGTGGAACCTTACATCGAAGATCATTGGAGATGTTGAGGCAACAAAACCCGCCTCGGGGTGAAGCTTGGTTAGTGAGGGCACATATGAGTGGGTTGAACATCTGGATTAGAGATCAACTTGCCAGTTCAACCTCTTGCATAGACGAAAGGCTTCGAAAGCTAACAAAGGGGCCTTTCTTCATAGTCACCACCTATCAAGGCTATGACATAAATGGATATACCTTTTACACCATTGATCAAGACAAGAAGAGCGTATACTAGAACAGTGTTGTTTGAGTAGATGCATTTGACAGCAAGATGCTAAAGATAGTGTACCATGGTCAGATTGAAGAGATATGGGAACTCTTGTATGCAGGCTTCAAGGTGCCTGTTTTTTGGTGTCGATGGGTTGAAGGAAGTCAGGGTGTCATGAAAGACAGATATGGCTTCACTATAGTTGACCTCAACCAAGTTGGGTACATAGGACAAGCCATTTGTAGTCGCAAGTCTGGTTTCCCAAGTCTTCTATGTGCGCGCCACTAGAAACAAGAAACGACAAGTGGTTCTCCCTAGGAAAAAGCGGGTTGTCGGACTTGAAAATCCAGTGGACGAGGAAGAGTTCAATCAATTCAATGAAGTGCCTCCTTTGGATACTTCCATCCTCCCTATGATTTTGGCGAGCGAGCTAACTCCATACCTAAGAGATGGCCGTACAGAGGTTGCCCCCATGGCAAAAAGACGCCAAAAATGGCAACTACGCAAAAAAAACATGCTCATGTGAGTTTTTGAACAATGTGCAATCTCATTTTTTTAGTTAACAATATATATTTGTCGTCGCTCTTACTTACAATGTGATGTTACTTTCAGGTACTTTCAGGAAGGGATTCTAGCTAATGAGAGAAGTTCATGTCATCAGGGATGTAAATTGTAGAATGAGAGATGTAAATTGTACTAGATAAGTTCATGTCATCTAGTCTAGGATGTTAAGCCCACAACTCCTTGTAATGTGTATGGTACCTTGTGGATGTATGCTAAAATTTGCTTATCAAGACTACTTCATTTCATTTGTCTCATGACATGCATAGGGTATATATGCTGCTAGAATTTGATGTGTCATATCAGCACACATAATCTCCATTCATATCACAGGAGCAGCACACACTAATGAGCAACACACACATATATAGCTAATTAACATGTAGGTGTCCATACATATCCCAGCAGCATCCAATCACTACTATGGTCATAACAGCAACACACATAACATATGTATACATGAAACCAACAGCATCCAGTGGCTGCTATGGTCATCATAGCAACACAAATATGCACCACATATAACATATATACATAGATAGCTAATTAATTTAAGGTGTCCATACATGAGCATCCAACACATAGATCAGCTAGTGTCCATACAACATATTACCACACAGTACATATATTAGCTAAGTTAAGGTAACTTAAGGTCATCACTGTTTCAATGGCATGATCACTTCGGCTTCTTAGCTAGGATGTCGTCCACCTCCTTGATTAGGCCCTCCAACTTCTGAGACACAGCTGCCAGCTGGGCACCCATGGTGTCCACCATTTCCTTAGTAGGTCCCTTCTCCTTCTCAGCCAGCATCTTCTTCAACTCTTGTGTTTCCACAGCTTGATTGTTTAGCAACTCCTTGACGTCGTCAAGCGTCTAGTGAATAGCCAAGAGCCTTTCCTATAGTGGTTTCATAACCACTGCCTGCAGGGCCTCATGCATGGAAGCTAAAGGGACCATAAAAGACAGAGCCTACATATATGCACAAAAACAATTATCAAACAGGCAATGAAGCACTGAAACTAAAATGAAAGTGAAAGTCTAAAACTAAAACTAAAACTAGTTGCTGCTATTGCTAAGCTTGACAGATGGCACATTCCACTTAATTGAAGGTTCATATGTTAGACTGTTGAAAGTTGGAGCTTACCTTGCCGAGGTTGGAGCTTGAACCACAGACTTGGCTGCACTTGAAGCCGGTGCGCATCCAACGATGGCACGTCTTCCCATTGCCGTCGAAGCAGTGGCTACACTTCCCCACTAGGTTCGCTATCTGATGAGATGTCCACCTCTAGCACGACCACTGGCTCCTTCTCCTCCCTCCTCGCCTCCGCCAGCTTCACCGCCGCCGGCAAGGAAGAGGGCCCCACCGCCAAGGAAGAGTGCATGCCCTTCTTCTTCACCGCCACTGATGAGGCGGGCATGACCTTCTTCCCAAAAGCCATCCCATACCTCTTCTTCAACCCTAGCGGGCGCACCGGGACGTCCTCCACCTCCACCTTCACCGCCTCTGGTGACAAGGGTGCGGCCACGAAGGAAGGGGCAAACCACCCGGTCCTTGGGTCCCTTTGGCAGTGGCGCCTCTCGGGCCTCATCATCTCCAAGGGCGGCGGCGGCAGAGAGGAGGCAAGAGGGGTGGACGGCGGCGATGGTGAGGGAGGCAAACATACGGAGGCACAGTGCGTGGAGTGTGAGGATGGCGAAGTGAGCAAGGCAATGTGACAGGGTGGTAGCAGTTATTTTATTAATATATGCAAGAGACGCGCCAGTTCGGATATGAATATGAAGGGACGCAGTAGTACAAATGTGCCTTCACTACACGCGCCAGAAGTAAACTACTCTAGACGCGCCTTTACTACATGCGTCTGTAGTAATTAATTACTGCCGACGCATGTTCCCAACACGCGTCTACAGTAGTTAAATTGATAATTTCAATTTCAAATCTTCGAATACAATTTTAGTGCAGTAAATGATTTAAAATGGAAATGTTGTAAACATAAAAGTTATAGAACTCATCAAGATCTATAACTTTTATTTTGGAAAACTTTTCATGTGACTTTGTTTGTACAATTAAAAATTTGAATTTTAAAAAATAGGAAGTTCAAACAAGATTTTCAAACACCAAATGATGTCGGATGAAAAAGTCATGAACGATCTACAACTTTTATTTTGGAAAACTTTTCATGTGACTCTATTTGAACCATTCAAATTTTGAATATAAAAAAGGCAAATTCAAACAACATTTTGAAACACCAAATGAATTCATATGAAAAGTCATGAACATGAAAGTTGTACAACTCATCAAGATGTACAACTTTTATTTTGGACATTTCTCATCTGAGAAAGTGATAGTAATGTTGTTCACAAATTTTATATCTCTCTCATATGGTTTCATAAACTATAAGAGAGACATGTAGATTTTGTGAACAATGTTACTACAACTTTCTCAGATGAAGAAATGACCAAAATAAAAAGTTATAGATCTTGATCAGTTCTACAACTTTGTTGTTGATAACTTTTTTAGCTAAAACCATTTACTGCTTCAAAATGTTGTTTGAAGTTGTCATTTCTTGAAATTCAAATTTTGAATTGATAAAACAGTCACATGAAAAAAAGACAAAAAAAATAGCTGTAATAACACAATAAATGGGTAGAGCATGATTTTACAAAAATTTGAGAAAAAATCATCAAATTTGAAGTTAGTATGAGGAAAAAAGACTAGTTACAAGTTTTAGCTAGAGATTAAAAAGAAAAAACACACTTGTTCATCAATCTTTGAACTAATGGAAATTATCATGTACCCTATTTAAATTATTCAAACCACTTTATGTTCGAACTCCTTACATAGCGCAATCGAAAGACACTTGCTTCTGGGCCTGCGGGTCTTAGGTTCAATCCCTGGGTGGGACACAATTTTTTGACCTACTTTTTTATTGCTAGAGACGCGTCTCGGCCACACGTGTCTGTAGTTAGAAATTTCCTTTTGCCCGCCCTTTTTCCAAATTTCTTAGCCTTCCCGCATTCACCAAGTCCATTCACATCCAACTTCCCGCATTCTAGGGTTCCATTGTCCGCTCCTAAAAGCTCTAGTTTGGTTTTGGTGAATTGATGAAACCCTAAGTGCTAACCTAGTTTATCAAAGTGATCATGAGATAGGTAGCACATTCCAAGTAATGGAGCAAGTGGTGAAGATCATGATGATGGTGTGACCATGGTGATGATCAATTGCTCGGCTTGGAAAAGAAGAAAGAGAAAAACAAAAAGCTCAAGGCAAAGGTGAAACTTGATAAGAGCTTTTTGGTTTAGTGATCGATACACTTAGCGAATGTGATCACATTTAGGATCGATAGCTGTACTATTAAGAGGGGTGAAACTTGTATCGAAATGCAGTTGTCAAAGTGACACTAGATGCTTTAACTCATTGCATATGCATTTAGATTCTAGTGAATGCTAACACCCTTGAAAATGTTTGTGAAAATATGCTAATACACGTGCACAAGGTGATACACTTGGTGGTTGGCACATTTTAGCAATGGTGGAGAACTTGATGAAGTGAAAGAGGTGTTTTTCACTGTCAAACAGTGACCGAACGTTGAGTTCAAAGTGACCGGACTCAGGGTTCCAGCGTCCGGTCAATTATAAAATCATTGGCACGCTTGAGCTCGGTCATGTGGTTGACCAGATGCTGCACAGTCTTTGTAACCGAACGTGCAGGGCCTGCATCCGATCATAGATGATGTACGCTGATGCAAGCATTTGTGAGAAGCAAAGGAGGACCAGACTCTGGCGTGCCTCCGATCGAGGGCGAGCGAATGCGTTCGGTCGCGATTTAGCCTCTCTAGATGCTTACTGGAAGTGACCGGACTCCAGGCAAGGGTGTGTTCGGTTATCTTCATAGTTTGTCCGGTCATGACTTAAAGCGCGTGAGAACGGCTACTAGCCATTGGCATCGCACGGCTAGCATTTGAAGTAGGGGACACATGGCGTAAATCCAAGGACCGGACGCTGGGGTCCTACGTCCGGCCGACTTGATTGATGCGTCCGGTCATGTCGTGGAAGCTGACAGCAGAGAGCCAACGTCTCTATTTCGATGGGATGCCTATATAAGGCATTTGGCCGGCTCTAGCTCATACCCTTAGCCATTTGCATTGACATAGCAACCTTGTGAGCTTAGCCAAAGCCCTCCCACTCATCTCCATCATAGATTCATCATCTTTGTGAGATTGGGTGTGAATACAAGTGCATTGCTTGAGTGATTGCATCTAGAGGCACTTGGTGTTCGTGTTTCGCTGCAAGATTCACTTGTTACTCATGGTGGTTTCCGCCACCTAGATGGCTTGGAGCAGCAAGGATCGTAGAGCAGAGGAAGGTGCTTGTGAGGGGTTCTTGACCTTTCCCTAGCAGAGAGCCAAAAGGTACTCTAGTGGATTGCACGTGGCTTGTGTGATCCTCATCTTGTGTTGGTTGTGCGGCACCCAGTTGCCGGTTTGGCGTATGATGCCAATTAGCGCGTGAACCTCCAAGTGAGTGAATCGTCCACCAATTAGCCTCAGAGGAAAATCATTGTGTCTTGATTATCTCCTTAGTGTTCATTGGTATTCATTGATTGATCACTTGCCACGGTGGTATACCACTCTACCACTCTCTTGTATTACATTGTGCCTTTACTTGTGTAGAGCTTATGGTAATTGAAACTAGTTAGTGTAGCTCTTAGTTGTAGTTCTCTTGCCAGCTTGCTCACCTAGGTGTAAATTAGTAACTTAGCCTTATGTGATATTCTAGAGATCATAGATTTTAGAATTGGGTAGGTGGCTTGCAACACAAGTGTAGTGCTAGCGCAAAATTCGCTTCGCCATCTTATTTATTAACCACTTGCCTTAGTGTTGTTATAGAATTTTTAATAGGCTATTCACCCCCCCCTCTAGCCACTAGGACCTTTCAACTCCCCGCCACCGCCACCGCATCTGTGCGCCTCCGCCATCTTCGCCCCCGTCCGCTCCCTGCATTCTAGGGTTCCACCGCTGGCGCATCTGCCTGCCATCCGCATATGCGTGCCAGCGTTCGCCCGCCTTCGTCTCCGACGCCGTTCATCGAGGTCTGACAGCCATCATCATCGAGGCTGTCCTTCTCCATTGTCTCCAACTCTGTCCAGCAGGGCATGACGCACCGTCTCCAAAGCGGTTGGGCATGCCGGTGTCCGTTCTAGAGGCACTATGAATGGAGCAGAGGCCACAGGTCGATGGCATCTTCTACTTCTAGCAACCCCTTTGTCCTCTCCGATAGTGCTAGCCTCCTCCTTCAACCCCACCTGGTGAGTTCTAACATGGATTTTCTTTAGTTAGATGTAGCAGTTTAGTGATTTTGCAATAGCCAAGGATTTGTAGTAGGAAACGCTATTATCGAGTCTCTGTTTGTTTCTGGTTGAGGGATTTTTTATGGATAGTTGTCAGGTATAGTAGATAGATAAGGAGCAGTAGATGGATTTTTGAAAATTAGAATGTCTGGTTATGCTTGTATGTGGATTGAGATGTTCTTGGGCCTATGACATGAATGAAATACTAGACTAGTAGTATTGGTTTCTAGAGCCTAAACTTGTACATTAATTTTAGTCTTATCATGTAGATATTGTACAATGGGTTGTAAATATTGATCTAGACTATTAGCTTGCTATATTACTGAACACTTGCTCATACTCTACTTATGCTTGTTGATCAGTATAAACTCTTGTGGGTCATACTTAGCTGAGAATTTTAGTTAGTATTACATAATGTTGTATTTTTTGTTGCTTCCTAAACTATTGATCTGGTTATGTGGGTCATACTGATGCTTGTCCATACTCTACTTTGCTGTTGTTTTCACTGCATATGTGTCAAACATGGCTCTACGGTGCTGTGAAAGGTGTCTGCACTGCTCGCTATTGACTGTTGTTACAGTCCCTATCAAAATGGTAAGATGTAGCTTTGTGATATACTAACACTAGTTACTATTAGATGTCAGTGCTCTATCATGTTCACTAACAACCTTGCTCACCTTTGTTTGATAGGCGTCTGATCACGCATCTACGGCATCATCAGCAGGAGAAGACGAAGAACCAACTAACAGTGGAGAGGAGGGACACAGCAGAGATGCTAATGAAGCGGAGGAAGAGAGAGATGCAGATGCAAGGGACCTAGAGAGAGATGGTACTGTAGAGGATGAAGAGAGAGATGCTAATGCAGAGGCACAACAATCTGAACCTCTTCATAAACCCCGAACAAGAAAGAGGACAGTCATCTGGTGGCCAGATGACAAGCTAACCGTCACGGGGCTCACTCCGACTGGATTTCCCACAGAGAAGAGGGCCCAGATAAGAATAAGGAGGCTGGTTGGTCTAATTGCTAGACAAAGGTTCTCCTTGGTCCTACCTTCATTCAATTCACTAAGTGAACAAGATAAGATGATTATATTTGATGAGTGTGTCCAGACTTGGTTGGAGTTTCTAGAAGAATTGAAGTCTACAACATGTAAGAAGATAATGCAGATGGTAGCCAAGAGTTGGAGAACCCACAAAAGCGACCTTACATGCAATTTCATCAACAAAGGGTTGGATGCCACGGTGAAGCACACATACATTCCAAAAGAAGATTGGGATGCGTTTGTGAAACTAAAGGACAGGCGAAGAAGCAAAGGCAGCAAGTGAGAAGTATAAGAAGCTTCGAGAGAAGAACAAGCATGACCACTGCCTGGAGACAGGAAGGTATAAAGGGAAAGCCGCAAAGTGGGAGCAGGAGGATAAGGAGTTAGCTGCCCAAGGCATCAGTAATCCTTGGGACTAGTTTCCAGGTGGCCGCCCAAGGAATTTTCTGCATGCACGGAGTACTTTGGTTAGGTCAGAAGGAAGTGCTAAGATTCATTGGTTGAAAGTTTAGCTGAAAGTGTATCTAAACTAATTTTAGAGAAGCAAGGAGCCCTTGAGTCTTCAGGGCTCTCTTTGGTTAGGGAAAAGGATGTGCTCATAGAGGTCTTGGGCAGCCCAGAATAGACAGACCGCGTGCGTGGTGTGTCTAGTTATAGTGGTTGGAAGCATTGGCCGGACTTTGTCGGCATGTACAGAAAGTGGAAGCAATCAACAAGTGATGTGGATGTGGAAGCCATCAAAGAAGAAGTTAAAAGCCAAGTGACAGAAGAAATTACCAAGAAGGTCACAAATGATATCATGGCCATGCTGCGTGACCAAGGAGTGCATTTGAGGTCACCTTTCAACACCCCTAGCCCTATAGGTGGTCAAAAGAGCAGTTGTGCCTTAGCCTCGGATGTAGTCGAAAGAGACTACTTCGATGGACCAGAGGCAACTCTAGATCCAGATATTGTGGACCTTCTGATAGAGCCAACACTGTGTAGCCTAGTAATCAACACTTGAGGTTATTAGATGGAGGTAGAAAGGGGTCGGGTCTTCCCAGCACCAAATGAGCTATGCTCACAACCAGTAATAGAACATTATGTCGTTGTACATATTGACTATGTACATCCGGAAAATGAGGATAGACCGCTGAGTCTACCCCCAAGTCCTAAGGTAAGAACTATTGGATAGGCTCTATACAAGAGGGTCTAGTGGAGGAGAGGCCAGATTTTGGTATCAAAGGTGCTCTCTTCTCAAAAGTTATCAAGACCTCCACTGCCTGAGTTCTAAAAGCAATCTAAAGGACTTTGTGATAGGCGATGAGAAGGCAAAGAGTAGTGCCTCTAAGAGTGCAACTATGGACAAGCCGAAGAGTGGCACTACTATAGAAAAAAGTGCTTCAAAGGAGATTGATGCAGCGCCGAAATAGCCTATGTCCACAACTACTCTAGCTGACCCACCAATAAAGCCGAAGAAGGCTAAGTCCACAACTGCTCTAGCTAACCCACTAGAACAGCCTACAGCAGTCAAGAGCGACTGCAAACTGGAGCAGCAGCAGAAGGTGGAGAAACCCACCAATCATCTAAGAGTGACCCTGGGGGTTTTGTATGGAACAGGGCCAACGCCAAGTTCAAATTTGGAGAGTGATTCCCATCAGAAATAGAGCTTGAGAAGGCAGGACATGGGTGTGTTGCTCTTCATGCTTGGTACATGAAAGAATGTGAAGAGAAGAGGACAACCGGGATGGTTGCTGTGTTCAAGAAACAACATTTATTGCGTGAGGCAGACACTGAGTTTTTTGCTATGGGATTAGAAGACTTGTTTGACCTCTTCACACTTGATGGATTGGATATAGGACTTCTTCGCGTGTAGTCACTGTAAGTACAACTTCATCTATTTTCTGGGCTTGTTCATTTTTAGCTAGGGATGCTCTTCATATATTTGCTTGCTAAATTTCTTTTGTATGCTTCTTTATTCCTAGATGCCTGATTGTAGAAGCTAGGGCCAAAGATGTGCCTATTGGCATTATTGATCCTGATCCAGTGTCAATAAAGACTATGAACACTGATAGAAGCTATATCATGGATTATCTAGAATATTGCCTAAGGAAATATGCCAAGAAAAAGTTTGTGATGTTTGCACATAACTGTGGTGGGCACTGGATTGCTGTCATCATCGCTCGAATGTGGTAGAAGGTGAAATACGTCGACTCCAATAGAGGCAAAAAGTCAAATTTGACTCCTATCAAATCTGTGATAGATGAGTGAGTATTATATAACCTACTATTGACCCATGTATTTCTTTCTTAATTATATTAGTGGAAGTCAAAAAAATTTGATAACAACTCATGTATGTGTAGGGCTTTTGGCAATTGCCAACCCAAGCCGAAGAAAGGGCAGAGAAAATTGAAGTTGACACATGCATTCAAAATTCTAGTAAGTAGTGCTTCACTTCCCGTTGTGAAGTCGTTTTGTCAATTCAATTATTAACCATGTGTTTTCTATGTTCGCAGTGCCAGCAGCACGGTCTGGACCACACATGTGGGTTCTTTGCGGGCCACCACTTGATGTTGGCGATGGCACAGGCCAATCTGACTGATCCTCATGTACAACTATAAATATATATGTATTTATTACTGTTCAGCTGCTGTGATCTACTTGGAATGCCTTGATCCCCTCTTGTTGTCATATATACTGCTACTGTTAATTTTTGAAACTGTTGCTATGATCTGCTGCTATGACCCTTTTGTAGACTATGGCTGGCTTATATATATTTACTTGTAATTTTTGGTACTGCTGCTATCATATATATATTGTCATCTCTTGTTGTGCAGCTTCATTTTATGGATGATGGATATACACATGTGCAACTTCATCTTATGACTACCTTTCTTTGTCTTAGGATTTTGAAGTGCAGAACACTCCAATCAACTTTGCGGACATTAGAGAGAAGTTTGTCTCGTTTATTGTGTCGTAGATCCTCGACGAAATAGGCGAGTTTCATTGTTCACATACAAAACCATGATGAAGTGCCTGGTATATATGTTTATTTGATCTGTGAACTGTGTTTGGAGCCTATGAGATACAATTGGAGCTGTGAGATATAAACATGTGAGAATAACCTGGTGATGAACAATCGATCTATGAACTGTGTGTGATATGTGTGTACTTTGAACAAATTAAGTTTTGAGATGAACAGTTGTGATCTTGTATATATATATGTCATTTCTGTGAGATCTGTGTATATATCTGTGATTTGTGTATATGTGTGCTATTTTGGTTGTGTTGTGGGCTACATACGTGGTCTGTAGCATTTTCCTTACTACAGACATGTCTGAAGCCTAGACCCGTCTATGGTAAGGAAAATACTACAGACACGTGTAGAGAATACGAGTTTGTAGTATGCTACTTACTACAGACGCGCTTACAAACATCGTCGGTAGTAGGATTCTTACTATAGACGCGTGTATTGTACACACGTCGGCACTATGTTTCTTCACACAAACGCGTTTACAAACATCGTCTGTAGTAGGATTCTTACTACAGATGCATGTATTGTACACGCGTCGGCACTATGTTTCTTCACACAGACGCGTTTACAAACATCGTCTATAGTAGAATTCTTACTACAGATGCGTGTATTGCACATGCGTCGGCAATATGTTTCTTCACACAGACACATTTACAAATGTCGTTTGTAGTAGGATTTTTACTACAAACGCGTATAACAGACATGCGTCTGAGATATGGTTCTTCACATAGATGCGTCTTAATCTTGTCGCGGACGCGTGTTGGCAACACGCGTCTCTAGTAAGAGCTTACTGCAGACGCATGTAGATACTCACCAATCTCTGTTAAGGGCTTATCACAGACACGTGTTCGTTTTTGTCACAGTCGCGTATAGATAACACGCATCTGTAATATGTGCTAATTACAGACGCGTTATGGCCTCTATGATGTGCCTGAATGCACGTCTGTGATGTGCTTTTTTTACATAGTGGTGAACCCGACGTGGGATTCAAGAACACTATGTATGGAAAGGCTAGGATTCGAGTATCTACTAGAGGGACATATCTCTACTTCTTTTCCCTACTAGCAACTCGCTAGAGAGAAAGAGGGAGAGTGACTAGAGGTGGTGCTATGGTTTTGGTGGCTAAACTTATAGAGAAGCTAAATATCTCTTATATTTTATGGAAGGGCTAGCGCCAGATGCCTGACCGCAGGACGCGTCCGGACGCTACTCCCGAGCCCACGTCCGGACGCTGCTCCCGAGCCCGCATTGTTCTTATCTGTAGCCTCACGCCTCGCTAGCCGATGTGGCCTAAGGACGCATGCCATCCCCATCCATAGGCCAACACTGGCCCCTGTTCCTCCACCGCTATCCCGCGCCCAGCTTGAGCACCTAGAAGGGGAAGGACCTAGACGGTCGCACCGAACCTCGAGGGATTCACGTGCGTGTTGTCTTCCTGGCCACTAGAGAAGAGGAGGATGGTCCATCGCCAAGTTGCTCACCTCACTAGTAGCGTTGTAGGCTGAGGAGGACGCCGACCGTGCGGGCGCCGCGGACGCATCCAGGCGAGAGCTGGTGTTGTTGGAGTCCAACGTCGACACCAGGTCAGAGGCCATGATGGACTACTATGCTAAGATGGAGAGCTGCTTTGACACCACCGCAGGAGTCTGAGGCTGTCACCGGGTCCAAGGGCTCTAGGTTGTTGTCTTATATCATCTCCTTTGCAATATCGCTCCACCATTGCAACATATGCAGTATATGTTTGAAACATAACAGTATAGTCATTGCAACATATGCAATATTCAGATCTACTTATGCAACATCCAGATGAAACACTTGCAACAGTTGGATGAAACAATTGCAACATACATCTAAAACAGCTGAAATATTTAGAAAACATACACTTGCAATATACGTTTGAAAACAGCTAAAATATTTGGAACATACACTTGCAACATACCTGTGTAGCTATTTCAACATGTGTAGCATCCCGATCTGCTTTTGCAGCATAGAGAAGACGGGCTGGGGGCGGCGATGACGATACAGAGGACGGGTGGGGGGGCAGTGGCACAGATGGTGGGTTGGGTGCGGCGGCGGCGACGACGCGACGACAACACAACGCACATGGTGGGTGCAGATGGCAGCGGTGGCGCAGAGGTTGGGGATGGAGGCAGCGACAACAATGCAGAGGGCGAGTTGAGCAGGCGGCAACAGCAGGAGTTGCATGCTCATGGTGGCCGGCACAGGAGGAGCAACAGCATGTCGGCGCGGGGGCACGCACGAGCACCAACAGCTTGCTTACGTAGAGCCTTGTGCTGGAGCAAGTGCAGCGACACAAGCAGGAATAGGATTGGAGAGATGATGTGTGAGGAGCAAATGTGTGGACAGAAACAAGCGTCCGATTTTGGAGAAACCGTGTATGCCGTGGTGGGTGAGGGGAGTAAGCCTGTGGGCCGGTCCACAAGCCCAACTAGGAGTGTCCGACGGCCGGACCTAGGATGGACGTCCGCAGTGGACCATTATCGTATATTTTAAGGAGGAGGAAGGAAGGCGCACCATATTTTTTATTAGTTCAGTAATAATATAACTGGTCGACGTAACAATAGCCATATTTATACACTTATTAAAAATCATCATGCGAGAGAGATTAGTATAGCAATTCTTATTACCTGACAGGAATCTGGCCGTTTTCTTGGCGTGGAATACCTGTACCACGTCGCACTAGGACTCTAGCCGTGTGTTTGGGTTGGGGCTGATATGGAATGGGTTGGATCCGTTCTAGTTTTCAGTGTTGGGTTGAACCCACGTCATGTTTGGTTTGGGGGACAGAGTCATTCCAGTTTCTTTTTTGGTGTTAGGGACCGAGTGGGAGGGATGGATGGCTACCGTTATCTGCTATCATCCATAGGACTAGCTGCAAGCATGGGACCCACATGTCAGCTACTCATACACATCTTCTTCCTCTAGCAGAGGATGTCTTCTTCCTTGAGCTAGATCTCAGATGCACCTTGACGAGTGCCGCCGCGTCCCCTTCCTTGCGCTGCCCCACCCCGTCCCCTTCCTTGCGCCGCCCCACCCCGACCACTCGCCCACACTACTACACAAAATCTTTTGCGCCGCATTTCCAAAATGGCCTCGGAGGCGGACAGCCCGGTTGCCCGCCTCGGTTATTTGAGGCAGGGCAGCCGGGCCAGCGACCGCCTTGGTTAACCGAGGCGGGCATTGTAATGTAACCGCCTCGGTTAATATTTATTAACCAAGGCGGTTGTGCTAGGATAACCGCCTCGGTTAATGTATTAACCGAGGCGGGCATTATAACGTAACCGCCTCGATTAATATTTATTAACCGAGGCGGTTGTGTTAGGATAACTGCTTCGATTAATGTATTAACAGCGACATTAACTGAGGTGGTTCTCCTAACACAACCGCCAGGCCGTAAATCCATTTATGAAGGCGGGCACACTATAAGGCCCGCCTCGGAAAATACTTGACCAGCTAAGAGCCCACATAGCCCACCTCGGTCCAATATCGCTCTCGGCGTATATATACCGCACTTAGGGTTTCATTCACACCCATCCAAACTCTCTCTCCCTCTCTCTCACGGCACCGCATCAGAGGGCGGCTCCTCCCACTCTCTCACCCGACCGAGCTCCTTTCTCTCACTCGCCTCCTCCTATCCCTCTCTCTCTCAACCTCACCTCTCTCTCTCTCTCTGAGCCATGGACAACCGGCGTACTGGCCTACCTAGGTGGGCAGTGTGTGGCTCGCGGGCCCTGCCTAGGCGTGTGACGGCGCTCCCTAGCTCCGGCGAGCGGCGTCCCGACCCCGGCTCCCAGGCGTGTGGCGGTGCTCCTGGCCCCGGCGTGCGACATCCCTCCTCCCTCGCCCAGATCTGGTGGCGCGTGGTGCGGAGGAGCCACCTCGCTCCCGGTAGCGGTGTGGATCTGGTGGCGTGCGGCGCGGGGGAGCCACCTCCCTCCTCCCTCCCGACGGCGGCGCGGATCTCTGGTGGCGCGCGATGTGGGGGACCAACCTCCCTCCTCCCTCCCGGCGGCGGCACGGATTTGGTGGCGCGCGGCGCGGGGGAGCCACCTCCCTCCTCCCTCCCGATGGCGGTGCAGGGAAGCTACCTCCCTCCTCCCCCGACCAGATCCGGTGGTGGCACGGGCAGGGAATGCCAGATCCAGCGGCGACTCGGCACGGGGACGCCAGATCCGGCTCACGACGGCAGGGCGCAGGGATGCGGCGGCGTTGGGGCCGTGCGGAGCAGGCGAGCTCGCCGGTGGGCTCCGAAACGGGCTCGCCGACAGGATCTGGGCTTTTTTTAATTCATTAACCGAGGTGGTTACCTTATTTCGCCGCCTCGGTTACCTTATATAGTTAAAAACAGAAAGAAAAAAAAAACTGTTTACCCTATAATTTAAGACAGAGAAGATAGGCATTAGTCTTACCTCCACGGAGGAAATATGAATAGAGTGAGTGAAAAAAGACATGGCTTACACAAAACACCACAGTTTTATTATGTGAAAAAGAAGAAATAGGCGAATCCTAATTGGATCATGACAAATATATATATATATAATAAATTTCTTCAAAAAATATATAATAAAATATACTTTGTGATCTTTATTCACACTAAGTATCTAATACATTTTGCAAATCACAATAGTTACAAGTACAAAATAGATGGATACAGATTGAGATGACTATACTCAACAATACCCTCTATCACTGCCGATTTTTTTTTATTTTTAACACTTTTTATAAAATAATTTTAAATCTAACACTGTTTTATTTTTTTCCAAAACTAACACTTTTGGTCGCGCCTATTGCCATGGCGTGGCAAAACACCTGTGCCGCGCCATGCATAGTGGCGCGGCGGGAGGATGACGTGGCAGGGTCTGCCACGCCACCCATCTTGGCACGGCGGTGACGCGCCAGCGCTGGTGGCGCGGTAAGGCCCAGTAAAAGCCCACGACGCCCCCACTGCGCCCGCCCTCACCCTCGACCCTAGCGCCGCCCGTCACCGCCTTACCACCACCGCCGCACGCACGCGCGCACCGCGCCTCGCCCCACCCTCCCAGTATTGCCCGCCCGCCCGAGGGGTGTCGTTGCCGTCCGACACCGATCGCCAGCACCGCCACACGTCACACACCACTAGCGCCGCTTTGCCGCCAAATATTGTCGCCTACGCCGGTGTTGAGGCGCCAATACTGCACCACTGCCTCACGTGCTCTGCTGCCGCCTCGCCGACCTTGCCCGAGCAATGAGGCCGCCAATAACCATCTCCTTCGGCTTGGGTGACCCCAAAACATCCCCGCTCATATCAAGGTAGCTCCCTCTCTCGATTTCTTGTTATTATGAATGTTATTTTAGTTAGGGTTAGTGATTTAGGATAGTTAGGGTTAGTGATTTAGTATAGTTAGGTTAGTGAATTTGTTTATTTAGGTAGGTAGTTTTTAGGGTTTAGGTTGTGTGTTGTAGTATAGTTAAGGATTAGTTAGGTAGTTAGGTTTTAGATTACTGTTAGTTAGGATTTTGGGTTTAGGTTACACTATGAGAGGATACGGCGAAGACATGTACGGAGGGGGAGACTTCAACAAGACCCATGCAGGAATCTTTGCTCCGTTTGCAAAGAACCTAGTCACAAGGCTAGCAGGCATAGAAGATGAGGGCAACATGTCCATACATAGAAGTTGCTTATTTTCCTAGTGAAGTTGTTTAATATGTCTATTAATGTTACTTTGAATATATACATGTGCTTTCATATTGTGTTCCTATTGCATAACAAGTAGTTCAAATTTTGCAATGCTACATAATGTTAATTTGAATATTGTTAATTTAAATACTCTAACCCTTTGTTTATCAATTTATAATAGGATGGCCCCTCCACGCAGCACCAGTTGTACCCCCTTCTTGAGGTGGAGTACGACGAGTCGCATCGAGCACACTTCTTGACTGACACCAATGCAGAGGTGCCCTTGCCTCCTTTGAGGCTCCGCACGCACACCAGGGCGCACCAGTGGGACGAGCGTTACGCGCCGTATATATGGCGTGCCGGCTTTCTCGAGCTTGTCCGTGTTGTCAACTACGGTCTTCCGCTCCTCGACCCAGCACTACTTACTGTAGCTGTAGATAGGTGCGAGTGCCTTCATTGTACGTAAATATTCTTATAACAAATTTGAGGCAACTAACAGTCGTTCTATTCTTATAACAGGTGAAGGCCTAAGACCCACAAGTTCCACCTACCTTGCGGCGAGATGACCTTGACCATGCAGGACGTGAAAGCTATCTTTGGCCTTCGGTTGGGGGGACTTCCAGTTACAGGTATAGTTGACAACGATCACTGGAGGGAGCTAGTGGCTCAGTTCACTGGCTTTCTTCCACCGGACGATGAGGTTTCCAAGAAAAATAAGTGAGCAATTCAAACCTATTTAATACTTGCATTGCTTTCCTGCAGCCATCGGGTCTCATTTTCTTTGGTGAATTTCAGGAAAAATTTCAGTGTTTCGTCGGCGTGGATCACAGAGCGCTTTGATTACTTGGACCCATAGGCTGATGAGGCTCAGATCGATAGATTCGCTAGAGTGTGGCTCTGGCACTTTCTTGGTGCTTTCCTATTTCCAGACACCTTGGGCAACACCATCAGCTGGATCTTTCTTGACATACTACGCCAGCCGTGGGACAACATAGCGGCGTATAGCTAGGGTAGCTCAGTCCTAGCATAGACGTATCGACAGCTATGCGTTGCCTACTGTCGCACCTCAGGGTATGCGAACCTTGGGGGTTGCTCCTACCTACTCCAGGTTTGGTGTTGGGAACGATGGCCCATTGGGAGGCCCCTTGTTACTGGTTTACCGGTAAGTACTTCGGTTCACTATATTCTTCGAGGCAGTTACATATGATGAAATTATTAATGGCTAATTCATTATCATGTTCAATGCAGCATTGGAACAGGCAGGATACACTCCCTATAGCTCTGTATATCTGGACGCAAGCAGAGTTAGTTAGAGGGAATGCGAGGCGCAAGTACAGGGAGTACACAGACTATCTCGACGTCCTAACACAGCACTAGGTTACGCTCTCTTTACTATCATACATGTGTCTTGTTCGATGTACGCTATATCACAACCTAACTCAATTACAAAATGTTTAGGTGCATTGGTGTCCTTGGATGCTCCGGAGCTCCAGCACTATCTGAGTCCTGTCACTAGGGATGAGTCAGACGAGTATCACTGCAACATCCCTTTTATTTTCTTCCACGTGGTCGAGATTCACTTGCCCATCAGGGTTTGCAGGCAATTTGAAAGAATGACAGGCTACCCACCACCGCTTTACTCCACCAACCAAGAATTGCACAGGTGCGTTATCGATTAATAACAAAGCTATAATTCAGAGGTGTGTATGGTACAACTAACAATCGTTTTGTTGCAGGTATGACCATAGGAAGAGGTACAAGACCAAGGATTGGCGCGTGACACACAACGTGTACATCCAGTTGTGGCAGAACAGGGACCGACAGCAGTCGATGCGGGTTCCCCATACGACCAGCACACCTTCGATGAGTACCTGCGGTGGCTTCACGTGTCTACGAGGGCACATATCAAGCCCCCGTACACTGAGGAGGCGATTGGTGAGGACGACGAGGAAGATGTGTACGACGTTGCCACTAGGGATGATACACAACTATAGAGAGCCCCGCTTCAAAGATACGTGGTAAGATACTCGAATGGTATCTATTTGGTATTAAGTATGTGTACTAAAACTATCCAACCGCGTTTCTATACCCAGACGACACAATTGTCAAGGTTGTCCAATGAAGCAGCGTTTCGGCTTCACGAGTCTAGAGGACAGGGGCCAGGCGTTCTCGAGGCTTTTGTGGAGGTAAACATAAACTTGTTCGTTCCAAAAATATTTCTTTAGTGTATATGCGTTTGGGAAATACACTAACTTTAACGCCTATTTATACAGAAGGTGAAGTAGAGCTGTAGGAAGCTAGCTTAGAAGTTGAGCTGCATGGACACTCCATGGGTGGAACCCGATTACCCAATGCGGTCGGGTGGCACGTCTTCTGACTCTTTGAGGACACCAGCCGGCTCTTCTCAGTCGGTGACAGATGCCGCTTCCGCAGTGCATACACCACCACATCATAGCGCTAGGAAGGACCCTGCAAACGAGGACGACGAGGACGACGATGACGACGAGGATGACGATGACCCTCGGGCTTCCGCATACAGTACCACCAGTGGGACAATTGGCAGCAGGACGAGATCGGCATGTCTCAACTAGGTGGTGCCCCGTTTGGTACCCAAGGAGGCTTACAGGTAGTAACAAAGGTAGTTTCTTTAAATATGTAGGCTCCATGAACTAACGATCGTAAAGATTATAAGTAATTGTGCATATCATATACTTGCAGGATACGAGCCGTACGCACCGGCAACGCAACCACACCGACATTGGCTACACTTCCAATGTGTTGCCTACAAATCCGAAGAGACAGAGGTGTCCGAGGGATCTTTACACTCCTATGACTTAGTTGGTTATGTCGAACAAATATTGTCGTCCGAAACTTGTAGACTCATGAACCAATGAAAATGTTATGTGGCAACTTATTAACTTGCGCACTGACTCCATTTATTTGCTTCATATTCGTTTCAATGCGTCGCGACAACACTGCCGACGAGATTAACTAGCAACTAGTTCGGGAATCGGCAATCCCGGCGTATCTCGCCGCCGGTGGCCGGCGTCTTGACGCCAATCCTTCCGAGCTTGGTCATCGCCGCCACGAAATCGCCGAAGAAGGCACCCTGGTTGGACGCGTAGTAGTCAACCGTGCTGCGCGACCTCATGTCGGAGTATAGCACCTGGTCGGAGCCCAGGAGGCCCTTGCTGACCTGCAGGTTCCGGTAGAAGGCATTATCGAAGCCCACCGGCGAGGGGTCGAGGAAGGCGAAGGCGTTGTGGTCGGAGCTGCAGGTGTCGTTCAGCTACGACGCGAATCCGGGGTCCATGGTCGTGTCGCTGCCGATCCTCACCGACAGCAGCTCCCGTTCAATTGCAATTGAGGCTGGTTTTCTGTCTGCGTCCAGGTCCTGCAGCGCCGTGGGCCTTGGCGCGTCAGTGCCGCGCCGTGGTCTATGGCGCGGCAAACCCTGCCACGTCATCGGTCAGCGCCCCGATCGTCGCCACGTCATCCTCCCGCCACGCCACCATGCATGGCACGGCACAAGCGTTTCGCCGTGCCATGGCAATAGGCGCGGCCAAAAGTGTTAGTTTTGAAAAAAAAATTAAACGGTGTTAAATTTAAAATTAGTTTAAAAAGTGTTAAAAAAAATCCCTCTACCAACCAAGCAAAGCTACACCCATCATTCTCAGCAGTCAGCCAGCACAAACAACTGAAAAAAAAAAGAACTTCTAGAAAGTCTTCTAGGAGAGGAGACCGCGGCCGAATCCTCTTCTTCGCAGTCCAGCTCCAGCCAATAAAACCCCTCTCACGCGCCTCAACCGTTCCGTTCTTCGCCGCGCTGCCGCGGACGCTTCCTTCCTCCTCCGCTCCGCCCGCGAATTTCAGGCCAGACCATCCTTCCCCGCCCGTCCGAACACGCGCCTGCCAAGAATTTCGCCTTCTCCGGCGCCGATCCCGCGCGTTCTTGCGCCCCCGGCAGGCCAAGGATAGATGAGGAACCTTCTCACGGTTTGCACCGCCGCCGTTCTCGCCTCTTGCTGTCTTTGCGTGTCACTTGCTTGCGGTTTTCCTAGTTCGCTTCTCGTGTCAAGAATGGGTTCATGGTTTGCTTTTGCTTTGAAGATCAAGGCCGTCAGGGTTTTCAGATGTTCTTGCTCCGATCCGGTTGTGGTTTTATCACTGGATCGGCCTTGATCGGTTCACGCGTGCCAACTTATTTATTTATCTTATTTTAGTTTGCTCGTGACCTAATTTGCCATGAGCATCGATAATCTTGTTCCTGCTGTTCTTGGCTTCTTGCTCGTCTTGCTATTTATGGAAATTTTGAGATGTTGCTAGCACTCCTATTTCTTTGAACTTTGGCAAGAGGCGACGATCTTCTCCTTCCTGCTGTTCTTACTCGTGTAGCCATTTAAGGAAAATCTGAAATTTTGGGACTTTCTGTGCTGGAATTAGAATATGTGTTTTTTTTTTTTTGATAAAAAAATTTGGTGCCAAGTGATGGTATTCTTCGTGCCTGCCTGGTGGAGCTATCCGTGGAAATTTCGAGTTGTTCAGACCATGCTCTGCTTGAACATCAGCATTTGGAGATTTTCTTCTCTCTCTTTTTTCAGCTTACAGGAAAGAAAGAGGTAGTTTGAGCTTTGGCATGATCACTTTTTTTAGTTGACGAAACATCATGGTTTGAAACTTTCAATCTTGATATGTAAATGGCAGCCTTAGTACTTTTCTGGTCCAACCTTTTGCAATCCACAGTCCTGCTTGGCTGCTTTGACTTTGTATATAAGATAAGAGGCGTCTATCTCTGTGATTTTGTGAACAAAAAGTAGACGTGTATTCTGCAAATCATTTTTTTTATCTCGATTTGGCAGGACTCGTTTGAGCTCGGCAAAAGGGAGCAGGCCCCAGGAAATGTCGACATCGAGCTTGGATTGCAGGGTGACCTGACTAGTTCTGCGCAGCCAGGTTTTGAGGGATTCTACGAACAGGTCCGTGTGTTTCTGTCTGGCAGATTTGATCTCTTCCTGAAAGAAAATCTGAAGTGGTCAACAACTTAATATGGTTGCAGCCTAACGCATTAAACTTCGTGCTACCACAAAATTCAGGTCAAGGAGATTGAAAACTTGCTCAACACATTGACAAAGTTACTGAAGGACCTTCAGGTGACTGCCAACATCAAATTGGAGCTGTTTTATGTTGCATTATTTAAGTCTACTGTTATATTCTGGCGCTACCATGGCATTACTTCAGAATGTGTCTGATATATTTATTCCAGATGTTTTTTGCTTGTTTGCTGACTGAACAATATTAGCCTACATCTAAAGACTGTCAATTTACGCAGAACTCAAATGAGGAGTCAAAAGTTGTGACGAAGGCATCTGCGATGAAAGGTACAATATGGGATATCGCCATATCGGTTTCTTTTCTGCATGTAGAACAGCATTGGCATTTTCCTCCTCAAATGTTATACAACTAATGATGATTTCTTTCCTACTTGTAGAGGTAAAAAAACGCATGGAGAAGGATGTCAATGAAGTGACAAAGATTGCACGGCTTGCAAAGTCAAAAGCAGAGCAACTGAACAAAGATGTTAGTTTTCTCCCTTCTTTACACTTGTTTCCTGCAAATATGTGCGAAGTAATTACATGGATAATAAGTTATGGCTGCTTATATATTTTACCATCTATCTTATGCTGTGCTGATTACCCTTCCCCAGAATGCTGCGAACAGAGAAAAGCCAGGATTTGGTAAGGGATCAGGTGTGGACCGGTCCCGGACAACAACCACTGTGTAAGGTCCCTGTTATCATTTCCTGCTTGCCCTTGTCCTCTTTATCTGTTTCTTGATATGATTGATTGCTTGGTGATCTTGTTGCAGTGCATTGACAAAGAAGTTGAGAGAACGTATACTGGAGTTTCAGGTAACTCCTTTCAACTTCAAATTCCAGTTCTTGTGCGTAATTTACATGATGAACATGTTTTCTGCATGCTTATTAACTAGAAATGGCGCTAAATATACAGCCAAAATGTGTGTTCAGTGATTTTATGACTGTAGAATGCTTAGTCATATAAAGCTTGAAAAGGAGCTGAAAAATGTCAGTTTATGCTGCTTAAAGATTATAAATGTCTGTTTGTAAATGGGCATGCAATTTTACTACGATGTATGTGCATGTCCCTAGACATTACGAGAAGAAATCCAGAAGGAATATCGTGATGTAGTGGAGCGTCGTGTTTTTACTGGTTTGCTTTCTCAAACTCTTAAACATACTTTTAATTGTTTGCAGTTCAGTTGCATTATAGCTTAATTATTTTATTCACTATTGCAAATATCCAACCGAACAGTAACGGGCGAACGTGCTGATGAAGAGGTAAGAGAATACAAATAGTCTTAACTTCAAGCTATCATTGTTAGCAAACCTGCATGTGCTGTGTTTCTAACACGGAATCAAAACTCAGACAATCGACAAGCTGATAGAAACAGGCGACGGCGAGCAAATCTTTCAGAGAGCAATTCAGGAGCAAGGGCGAGGAAGGGTACTAATTCTTTCAGCCTATATAACTGCAAGAATTTCAGCCTGGATGCTGACAAAGCTGGATGGTGAATTTCTCGCATTTGCAGGTACTGGACACACTGCAGGAGATCCAGGAGCGCCATGACACGGTGAAAGAGATTGAGAGGAAGCTTCTTGATCTGCAGCAGGTAATCAATGGTCAATCTCCCAAGATTCAGGTTTCTAGGACTCCACACTTGTTCCGCGTATTAAATTCTCCTTAATGCAGATCTTCCTCGACTTGGCTGTATTAGTTGAAGCCCATGGTGAGATGCTGGACAACATTGAGACACAGGTATGATGATTGATGCTTTGTCACTCAATTGTTGTTATTTTTCTTGATACCTGCAATCACATATTTCATTAAACATTAAAAGAAGGGAACTGGCCACAGAATTATTAGCACTGTATTTATTGAAAGATTCATTTTTTTTCTGACTTTTGATATCTATACTCAGGTCACAGGTGCAGTTGAACATATTCAGACTGGAACAAACCTTCTCCAGAAAGCAAAGAAGCTGCAGAAGAACTCGCGAAAATGGACTTGCATTGGCATAATCATCCTCTTGATAATCATCCTCATCGTCATCCTCTCCTTGAAACCATGGTCGTGGGGTAAATAAGCAGCAAACAAGAAGCATCGTTCCCATGTTGATTACCTTTAGTATTCTTGTTATAGCTGTGCATATGTCAGAAGGTGCGAGATAGTCCTGTATATCGTATTGGAAACTTTGTTTTCTTTTTTGCTTTGGAAGAGAAACTTTGGGTGTGAACTTTCAGGATTTGCTTGATTCAAATTTGATATATTGGGTGTGCAACTAAAGGTCTATACCTACTGGTTTCTTGGGAGATCGATAACACCGAGGCAGTAGTTTCTGAACAGGCTGAAGGACGGGTTCTTCAACTGGAGATGCATCTTCTCCCCAGTAAACATCAACAAACAGCAGAACCATTCAAGCAAACATGACTTTCACATAGAACCCTCGACCTTCGATTCGCTGCCGTTTGCTTAGTTTGCCCAAAGCTATTCCACGAACTTTGTTGCATTCAATCAAAATTCTTCAGAACTTCAGTGAATTATCACTCTCAATGCTCAAGAATATTCAATGGATTATTATTTGCAGATCAGTTGCATTATAGCCTTAACTATTTTACTCATTCTTGCAAACAAGAGGAAGCTCCTGGATCTGCAGCAGGTAATGAATGGCCAATCGCTCAACATTCAGGTTTCAAGGACTCCTCTTTTTATACCAGGTATAAAATGCTGCTAAATGTAGGCCATTCGCAACTTGGCTGTCTTGGTTGCAGTTCAAGGTGAGATGCTGGACAACATTGAGATGTGGTAGATAAGGAGCAAACAAGAAGCATCATTCCCATGTTATTATTGTTGTACCTGTGCATATACCAGAAGGTCCGAGAGCGTCATTGACATCGTTTTGGAAACTTTGGGATACTTTGGGTGTGAACTTTCAGATTTTGCTTGATACAAAATTGGTTATGATGGGTTCGCAACTCTTTCAGTTATGCTTCAATTGGATGTGCAACTCTTTCAATCATGCTCCATTCAAATACCGATGACACGCAGCTAGATCAGCAATAATTTTGAAGTCATCTGCATTTTGATTTGCCTTGATAGTATTTTGTCTACAAAAGAGTGTAATGTAAGAAAAATACCACGATTGCCCCAAAGAAAAGGTGTTTTACAGGATATAAGACGACACAACACCCAACATAAGCCAGGGCCATAATTGAAACATGAGGTTTGCCATTTGCCACTAAACCTAGTGGTTGCTTCGATGAGATCAGTTACTGTCTTGTTAAAAAAAAGGTGATCGTTTGCAAATGCAACCCTCGATTCGTTTTACATCATCGTACATTTCTATGAAGCTACCGGGAACAGGCTATCTCCAACTGGAGAGGCATCTTCTCCCCCCAATTAAACATCAACAGGCAGCAGAACCATTGAAGCGAACATGATTTTCACATACATTCTTGTATTTAAACAAAGATCTTCACAGCCTCAATGAAATGTCATTCCTCAATGTGCCGCCTCTTTCGGGACTTATATGGCTGTTCAGATTTCACCATGCCATCTTCATTCTTGAGTATTCTGTGTTCTTGTTTATTCTGCTCAATTTTGGTGCTTGTATCCCTTGATCTACTTTCATCACTGAAGATTTGAGCAGCACACTTATTAGCACAAAGCTTGAATAGAGAGGCTAAATTGGGTATAAGATATAGCAGTTTAATAGTAACATGAAAACATGTGTTTGTATATCCAGACCTTTTGAGTTCTGATGCATATTCAGTGTCATGTACTGACAACCAACGCATGCATCCAGTGTGAGGTGGGATTAATGATCCAGTAATATGACAATTCATTTCTGTATCCACCCTGTGATTGAATATCAGAAGAAACATAAATAATTTATTTTGATCACACAATGTGGAGCATCAGCAATCCATTTCAGCAACTGTGATGTACTTCACTTCTCATGTACAAATTGATAAGCTCAAGTTCATTTACAGTGCTGCTGTAACACAATCACTTGTTTTAGGTCATCGGACATGGTCAAACAGTACATAGGCACATAGCTGCATGGGCAACATACATAGATGGCACAACAAAAATTGAAAAAAAAAATGTAGAAGATTATAGGCATTTGACTTCTAAAAATGAAGTGTTTCAAATCAAAAAAAGAAAATATTGAGAAAACCGATGTTAGACTGACAAAAAAGGGAACAAGATCAGCCCATACCTTTTGACAGAAAACCTTATCATTGTTCCTCTTTTAATCACGTGCTTTTTATCTGTGCGGCTCGCAAATTTCCCTCCTTCACTTTTCTGTGCAAAAGTTAAAATATATTAAAAAAAAGTTATGCATGCATTTTCAAGAGACTGGTTAGCCTTGATGAAATTAACAATTACGCAGGCTTTTACAACAAAGATAAGTTTTGTAGTCACAAAAAACATACACCAGCCCATGAAGAACTAAAGTGCCCTCATTTCAGCAGTATAACTTGATATTCACAATGGTCTGAAGAACATCACAAAAATTTTGTTGTGCAAACACAAGTATAGGAAAGTTTTTTTATAAAAATTCAAGCTTCACTGGAGTTTCATGTTGAGGGGAATCTTGACTTTCGATACTTCTAAAAAATCACCTGTTAGCTCCAAATTATTTCCCCAAATGGTCAAACTTTTTTAGAAGAGAGCAAGGCCCCGTTTGGCATGCCTCCTATCAGCTCTGGCTCCTAGCTAGAGCCATGCCAAACGGGCCTAAAGCTGGTGCTAATATTGTCAAAACCTTCAAAGCTGCAATGTATTAAAAGATCAGAAACAAGTCATGGCTGTCCATCTACAATAAATAGGCAAACTTGAGGCATCATAGTTTAATACATTACTCCCTCCGTTCTGTTTTATGCGGCAGAAACTAGTTTCTGTTTCTGAGAATGGCCGTGGCTTAGCACCATAACATGCGCTCCTATTAAATGGTATGCAGCAGTTACCAAACATTTTTTCGCTTTTCCCACTCCATGCATGCGTGCATGCATAATTGATCTGTAATTCCATTGGCCTGCTTCTCTTCCCTTTGCTGCATGCAATTGATAACGGCTCCACTAAATATAGAAAACAAAGCTGGATTAAATTGTTCTTGGTATGTGGAATAATAGTGTTAGCGCCAGATAAAACGGAACAGAGGGAGTATTTTTAAAGAGTACATGCTTGTGAATTCTGATAACAAACAGTTCCATGCTTTGTTCCCACTTCCAAGGATATTTGTTTCACTGAATACTATTTATGAGACACAGAAAAGAGGACATTGATACATGAACACTAAATTACTGAAACTAGAGAAGCTTCATATCAAATATAAACTAATAGAAAAAGGTGGAGTGACTGGAGTCTCAAATCATCACAGCAAAATAACATTCTTTTTCTCAATATAACTTACCCTTTTGAATTTGAACTTTTCACGGATATCTTCAGACATAATTGCCACTGAGAAAACCCCTAAAACAATGGCATGGATTGACTCCTTTCCAAGCATTTCAACCGTCCCTTCTGAAATTAGCAAACATTTAAGCATCAGAGCTATGCATTTCACATCTGTACCAGGCCAAGTTATTATTTCATCCCACAAGATATGATGGCAGATCAGTCATTAGCAAAAGCACTGATAAAACTTTGTAGCAACAGGATAGAAAGTTTCAATATTGTAGTATCTCCAAGTACTAGTAACATGCTGATTTGCTGGCATGAGCTGATACTAAACGCAGTCAATCAGGTCTACTGCCTACATAAATACTACAACCAACGGTGCCCAAATTCACCAGATAAACCAACTTACCAAGGATCATGTCCGGTTGGGGAGAGAAGAGAAGCAGATTGGCACGCACTTGGACACCGAAATATGGCACCAAGCCATTCATGATTTTGCCTTTGACACAAATTTTGGGTTTACCACTTTCATCTTTGGGTTCACCACTTTCATCTTTGGGTTCACCACTTCCATCTTTGATTTTGCCTTTGACACAAGATTTGGGTTCACCACTTTCATCTTTGGGTTCACCATTTTCATCTTTCTTGGGTTTGCCCTCTTTGTCATTGCCAAGATGGAATGCAACTTCATGCGTCAGCAACACGCCATCAAAACGGTTGTCATACCTGATATGAATCAGCACCATACATATTTGCTCAAACAATAATCAAACTAGCTACAGAAAGCTTTGCGGCAGCTCGAAAGTGGCAAGAAATTTTGCTCAAACAACAGTCAAACTAACTTGCTACAGAAAGCTTGCCGAAAGTGGCAATAAGAATGTGACGAAAAACAAGGGCCCTACAGCTCATGCATAATCTCTCCGGGGACTCGACGCCTATCAATTTGCTCGGAACTCAAGCCTTATTAGCAGCTAAAAAGCGACGCTACCCACCCCCACAGCCACAATCACCACACATTTGGCGCTTTTCTCCTGTGACAAAATCGCCATCGGTTAAATTTGGCCGGTTACGAGCGATTCGAATCCTAATGCGTAAGAAAGCGGTAGGTCAAGGAACACTAGCTTCGCGAGACGCATAGGGAGGAGATGGACCGGAGAGAGAGGGAAGGATAGCGGACGCACGTGAAGAGGAGCGCGCTGAGCTGGCGGTTGACGGCGTGCCGGACGCGCTTGGTGTTGGAGGGGTGCACGTACACCGTGAGCTCCGCCTCCGCGGTCCGGAGCGCCTCCATTGCTCGGCGACGGCTGCCAGCGAGCTTGACTCAGAGGCGAAGGCGGACACGACAGGGCGCGCGGATCCCGCCGGCTTGGACCCGCGGAGAGCCGCTCGGTGTTGGGGGAGGCGGCGGCTAGCGTCCCGCTCGCGGGGAGGCTAGGGCGGCGGCGAAGTGGAGAAGACTGGGGGCGGGGAAGCTAGGGCGGCGAAAGGAGGCCAGGGGTTTTCGGACCCCAACGGTTTCATCAATACGGCCCATAAAATCGATTCTAACGGGCCCTCTAACGACCCATGAAACTCATTACCTGGATGTGCATCATATTAACTGTGCTTCTGTATCCAAAAAAATAAAAAATAAAATTAACCATTCGGCATAAGTTCTTTCCTAAAAAAATCGGCATAGGGTATAGGTGAAATCTTTAATCAGCCATATGTTTTATATAGGTGATATTGTTGTAAGTGTCTAACCTTCTCATGTATAGTACCGGTATGAATTGGTAATGTACTCTGGTCTTTTCTTTTCGTCTCTATAATACAATGATACGCATCGAGAAAAAAAAAATATTTAATCAGCACACGTGCGTCACAACTCGTGCCAATGCTTGCGTGTCGATGCGTGATTGAACAGAAGGTGGGTAGTGTGGATGGAACAACAGAGTGGACTGAGGTTATTTTGATTTGCTTATATGATAAGCTATCTGTAATCTTGGCTTCGGAAAAAGCTATATGTAATGTTATGTCGCTACATAAGCTGTAATATAATGTATTCTAAAAATTTTAAGACAACTTAAAAGAATACTCAAATAATTTATACTCATATATTAAACCCAAATAAGAAGTTGCTCCTTAAATTATATTTTTTTAACAAACTTTGCTAAATCTGTGCATGAGCACCATATAAAATGTATTATATTTCAATAAAGAATTTAGAAGTCATAATTCATTATATTTCAGGACTAATGGACTAGAAGTAGAAGACTTGATTTTTTACCTTTCTTATAATAATTATATACAACGGAGACTGTCTGAGAAGTCTGAGTTGCTGTAGTCGGCCACGATCATCGACTGTGTCTGAGTAGCAGTAAGTGGGAGAGGCTCAGACACGCCGATAATCCTCGGATCCACACCCTGAACTGCTGGAGAGGAGAAGTCGAGTGTCGTGGGGTGGATCGGAGACACCTGAGGAAAGCTCTGACCCTAAGGTGCGCTATACTATATAGCTGGGGCCAAAGAAACCTGCTAAATTGGTGCAGGAGCTGCTATTAGGACTGGAGGCGGTGGAGGAGAGATACCGGTCTGCTGCAGAATGTGCTCGAAGTAGTGAAAGTGGCGGGCCTCACTAGCAAGCATCCGGTCTTGGAAAGAATCCTGCCGAGCCTGGATGTTCTCAAACAAGTTAAGCATCTGCTGGCCTAGCTTGGCCTGCTCGGTACGGGCCTCTGCCTCACATCGCCTGCTCGGCTGCTAAACGTTGTATCTCGGTGGCCTGTCTCTGCTGCTCAGTGATCATCTGCTGAAGTAAAGCTACCAGGGTAGGGTCTGTCGCTGGAGGAACTGGTGGAGCAAAGCAGAAACCACTAGCTTCGTGGTCATGGGGTCGAGGTGAAATAGGCCGAGGCTGTGGCCCAAAACCTGGTAGCTAGTCGTCGTCATCGTCATCATCAAAATCATCATCATACTACTGATCAGTGTCTCTAACTGACTCGTCCTGAGGGTCCTCCATCCCTAGCAGCTCAACAGGCTCAAGCTCTCTGTGTCTCTCGTCTATCCCAAGGGCTACTGGCATGTATGTCCTGAAGGCTCTGGCATGAGTGTCACGAGTCATAACATACCGCGGATGGTGAATCAGCCTCTCAAAGATGAGACAAGTAGTGAGCGTAGGGAAGCTGAAGACGAGCTCTGCATCCATCCATCACTGTGTCCTCAATCTCACAGAGCAGAAAGTCCACGACATCAAACACTGTGTGAGACACAAGAGCGCAAAGTAGCCACTGCTGTAGGTGGGTTAGGGCCACTCTGAAACCAACCCAAGGAAGTAGTGTCCACCTTATAGCTGCCTCAAGCACCTGAGCCACTCGTGTCATGTCCCGCGGACTCCGTCGGGACCCCTCGTCGAACGGCGGACGGAAGATGGCCGCTACGTGGGCTGGTGGAGGCTGTGTCCCGCCGTGAGGGTGTCTAGGAGGGTCTGCTGAACCATAGCACATATTGTGCAGTCTGACTGGTGTCTTTGGAAACCCGTACAGCTAACGAATCTCACTAGTGAAGATCCTGTGGGTCTCGCCCTCAAACCTGAACTGAATGAACTCGTGGCTTGGGTCAACCCAAACTGTGGCCTAGAACACTCTGGCCCACTCATCCATGTATAATCCTGATCTGCACATCAGCTCCTCCAGTCTGGGCAAGTAGGTGATCCACTGTGAAATCTCATGAGTGCCTGCTGCTCTCCTCCGATACGTCAAGTCCAAAACTCTGTGGGGTCTCAAACCAACTCACTCAAGCACCTGTGCTCTATAGAATGACTCCTGAATAGTTGTGCTGAACGGCACTGAAGCAGTCTCCTCAGTCTCTGCAGGTAGCCACTCCTCAAGCGGGACGTTCCAGAAACGACGGACACGCCCGACTATGGCTGTACGACGCTCAATCAGGCGAGGGTCGTCCTGAACCTGCTCAAGACCCTGCCCGTCACGCTCTCTGAAGCGTTCGTCTAGGTGGCACTAGAGGCAAGTCCTCCTCGGGGTCCTCTGGCTGCTCCTGCTGACGCTGACTCGGCGTCGGGTGCACAGTGGTGCGTGCATGAGACGACCGACGAGGCTAAGGCGTCTCTGTCTGCTAGGGCTCTGACTGCTGAGTCTCTGTAGCTGTAGGACCAATCCTCAAAGTACCACTCCTTCCACCTCTCACACCTCTGTCGTAAGCTGCTGCTGTAGCTAGAGCCTGCTCGACCTCTCGGTGCTGCCTCTTCCGCTTCTTGGTTTGCTCAATCACCTTCGCTTGTCCCTCGGCGGATGGCATCCTGCTGCAACCCCCACAAGAGGATACCAGACTGAGACAAGCACTGACACTGAGACAAGCACTGACACAAAAATCAACTGCCAAGAATCAGCTGCCAGAGAATCACTGCCAAGCAATAGAACTCCCCCTGACTCAAGTCATCCTGCCCAATTGTCATTTAAGAAGCTTGGCCTCCGTTCCGTACTCGCGGGCTTGGCCCCGAGTTCAACTGTCACTGCCCACTGACCAAAATGCCTCACACACTGACACACTGCATGATGCAATAGGTGGAATATATATAAGCAATTTAATTTCTAGAGATGAGAATTTCCTATGTGAAGCAAAGCAATTTTAGATGAGAAAGTGAAATGAGGGGCTTTGCTACCTGACAATAGCAACGATCCGACCACCAAGCAGTAGGAAAGGAGGTCACAGGGCCGCACACGTCAACTGCCGAAGGATGTGACACAAAAGAGTAAGCACACAGCAAGGAAAACTGATTGCGGCAATTCGTCGAGCACGTGGCGGGCAGGAAAGGTGCTCACCAAGAGGAAACGGCTGCCGGCCAAGATATACGCCTGATGGCGAGCACATAGCACAAAACCACACCACATGATCGCCGGTGAAGATGGGGAAGCGAGCTCAGGAGAGGTCCAAGGTGATGACGTCGAGCTCGGCCTCCAGGGGACGAAGAGGTGGGCCGTGGCCCTCGGGCATGGCGCGCGCCCGAGAGATGGCGAGGGTGCGAGCGCACGGCGCTGCTTGGGCGAGACGAGGCCGCAGAGGCAAGGAGGAAGCACGACAGCAGGAGATGGCGAGCACGCGGCGGCGACAAAACGGGGGTGCGTGCGTGCGCGGCCGCGACGAGGAAAGGGCGCGGGCGAGCGCTGGTGCGCAGGAGGAGGCATGGCGGCCAGGGAGGAGGAGCGTGGTGGCTTGGGCGTGGAGCGGGCGCGACGGCGTCATACGGTTGCGATGCGGGTGCGGCGATTTGGGTGGAGTCGGGCGCGGGCGGAGGAGAAAGGAAAGAGCAGCTGACTGCACGGGCCCATGTGACAGATAAAATTTACTGCGCTCTCAAAATGGTCACCGGACAAGCTCTGTTGGAGGGGCAGTGACCGTGACGGTGACAGAGACGGTGCACCACCGTAGCCTATCCGCTGTACACCGGTAGAGACGGTGACCAAGGGAATTTTTCACTATTTTTACTGGCACCACCCTGTGAACAGTTACTGTCCGGTGGCCTGTCGGGTGCCCTCCGGTTTTCAGATTTGAAATTGGTCTTCGCCGAACCTGCACCCAACCATGTCACCTCGAGAAGAAGCAAGTAAAGGGGTGTTTGGTTGCCCTCCCAAAATTTTAGCCGCTGTTCCATTAGATGTTTGACACACATGTATGGAGTATTAAATATAGACTAATTATGAAACTAATTACATAGTTTACGACTAATTTGCGAGACGAATCTTTTGAGCCTAATTAGTTCATGATTTGATAATATTTTGCTACAGTAAATATGTGCTAATGACGGATTAATTAGGCTTAAAAAATTTGTCTCGTGGAGTACTGACGAATTATGTAATTTGTTTTTTTTTATTAGTATCCGAACACCCCATGCAACATCTTTCACGACACACCTCCTAAATTTTAGTAGCTGGATCCAAACACCCCCTAAACACCAGTTGGCACATGTACAAGTCATCCTCACTCAAGCTCTCATTTTCAAGATAATTTTGTCATAGACTTAATTAATTTTTAAGAAAATAGGTAATAAAAGAGCAGGGAGACTTCATGTGGCCACCACATAGGGGTCATAACTGAAACGATCCCGATTTTTTCGAAAGGAAATCCATAGATTTGAAGTGTAACGTGATAGTCCTCAGTGATCATCCCATCACATTATCAAATAACAGTCGATATCATAATCATACATCGAATACCTGTCTCAAGATAGTACAAATAGCAAGGTTTACTCATTATTACATCTCCACTTGCCGAAATCACTCAGAGCATGCAGCATCTAGAACAACATCAAGTAGAAGGGCAGCAGACGCCGACTCCATCTTCTCAACCAAACTTGAGCGTAGGAACAAGACATCTAATCCTCCCAATCATCTCCCTGGTAGTCGTACTCGGACTCAGAACCTGTCAAACAATTATTAGTATAATTTATACTGGCCACTGGCTCCCATCCTATGCTTTGCGTTTGCTTTGTCATAGTGGAATATAAGGGTAGAGCAAAAGATCTATTGGTGGCTGCAGACTCCTATGTGAGTATGTCAAGTTTTAATAATAATACTTCATCAAGTTTTAACCCGTCTCATCCACATGTTCTCCCATTCCATCACACACATCTCACCACTCTCACATTCTCTAGGCGACAAGGACGACTCCCGCTCGTCCCTTGCCTCATCGGCCAAAGCCGGAAACCAACACAAGAACCCAGGGGGAGAGAAGAAAGAACTCCACTCACTAATCAAGAGAAGCGTAGGTCATAGGAATATCCATATCCGAGGATGCAACTATACGTATAGATCGATCAACTCTGTAGAGTGTGTACACCTGGAACCACAAGATTACCATCATCGATGGTGCCCTGTCTAGGCTGATATCGACTACCTCCCAACCGGTATGGTGCCACTCTACCATTCAGCCTTGAGCCACCCTGGAGTCCACCGGCACGCTGAGACTGTGAGGCGTAGTACGAGGCCCCCAAAAGGTCACTACGCTGTCTTTGGAGGGTGTGGACCATACGCCCGTACCTCCCTACACTATCCACTTCCAACCTAGCAGTAGTGGCACCATCCTAGCAGGTCGCGTAACCGTCCCCCACCCAGTCAGGAGCGAGTGGTGTGTATGTAGGGTCATATGATCCGGTTCTCTTGACATACCAGTCCTTAGGGAGATCGGACATGATATCTTCTCAACAGGGGATAACCAACACCCCATGCCTCGATGGCACCTTCATCCCGGGACTTCATCCCACAAAGACACTCCACCCTGGGATCTCCTCATCTGACATACACTTGCCACAGGTACCACTCGTAGGGGATGCCCAGGTTGCACCCCCTGGCAAGACTCGTCCAACGACTCATCGTAAGATCTTGACCGATCGACTCAACCCTCACCACTCACCCAAAACATATGCCAAGATCTCCCCGGTAGTTACCACATTACCGGCACCTAGTGCCTTAACCACTCACATATAATCCTCCACCAAGCATCACATAACATATATAATGCATAGTAGAAGTAGTAGCAAGTAAGTAAGCGAGCGTCTAACCTAACAGTGGGTGTGTAGGGGTATAGGTTGCGACAAGGTAATGACTCACAAGAAATTCTACCATGCAACCTATCACAAATCATTTGCATAAAAGTACAGAACTAGCATCTACATTGTAGCATGTTGAATAGGATTCTATGAAGTTGGGTGGGACGTGGCACCTGGCAAGTCATCTCCAAGCTCCTTATGTAGTCGGGGCCATGCTCCTCAGTCTGTGGCTCCTCTGGGTCTGTCAAACGAGACATATAACCGCGATAAGAGACTCCTATAGATGATCATAAGAAGCAATAGAAATTTAAAAGATCCAAATGCACTCAAATGCAAGCCTATGACGTAGAGGTCATTTTTAGAAAAATTTGGGCACTAGTTTCATATATTTTCTGAGGTTGTATGAATTTTCTAAGTTTAAATCATTTTCCAAAAAAAGAAGAATAAGAATTTGAACAGTGAAGGACACGTGTCAGCACATGATTGGACGTAGGAAATACGATCACTTATAGGTGGGACCCACGGTCAACAGTGACTGACAGGTGGGATCAGGTCAACGATCAGCGTTGACCGGTCAACGGTCAATGTTGACTGGGCCCAATGGGCCGGGTTGGGCCGGGCCCGGACACGTGTCAGGCGTGGGGCTGGCCACGTGCCCTGGCTGTGCTCCTAACGGGCTCGGGTCCACGGGCATGGCTCACGGTGGACTCTGGCGCGTGGGTCCATAGACTGCAGACTCGGTCCACGATGGACCACGTCCATCTCTCCCTCTCCTCTCTCTAGCTCACGGTGCACCGGGTGCATGGGGCGGCAGCGGCGCAGCAGCTCCCTCTCTCTCAATCTCGCGGCGGCGCTCCTCACCTGCAGTGAGCTCGCGCGTTCTCATGCTGTGGGGGCTCGGAGGGGCACCTAAGGGGGTCTATGACATCGTGAGGTCATGAGGAACTCCATGGTGGGCCAAAGACACTGATTTGGAGGCTCGAGTGCCCAGTCTAGGCTCGACGGTGAGCAGCGGCGGTATGGTTTCGACGATGGGGCCCTATGGTGCATCGGGATGGCTCCAGCGGGCTTCGCTGGCTTCCCCACGCTATGGCGAATGTGTTAGCGACTCCAATCATGATGGCAGGGGCTTGAACGAGGCGGGCCACGGCGGCAGCGGCATGACGACGGTGGCGGAAGGCTGTGGGGCAGCTACGGCTGCAGCAGGGCCCAAAAGTGGCCCTTTTCCTTCGATTGGGGTCACAGGAAGGCCACAAAACTGGTCAGTGGGGACCTTAAGCCATGGCGAAGTCTGTATCGTGGCAAGGCGCGCGGCGGAGCTCCGGCGAGCTCGCGACCATGGTGAACTAGGGCAAGGCGTGGGCTTTGCGCTCATCCATCTACACGCACGAGGTGCATGGGGTCAAGGCGAAACTCGACTGCCTTATCTCATCTCATGAGGTGGTCGGAGTCAATCAGGATGGCCACGGCACGGTGGCGGCATGAACGCGTGGCCGCATTGGCATCGCAAGGCGACCAGCTGTCCCAAGGCTCCTCTTCTCCTCCTATCTAGTGCGTGATGTGTTCCTCGGTGAGGCAAGGCTTGCCGAGGTGGGCTTCCTACCTCTACCGACTCGGTGACAGCGGAACGGCTTTGCCCTAGTCATGCTCTGGCCATGGCGAGCACGCTCGGTGTGCGTGCAGGACGCCGGCATTCCCAAGCATCCTAGGCTCCGCAAGGCCGAGTTCTTGGTGGTGTATGTGTGCGATGTGTCGGATACCACAAGAAGGGGTACCCTAAGCAAGAACAGAAAATATTGCTTAAGCCTTGCAAAAATCAAAGCCAAAGGATAACCACGAGGTCTCAGCAGATTCTCCGATTCGCCCGAGGCTTGCGCCAAGGCCTCAAACGAAAGGGCAAAGCTCTCCGCCCCACCGAGGCCCTCTCGCCGAGGCCCCACCCCACAAGGCCTCGGACAGGATACCAATTCTCCGATTCACCCGAGGCTGGGCTCGGCAACAACCTCGTCACCTCTGTCCCGACCGACTCCTCTGAAAAAACGTCACGTCCAGTTAATGTGCCCAACTACTCCCACAACGTCAGTCGCACGTTGGCGCAGTACAGGCAGAGTGACCGACGGGGTAGGGGACCGGGCGCAGCAGGGGTTACCTGCCACTGTGCTCATCACTGTGCCCCCTGCTGACACCCGTACTGCCCGGTGCTACCTAACTCCTGCGCCAAGGACAAAGCGGCATGGAGGGTCAAGTCCGGGTCCCTGTAGTCTCGAAATCAGCATGAAAGACCAACTGCTCGTCCTCCGCCTCGTTCGAGACCCCCTGACAGGGCCTCGAACGTACTATTCCTTCTCCGCCTCGACCGAGGCTGGGCTTGTCCCACATCCTCATCGCCTCTGCCTCAACCGTCCCTCTGGCGAGCCGTCCCATCTGTTTAAAGTGCGCCTGGTCACACCTACTACGTCAGCCACGACTGGTAGGGTACAGCAACAGGGGTGATAGGACAATGGTCAAATCTCCTTTTTACCATCCCCTAATGACGGTGCAGGGGTTACCATGCCCTGCGGACACACGCTCCACACTCTTCCACCTAAATCGATGCACGACAACACAATCAAGACCCCACATCACACACAAAGTCACCTCAGGGGCCTCGGCAAAGCGAGCCTCGACGACGATCACTTCAACACCCCGCCAGCCTTGGCACTCCACCAAGTCAAGAATCCACAAGGCACGACATGTCTCCTACAGTGGAGGCCATACTGACTAGACGTCAACAAGGACTCCCACGACCTCAACAACCTCGAGCCTGGCCAGCACGGTGCGCCAGTCAAGTACCAATCGCCATTCCCAACACCATGCTGCTACAGGACTGAACTACAGTAGGCTCCACGTGTAGCTCACTCATGCACTCCTGGCTCCCTCCTTGTGATTATAAAAGGAAGCAGCCAGGGATAGCTCTAGGGGAGGCAAGAAAACATACGAAAGAACCACGCTCTCACACACGCGACACTCTGTAACACACGCTCCCCCCGCTGCCTGAGAACAACGCCTCAAGCAGCCCGCACCGCTCCACGTCGAGACCTGGGACTAGCTCCCTCTCTCACCCAGCTTGTAACCCCCTACTACAAGCACTTCAGTGCAAGGAATACAAGATCGATCTCTCAGACTGGACGTAGGGCACCGATTGCCTAAACCAGTATAAACCTTGTGTCTCTTTGCATCACCATCCGGGATTAGGGGCACGCAGTTCAAATTCACTAGTTGGTTGAGGACCCCCCGGTCCGGAACACCGATAGTTGGCGCGCCAGGTAGGGGTCAAACCTATGGCTGGGCCTCTGCGTGTTAGCTTGATCGTCCCAACAAGTTCTAGATGGCTGACCCTATGCGCCCACTATGTCTCGGCACGGTGATCTGGTTTGGGAGCCTAGAGTTCATATCTCTAGGACGTGAGTACGACCTAGTACTCCTCCCACCCAGAGCCCCTTTGGCCGACGATGGCATCGCACACCAGTAGCCCAGGCGCAGGCAGTGCCTGGGCCGCCGCTCTTGTCGTGCTCGCCAGGCACGGCGTGAGCAGGACCACCCCGACACCGCACGACCTCAGGGCGACGCGCCACGCTCCGCCGGTATCCCGTGCCTGGCTATTGGTATGAGGTCCCTGGTTGGGGACCTGTCTGGCCTAAGCTTGGACAGGGGAAAGACACCGGTGACGTACAACGATGCCCCGTCATCAAGTTCCGCACAGCCACCACCTGAGGAGCCAACTCCGGCAGAGCAGGGTCCGGCGATGGCCCCGTCTCCATACCCTTTCGGGTTGAGAAATGCCGCCGCCGCCTACGCTTCCGCTCACACGGAGCCCTCAAGGTGCCACCAATGTTTCGCCCTTGACTTTTCGGCCACAACCTCGGCTCACACCCACACCGACTCCTCAGAGGAGGATGAGGCGTGGGCCAGAGCAGACTTCTCTGGGCTTCGCGACCCTGAGGCTATGCGCTGCTTTTTGACCGCAAGTGACTACTGCTTCGGCTACTCCGACTCCGATGACGAAGGCACTTACGATCCCACTCGAGAGTGCTTCCACATCGGGCTCGGAATGCTAGGGGCAAGTAATGAGAATGAAGGGGCAGCAACCGCTCCCCGCTCCGCCAAGGGGCGGGTGATGCCACACCCCCACTCGTCGAGCTTCGGGCGGCACGGAACGTGAACGCTGCCCCCGAGGAACTCCGAACGCTGGACCTGGAGCAGCTCCGTGAGCTCTAGGCAAAGGTCGACCAAGACCGACTCCTGCTGCAGCAGCTCCGAGACACTCTCGAGCAGGAGCAGCGAGGTCGCGGTGATGGCGGAAGGGCCCGGTGGAGGGCCCACGACGTGCACCGCCGCATCAACAACGACGAGGGCAGCGGCAATGCTAGTCCGAAGCGATGCCCGAGCCCTCTACCATGGAGGGGCGATGGGTTCGCGGCGAGCTCCGAGACCTTCTTGAGACCACCGCGGTACAGCAGGCCGAAAGCTCCGTGTCTCGACGGCATGAGGACACCTCGAAACGGCCCTCGATGCATGACCGCCTCAGGGCCCCCTCAGTGCACGACCACCTCAGGGCCCCCTCAGTGCACGACCACCTCAGCGACCGACGCGAGGCGCAAGATGACCACGATGTGGTCAGCAGGCGACGATGCCACGACGACGATGGGCCCACCCGAGGCTACCACCCACACCGAGGTGGCCGCTATGATAGTGGCGAGGACCGCAGTCCTTCTCCTAGGGCCACCTAGCCCTCGAGTCTTCAGCAAGGCCATCCACGGCGCCCCGTTCCCCACCCGATTTCGGCAACCGGCCAACCTCTCAAAGTACAGCGGTGAGACCAACCCTGAGTTGTGGCTGGCCGATTACCACCTGGCTTGTCAGTTAGGCGGCACGAACGATGACCTGCTCATCATCCGCAACCTCCCTTTATTCCTGTCGACTCAACATATGAGCTCTGCTCTCAACACCTCCTCCCCTTGCGAGATCCACAACCGGCGCGACTTGGTAAAGGTCTTCGTCAGAATTTCCGAGGCACATATGCACCCCCGGGAACTCCTAGGACCTCAAGAGTTGTCGCCAAAGCCGAACGAGTCTCTCTCGAGACTTCATCCGGTGATTCTCAAAGCAAAGGTATCTTGAGTTGCCTAAAGCGCCGGCGACTTCGAAGTTGTCCAGGCTTTCCTCTCCGGCACCTCCTGCCAAGACCTAGTCCGAGAGTTAGGCCAGAACATACCAACCTCAGTGGCCGCACTCCTCGACATCGCCACCAACTTCGCCTCGGGTGAAGAGGCCATCGGGGCCATCTTCCCCGAAGGCGACACAAAGGGGAAGCGGAGGGACGAGGCCCCCAGGGCCTCGGCCTCCCGTTTCCCCAAGAAAAAGAAAAAGGGATGCCTAGGGAAGCAAGAGGCCCTCGAGGCCGATTTCATCGCAGCCGCGGATCGCAAGAATCTCCGAGGCCCGGCAGGGGCCCCGGATTATTCGACGATATGCTTAAGAAGCCCTGTCCTTACCACCAGGGCCCGGTGAAGCATACCCTCAAAGAATGCACCATGCTCCGACGTTACTACGCCAAGCTCGGGCTCCCCAACGACGATGCTAGGAAGAAGGGCGCCAGGCGATGGAGATAACGACAAGGACGACGGGTTCCCCGAAGTGCACAATGCCTTCATGATCTTCGGCGGGCCTTCAACGTGCCTCAACTGGTCTCGGGAGGCGATCACCTTCGATCAGGAAGACCACCCCAACTATGTCCCAAACCCCGGGCAATACCCGCTCGTCGTCGATCCGATCACCGGCAACACCCGACTCACCAAAGTGGTGATGGATGGAGGCAGCAGCCTCAACATCCTCTACACCAACACCATGGAGCTCCTAGAGCTCGACTAGTCGTGGCTCCGAGGTGGTGCCACGCCCTTCCACGGCGTCATGCCAGGGAAGCGTGCGCGACCCCTCGAATGCATTGACTTGCCGGTCTGCTTCGGCACTCCCTCCAACTACCGCAAGGAGATCCTCACCTTCGAAGTGGTTAGGTTCAAGGGGACCTACCACACCATCCTGGGGCGCCTGTGCTACGCCAAGTTCATGGCGGTCCCGAACTACACCTACCTCAAGCTCAAAATGCCGGGCCCCAACGGCGTCATCACCGTCGAGTCCACGTACGAGAATGCATACGACTGCGACGTTGAATGCATCGAATACGCTGAGGCTATCGTGGAGGCCGAGGCCCTCATCATCAACCTCAACCAACTCGGTAGCAAAGTACTCGACTCCAAGCACCGCGCCAGGACTTTCGAGCCCGCAGAGACCGTCAAGCTCATCCCGGTCGACCCCAACTGCTCCAACGGCCGAACGTTGAGGGTCAGCGCCACCCTCAACATCAAATAGGAAGCCGTGCTCATCGACTTTCTCCACGCGAATGCCAATATGTTCGCATGGAGTCCCTCAGACATGCCAGGCATACCGAGGGAGGTCGCTGAGCACGCCTTAGATGTTCGGGTCGGCTCTAGACCGGTGAAGCAGCACCTGCACCGATTCGACGAGGAGAAGCGCAGGGCCATCGGCGAGGAGGTGCAGAAGCTGTTGGCGGCCGGATTCATCAAGGAAGTGTCCCATCTAGAGTGGTTAGCTAATCCTGTATTAGTTAAGAAGAAGAATGGAAAATGGAGGATGTGTGTAGACTACACTGGTTTAAATAAAGCATGTCCAAAGGTTCCATTTCTGTTACCTCGAATCGATCAAATCGTTGACTCCACTGCAGGATGCGAGACCCTATCTTTCCTTGATGCGTATTTCGGTTACCATCAAATCAAGATGAAAGAGTCCGACCAGCTCACGACTTCTTTCATCACCCCGTTCGACATGTACTGCTATGTGACCATGCCATTCGGTCTTAGAAACGCAAGGGCCACATACCAGCGGTGCATGACCTAGGTCTTCGGCGAGCACATCGGGCAAACTATCGAGGCTTACGTGGATGACATCGTAGTCAAGTCCAGAAATGCCAGTGATCTCATCGGCGACCTAGAGATCGCTTTCAAATGCCTCAAAGAGAAGGGCATCAAGCTTAATCCCGAGAAGTGTGTCTTCGGGGTCCCTCGAGGCATGCACTTGGGGTTCATAGTTTTAGAGCGCGGCATCGAGGCCAACCTAGAGAAAGTCTCGGCCGTGACCAACATGGGGCCAATCCGAGACCTCAAGAGAGTACAGAGAGTTATGGGATGCCTTGCGGCCCTGAGCCGCTTCATCTCGCGCCTTGGCGAAAAAGGTTTACCTCTGTACCGTCTCTTGAAAAAGTCCAAACTCTTTTCTTGGACCCCCGAGGCCGAAGAAGCCCTCACCAAGCTCAAAGCCCTGCTCACCAACCCTCCCGTCCTAGTACCACCAACCAAGGGTGAGGCCCTCTTACTCTATGTTGCCGCAATGACCCAAGTAGTCAGCGCGGCCGTAGTGGTCGAGAGGCAGGAAGAGGGGCACGCTCTACCCATCCAACGACCTGTTTACTTCATCAGTGAGGTACTTTCTGAAACTAAGACACGCTACCCCCACATCCAGAAGCTGATCTACGCCATAGTCTTGGCTCAACGCAAGCTACGTCACTACTTCGAATCGCACCCAGTGACTGTGGTGTCGTGTTTCCCTCTAGGAGAGATAATCCAGAACCGGGAGGCCTCGGGTAGAATAGCCAAGTGGGCCGTTGAACTCATGGGGGAGGCCCTGTCTTTTGCGCCTCGGAAAGCAATTAAATCCTAGGTCTTGGTCGATTTTGTGGCTGAGTGGAACGACACCCAGCTACCACCTGCTCAAATCCTAGCGGAATGCTGGACCATGTACTTCGATGGGTCTCTGATGAAGATCGGGGCAGGCGCGGGTCTGCTCTTCATCTCTCCCCTTGGAGTGCATATGCACTACATGATTTGGCTCCACTTCGCTGCCTCCAACAACACAACCGAGTACGAAGCTCTCGTCAATGGCTTGCAGATCGCCATCGAGCTTGGAGTGCGGCGTCTCAACGTACGGGGCGATTCACAGCTTGTCGTCGACCAAGTCATGAAGGACTCGAATTGTCACGACCCCAAAATGGAGGCGTACTGCAAACTGGTACATCGCCTTGAATGTAAGTTCGACGGTCTCGAACTCAACCACATTGCGTGGAAGTTCAATGAGGCCACGGACGAACTGGCGAAGATGGCATCGGCACGGGGCCCGGTCCCCCCGAACATATTCACCAGAGACCTGCACAAGCCCTCGATGGACTACGCCTCGGCGGCACAAGAGGGCCCACCGGTCGAGCCCACCATATGGCCCGAGGCCCCCTCTATTACCGAGACCCCGGCGGCCGAGCCCGAGGCCATGGAAATCGATGCAGGGCCTCCCGAGGCCGACCGGGGGGTGGACTGGCAGGTCCCCCTCCTTGATCGCCTCACTCGAGGAGTGCTTCCTACAGACAGGACCGAGGCCCAATGGCTTGGGCGACGAGCCAAAACCTATGTCGTCAGCAACGGCGAGTTGTACAAATGAAGCCCATCTGGCATCCTCCAACGATGCATCACCACCGAGGAAGGCCAAGCCCTACTTTGGGACTTGCATGCGGGAGCCTACGGGCACCATGCTGCGCCTCGGACGTTCGTCGGAAACGCCTTCCGCCAAGGGTTCTACTGGCCAATGGCGGTTGCCAATGCCACCAAGCTGGTATGCTCCTAGCGAGGGATGTCAGTACTATGCGCGACAGACGCACCTCCCGGCTCAAGCCCTCCAAACCATCCCCATCACGTGGCCGTTCGTTGTGTGGGGACTGGACATGGTTGGGCCTCTGCAGAAAGCCCCGGGGGCTACACCCACTTGTTGGTAGCTATTGACAAGTTCTCCAAATGGATCAAGGCTTGTACGATCGCTCAAATCAAATCCGAGCAAGCGGTATTGTTCTTCACTGATATCATCCACAGGTTTGGGGTTCCAAACACCATCATCACCGACAATGGGACACAATTCACCGGACATAAATTTCTGACGTTCTGTGATGACCACCACATCCGTGTGGTCTGGTCGGCTGTAGGACACCCTAGGACGAACAACCAAGTAGAACGTGCCAACGGCATGATTCTACAGGGCCTCAAGCCAAGGATATACAACCGGTTGAAGAAATTCGGCAAGAAATGGCTGGTCGAACTCTCGTCGGTCATCTGGAGCCTGAGAAATACACCGAGCCGAGCCACGGGGTTCACGCCATTCTTCCTGGTCTATGGAGCCGAAGCCATCCTCCCCACTGACTTGGAGTATGGCTCCCCAAGGCTGTAGGCTTACAACGAGCAAAGCAACCGCACTACCCGTGAGGACTCCCTCGACCAACTAGAGGAAGCCCGAGACGTTGCGCTGCTTCATTCAGCCAAGTACCAGCAAGCCCTACGATGCTATCAAGCCCGACGCATCCGAAGCCGAGACCTGAAGGTGGGCGACCTGGTGCTGAGATTGAGGCAGAGCAACAAGGGCCGCCACAAGTTGACCCCACTATGGGAAGGGCCGTACATCGTCGCCCAAATGCTAAAACCCGGGACCTATAAGCTGGCCAACAAGAAAGGCGAAATCTTCACCAACGCTTGAAACATAGAATAGCTACGTCGTTTCTACCCTTAAACTTCCAAGCATTGTATACATTTTTTCTCAAAATATATTAAAGAAGCGTTCTTTAGTTGTTCTAATTTTTCGAGAAACCCCCCATCGACAGGGGATCGACGTTGCGATAATGCTATGAGCGAGGCTCGGCTCTGCCTCTACAGAACCAAGCCTCCCTCGGGGGCTAGAAGCGGGGGGAACCCCTAAGTCCCAGACACTATTTTTTAATCATTTTTTGAATAAATTTCCACGCAAAACTCTCTCGCGTACTTTGACGGGTCGATTGTAAAAAATCTAAGGACCGAAAGCGCGCCTCGAGTGCAAAAGGCCGGCCGAGCCACGAGACTGCCTACGCCTCTAGGCTACGACAACTCCCTCACCACCTTTCACCAGAGGGGCAGCTTAGGTTCCAAGGAAGTCATTTGCAAAGGACTTGTCTAGAAATAAGGCAGAGGGCAGAGGCTTGGAAAAACAATATAAACCGATTAAAAAAGCGTACGCACGAGTACTTCAAAGGCCTCGACAGCCACAAATGTCACGACACGACAATAACTCAATTCGTTTACATGGCCCCCTTTGGCCCAGGTCAAGGCTAAGGGCCTCGTACATCGACGGCCGGCGCGGAAGGAACCACCTCTTCTTCGAACAGGCTAGCCAGCGCCGTACCAGGGGCCTCAGCTACCTCCATCAGCTTCGTGACCTCCTCATCGTGCTCCTCATCATCATCAGGCAAGATGTAACCATCACTGACTGCCTTGAGGTTGACGGCGTAGTGCGAGGAGATGACGGCCAGGGCACGCTTGACGCCCATATGCAACGCCGCCCGAAGTCCCTCCCGCACCTGGCCACTCAACGCAGTCAGGCGACTCCTGAGAGAGATACCCGATTGAACCCCCTCAACCTCTAGGGCCTCGCAGACGGTACGAGCTGCGCTCTGCAGCGCGTCATGCTCCCTGGTCTCGGCCTCGAGCACCGCCTACACTGCGGCTGAAGCCTCAGCCACCCGAGAAGCCTCTTTCTCCAACACTGCGCCAGAATATGCAGGATACGGTTAAGCGAGAAAGAAAAATAGGCCAGAAACAGGCAAAGCCCTACGGGACTCACCCTTGGTTTTCTCTTTCCAGCGCTGGACTTCGACTTGAGAGGCCTCAGCCCTCCCCTTCTAGTGCTAGACCTCGACCTGAGAGGCCTCGGCTGCCCGGAAAGCCTCCTTCTCCAGCTCTGTACCACACTGGGGAGTTAGGGGCCGAACGCAAGAAAAAAACAAGCAAAATAAAGGGAACAGAACTCACCCTCGTACTTCCCCTTCCAGGCCAAGGCATCGACCCGGGAGGCCTCGGCCGCCTTGAGGGCCTCGTCAGCCTGGGATAAGAGGACGTCCCGCTCACCGGCCGCCCGGGTCAGCTCCTTGACTCGCGCCGTCAGAGGGGTGACCTACTCTCGAGCCGTGGCCGCCTCGGCCTTCATATCTACACAGCGAAGGCGGAGGTCCTCCACCTCCGCGCTCCACGCTGACAGAAGCATGTTGGCGTTGGCGAGTAGGTCCTTCTACTACCCGAGCTGGTCCCAGACGTCCCTCTCCTGACGGAGGAACAACGACTTCCCGAGAGACTAGGCCTCGAGCTCCTAGATAGGTAGAACATGGGTCATGCATTGCGAAAAGACTCAGAACAAGACGACACCACACGAGAAAAGAAGACGCGTACCTGGGCGACGCCGGGCAGATCATCGTCCATGACAGACAGCGCCGTTCACAGCGACTACACCGCCAGCCGGCGATATTGCTCGAAGGAGCTCCAGTGCCCCCCTCGACCGCATCCTCAAGGGTGAATAGAGGCTCCCCCTTCGGGTCGTCCCGGCTCAGCCACGATACACGCGGGTGATTCCACCCGTGGGGCTCAGGTCGTACCCATGCGAGGGCCGAGTTTCCCTCGCTAGCAGCCGAAACTGGCTGCTCGGCGGTGCTGGTCGCCTCGACATCTGCCGCCTCCTTCCCCTGAGAAGTATCGTCAGGAAAGGTCGCCTGAGCCTACACCTCCCAGGCGCTCTCCTGCGACGGCGGTAGGCCTTGAGCCAGGGGCGGCACCAAAGGTTGCCCCACCTCCATCTCCATATCCTGGGTCACCGGGCCCGCCGCGCTCGCCTCCACCACCTCGGCCTCAGAAGTCCGAGGGACCTCGGCTTCGCTCCCGACCTTGGCGACTGGGGGCGCCCCGGCCCCATCGGACTCGTGGGCCTCGACAACGCGCGGTGTAGGCCCTTCCTCCTCCGTCTGCTCTGTGGCCGCCCCGGGAGCCTCTTCCTAAGCGACCAGCCCCTCCAGGTCGGCCCCGGCCGACACCGCACCACGCTGCATGGTGGCTTGCGCCTCTGTCGCCTGTTGAGTAGTGGAGCTGGCGCTCACCTTGAGTGCCTTGTGCGGCGCCAAGGCTGGCACCTCCACCTAACACTTTCGACTGAAGGCAAAACACCCACTTGGTCAGCATATGACCATGAAGCGAGCAGGAGACGATACGAATGTCGCTGAGAAAACACTCACCTCGAGCGGGGTTGCAGCCGCTTCGGCACTGACTCTCCTCTCAAACGGCGGCGGGCGGTGCACGGCACGCCCCGTATCCACGATGCCAGCCAACCTCATCGGACTCGGCACCCCTCAACCCTCTGGGGGCAGCTAGTCGCCCCCACACCGCTCCTCCACCATCGCCGACGAGCCCACGGGTCGACGGCACACTTCCCCATGCCGTCCTCGGGCATATCGGTTTTTGGACGAGGGGTGAGCAATTGACGACCCCGCGAAGCGCGGGCTTCTTCGACGATGCCTCGAGCCCAGGCCGCCTCCCCGACATCAGGGAGATGGTCCAGGGACCTCGCCCCCTCTCAATCCTGTCATCTTCATCCAAAGAATCCTCCGATAGCGACGGCGACGGAGACAACTCCACCGGGAGACCGTCCTGCTTTTGACGCCGGCGGCGTTTCTCCAGCGCTTCGCGCTCGAGTATCTTCTTGTTGCGGCTTGCCTCCTTGGCGTCCTTCTTCTTCTTCTGCGCCTCGGCATGTGCTCGGTTTGCCGCCGGCCGCCTTGCGTCCTCGGGAACGGGTGGCGGGGAGGCTCTGCACATCCCTCATCCCCTACAGGAATGGCAAACGCAAGTAAGGAAATGGGAAAAGCGTGAGAAACGAGGAGGCCTCAGGGGCTACAGCGGCGCGTGACTTACTAGGGAGAGATACCCCTGCGACGGGAGCATGACGATGTGGGTCAGACCACCGCTCTTCAGCTTCCCATCCACCGTCTCCCTCACCCGACGTAGAATTTCCTCATTGGAGAGGGCGGCGGCAGACATCCGGATGCCCTCGATCGGCTCATTCAGCCTCATGTCAAACTGGCGCCGCCACCGAGCCATCAGCGGCAGCACCCTCTAGCAATGGAAGGCCGCCACGACCATAGCCACCGTAAGGCAGCGGCCCCACAGCCTCTCTAGCCCCTCTAAGAGCGGCTGCAGCTTGGGCTGATCCTCCTTCGGGATGCCATACGCACACTTCTCCGAACAATCCTCCATGATCCACCCAGTATAGGGGGGAAGTCCGCTGTCATCGTTGTGGAGGTAGAACCAGCTGGTGCACCAGCGGTGATTGGATGATGCGAGCTAGGCCGGGATGTAAAGGTGTCACGGCTTTTGCCACTTTGGAGTGCACCATCGGAGAGTCATCCATCGGCCCTCATCGCCTTCCTTGTTGGTGGTATGCCCACCGGAAGAGATGGAGCCACAGCTCCCAATGGGGGGCAATGCCCAAGTACCCCTCGCAGATGGCGACCAAGATGGCCACCTGCGCGATGGAGTTGGGGTTGAAGTTATGCAGCTCCACACCATAGTAATGCGGGAGCGCTCGCATGAATCGATCCATTGGTAAGCCGAGACCACATTCGTGGAAGGACACGAAGCTCACGACATACCCCGCAGGTGGCCTCGACTCTGGCTCGCCCAACGGAGCAATCCACTCCGGCCGATCGGGGTCGGTGATCGGGCGGAGAAGGCCGTCATCAACAAGAGACTGCAGCGTCTCCACGGACACATCAGACGGCTCCCGAGGATCCACCGGGAGGATGATAGGGCCGCCACCCATTGCGCGGGGGGATGCTCACTACGCGCGAAGTCTCTCTCTCTCTCTCTCTCTCTTCCTCTCTCCTTGCCCTCTCCCTTCTTCTCCCCGGTGCTCTCTTCTTCTTGGCAACGGCTCAAGGCGTAAAAAAAGCAAGTCTGAGCAAGGTAAGGAGGGAGGGCGAGACTCGTTCGATTTATGTAGGGAAAGGACGAAATGGTCAGGCGACGAAATCGGGGAAGTTTCCCTCGAGTCCAGGCACAGTTAATCCAGATCTAATTTCACCACCCACGCGCCCACCTTTTCCTCATTAATCGCATGGACGGTTATGTCCTGCCCGCTGACACCGTGTCGCTTCCAACCGCAGCAACAACAGGCCTCGAGAAAGTGCCCCAAAAGGTGCGCCTGTCGTTGTCAGCCGATGGGAGGGGAATATTCCCCCAGCCGATTCCTTCCAGACTAAGGAACTGGGCGCTGAGCCCGCTACAGTCTAGGGGTTCGAAGGCTGGACCCCCGAGGGTTTCGACAGCCGCCCTAGGACAACAGAGTCAGGGACAGCTATGGGCGAGCCCGTACATGGCCGAGGCCCGAGCAAGCGATCGCTCAGGATGCCCTAAGTCGTGTCCAAGACCAGCAGGGAGTTCTCCGAATGGGATCCCACCGTAGGGAGGCGCCGAGCCCCCAGGGCCAATCGAACGGCCCTGGGACCCACTAGAGAAGCCCCCTAGTACTTTTGGAGTGTGTCTCTGGACCACTAGCCGACCCCTATCGAATGGGGCACGGGCCTCCACTCGGACTTACCCAATAGCAGCTCACCGGAAGTGTCACCGCTCGCGCCCACCGAGGGTAGCTGGCATATTCCACCCCTCCTTCCGAGCGAAAAGGATACGCGAGGGTCGCATAAAGAGCCAGGAGAACTCTTGACCGCCCTCTCGCTCCATGCGGAGGCTCGGGGGTTCTCCCTGCAAACCTTGCCGAAACCCAGTGACCTAGGCTCGCACTCGATGGGCTCACCAAACAACCCCTCCTTCCGAGCGAAAAGGATACGCGAGGGTCGCATAAAAAGACAGGAGAACTCCTGACCACCCTCTCACTCCATGCGAAGGCTCAGGGGTTCTCCCTGCAAACCTTGCCGAAACCCAGCGACCTAGGCTCACACTCGATGGGCTCAAAAACAACCCCTCCTTCCGAGCGAAAAGGATGAGAGAGGGTCGCATAAAAAGACAGGGGAACTCCTGACCGCCCTCTCGTTCCGTGCGAAGGCTTGGGGGCTCTTCCTACAAACCTTGCCGAGACCCAGCGACCTAGGCTCGCACTCGATGGGCTTGGCAAACAACCCCTCCTTCCGAGCAAAAAGGATGCGCGCGGGTTGCATAAAGAGCCAGGGGAACTCCTGAACCGCCCTCTCGCTCCGTGTGGAGGCTCGGGGCTCTCCCTACAACCTTGCCGAGACCTAGCGACCCAGGCTCGCACTCAAGGGGGCTCGGCAAACAAGCCCCTCCTTCTGAACAAAAAGGATGCGCGAGGGTCACCTAAAGAGCCAGGGGAACTCCTGATCGCCCTCTCGCTCCGTGCGGAGGCTCGGGGGCTCTTCCTGCACCCAAAACGAAAGCAAGCCACCCAAGCTCGCACTCAGAGATTCGGAAAAATGCGACAAAAAGGGCGTCGAGCTCGTTACGGTCCAGGGGTTCAAAGGCTGGACCCCTGAGGGTTTCGACAGCTGCCCTAGGACAACAGAGTCAGGGACAGCTATGGGCGAGCCCATACATGGCCGAGGCCCGAGTAAGCGATCGCTCGGGATGCCCTAAGTCGTATCCGAGACCAGCAGAGAGTTCTTCGAATGGGATCCCACCGTAGGGAGGCGCCGAGCCACCGGGGCCAATCGAACGGCCCTGAGACCCACTAGAGAAGCCCTCTGGTACTTTTGGAGTGCGTCTCTAGACCACTAGCCGACCCCTATCGAATGGGGCACGGGCCTCCACTCGGACTTACCCAATAGCAGCTCACCGGAAGTGTCACCGCTCGCGCCCACCGAGGGTAGCCTGGCATATTCCACCCCTCCTTCCGAGCAAAAAGGATGCGCGAGGGTCGCATAAAAAGCCAGGGGAACTCCTGACCACCCTCTCGCTCTGTGCGGAGGCTCGGGGGCTCTCCCTACAAACCTTGCCGAGACCCAGCGACCTAGGCTCGCACTCGAGGGGGCTCGGCAAACGAACCCCTCCTTCCGAGCGAAAAGGATGCGTGAGGGCCGTCAAAAAAGACAGGGAAACCACTGATCGCCCTCTCGCTCAGTGCGGAGGCTCAGGGGTTCTTCCTGCAACTAGGCCAAGTCCCAGTGACCGAAACTCGCATTCATGGGCCCGGCAAATACAATAAAACTCCTTGCTCAACGGAGAAAAAAGCCCCTGGAGGAGTAAACCCACTCCTCCAGGGCCTTGGGGGCTACACCCGGTGGGTGCGCTCGCGCGCACCCACCGGAACCACCAAGTACAAAACACAATCCCGATGGGAGTTGCTGCGAGCCAAGTCTCGTCAAAACCTCAGGAAAGTGCCCGCACTCCTCCCAAGGCTCGGGGGCTACTGTTTGATACCACAAGAAGGGGTACCCTAAGCAAGAACCAAAAATATTGCTTAAGCCTTGCAAAAATCAAAGCCAAAGGATAACCACGAGGTCTCGGCAGATTCTCCGATTCACCCGAGGCTTGCGCCAAGGCCTCAGACGAAAGGGCAAAGCTCTCCGCCCCGCAAGGCCTCGGATGGGATACCAATTCTCCGATTTGCCCGTGGCTGGGCTCAGCAACAACCTCATCACCTCCGTCCCGACTGACTCCTCTGACAAAACATCATGTCCAGTTAATGTGCCCAACTACTCCTCAAGAACATCGGCCATGACGCTGGCGCAGAAGATGCAGAGTGACCGACCGGCAGGGGGGGCGAGCGCAGCAGGGGTTACCTACCATTGTGCTCATCATCGCGTGCCCCCTCATCGACACCAGTCTTGCGCCTGTGCTACCTAACTCCTGCGCCAAGGACAAAGCGGCGTGGAGGGGTCAAGTCCGGGTCCTCAGAGTCTCGAATCAAGATGAAAGACCAACTGCTGCGTCCTCCGCGCCTCGTCCGAGACCCCGGCAGGCCTCGGACGTATTATTCTTCTCCGCCTCGGCCGAGGCCGGGCTCGCCCCCCGCATCCTCGCCGCCTCCGCCTCAACCGCCCTCTCTAGCGAGCCATCCCATCCGTTTAAAGTGCGCTGGTCACACCTACTACGCCGCCACCACGATCGGTAGGGTATGCAACAACAGGGGCGATAGGATAGCGGTCAAATCTCCTTTTACCATCCCCATCGACGACGGTGCGGGGTTACTGTGCCCTGTGGACACACGCCCGCACTCTTCCACCTAAACCGGCACGACAACGACCATCAAGACCCCCGCATCACACACGGGTCACCTCCGAGGCCTCGGCAAAGCAGGCCTCGGCACGATCAGCTACAGCACCCGCCAGGCCTTGGCACTCCACCAAGTCAAGAATCCACAAGGCACGACATATCTCCTACAGTGGAGGCCATACTGACTAGACGTCAACAAGGACTCCCACGACCTCAACAACCTCGAGCCTAGCTAGCACGGCGCGCCAGTCAAGTACCGATCGCCATTCCCAACACCATGCTGCTATAGGACTAAACTACAGTAGGCTCCATGTGTAGCTCACTCATGTACTCCTAGCTCCTTCCTTGCGATTATAAAAGGAAGCAGCCAGGGATAGCTCTAGGGGAGGCAAGAAAACATACAAAAGAACCACGCTCTCACACACGCGACACTCTGTAACACACGCTCCCCCCGCTGCCTGAGAACAACGCATCAAGCAGCCCGCACCGCTCCACGTCGAGACCTGGGACTAGCTCCCTCTCTCACCTAGCTTGTAACCCCCTACTACAAGCACTTCGGTGCAAGGAATACAAGATCGATCTCTCAGACTGGATGTAGGGCACCGATTGCCTGAACCAGTATAAACCTTGTGTCTCTTTGCATCACCATCCGGGATTAGGGGCACGCAGTTTAAATTCATTGGTTGGTTGAGGACCCCCCGGTCCGAAACACCGACATGATGTATCACAACAGCGAAAAGGCCGACCCTTGGCCCTCCTAAGGGGGAGAACATGGTGGGGTAGGGGATGACAAGGCAGTCCCACCGATGCGGACGCGCGGGCATGGGCCGCTAGTTGGGCTGGCTCGGCCACGCACTGGCGCGGGGCGCGCACGTGGGAGCACAGACACGGTGCTAGGCCGCGGCACGGGCTGATGCTGCTGGGCTTCTTTCCCTTTTCTATTTTCCTCCCTTTTTTCAATTCCTTTTCCATTTCTATTCTATTTCCACACTACACCTAGGGCTTCTATGCATGTATACATGTGTTGCCAACATGTATACACCCTAGTGGGGTCCACTAGAGGTCATCTAGGGCTTTAGGGTCCAAGCCAAAGGTTGGCAACACACACAAAATAATTTGTTGAAAGGTTTAATTGATTTTATTGCATCACATAAAATCATGAAGAATCAACTCACAAGTGGAATTAAAATGCAACAATGCACAACCATGCTAACTTGGGTTCTACTAGTGCAACTACATGGGTAGTTTCCTAGTATGCACACTCACCATGCATGGGTTTTGTTAGAAAAATTTTTAAGTTCAAATTTTTTGTTATTGGAAAACCTGGGTTGTTACAATAACCATTTGGAGCGTCAAATGCTCCCCCTATTAGTGGACGAACACAACGGATGCTCAAACTTAACTGAAAAGAAACGACAAAAGCAACACACATGCATGTGCAATGCAATACTTGAATTTAAATCTAGTTGCTTGTCAAGTTTGATCCAAGGTTATGCTTTTCACACGCTTTTCGGTGGTTATCTTAAACATGTTTTATATTACAATGCAATGCATGGGTCAACACAAGCTTATTTTTTAGTGATGTTACTTAGGTCAAGCACATTGAGCTCATTACTCAACTACAAAAGGTAGCCTCATCTAGCGCTTTAGTGAAGATATCCGCCAATTGATCCTCGGTCCTCACACATTCTAGTGATATATCATTTTTAGCAACATAATCTCTAAGAAAATGATGACGGATATCTATGTGCTTGGTGCGAGAGTATCGAACTAGGTTATTAGCAAGTTTTACCATGCTCCCATTATCACACAAAAGGGGTACCTTTTCTAGAATTACACCATAGTCTAGAAGAGCTTGCTTTATATAAAGGATTTGTGCACAACAAGCACCTACGATAATGTACTCCGCCTCGGTGGTGGATAAGACAACACTATTTTGCTTTTTAGAGGTCCAAGACACTAGTGATCTACCAAGCAAATGGCACCCTCTGTATGTGTTTTTCCTATCAGTCTTGCAACCCACGTAATCCAAATCAGAATACCCAATGAGTTGAAATCTAGCTCCTTTGGGATACCAAAGGCCAATGCTTAGCGTGTGCTTAAGGTATCTAAGGATTCTTTTAATGGCAACTAAGTGAGCTTTCTTAGGATTAGCTTGAAATCTAGCACACATACACACACTAAGAATGATGTTGGGCCTAGATGCGGTCAAATATAACAAGCTACCAATCATAGAACGGTAGAGAGTTTGATCAACCGATTTACCTCCCTCATCTAGATCGAGATGTCCATTTGATGGCATTAGCATCTTGATTGGCTTATATTCATCCACTTTGAACCTCTTGAGAAGATCCTTGGTGTACTTCTTTTGAGAGATAAAAATCATTTCTCTCATTTGCTTGACTTGAAAACCAAGAAAGAATGTAAGCTCTCCAATCATAGATATCTCGAACTTCTTCGACATCAATTCATCAAACTCTTTGCAATAGTCTTCATTTGTTGAGCCAAAGATGATATCATCAACATATACCTAACAAATAAAGATTTCTTCATTAAGCTTCTTGGTGAATAGTGTGGTGTCGACCTTCCCAATAGTGAAGCCCTTCTCAATGAGAAAATCCCAAAGACGCTCATACTAAGCTCTTGGGGCTTGCTTTAGCCCATATAGCGCTTTGGACAACCTATAAACATAGACTAGTTCACTAGTTCATTTATGAATCTATTTAAGAATGCACTTTTAACATCCATTTGATATATTTTCATTTCATGATGAGATACATATGTAAGGAGGATACAAATGGCTTTAAGTCTTGCAACCAGTGCAAAGGTCTCTCCAAAATCCAAATCTTCAACTTGAGAGAACCCCTTTGCAATTAGCCTTGCCTTGTTCCTCACAACGATGCCTTGATCATCTTGCTTGTTGTGGAACACCCACTTTGTTTGTAACACCCGTGTTTTTACATCATATTAAAAACCACTAAAAATTTGAATTTTTTAAAACTTTATAACAAATTAAAACTTCATTAGTTTATTCTCCAAAAAACCACTTCTCAAAGAAAATGTTTTCCAAAACCCTCGTATCAAATTTCACCATATGCATTCTCCTTGCATTTGTGATTGTTGAGTGTTTGCGTGAGATGTTTGCTCGAATGATTGTATGTTTGTTTGAATGCTTGCCTTCTAGAATTTATTTGCGGCACCAAAGTTCTCCCTTGAATTTCCAAAATCTTTATTTAAATTCCAATTCATAGTTAGATTCATTTCTCAGAAATAATTAGAAATACATCATCTATCTATTAATTACAAAAGGATATAATACATATATATATAGTTACATTATCTGGGAATAAAAAATCCTTTCACATTTATAACAAACGTCTCCTCCTGGGCCCAAGCTGCCCCTTCCCCCTGCTGCTCACCGACGTGACCAGCACGGCCCAGCTCAGCCCAAGTCGCAAGGCGCACACTGCGTCTTCCCCGCGTCGACTCCGCGTACGAGCACGTGAACCTTGGCAATCAAGATATTTTCGGCGAACCGCCTCTCTCCCTAGTCGCTTCCACGGCCAATCTTATCGGCTCCGCGAATTCTGTCAACACGCACACAAGCAGCCCGCCTTTGTATGCCATGGAGGTCGCTGAGATATTTTGCCAGAGCACCGTCTCACTGTGCTCCATCGACGTACTATTGCAGTCGCGCGCGGCTATAAATAGCCGGCCGCGACCACCACCGAGCTCGCCCCATCGAGCTCGGCAATGGCTCCCTCTCCCGCCGAGCTGGCTTCACCTTGTCCCCCTACCCACTGCCGTTGCAGAGGCACGAAGGTGTCGACGAGGCCGCACCACTAGCTTTGTCCCAGACCAAGCACCGCCAGAGACGTGCTCGCCGAAGCTGCCGCCGCCGGAGCCGCGCCGGACCAGCCCGACGCTCACGCGCCGCGCATCGAGCTGACGCAGCCCTAACCACCTCCATGCCGGAACCGCTGCCGCTCTAGAATCCGCCCGCACCAGAGCCCCACCACGCCGTTCGCCCCTGCTCTGCTCGCCTTCCCTGTTCTCTTCCTCCCCCACTCTGCCATCTCTCACTCCCTCTGCAATATGGAAGACGACGCCGCCGGCCCTGCACCCTCCACAGACCAGCCATCGCGCCGGAGCCACGGACACCAGCCGCCGTCGCCGTGCCCCCTCCTCTCTTCTCTCTGCCCCTCTCCCTCTCCCTCCCCTCTCCTCCTCTCTTTCTCTCTCAATCTCTCCCTCTCTGTCAGTGGCGGACCCAGGATCTGACATGGAAGAAAAAAATTTCGACGCTATAAAATCCAAACAAAAGTTCGACAAACTTAACTATAAATTAACCAAATGATAATACCTTACCACAAAGAAAGTCCAGCCATCGCGCCGGAGCCATTAATTAAGGATTTTCACCATTAAATAGCCGCCGTCGCCATTGCGCCAGCCCGAGGCAGAGAGATCCCTCCTCTCTCTCTTATTTCTGCCCTTGTGGATTTGCGGTCTTCCCCATTTGTGCCCTTTCTCCTCCTTTGGATCAAATTTCCTCTCTCAACCCACTCTCTCCCACTGCTCTCTGTTCCTCCCACTCTGTTGACCGCACGAGAGTAGGAGCGAACCCGCCCTCGATGGCATCCAATGCCAGGCGCTCCACCACGTCATCTAGACGAATGGCCAGGCGACACGTCACAGGCGGGACCCATGTGGCAGCCACAACAACCCACCACCTCTCCCCTTCCTCTTCTTTAAGCTCGGTTCGCGTAGACCAGGAGAGTGAACACACGGGTCCACGTCACAGTAGGAGACCGGCGTACAGCATAGTGCAGCTGGCCGAGCCCACCAGTATGGGCCCACTCGTCAACCGCTATAGCGCAGGAAAATACTAGGCACACACGGGAATCGTACACAGGAGATTATTAGTAAGCCTTTTTAATTACAGAAAAATTCCCAGAAAATTTCTAAATAAACTAGAGTTACCCTAGAAGATACCAAAATATTTTGCACTCATTTTACATTAGCTAAAATTCTAGAGATAATTTCCAAGTTCCTTTTTCATTCGTGTTTTGCCGATAAACTTAGGAGATTTATATCTTCCTCGTCTTAATTCCGAATCCTGTAATTCTTTCACTAGAAATCTTTTAAAATAAAACCTTGCATATTCAATTACTCTTTCCTAATTTTTGATGCCCATTTAAATTATAGTTTGATTGCTTTTCCATTGCTATATTTAAATTAAATACTAATAATAATAGTAGTAGCCACCACCGTAGTAGTAGTTAACCCCATATATTGTGTATGTGTATCTACTATGACACATACTCGAATATATCCGTACCCAATCACCTGAAATGAGTAGACATCTATACATACATAGATATGCCTGATACCTAGGTATACACCTATGTATGGCTAACCCTAGCAACCTAGTTACTCAATTCTAATAATCATATGCATATGCACATGTATGAGCATGTATGCCACTAACCCTAGCCATAACCTAGCCCACCAACTTAACCCTAGGCATGTACATATGCATGTGTGTATGTGTCACTAGCCCAGTTGACCTGCTGAAAGCCTGATCGAGTCATCTTTCTCTTTCAGGTTCACATAATAGTGAACCCCATAATAATGTGGTTTGGTTTTCCATCAGGCCAACCACCCACCTTAACCTAGCCGTAGGAACTCTACCCTGTGGATAGAATACCTCTATCCAAACCTTAGTTCCAATTAACATAATAATGATAACTTAGATAATAACCCATCACCAACTACTAGGACCAACCCATCTAGGATCGTTTCTTCCACTTTGATTGCTCATACTTGTTTTACATGCCTTGTTTGTTATTTTCCTTGTTTGTGTTTTGTTGCTTGTCGACGCTAGACCATGTAGGATAGAAAACGTGGAGAGAACCCAATGGAGTCCAGAAGGCAAGAGCAGGAGACATAGGAATTGGACAAGGATATAATCATCACCGAATGGAGGCAAGTCCTAACACCCACCTACCCCTTTCCCTCCACTTCATTTGCCATCCCTTAACTAGTCCCTTTCCTCCACCACCACATTTTTCTAGCCTCCATCATAAACCCACCATACCATATCTTCACCAATTAATAAACTTAACTTATAATACTTAAATTCTCTTTTATGAAATAATGGAATTATAATGGGTCATGAGCTCGGTTATGATAATGTGAACATTGATGATAATTATCATGATATGATATAAGATTGATTATGATATTGTGATAAGGTAATGGTTACCTTGATGTGAGATGAGCTCTATGAACTTGAGGTTAACAACTATGGAACTTAAAACTGGTAAAACTGGACTAAACCTCGACAGGGGGCGAGTGGGGGTAATTTATGTGGGATAAATTACCTTGGCAGGATCACCTGGTGAGGGCTCCTATAGGAGATACTCGCCTCGGTCACATAAGGATCGGTTCATAGTCCCTCTCTCCTAGTGAGATATTACATACAACCACATGTCTATATGGGTAGATTTGATCTCACACCCTGTTAGATAGAAGTATAATTTCTACTAGGAGGCCGGTGTTGGCAGCAGAATATCAGGAGCAGGGATGGATGCAATGTGATCTTCCATGGCCCGGTTGGTGTGGATGCTATGTGATCTTCCACGTTAAGCCTTAGAGTTTTGGCCACGTTTGAGCCTATGATTATTGTTTTAGTCGTGTTCGAGCCCATATTATGGTTTATTTATACGGATGCTATGTGATTTTTCGTGGTTTGATTGGTGTGGATGCTATGTGATCTTCCACATTGTTTTCCAACCCCTGAGAAGCCATGGTAGAATTATATGGACATCTAAGGTCGCGTACTTTTGGGTACGGGGTCTCGTTAGACATGTTCTTGCCACCGCGCATGGTTAGGAACTGTGCCTATCATGTGGGTAAATTTGTATGCCTCTATAGAGTTTATTGAATCTATTCGAATAGCCACGTCCTTGGAATGGGCAGATGCTGGGATGAGATACTATGATTAGACTTCTATAGCTGTGATAGTCTGGTAAGATGTATTTTACTAATGTGGTAAACTATAATTCACCCGAAAACTGGTGGGAATGGTAATACTCTGCCAGGATCCAACCTATAATTATAACTACTTCAACTTACCACTTTTACCTAAACCACCATAACCCCTTCCACATATAGCCTTCCCCTTCCAACTCTCCACCACCCCAAAGTTTAGGGCTTGCTAACTACTTTATGTACTCAACCCCTCTCCATTCTATTTTTTAGGAGTAAAGCTACAGGAGCACATACCCGAATGGAACTATTGGAGCTATGCGAGGATAGGACAATAGGAGAACGTACGAGTATGGAGCTATCATGGACTATGAAAGGAAAAGACACTCGGAGTATACTCAAAGACGAAGCCATACGAGTACTCAAAGGAGCTACGCTAGTACTACGACGATTGAGATATAGGAGTACACTTAAGGAATAAGTCTAGGGTTACGTCCGCACTCCAAGTTGCCTGTAGGAATGGAGCCACGATGACATAGGACCTCTATCTTAGAACTCTGATGTACACCACAAGGCCTATGGCCCAAGCTATGTAAACTCAAACTATGTAATGTGTTTCCCATTAGTAATAAAAGTATGTTTTCTATATCAATCTTGTTCGAATTGTGCGTATCAGCTATAGATCCAGGGACTGATACATGATGCATAGAAGACCCTAAATTATGGGCCCGATAGGGTGGTATCAGAGCTATACTTGGACTATAGGACAACCTTAGCATGGCCATTAGATAGGAATGATTTTCTAAAAAACCTATTTTCAAAAATCTTTGCTTATAACCCTTCACTCTCACCTTACCTTGAACTTCTATTTCAAAAATAGATTTTCTCTCTTTTCTCATCCCATTCAAAATTATGAGTAGTAACAGATAGGGTAGATTAGGTCTTATTTAGGAGAAACAGGGGTAGTATAAAGATTATGTCATAGAATAACCCTCCACGGTAGAAACGTGAAAGTAGAAACCGTACCCCGTTTAGGCTTGTTAGTCCTTGATTGATTTCTTGTTTGCCTTGGTTGCAACTACCCCTATAGGACTCCCCTCTCGTCTTATGCTTTCTCCTCTCTCTAGCTTTCTAGATTCTCTTCTACCCTTGTGCTTTAGATCTTTTTGCATATTGTGCTTTTCCCTCTCATCCCCTTTCTACTTAGAGTAGACGAGTAGGAAATAATACAAAGGAAGACCATCAGAGAAAGAAGACAACAAGGAAATCAACTACACCCGTTCTACAAAAGCCGTGCACGTCATGCTCGCCGTCGCTGTCCTCTCCACTGCACTGCCGTTCACTACACTATGGCAGAACCGACCAATTTATAGGAGCACAAGTACAATGGCAACCACCCAACAACGATCGCACTGTCATACTTAAGCCCATATAAACTCGGTAGTCCGTCGAGTATCACGAAGGATCTCGAATAATCCAATCACACAACCAAGATCGTACATGATTCAATATACCAGCCACATATCACATAAGTTCATCATAGTTCAACATACATCGGAGTACAAAAGAGTTATTACAATACCAAGTTCAAATACAGAAGTAGCGAAAGCAAAGATAATTTTTAAACTAACATCTCACACCATTGTTCAAATACTTGCCATCTTTTTATCACATCCCCCAAAAGCATCATAGATTAGATATATAGAAGCGCCTTGCCCATGGCCTACTCCTTGTCCATAGTAGGACATAAGCAATTCTTACAATATCCGTGATAGACGGTGTTATCTGCAACAAGTGGGAAATAAACCCTGAGTACAAGAAGGTACTCAGCTAGACTTACCCATCTTAAACCAAAAATAAAGTGACCCCAAGGATCATGCAAGGCTTTATAAGTGGAGCTAGCTTGACAACATTTTTGCAAAAAGGCACTAGTTGAGCTACTCATTTTATAATTTGGTTCCAAGTGAATTATAGCTATTCATTTCTAGATTAGCATCTGACCTGTGCCAAACATGTGATGTATGATTAGGTAGCATAACAATAATAACCATAGCCGGTGTATCATTTCCATGTTCATCATAACCATCACATTTCATAGTTCCATTACTACGATGCTGGAGCTAGTCGAGTTTCTCACTATTTGGGAGAGACGGCGATTCGAATCGGTTGCAACCAGCTGGGTAGTTATTCCTAACACAAACCCAGACATACATGCGTCAAGGTAGTCTTAGGTCTCCTTTGGTACAACTCAGGTATATATTTCGGGGGTTCGATCAGTGCCGCACCCTCAGGGACACTACCAGATGCCAGGTCGATCAGGACTCTAACCTGCCCTTGGCCTCACTCTAGCTCCCCACACATCCTTACTACCTCCAGTGTGCGCACTCTAATAGAACGAGGCCGGGCCTGAGTTGAGCTACTTGGCTTTGCGATCGGAATGAGTTATCCGGTCAGCTAAGTGAGAGGCATGCGTTCAATCTCGGTAGAAGTGCCAGCAACGGTACGGTCCTTAATCGGCACAGACGGAATCACATGGGTCAACCTACACATAGACTCCGCCCGGCCTCTAATTATATTATCCCATGGTTCTTTTCCATGATAGAAAAATAGCCAACCATGCTCCGGTATCCACCAATATCTCGTAGGTGACAGGAAATCACCCGACTTCTACCGGTCTAAGCATGGCTAAGCATATATTCGATCTTGGACCTACACAAGGTTCAAGGTATATTTTTGGACAAGGAAGTTATATGCATCAAGTGTTTCCATTCAACTCTTATAACCTAATGCATCAAATATAAAGGACTCAAGTGATATTTTATAAAACATAGGAGGCTTAGAATGCTTCGGGGCTTGCCTTTCAAAAAAGATGTAGGCCTATGATTAGGGCACTCTGGTAGTTCTTCTGGAGCCTGCTCCTCACTTTTAGGAGCTACCTGCGGTGGTGCCTCCTGATTATCCTCCTCTTTGGCCTCGAACTCCAAGAGGGTGATTCCTTCGGGCGATTCTATATGCATGAGCAGGAAATAAGATACTATGGATGTATAGGTAATGACATGGATGATATGATATGATGAAATGCATAATCATAAATATGTTTAACAACAAGGCATTAGGGTGATATCAAGATTAACTTTCTTTTACTGAGTAGGTGCGTATCTCTTCTCTAGTATTTAATCAAACACTCACTTAGGTATTTACTAGACTACAACAGCAGTCACTTGTTTTGACCTTAACTAGAGTTTTACACATCCAATTAACCTGATCTAGGACTTTTTGGAAAGCTTATAAAATTGTCTACAACTGTGTTATTGACAAGGTTCACAGAAAAGAACATTCTCATCACGAGATTGTCACCACAACAGAAACTACACATGCAGCCATCTAGTTGAATTATAGAGCGATAATTAACTAGCTGCCTATAACCAAATAATTTTAAGCATAACTACTACTATCAACAGATCATATGCATCACAAGCACCATAGAAAATATCCTGGTTAAGCCTCAATAACTTATTTACATGCATTTATTAATTTCCTTATATACTAAGGTGATGTAAAGGATAAATATTTCCAGTTCACAATAAATTTTGAGAAAATTACAGTAGGCTACATATAACTCCAATAGTCTACTATACAAATTCAATGCCATTTTGATAAGTATAGCAACCTCTACAAAAATAACAAGTTGCATAGGCTTATTTTAGCAAAAATAGTTTAGCCTAGTGAAAAGTGTTAAATAACATATTTCATATTTTTCTTACTTTCATCCTAGCATAAGAATACTATGTAAAATTTTTCATAATCATAAGTTATGTATTTTTTACCCTAATTAATTTCACCATAAACTAGCAATAAATCAAGGTTAAATAATAAAATCATATTCCAAGTATGCCTACTATAGGTTTAGTATTTTTCCCAACTAGAGCATGTCAACACAAGACCAACAAAATTGGAATCACATTTTAAGCACTTCCCTAGCTCAAGTTATACATTTTACAAGATAGAAACTAATTTAAAAGCACTTATATAGCTTAATTTAATTCCCCTAGAAAAATACTCAAAATAGTAGGTTTCACATTTTTATCAAATAGTACACTTCATGATGAATCCAACACAATTTGGTTCACTCAAACTAGACATTCCTAGCTCTAGATATGAATTTTTGAAGAATGAATCAATTTCTGAAAGAGAATAAAGAGAAACATTTTAAAACTGAAATTGCTACGTGCACTCGGCTCACTACACCCGCTGCGACTAATTGCTGGGCCCCGCAGTTAATGGGCCACACATGTCATCAGCACAGAAGCAGGGCACGGCGGTTGACCGTGGAGAGCTCACCGACGGCGAGGTCACCGGCGATGAGGTCACCACCAACGTGCTCCCCTTGACACCCCACGTCGAATGGTACCCGTGATTGACTCAGAGGCGAGCTAGAGCAAGCTCGACGGTGGCCATGGCAGCATGGCGGTGATGTGCGGTGGCGCACCGGCCGACTCCGGCCATGATGGGTTAGGGCAAGCTCGGCTATGGCTTCACGGTGACCTAGCGGACCTAGCGGGCGCGGATTAGGGTTAGTAGCGGCGTCGGAGCGGCACGGCCATGTGCACGGCGGCACGAGCACGGCGACGGTGAGGTCACTATTCTGACAAAATCCCGACAGGGGGTGAGTGGGGGGTAACTTATGTGGGATAAATTACCTTGGTAGGATCGCCTGGTGAGGATTCCTGTGGGAGATACTCACCTCGGTCACATAAGGTCCGGTTCGTAGTCCCTCTCGCCTAGTGATATATTACGTACAACCACATGTCTATATGGGTAGACTTAATCTCACACTCTATTAGATAGAAGTATAATTTCTACTATGAGGCCAGTGTTAGGAGCGGAATATTAGGAGCAAGCACCGATGCTATGTGATCTCCCGTGGGCCGGTTGGTGTGGATGCTATGTGATTTTCCATGTTAAGCTTTAGAGTTTTAGCCATGTTCGAGCCCATCATTATTGTTTTGGCCGTGTTCGAGCCCATATTATGGTTTATTTATATGGATGCTATGTGATCTTCCGTGGTTTGATTGGTGTGGATGCAATGTGATCTTTCACATTGTTTTCCAACCCCTAAGAAGCCGTGGTAGAATTAAATGGACATCTAAGGTCATGTACTTTCGAGTACAGGGTCTCGTTAGGCCTGTTCTTGCCACTGCTCATGGTTAGGAACTGTGTCTATCATGTGGGGAAATTTGTACACCTCTGTAGAGTTTATTGAATCTATTCGAATAGCCACGTCCTTGGAATGGGCAGATGCTAGGATGAGATACTATGATTAGACTTCTACAACAGTGATAATCTGGTAAGATGTATTTTACTAATGTGGTGAACTATAATTAACCCGAAAACTGGTGAGAATGGTAATACTCTGCCGGGATCCAACCAATAATTATAACTACTTCACCTTACCACTTTTACCTGAACCACCATAACCCCTTCCACATATAGCCTTCCCCTTCCACCTCTCTACCACCCAAAGTTTGGGGCTTGCTGAGTACTTTATGTACTCAACCCCCCTCCATTCTATGTTTTTAGGTGTAAAGCTACCGGAGCACATACCCGGATGGAACTATTGGAGCTATGCGAGAATAGGACAATAGGAGAACGTATGAGTATGGAGCTATCATGGACTATGAAAGGAAAAGATACCTAGAGTATACTCGAAGACGAAGCCATATAAGTACTCGAAGGAGCTACGCTAGGACTACGACGATTGAGATATAGGAGTACGCTGAAGGAATAAGTCTAGGGTTACGTCCGCACTCCAAGTTGCCTGTAGGAATGGAGCCACGATGACATAGGACCTCTGTCTTAGAACTCTGATGTACACCAGAGGGTCTATGACCCAAGCTATGTAAACCCGAACTATATAATGTGTTTCCCCATTAGCAATAAAAGTATGGTTTTTTATATCAATCTTGTTCGAATTGTGCGTATCAGCTACTAATCCAGGGACTAATACATTATGCACAGAGAACCCTAAATTAGGGGCCCAATAGGATGGTATTAGAGCTATACTTAACTATAGGACGAAACCCTAGCATGGCCATTAGATAGGAATGATTTTCTAAAAACCCTATTTTCAAAAATCTTTGCTTATAACCCTTGACTCTCACCTTACCTTGACCTTCTATTTCTAAAACAGATTTTCTCTCTTTTCTCATCCCCTTCAAAATTACGTGTAGTAACAGACAGGGTATATTAGGTCTTATTTAGGAGAAACAGGGTAGTATAAAGATTAGGTCATAGAATAACCCTCCACGGTAGAAACGCGAAAGTAGAAACCATACCCTGTTTAGGCTTGTGAGTCCTTGATTGATTTCTTGTTTGCCTTGGTTGCAACTACCCCTATAGGACTCTGTTGGCGGTCATTACCGATCAAATCCAACTACCAATTAAGACAAAAAAGAGGAGAAATAAGCAATCTTGACACATATGCATTTACTACTAACCAAGTTCCACATATATTTGGAGAGTGTTATTTTGCAGGTCACAAACACAAATGCACGGAATAATTCACTGAAAGGCGCTTTATGATGCTGATTTGTGTAAAGGAACAAGGGAGACGCCCATCAACCTAGTGCAAACCGGGCAAAACACCACGGAGCAGGGATCCATGTCCAGTCCATGGCCGGCCAAGCGAAGGCGGTGGCGAGTGGCCATGGTCAAGGGGCAGCGACCCCTAGGGGCGGGCGACCCCCTTGCTGGCGCTGCTCAGCTGTGCCTTGCTCTAGCGGTGGCATGCCCCCATGCTGAGACAGTGCATCCCATGCTTTTGCGCCAAAGATAGACTGAAGCACCGCCTTGCTCTTGTATAAATAGAGGGTTACCCCTCCCTCTCTCAACACACTTCACTTGAGCGTCACCTCACACACCTCACTCTTTAGTAGTAGTAGCTTAACTTTTTAGTAGCTTTAGAGCAAGACAAAGCTACCTTGGAGAGCTTGGCTCCTTGGAAGAAGAGACCTTTGGGTATGAATAGAGATATGAGTTCTTCCAAAGTTATGCTCTCATATGATATTTATAGTCATACTTATGAGCTAGACTATAGTTATTGTGTTATAATCTTGATATATGAACTAGTCTATAGTTTATGTGTCATGAAAGTAGCACACTTATGCTTAAAAACTCATATAACTTATATAATCAAAATTAGAGCAAAGTTGAGGTGGTGGTTCATCGTGCCGTTAGGTGTGCCTAAGTTGTTTACCTGTTGATCCGTAGGGTCGGGGACCCAGGATTTGGTAGTTTCTGTATATGCAAGCGTGGTGCTTGTGTATGGAGAGACAAGTGAATGCATTGTCCCTTTCCACGGTTGAGGGGTAGGCGGCAGGTGGTGATAGCCCTGTTCGTCGTTTGTAACCCCCCATGTTCGACTAGGGTGTAGGAGTCTAAATTGTCACATGAGGTTGCTGGCAGACCAGTACCTCGGTGGCCTCCCGACCTGCTTCACACTTAGCCCTAAGACTAATTATGTAACTTGTATAATCATTAACTAATCTTTGTATGACTATACTAGACCAATGCCTGCTCTACTAGGATTATTCTTTTATTCTTTCTTCTCTATTTTATCCTTTTGAGGAATGCCAAGTGTGTGTCCACTATCCTGAAATCACCATTCTTACCCCTATTATAAACATTGGTGTACCTGCAAGCATTATTATTCACATTCATATCCATACTAGACTCTTAATCAAAGGCCTTCCTTTGGGAAAAATATAAATAACGATACCTTGAATACTTCCGGGTGAAATGCTACAATGATAGCTCCATGCGCTTGCGGATAAATATCTAAAATTATTAAGGAACTATCATGGCTATTACTTAGTGGCATTGCTAATCATTAGTGATGACGCTAAGAAATACCAGCAAGCATTTCTGGCGCCTTTCTGGTGATGGATTCTATCTCCATACTTGGTGATTGCGTTTAGAAATGCCAATAGACTCCCCTCTCTTCTTATGCTTTCTCCTCTCTCTAGCTTTCTAGATTCTATTCTCCCCTTGTGCTTTTCCCTCTCACCCCATGCTTTAGATCTTTTTTGGCATCTTGTGCTTTCCCCTCTCATCCCCTTTCTACTTAGAGTAGACGAGTAAGAAATAATACAAAGGAAGACCATAAGAGAATGAAGACAAGAAGACACGAAGGTCTCGACGAGGCCACACCACTAGCTCTACCCGAGACCAAGCACCGTCGGAGCCATGCTCGCCAAAGCCCCACCATGCGTCAAATGGTACCTCGAGCTCACACACCGTGCCTCGAGCTGCCGCAGCCCTAACCACCTCCATGCCGGAACCACTGGCGCTCTAGAATCCACTTGCACTAGAGCCCCACCATGCGTCGAATGGTACCGTGATTGACTTAGAGGTGCGTCGGAGAAGGATCGACGGCAGCCATGGCGGCACGGCGGTGATGCGCGGCAGCGCACCGATCGACTCCGACCATGATTGGCTTGGGCGAGCTCAGCTATGGCTTCACGGTGACCTAGCAGACCTAACGAGCATGGATTAGGGTTAGTAGTGGCATCGAAGGGGCATGACCGCGTGCATGGTGGCACGAGCATGGCGACGGTGAGGTCACCGTTCTGATAAAATGGCGGTCAATGACGGGTATCCATCATGGGATAAGTTGTTGGGATTCATGGAGGTGCTGAAATGCACGCTAGAGGGGGATGATGGGGACTGGTGAGGGATGGCCATGGCGAGCTCATGTTCGCGGCTATGGCGGACGCATGTTCCCCTACCGACACGGCAGTAGCGGTTAAGCGGGCTGCGGCCTTAGCATCTAGACCCTACGGCGATGACGGACCAAAAGAGAGGAAGGTAGGAGGAGCAGTGGTGATGGCTGGCCATGGGCGAGCTCATGCCCGGTGGCGCACCATGGCCATGGCGGCGATGGCAACGCGCAATGTGGCCTTACCTATGCTCGAATGGTTATAATGGCGGGTCAGGGAGGTAGAGGAGTTGGTGGCAGAGCTATGGGCGTGATGGATTGGTTGGTGGTGCGGTGTGGATGGCATGCGAGCACGGCGAGGCATGCGGCGATGGCAACGGTGGCATGGCTTGGCTCTGGCGTGCGTGAGCGAGAGAGACGAGAGGGGGAGCGAGTGAGCGCGTGAATGGGCGAGCGTGGACGCATGGCACACTTCAGCACATGCCCAACCACAACGCAGCCTAGCCCCGACGTACGGCCTCCACGCGACAGTCGTGGCCTGTGGCTGATCGGCCATGATGTGCGCGCGCGGTGCCAGTTCAGACGGTGAAGGAGCCGACTGACAGAGCAACTTTAGGTCATTAGTACTCCTGATCCGTGGTGATTTTGTGGAAACTTCATTAATACAAAATGTTGAGCTACAAGAGATCTACAACTTGACTTTAGAGAGTTTTGTCAAATTCACATGGTTTTCAATTTATAGAGTTCCAAAGTGGGGTACTTTGAAACCAAAATCAGCTCCTAGACTTAAAAAAATTCTAAGTCCCTAAACAACATTTGATTGCTACTTTGGAGCTATTTTTAACTATGTTAGGTAATGAATTAGCTCATGACCCTTAAATAAAGTTTTTTACCCATGTCAAGAGCTACAACTTTTATTAAGGGTGCACTACCATGCAAACACTCTATGCTATAGTTCAACCCTAGTCAATGTAGTAACATGAAAATTGAAGTTTTGAGTAAACTAGGATAGAAGCAAAATTGGCTCATGCCATGAATACAAACATTGTTCCATTTTTCTTCCTAGATATGTCTAAGGTGTGTTTGTGACCTCACAACCATCTCTTGCATTGGTCACACATGATCACAAGCATATGCATGTATATAATCAACAACACATGTGATAAAGATAATGTGAATGAAATGAAACTTCATATGCTCATGCTCATGAATGCTTGGATGATGCTTGTGCTCATGAAATGCAGGTGCCAAATGGAAATGCTTAACACTATGGTGTTACAACCCCTCCCCCTTATAGAAATCTCGTCCCGAGATTTGAATGACCTACCATTCCTCATAAAAGGCGGGGTAAACTTCACGTAGGTAATCCTCTTGTTCCCATGTAGCATCTTGTTCACTGTGGTTATTCCACACCACTTTATAGAACTTAATCACCTTTCTTCGAGTTACTCTCTCCATTTCTTCCAAAACTCATATTGGTTTCTCCTCATAAGTCAGATTGGAGCTTAATATTGGTGGGTTCAATGGCTTCATCAGGTACGCAAAGATATTTTCTTAGCTAAGAAACATGGAAGACATCAAAATTGCATTCGTCTCTAGGGGAAGTCATAACTTATAGGCTACATTTCCCTTCCATTAAATAATCTGATATGGTCCTACGTACCTAGGTGCAAGCTTCCTCTTTACTCCGAACCTCTACACACCCTTCATGGGCGAAATTTTTAAGTACACATAATATCCCACTTCAAAGGTTAGTGGCCTTCTTCGTTTATCAGCATAACTCTTTTTCCTAGACTGAGTGGCTTCAATATGTTGTTGGATAATACGTACTTGCTTTTTAGTTTCTTTGACAAAATCAATACCATAGTATCTCCTCTCTCCGGGCTCAACCCAATTAAAAGGAGTTCTACATTTTCGACCGTACAAGGCCTCAAAAGGAGCCATTCTGATGCTCTCTTGATAACTGTTATTGTAGGAAAACTCGGCTAAAGGTAGCCATTTTTCCCATGAACTATTGGAAGAGATCACACATGCTCTCAACATATCTTCTAAGATTTGATTTACTCGTTCAGTCTGTCTAGAGGTCTGAGGGTGATATGCTGAGCTTCTGATTAGTTTAGTTCCCAAAGCCTTATGCAAGTGTTCCCAAAAGTGCGCTACAAACTATGGCCCTCGATCTAAGATTATGGTCCTTGGTACCCCATGTAAGCTCACAATCTAATCAACGTATAGCTCAGCGTACTTCCCAGCGTGAAACTTTGTGCTAACTGGTACAAAATGTGCTGATTCGATGTGGCGATCCACAATGACCCATATAGAATCGTGACCTTGCTGTGTGTGTGGGAGGCCTGTAGGGAAGTCCATACTTATTTTCTCCCATTTCTAGCTTGGAATGGACAATGGTTGTAGCGGTCCAGCAGGTTTCAGATGATCTGCCTTAACCCTTGTTTACACCAAAATTTGGGAAGAAGAACGTGGGAACTCGTAGCTTCCAAGATCGTGTTAGTCAAGGAATCGATTGCATAAGGATCGATATCAGCTGATTTAGAGGTGGCACTAGAATCGGCTCTCTTCGAATGACGTCAGCAGATAACAACGATGAGCTACGGTTGGCGTCGGGAAATATATGTCGGACTCTACGAAAAGGGAAAGATTATGGTCCAAGTTATCTTAAGTTAGGAATATTTTCTTTTATACCAAAGATTGTAATGAGTAGTACTTGAGTAGGATTCATGCTTTGGCTTCGTGTATAAATATTGGACCCTGGCTATTGTGAAAAAGGACATCCAATCAATCAATACAAATTACCTTTTTTGGCTTTACGCCAACCCTTAGGAGTAGGAGTAGTGTAGATCTCAGCGAGTTCTTCAACAAGCAGGGCTGCATCGGTCTGGCCAACCTTCGGCTTGTCTGTAAGTACCATCATGGCTTATACTTCTATTTTTACGGCTGCATTGGTTAAGTTTGACCTCCACTGCGAACTCTGGTATAAGCTAGTTATCGACTCTTATCTAGTTCAAGTACGGCTACATCGGTTAAGTTCGACCTCCACTGCTCGAATTAGATTAAGGTCAAGTTATCGGCTCTACCTAAGGGTGGCGTCCTTCGGGTAGATTAATTAAGTTATCGATCTTGCTGATGTTCTTATTGTTATTAGTTTTCAGCAATATCAATCCGCCTGATCGAGATCGATCTAGATTGGCCTCATATCCTTTTAGTCCGTCGTTTGCTTTGTTACAATACGATATTTCTTACTTTGAGCGATGGGTTACATTTTATCAGCTGTTCTACCTCGATCTTGATCATGCATAGTACGCGGTTAAGGCACGTTTGATCTTGAAGAGGTTTGCTGGCTAGTTAAATCTGGTCTATAGTTCACTATTATGGCTGCAATGATCCGGTTGATCCCCACTGATGGCACTTTAGATTGGAGGATGCTAGTTGGTAGATTTGTTCTCGATTAGGTGTGATCTTAACTATTTGCTATGCCTGCATCGGCTAAATAGCCGATCGCCTATGCTTTAACACTTACAATGTGTCTCCATGATTCTGTTAAATGTAAATAGATCTGTGTACTTTAAAGGTTTGATTTGTTTTCTTTATCACGACTACCATTGATCAGGTCGAACCCCACTGTTCGAGATAACAGGTTAACTCTGATGAGTTCATAGATTTGTCCATGTTAAATAGTTGATTGTTCACATGTTGTAGTCCTTTTTCACCTAAATCGGCTATTTCAGCCGATTCACCTGAGCGTTCACACATATAGCATGTCTTTCAGAAAGCCTATCAATGTATAGATGGTTTTACGGATTCTTCGGTTTTAGTTTATTATTATCATCATAGCTACCATCGATCTGGTTGAACCTCACTATTGATGGTAACATATTAGATTCAGAGCGTTTGTAGGTCCATTTGTACTAGACAGTCGATTTGTTCGCATGCTATATCCTTTCTCGTTAGATTCATCGGCTCAATGCTTTACACTAGTAATATCTACCTAGCTGATGATTTTACTTACATCTACGTGTACTGTACTTGTCAACATAAAATCAATCGCTACCCACAAGCGTTACAGTCCATAATGGACGATTTCTGCATGTATCGGCTATTTAGTCAATTTTCCCGTCTGGCTGCTCTCGAAGCGGCACACTTGGAACTGTCTAGGCAAAATCCAGCATGTTCCACCTTAAATTACTGATAAACTTTCTCTTCTTGTCAATTGCAGGTCAAATTGACTGGCACGCCTCAGGAGGAATTCACAGGATCGGTTAGCCCTGCATTGAAGCCAAGCGGATCTCCAGCCTTGCTCCATCAAGCAGATCCTTCTGGCTTGCTATGTGCCCGGCGCATTAACACGTTTTTGCATCGACACATGATGTGGCATGCCCGGTGGGACACCACAATCGTCATGGCGACTTACAACAACAATGACATTCTTGTGGTACCTTATGAAGACCTACCCGATGAAGATAAAGATGTCATCCGCAAAGCTATAGAAGAATTTTAGAACAAGTGTTTTTTGTCCTACACCAAGACACGAGACAATAAAGTTGTTCAGAAATATCCACTACCAAGAGTTCAGTTGCATGGGCAGTCAGATACATACGAAGGTGAAGATAGGCGTTTCTTTGTGGAGGTTGTAAACAAATGTGTTCATGATGCCATATTGAACCATAATACAATTTTCTTGAACACATTCCACAACACCATGAAAGAGGTGTTTCATGGATTTCCAATTGATCAGGTTGGGCCGGCTTATTACAACATTCCACATCCGTCGACTTAGGAGACTAATCAAGACGGTACTAGCCATCAAGAAGCAGCACTAACTGGTAATCATGATATCCAGGCAATTCAGAGCTCATCTGAGCAAATTCAAGGTACCACCACCAATCAAGTATAGTATAATCCTGGATCATTAGTGCAGCATGTGCAACAGCCGGCAGGGCAAATTCAGAATCAAATGGTTAATTTTGGCACATCAGGCCAAATATCGTCGTCGTCTCAAAAAATAGCACCATCAGTTCAAAGGATTCGTAGAGATATAGATCCTAACATCTACAATCAGAGACTTCAAGCACAAACCAGCAAAGGACCCAGCAGATAGAGATTCCACAAGGGTATCATTATGGCATAGTTTACAATACCCTTCATATGATTCCAAATCCGAGGTATCAAGGTACCCAGAATTTTAATCCACAGATGGGTCAACAATTGCAGAGAAATCTAAATTCAAATGCCGATTAGTTGTTGCTTAGAGTGACCAAGATGATAAAGAATCAGTTTGGTTTGAAGCAAAAAGGGCAGACCTTCTCATACAAACACCCATATCTAGAATGGTATGATTTGGTCGCTCTTTCTACAAATTATAGGCTCCCAGAGTTTGCTAAGTTCACTGGCCAAGATAGCATGAGCACAATAGAATATGTTAGTCGGTATCTTACATAGTTGGGCGAAGCATCCATTGAAGAGGCCCATCGAGTATGTTTCTTCTCCTTATCCCTGTCAAAACCAGCCTTCACTTGGTTTTCATCGTTACCAGTTAACTCCATTGCTAATTGGGCTGACCTAGAGAAGAAGTTTTATACATATTTTTATACTAGGACAGGAGAAAAGAAAATTACCAATTTGACGACTATAAGGCAGAGAGCTAATGAATCGAGCACCAAGTTTCTTCAGAGATTCTGAGAGACACGAAATTTATGCTTCTCATTGAACTTGACCGATGATCAACTAGCTGCATTGGCCATTCAAGGAATGTTGCCAACATGGAGAGAGAAGCTATTGGGACAAGAGTTTGACAATTTAGGTCAGTTGGCTCAACGAGTGGCAGCTCAATAGCTAATTCTAGAATATGCGCAGTGATACCCGATTTTAGAAGAATGCCGCAATTGCTAAAACCTATAATCCATATTCAGTTGATGATGGCTATGAAGACGATGAAGAAGAAGAGGTTGTCACGGCTGAATGGAATTGGGGTAAGAAGACAATAATGGTGCCAAACCCTTGGGGAAGAGGAGGCGAAGAAAGCTATGATTTCGACGTCACAAAATCGGACAAGCTCTTCGATTTCTTGCTTGAGAAGGGACAAATCAAGTTGCCCGATGATCATATTATGTTGTCTCTCGATCAGTTGAAGAATAAGAAGTTCTGCAAATTTCATAATGCCACTTCTCATTCTACTAATGAGTGCAGAGTTTTTCGACAACATATACAAAGGGCTATTCAGCAAGGAAGGCTCAAATTTGATACACCTCAAAAAATGAAAGTTGATGATAATCCTTTCCCAAGAGATCAGAACTTGGTTGATGCTAGGTTGTTCAAAGGAAGACTAAAGTCCTAACATCAGCTATGGCCAAAGAAGCCAGAACCATCGACCCAAAGATGCAAATATCGGCTGATGAATATAGAAAGATTAAAAGGCATCATGATCAACAAAAGAGCCAATATGAGCAGGGAGAGACGTCAAGGGATGGGCGATAAGGCCACGTGTCACATCTTGAATTCTTTTGAATAAATGGCAGCGGCAAAAGGAAAAGGATTATCAGCGTTGGGTAAGAGAGAAAGAATACCAACATCAACAAGAAGAGGAGAGGTATGAAAGAAAGTAAGCTGAATCACATTGGAATTGTCCTTTCTTCAGACATTGTTGGAATAAAGGTCTGAAATTGCATACTAGAAATAATTACTCAGAGTGTAGTGAGCAATATTGGGAGTTCAGACAATCTCAAGCCAACCGCCGGTCTATCCATGCTCGAGATGACTATCATCATAATATGGATCGACGCTTAAAAAATAGAAGTGTTCATGATTGGCTAGGAAAGCAAGTTGTTGATCAAAACTGGGCTGATTATGAAGAAGAAGATAATGAAGAAGAATATATTTGGTGGGAAGGGCAATTGTGTCCAGGAGGTTTGACAAAAGCTAGAAAAGGAGGGTGCAACGCCTATGGAATAGAGAGTTAGAACATGTTCAGGCATCTAGTAGACCTCAAGTGTGGTGTGCTAAACAAACAACCGATAGGGGTCAACCATCGGCTAATATTCAAATGGCTTTTTTATTGCCATCAGAATTTAGAGCTCCAGCATACCAAGAAGTCTATTTGGATTTTGATGAATCAGAGTTTGAGGAAATAGTTGACAATAATATAACAGGCTATATTTGATAAGCCAGCCAAGCATCGGCACTTGAAGGCTTTATATGTGAAAGGTTTTATCGATGGGAAGCCGATGAACAAAATGTTGGTGGACGAAGGAGCTTTTATTAATCTTATGCCTTATACCACTTTTTGTAAACTTGGCAAGGGACCAGGAGATTTGATTGAGACCGACATAATGCTTAAGGATTTTGGCGGGAATGCTTCCAAGACCAGGGGGGCAATGAATGTCGAATTGACAATCGGAAGTAAGACTTTGCTCACCACATTCTTCGTCATTGATGGAAAGGTTCATACAGTCTACTCCTTGGTAGTAACTGGATTCATGCAAATTGTTGTGTACCATCAACCATGCATCAATGTTTGATTCAATGACATGGAGGTGATGTTAAGCTGGTTCGCGCTGATGAATCTGTGAGTATCGCAATAGCTGATCCAGTATATTGGGAGCTAGAAGACTTCGAGTGTTTTTCTGGCAAGATATGGGAAGGAGGCTTCATTAAGATCAGTAATGAAAGCCAAGAGCCGATCCAAGCAATCGGCTTTGAGAGTCTGTTTTAATGGATAATCCAATAGATGGCACAAGTGGTAAGTTAGGGCATGACTTCGTGTTGGCCGGTGGATTAAAGGAGATAGACCTTGGTCTTGGAGATAGGCCTAGGCCGATGTATGTGAGCACTAAGTTGGATCTTGAGTACAAGCCAGAGTTGATACATTTATTAAAGGAAATTTAAAGATTGTTTTGCTTAATAAAATGCTTAGTATAGGTCGGTCAGTTGTTTAAACTTTGGTCTGAAGAGTCCTAGTGCAACCTGTCAAGAAGCGATTGATGGAGAATGTTTGAAAGAATATTATCCTAACATTTGGATCAACACTTGACAGCCAATTTGTTCAGTCATCGGCTCTAATGGCCAGTACCAGAAGGGTATCGCCTTTAGTTCAAAATTAACCCAAAAGGGAAAAAGCCGATACGAGATGTATCGCCTATAGAGCAAAAACAAACACAGAAGCAACCATGACGTATATAAAGGCATTTGCAGAAAGTACACAGATACAATCATAGAAAGACGGAAGATTTTGTTCATTGATTAGTTTTCCCTAAATACAAACTAATCGAAGACATTGTTTATCGCATCCTGAGCGGATGTGATGTCCACGATGGCCTCCGCTGCATCGATGAACTCCTCGTTCAAGTCCTCGTGCTCTTCAGGGCTATCGCCCATCGGGAAACCGGTCTCCATGATATGGAGCTCATACCCGGTCTAGACCTGCGCCGTGGCCAGCGCCACTGATGTGCCATGACGGATGCCATGAAGGGCGATCTCCTAGACGTGGGCGAAACATCATGGAGACATGCATTGATGAGGGGGCCCCGAGCGTTGATGGACGCCGTAGCCGCATTCGGCGCCAGTTGGGGGGACTCCAACTGCACCATCAGGGTTGGCGCTCATAGAAACAAAGGAACTATCAAGATAAAGACAATAGAAATCAAAGTAAATATATTCTTGGAGTCCATCTTACCCGCCACCATGGCATCGGATTCAGCCAGCCACGCCCGAGCAGCGTTGGCCTCTTCCTTAGCGGCGTGAAGAGCGGCTTGAGAGACCCTAAGGCAGATCTCAAGCTGACCATTTTCTAGAGTTGCCTCAGAATAACGGTCCTGGGCTGCCCTCCACTCTTGGAGGAAACACCGGGCGTCGTCGTCGTTATAGGAATCAGAGGAGTCCGATGATGAGTCCGGCCTAGAGGCAGCATCAGATACAGCATTAGAGGGCTCGTGGAACCTAGGAAGAGGATGAAGGCTATCATTCAAGACAAACCTATAGACAAGTTAGAAAAGTTCATCGCTATGAGCAGAAGATATCGATCTCACCTCATGTGTCGAAGGCGCTGGCTCACCGGTATGTCCTCCTCCGGAATCCCCTCCGCTGCACGTTTGTCTCGGTTGTCCTCGCTGGCCATGAAGTTTGGTTGGATCTACAAGAAGGGGGAAGAAGGCCGCTACAGAGTTTGTGAGGGCGGAGAAGTGCAAAGGAACAGGAGCGGTTGTGAGTATAGATGTGTTCAAGGATGGAACCCTCGGCCAGTATTTGAAGCCACGAAGCGAGGTGGTGGATGTCTTGGGACGTGCAAAAGGCAACCACAATTAATAGGATGTGAATCACCACCGCACTAATGCCGAAGAGAATGTAGCTAAAGACAGAAGGTTGAGGAGTTCTCTTAATAGAGACCGTGTTGTCAGACTTAATCGGATTGAGGTTAGAAGTCTGGAATCGACTATTCTCAAATCAGCTCTTTAGTCGAGACAAGAAATACAATAAGGTGACAAAAAATATGATTATCACTGGATATACACAAAACACATGTTGATTTGCAGATTACAAGTTTAGAACATCCTGGATTGCTTTCAATGCTTCTAGCCAGATAGCATCGACATCTAGCGATTTGGTGCTTGTCTTCTTCGACTGATCTAGGAATATCCTCAAGACTACTGTAGATGGCCCTGCTTTCTCTAACCTTGGCCAGCAGTTCTTGTTTCTTTTGCTTAATGGCATCGGGTATTTGAGCTAGATTGGACTTGTCGAGATCAATGGCAGCCTTCACACTCTCCAGTTCCTTCTCAAGCTCTGCACGCCTGGCTTCCAGTTGGGTCAGCTCTGGATCGATTTTGAGAGAAGAGTTCTTCAAATCATCGATTAGCTGTGTCAACTCTTTGGCCTCTTGCCTGTTGGAGTTCTTCTTGGCCAATAAAGCTTCATGGTTAGACATGTTCCTCTAGGCCTTTTTCACCTTTGGGGCTTGATCTTTGATGACAGACAAAGATGACAAGGCCTTGGTAAGAACCGAGGATGAATTATCCTTAAAGGCCAAGGAGACTCTCTACATTGAATCTGCATCTTGGACCAAATCGGTTATATTCTTCTCAAGTATTGGCAATATATCCCTTAGCCAATTTCTGGTTTCTTCTTATAAAGCTTCCTTAGAAGAGGTGGCTGATGAACATATTTTGTCTTCATCTAAATACTCTTCAAGGTTGAATGAGTAGCTTAGAGCTAGAAGATTAAGTGCCTACATATAAGGAAATCTTGTTAGGAGGATTGAATCAGTTGATAATAAGATAAATGATGAAGTAAATGTGGTACCTTCTCTGAGATAGCTTCCATCTGAGAAGAAGGAACGACTGATGATTCACCAATGGTATCTGGTTAAATCAGCTCTAAACTCTCAACATTGGTATCTACAAACATCAAGGAAGATTTTTAGTTCATGATTGTTGCAGAAGGATAAAATGGATATATGATTTTCTTACCATCAGTTGTGTGCTGAACTAAGGAATCGATAGTCTGAATGTCAACAGTAGCAGGATCATTCTCAACGCCAACAGGATCATTATCAATAGGTGGACTGCCAGACTCCTGCTCTTACATGGGTGTTTCCTCAGAGAGTATCTAGCATGATAAATGGTCAGATGAAGGGTGAAAACTGAATAAAAATCGAGAATTTTAAGAAAAATACCTTGGCAACATTAGGGGGTGAAATGGAAGGACTTACATCTTCTGCTGTCTTGGAAGCATCAGTTGTTTCAATCAAAATTGGCTCCTTTTGAGGATCGGCCGATGAAGGTTCAGTTGAGGCTAACTTGAATGCCTAGGACAATAGTTCCACACCTAGAGCAAGTTGAGACACGATGATTGATAACTGTGAAGAAAGGAACGGGATTAGAAGTTGAATATCACTTTGAGATGAGGGGTAATTTTTTTATCTGGGCAGTCGATGGTCTCGTTCTACGAAGTCTTTTCCCAGTAATGATTTTCTGGGTTGTCCCTTGGGCCGCCTTGCGCTTTGAAGATTGATACATTACGATTGTGGAGGCAGCATGAGTTTTCATCAGCTTCTTTAGTGGAGGTGCAGCCGATCCTATTCTTGAAACTGGGCATGGTGGCTGATAATCTATAGGATGCCCCTTCCTGTGCAAGCTTGGGGGATCAAATTCGATGTCCTAAAAAGGTCTGTTAGAATAGTAGGTGTGGGAATTCATTGAATATTTTTTCTAAAAAAGGGATGGTAAGTTACCTCACTGTCAGAAGCAAACTCTCCATCAAGAGCTATGCATCTAGGATGGACCGGTCCACAGAAGAGATGGGAGTGCCATTCTTGCCACCAAGAGTCAAAAAGGATGGAAGAGAAGTTGACTCTTGTCCAGTCATGCAAGCAAAAGGAAGGAAGATCTGATCCTAGTTGGAAGACTCTGGAGGATTCTAGTACTTCACTAATACCCTCTCTTAGCTTCAATATATCCTTGAAGAACAGTTAAGGAGGCAGTTGACCAAGACCAAACTGACGAGCTACAAAAGAAGGGTTGTAAAACTCATAGGTTGGAAGGTTGCCTTGAAGGAAGGAACCTATAGACATTTTGCCTCGGCCATGATAAAATTCAGCTAGAAGAACACAAGGTTTGATGAAGGAGTTGAAGATTGCAGCTGTCGTTTTGTTTGAGCAGCCTGATTCAAATCAAAATTTGAATGGGAAGACTAGCTCACTGTTCTCATCGTCATCATAGGGTAGCCAAGTCTGGGTATCTGCATCAAACCCTCTCGGTAGCAATTGTTATGGCCGATGCGGCTTCACCATAGTTCATGCACAGGCGGGTTCTTCCTTCTTTGCCTCTGATTCCTCATCAAAGTTGGAGGAAGGGAAGCTCAAATTCTAGAGAATTTGACCTTACAATCTTATGCATATACAAGTTTAACCACATTTGTATTAGCCACCAAGGGCCGCTGATGGTGTGCACTGCTTCATTCTTCAACAGCTGAGCGACCACCTGATGCATCAAATGGTAAGCTGGTCCCAATAGATATTTGCAAAGAGGAATTTCAGCGCCTACTGCCAGATGCTCTACCATGAGTTTATGATTGTAAGTCAGACCGCAAGATGACCCATAGAAGATGAATCTTTCTAACCACATGTTTATGAAGGCTTCATATTCTCTTTCGCTAACAGTAGACCCATCTCCAATATGGTTCAGAATGTAGCTTGCCCATCCTGTGCAGTCTGATATTTTGGCTAATTTCTTGGATCTGGCACTCAAAAAGTCATAAGATTGCATTGATCCTGTTATTCTAAGGCCAGTCAACATATAAACACTGCCCAAAGTGATGGTCATTGGGCCGTGACAAAAAACAAAAGCATTTAGGGTGTTAGACCAGAAATAAGATGCAGAAATCAGGAGTGAATCATTCCGCTCCATCTCAGACAACGAGAGTGTCAAGCATTGATTCAAGTCATAAACCTCCCAATCTCCAGCCTTTTTCTCGGATACCCAATGGAACCAGTCTCTCCATCCCCTAGGCATTTTGTGCCAATTTTTGAAGTGAGTTTTGGTGTTCTAGGAAGACAAATCCAGTACAGATTGTTTGAAGGGGATTTGGTCGGTTTCTTGATGGATAAAATCAGATGGATCAGGGTCACCCATAGGCCCAAGAAAATAGACATTGGGAGCAACAGCCAATGGAATCAAGATGTCATTCCTCATTTCCTAGAAATTAGATTAAATAAATTTGAGAAGAAAGGACATGCAGGGTAGCGGCCGATACTTGGAGAATGGAAATTGAAGGCATACCTCAGGGACGTGGTCGCTGGTCACCATTGCAGCCGAAATAGATTTGAATCTGAGGAAGATCGCTTGAATAAAAGCTTAATATGGCAAAGGATTTGCTAGGGTTGAGGCTTTGGCGACAGTGGTGTCGGCTGTTAAGATTTGCTTGAGAAAGAAGGGGAAAACAAATGGGCCGAGTGAGTTGGAAAAGATACTGTTGGGATATTATATAAGACTCGGACCGAGAAGTCAGGAGTCGCACATATATCTCTGAATAAAATGGTTGCGATGTGGTAAACAGGTAAATAGGAATTTTGGAATAAAATCATTTTTATCCCAAAATTGGGGGGCATGTGTTTACACCAAAATTTGGGAAGAAGAACGCGGGAACTCAAAGCTTCCAAGATCGTGTCAATCAAGGAATCGATTGCATAAGGATCGATATCAGCTGATTCAGATGTGGCACTGGAATCGGCTCTCTTCGAATGACATCAGTAGATAACAACGATGAGCTACAGTTGGTGTCGGGAAATATATGTCGGACTCTACAAAAAGGGAAAGATTAGGGTCCAAGTTATCTTAAGTGAGGAATATTTTCTTTTATACCAAAGATTGTAATGAGTCATACTTGAGTAGGATTCATGCTTAGGCTCCGAGTATAAATATTGGACCCCGGCTATTGTGAAAAGGACATTCAATCAATCAATACAAATTACCTTTTTCGGCTTTACGCCAACCCTTAGGAGTAGGAGTAGTGTAGATCTCGGTGAGTTCTTCAACAAGCAGGGCTGCATCAGTCTGACCGACCTTCGACTTGTCTGTAAGTACCGTCATGGCTTATACTTTTATTTGTACGCCTGCATCAGTTAAGTTCGACCTCCACTGTGAACTCTAGTATAAGCTAGTTATCGACTCTTATCTAGTTCAAGTACGGCTGCATTAGTTAAGTTTGACCTCCACTGCTCAAATTAGATTAAGGTCAAGTTATCAGCTCTACCTAAGGGTGGCGTCCTTTGGGTAGATTCATTAAGTTACCGATCTTGCTGATGTTCTTATTATTATTATTAGTTTTTAGCAACATCAATCTGCTCGATCGAGATCGATCTAGATCGGCCTCACATCCTTTTAGTCCATTGTTTGCTTTGTTACAATACGATATTTCTTACTTTGAGCGACGGGTTACGTTTTATCGGTTGTTCTACCTCGATTTTGATCATGCATAGTACATAGTTAAGGCACGTATGATCTTGAAGAGGTTTGCTGGCTAGTTAAATCTGGTCTATAGTTCGCTATTATGGCTGCAATGATCCGGTCGATCCCCACTGATGGCACTTTAGATTGGACGATGCTAGTTGGTAAATTTGTTCTCAATCAGGCGTGATCTTAACTGTTTGCTATGCCTGCATCGGTTAAATAGCCGATCGCCTATGCTTTAACGCCTATAGTGTGTCTCCATGATTCTGTTAAATATAAATAGATCTATGTACTTTAAAGGGTTGATTTGTTGTGTTTATCACGGCTGCCATCGATCCGGTCGAACCCCACTGTTAGAGATAACAGGTTAAGTCTGATTATCTTACTTAAATCTACGTGTACTGTACTTGTCAATATAAAATCAATCGCTACCCACAAGCGTTACTGTCCGTATCAGCTATTTAGTCGATTTTCCCGTCTAGCTGCTCCCGAAGCGGCACACTTGGAACTATCTAGGCAAAAACCAGCATGTTCCACCTTAAATTACTGATAAACTTTCTCTCCTTGTCAATTGCAGGTCAAATTGACTGGCACGCCTTGGGAGGAATTTGTAGGATCGGTTAGCCCTGAGTTTAAGCCAAGCGGATCTCTAGCCTTGCTCCTCAAGCAGATCCTTCTGGCTTGCTGTGTGCCCGACGCATTGACATGTTTTTGCACCGACAACCCTGCTATAGGTATCACACCTAGCAATGTAGGCTGCGATTTCTTTCTTCATCTTTGTCCACCAAAAATTGGTTTTCAAGTCTTGAAACATTTTGCTACTACCAGGGTGGATAGATAACTTGGAAGAGTGAGCTTCTTCTAGGATTTGATTTCTAAGTTCATGATCCTTCGGTACTACTAGTCGATCCTTAAACCACAGTATCCCCCTTTCATCTATCCTAAAGTGCTTGATGTCTTGATTCTGAATTCTTTGCTTGAGATAGAAGATCCCTTTATCGGTTTTCTAGCCTTATATAATTTGGCTCTCCAGAGAACAGCTGACCATAATATTATGCAACACCATAGGATGTAATAAGTTGAAACCATCTTCCAGTTGCGGTTCTATAATATTGCAATGTGGTTTCCGACTAAGTGCATCTGCCACAACATTGGTTTTTCCTAGATGGTAGTGCACTTCCAAATTATAATCCTTAGTCAGCTCTAACCATCTACGCTATCTCATGTTCAGTTCAGGTTGAGTGAAGATATACTTGAGACTTTTGTAGTCAGTGTATACGTGACATACATTTCCTAACAAGTAATGTCTCCATATCTTCAATGCATGAACAACTGCTGCAAGCTTGAAATCATGGGTAGGATAGTGGACTTCATGCTTTCTCAGCTGCCGAGAAGCATATGCAATAACTCGGCCCTCTTGCATTAGCACACACCCTAAACCTATACTTGATATATCACAAAACACATCAAAAGGTTTCGCTATATCGGGTTGTGCCAAAATAGGAGCTGTAGTCAGTAAGGTCCGTAGTGTGTGAAAAGCAGCCTCACACTCCGCAGTCCAATTAAACTTTTCATCTTTTTGAAGTAATCTAGTCATGGGCTTAGCTATCTTAGAAAAATTAGGAATGAAACAACGATAATAGCCTGCTAGCCCTAGAAAACTCCGAACTTCATAAACCGAAGTCGGGCCTTCCAATCCATGACCTCTTGCACTTTAGATGGGTCTACAGAGATTCCATTTTTAGATACTATATGACCTAGGAAAGGTACTTTCCTCAACCAGAATTCACACTTGCTAAATTTTGCATACAACTTATGCTCTCTCAACCTAGAGAAGACAATCCTCAGATGCTCTGCATGATCTGTCTCATTCTCAGAGTAGACTAGGATATCATCGATAAACACGACCATGTACTTGTCAAGCTTGGGCATGAATATCGAATTCATTAAGTACATGAAATAGGCAGGAGCATTCGTTAGTCCAAAAGACATGACCAAATACTTGTACAAGCCGTACCTTGTGGAGAAAGCTATCTTAGGTACATTTTCAGGCCTGATCTTGATCTGGTGATAGCCTGATCTCATGTTAATCTTAGAGAACACCCTTGCTCTTGCCAATTGATCGAACAAAATATCAATACGAGGCAAAGGATACTTGTTCTTTATAGTTACGGCATTGAGCGACCTATAGTCCACACACATCCATAACAATTTATCCTTTTTCTTCACAAACAAGGCTGGACAACCCCATGGAGATGAACTAGGTCGGATGAGACCCTAGTCCAATAATTCTTATAGCTGAATTTTATGTTCAGCTAACTCATTTGGTGGCATCCTATAGGGTCTTCTTGAGATAGGTGCCGTACCTGGCACTAACTCAATTCTAAATTCCACATCCCTATCTGGCGGTAAACTAGGCAATTCATCCGGGAATACATCAGGGAACTCACAAACTACTGGAATATCACAGAGAGTAGTGGTTTGGATGGCACATGACAAGTTTTGAAGATCAAAACTCCTAGGAAGTGGCACCAGAAAAGCATTACTCCCTTTGGGTGCCCTCAACATGATTGTTCTAGTGGTAGTGTCAATGAGAACTCCATGACCACTCATCCATCTCATGCCTAATATCACATATATGGCTAATCCTGGCAATACTATGAGATTCATAGTATACTTCCTCGCTTGTATGGAGATAAGCACATCTCTAACTATTTGGTTTGTAGAGATAGTAGCCCCAGCTGAACTTATACTATATCTACCCTTGTGTACTTCCACTATCTTCTGATTATGCTTAGATTCAAATGTCTGACTCATAAATAAATGCAAAGCTCTAGAATCAAATAAAACAATTGCAGGGTGTTTGTTGACAAGAAACATACCAGCGGTAATAACTTCTCCTGCGGGAATTTCCTCCACGACTGTATAGTGCACATACCGGAGGCATGCCTTAGCATTTGACTATTTCTGATTGCCCTGATTTTGATTTCCACCCTTCTTAGGATAAGGGCATTCCCTAGACCAGTGGCCCGTTTGGTTGCAATTAAAGCATGGTTGGTTGCTTTTTGGTCCTGTGGAGCTTCCTTGCCCGAGGTCCCCCTTGGGTAGGGCAATGGTGAAAGCCTAGTGATACACCTTCTGAGGTCGGCTAGACTACATTGTATTCTAGGGAGGTCTACACTTAGCCGCTGGGGGACAAATTTGGGGTCTCACTATCATAGGAGCTTTTGATAGAGACGAACCTGATGCACCTGCTTCAGCAGCTCGCTTGCGGCCCTTTGCTGCAGCATGCAAATTGTTTTGATTTTCTTGGGTTAGAGCATCACTAACAAATTCATTATAGGTTGCACATCTAGAATTTGCCATGGTCTTCATCTTTTTGGTGCCAAGCCCATGCTTGAAGCTCTCTATCTTTTTCTCCTTAGTGTTCACAAATTCTGGCGCATACCTTGATAAGTTGTTGAACGCATGCATATACTCGGTCAGAGTCTTTGTCCCCTGGGTGAGCTTCATAAACTCAGCTACTTTCATCCTCATCAGCCTTGGAGGTATATGGTGTCCCCTAAAGGCGGTCTTGAACTGCTCCCAAGTAACATTAGCGCTAGTAGGTAGGGCAGACAGATAGTGAGCCCACCAAATACCTGCAGGCCCTTGTAATTGATGGGAAGCATACTCAGCCTTCATCAGCTCGGTGACCCTTAACAGACGGAATTACTGTTCAATGGTGTTTAGCCATTCATCAGCCTGAAGTGACTCCTCTACCTCTTTGAAGATGGGAGGCTTGGTGTCTAAGAAGTCATTGAATGTGTTGTATTGATTTAGCTCTAGACCCTGATTCTGCTGGTGGGCACGGGCTATGTTCTACGCAATGAGGTGTAGGGTTTCCTCCATGGCTTGCTGGTTTCCTAGAAATTGTGCGAAGAACTCATTCGCTGAGGGTGGCGATAGTGGTGGTAGGTCGTCCTTATTACCATCTTGACTGGTACCAGCCCTAGTGTGAGTGCGAGTCATCTGCAAATTGCAACTATAAGTAATTATTGGGTGATGCCAAGAAATTGCGGAGGAATTGCATAATCATGCCCAACTGAATTTACTGGAGAGAATTTAAAAATTCATGCAATAACACAGAGGCATTACAATTCATTTCCACAACATACATCACCAATCACATTACTCATTATACTCGCAATACATTCGCATGCACGTCACATTTTTACCAGTACAATGAAACTAGAATTTCAGTAGAGTTCAAACCATCTTGGACCAACATTCAAGGTTCCAACATTAAATCAAAGTTACATCTCAAAAACCAAAACTTAAACTACAAGTCCATTACAAAGGATAGCAGGGGATACATCTAGCTCATCGAACCAGTCACTAAGCTGCTCTACTCGTCAGCGTGCTCGCTGTCGAGGTCAGATATAGCGTCGTCCTCATCCACGGAACCACTTGTTCTTCCTCTTCCCAACCATCATCTTCAACGAACATTTTTGGATCCTCTTCTTCTTCTTCTTCTTCTTCTTCAAGGATCAGATGCAGTTGGTTATTAAGATAATGCACCTCATGCTGAAGATCAATCACCATGTTTTGGGCATGAGCAAGCTGATGACGCAAATCCTATTCAACTCGTGCCTACTGCGCTACTTCAGCCTCGGCTCTATCTTGTCCTGCTTTTGCCAAAGCTACGTGGTTGTTAGCTAGGATCCATTGGCACGTAGCAGTAAGTGCCTCGGCATGAGCGGCATCTAGCTGCTCCTACAGTCCTATCAACATAGCCTGATCATCAACCCTTGCTACCTGGGCTGCATCCCTATCTTCGGCAGCTGCTCTAGCCACCTTCCTATGACTACAGGCACGCTTTCTAAGCTAACATTGCACAGCCTTGGTCCTCATAAGCCTATCCATGCAAGTGGTGTAGGACTCCTACTAGAAGTCCCGGGTGTCCTAACGAGCATAAAACATCTTCATCACAATGAACATAGCATTCATAGTGGGATTAGAACTCTCTGCCTGCTCATCTCGTTCTTGGATCAACGCATTGCGGTTGCACCGTGTCCAAACTGCTATAGACGGATCCACCTGAGGAAAAGTACTAACGGCACTGCCGGTAAGCTCATCCTCGTGCTGCTGACAAATCTTGCTCAGCACATCAAAAGCAACCACTTGGGCACCTTCCCAAAGAGTTCTTCTCTCGGATTCCGCATTCCACTCCTACCATAGGGGTGCTTGTGTATGAGTAGGGATAGTCAGTTGTACTTCAAACCATGGTTGCCCTTTTAGGTACTCCATAGTCTAGAAATAGCGGGGCAGTTTCGTGTACCCCACGAAGTGCAACACCCTCCAGAGTAGGGCAGGGGTGCCGAACACCTCCAAGAAAGTGTCATTCCCTATCATTGCTGCCATCTGTACCAACAAAATATGGTGCAACTTTTGTGAGAATAACCTCACATCAGGAAAGAGTTACTTAACAGAATAAGAAACTTATATGGGGACAAACAATGCAAGTATGCAAATGAATGAATTATCATGATGCATGCATGTTCCATACGTCCTCACCAACTTAGGAAAAATTGAAACTTCTAGCATAACTAGTCGGGCTACAAGTTTCGCTGTTAGTGTACCTGCACAAGAATTTCATTTCAGCCCAACCCCACATTTATATATGCAAAAATGAAAATCTGGTCTCTAAGTTGCAAGCTAAATACTTCCATATATATATACCCACTATATATATACTTCTATATCAAAGCTACCCAAAAGTAAATACGTCCATTATATACACATAAATATGCATATCTAGTCGTATCAAAGCTAACCCACAATTAAATACCTCAGTGTATATATGGAACATATATATATACTTTAGTATCAAAGCTACCTCTCAACTGAGACCGCACGCTCACGTCTTGTGGTCATGCCACTCATCATCTTACCTTGGCCATAGAGGTATTTCATCCATGCATTACCACTCAAGTGAATGACATCCATACAATAGCATGCCGTATGGATGACGAGAATAAAAGCCCCTCCTGTTAGTACTTAGTGAGCCACTTGAGATCCTTAACTCGGCATAAAGGAAGTGATCACTGGCACACTTTAGATTTAAGTTTTAGATTTGAATGCCTATATATATAGCTATAAGTTGCTAAAAACTAGTTTTGGAAAACAAAAACCTTTGTTTTAAATACACATGTGGCAAGTAATGTCAAATCTTGCTCCGATACCAGCTGTGGCACAACCGACCAATTTATAGGAGCACAAGTACAATGGCAACCACCCAACAACGATCGCACTGTTATACTTGAGCCCATATAAACCCGGTAGTCTGTCGAGTATCACGAAGGATCTCGAATAATCCAATCACACAACCAAGATCATACATGATTCAACATACAAGCCACATATCACATAAGTTCATCATAGTTCAACATACATGTCTTACTACACAGTTCAAATACCAAGTTCAAGTACAGTAGTAGCGGAAGCAAAGATAGTTTTTAAACTAACATCTCACACCATTGTTCAAATACTTGCTAGCTTCTGATCACATCCCCCAAAAGCATCATAGATTAGATATATAGAAGCACCTTGCCCATGGCCTACTCCTCGTCCACGGTAGGACTGAAGCAGTTCTTATAATATTCGTGATAGACGGTGTTATCTGCAACAAGTGGGAAATAAACCCTGAGTACAAGAAGGTACTCAGCTAGACTTACCCGTCTTAAACCAAAAATAAAGTGACTCCAAGGATCATGCAAGGCTTTATAAGTAGAGCTAGCTTGACAACATTTTTGCAAAAAGGCACTAGTTGAGCTACTCATCTTATAATTCGGTTCCAAGTTAATTATAGCTATTCATTTCTAGATTAGCATCTGACCTGTGCCAAACATGTGATGTATGGTTAGGTAGCATAACAATAATAACCATAGCCGATGTATCATTTCCATGTTTATCATAACCATCACTAGAGTTTTACACATCCAATTAACCTGATCTAGGATTTTCTAGAAAGCTTATAAAATTGTCTACAACTGTGTTATTGACAAGTTTCACAGAAAAGATCATTCTCATCATGAGATTGTCACCACAACAGAAACTACATATACAGCCATCTAGTTGAATTATTGAGCGATAATTAACTAGCTGCCTATAACAAAATAATTTTAAGCACAACTACTACTATCAACATATCATATGCATCACAAGCACCATAGAAAATATCCTGGTTAAACCTCAATTACTTATTTACATGCATTTATTAATTTCCTTATATACCAAGGTAATTTAAAGGATAAATATTTCTAGTTCACAATAAATCCTGAGAAAATTACAATAGCCTACATATACCTCCAATAGCCTACTATACAATTTCCATAACATTTGGATAAGTAGAGCAACCTCTACAAAAATAACAAGTTGCATAGGCTTATTTTAGCAAAAATAGTTTAGCCTAGTGAAAAGTGTCAAACAACAGATTTCATATTTTTCTTAATTTCATCCTAGCATAAGAATATTGTGTAAAAATTTCTATGATCATAAGTCATGTATTTTTCCCCAATTAATTTAACCAAAAACTAGCAATAAATCAAGGTTAAATAGTAAAATCACATTCCTAGTGTGCCTACTATAGTTTTAGTATTTTTCCTAGCTATACCATGTCAACACAAGACCAACAAAATTGGAATCTCATTCTTAGCACTTCCCTAGCTCAAGTTATGCATTTTACAAAATAGAAACTAATTTAAAAGCACTTATATAGCTTAATTTAATTCCCCTAGAAAAATACTCCAAATAGTAGGTTTCATATTTTTATCAAATAGTACACTTCATGATGAATCCAACAAAATTTGGTTCACTCAATTTGAACAATCCTAGCTCTAGATATGAATTTTTGAAGTTTGAATCAATTTCTAAAAAAGAATAAAGAGAAACATTTAAAACTGAAATTGCTACGTGCACTTGGCTCACTACACCCACTGCGATTGACTGCTGGGCCCCGTAGTCAACGGGTCCCAAATGTCATCGGCACAGAAGCTGGGCGCGGCGGTTGACCGTGGAGAGCTCACCGACAGCGAGGTCACCGGCGACGAGGTCACCACTGAGGTGCTCCCCTTAACACCCCGCGTCGAATGGTACCTGTGATTGACTCAGAGGCACGCCGGAGCAAGCTCGATGGTGGCCATGGCGGCAAGACAGTGATGCATGATGGTGCACCGACCGACTTCGGCCACGATGAGCTAGGGCGAGCTCGGCTATAGCTTCACGGTGACCTAGCAGACCTAGCGGGGGCAGATTAGGGTTAGTAGCGGCGTTGGAGGGGCACGACCGCGTGCATAGTGGCATGGCGGCGCGAGCGTGGCGACGGTGAGGTCACCGTTCGGATGAAATGGTGGTCGGTAATGGGTCTCTGTCATTGGATAAGTTGTTGGGGTTCATGGCGGCGCTGAAACATGTGCTAGAAGGGGATGACGTGGGCTGGTTAGGGATGGTCGTGGCAAGCTCGTGCTCGCGGCAATGGTGGACGTGCACGGTGCGGATGCACATTCCCGTACCAACACGACGGTAGCGGTTAAGCGGGCTACGACCTTAGCATCTAGACCCTATGACAACAATGGAGCAAAAGAGAGGAAGGTAGGAGGAGCAGTGGTGATGGCTGGCCACGGGCGAGCTCGTGCCCGACGGCGCACTGCGGCCAAGGCAGCGATGACAACACGCAATATGGACTCACCTGGGCTCGAACGATAACAATGGTAGGTCAGGGAGGTAAAGGATATGGTGGCAGAGCTATGGGCGTGATGGATTGGTTGGTGGTGTGGTGTGGACGGCATGCGAGCACAACAGAGGCACGTGACGATGGCAACAGCAGCATGGCTCGACTCTAGCATGCACGAGCGAGAGAGATGAGAGGGGGAGCGAGTGAGCGCGTGAATGGGCGAGCGTCGATGCGCGACACACTTCAACACACGCCCGACCACAATGCGGCCTAGCCCTGATGTACGGCCTCCACGCAGCGATCGCGGCCTATGGCCGATCGGCAACGACACGCGCGTGGTGCCGGTTCAGACGGTGAAGGAGCCGATTGACAAAGCAACTTCAGGTCATTAGTACTCCTAATCCATGGTGATTTTGTGGAAACTTCATTAATACAAAATGTAGAGCTACAAGAGATCTACAACTTGACTTTAGAGAGTTTTTACAAATTCACCATGGTTTTCAATTTACAAAGCTCCAAAGTGGGGTACTTTAAAACCGAAATCAGCTCCTAGACTTGGAAAATTTTCTAAGTTATAATACAACATCCAAATTGAAACTTAGGAGCTCTATTTGGCCCACTTAAGCACTGATTCAGCTCATGACCCTTAAATAAAGTTTTTTACCCATGTCAAGAGCTACAACTTTTATTAAGAGTGTACTGCCATGCAAACACTCTATGCTATAGTTCAACCCTAGTCAATGTAGTAACATGAAAATTGAAGTTTTGAGTAAACTAGGACAGAAGCAAAATTGGCTCATGCCATGAATACAAACATTGTTCCATTTTCCATCCTAGATTTGTATAAGGTGTTTTTGTGACCTCACAACCATCTCTTGCATTTGTCACACATGATCACAAGCATATGCATGCATATAATCAACATCACATGTGATAAAGATAATGTGAATGAAATGAAACTTCATATGCTCATGGTCATGAATGCTTGGATGATACTTGTGCTTATGAAATGCAGGTGCCAAATGGAATGCTTAACACTATGGTATTACAGCACCATGTACCACTGCCCCACGACACCGCTCGTGCTGTCACCTCGACACCGAAAGCTGCTGCTACTGTCCCCCACGACGCCGATTCCCTCGGCGCCCGATGTTGCTCGATGCCGCCAATATTGGCGCGCACCCACCCTATAAACCCCGTCATCGATCGCCTATAAAATGCCCCGTCAGCTGCGCCTTTAGAAGCAAGACACCCCACTGTCAACACTGATCACCCATCTAAATCCCTTATTCAAGTGCCAACTTATTTCAACAATCCAAGAAAAATCCAGAAGTAAGCGCTGCCAGCTGAAGATTTTAGAAGAAAATATTGAGAAGGAGTATGCCGTCGGAAGCAAGAAGTTGAAGCCCTCAAGATGTGCCTTAACGAAGAACTCATCATCATAATCTTGTATATTCTTGTAATGCACCCGCTACCCTACGGAAAGCCCTAAGATAATTGTTGAAATAAGACGAGTGAAAAAATCATAGAAATTCTGTTGGTGCCTAAAGTATTTTTGAAAATTTTAGGCTCAAATCATCAAAAAATGAAAAGAAGAAAGAGAAAAATACCACTATCAAGAGATAAGAAGCTAAGAAGCCCCTCAAATCACCCCATTTATTCTAGGATTTACACCGCCACCCAACCAAGACCATAGCCCGCACAGTCGTCGAGACTACACCACCACCCGCACGGTCTTCAAGACTACACCCCACCGCAGTATCCCACTGTATAGTGAGACCCACTCCCCTTCCTTCCTCCGCACACCTCAGGCCCCAGTCAATACCGGTCAAAGCATCTCAAGGAAGCCTCATCCCCATCACCTTATAAGAGAAGGAACCCCTCCACTTTTCAGCACCACCCCACGCCCTCTGAAGCATCCCACTACCAGCCTTCTCCTCCTTTGAGCAAAAGCAAAACCAGCCACACTCATCAGCTTTCCACCTACGAAACCACCTCCGTCGACTAATCCCATGCCCATAGAATGACAGAAGGAGTTTGGATCAGCAGCTACTGCCTCCACACCGAAGGTTTTCCCAAGCTTCTATACGCTACCACGCAGAGACTTAGTATTCAAGAGCACCCTGAGTATGAAGGCCGTGCGTATGAAGAACATGGCACCGAGCGCTGTGAAGTCACCGTCTACATCACGAAGAGTGAAGACTTCCCGGACATCGCCGAAGCTTGGAGCACGACTACAGCCAGATTTTGCTTCACCGACACCTACGAAGTTGTCGCCCGCCAAGCCCTACGACACCTATGTCGGATCTATGAAGAGCCCATTGCCCGTACACCCATGAGATTCTTTTTCGCCCTGAGAGAAGAACCACCCAGCCTGGATTGCCCGCATGGAAGCCCTGTAAGGACAAGAAGATAGTATGAGGGAGAAAGACTAGTTACAAGTTTTAGCTAGAGACTAAAAAGTGAGATTAGAGTTCTTCAACCATTTAAAAATTAAATTTCAAACAACATTTTGAAACATCAAATGATTTCAAATGGAAATATTGTAAACAACAAATTTCTATAACTTTTCAAGATCTACTTCTTTTATTTTGGTCATTTCTTCATCTGAGGTCATTTGAAAAATTCAAAATTTGTACTTAATTTTTAATATTTGGCGTCTATTTATAGTGACGCTAGGTTATGAAAACCGCCACTATAAATATATTTGTACTGGCTATTTACTTAAGGCTACCGCCACTAAAAATAATAATGGCAGTAAACTTAAGAAAACAGCCAGTAAAAATGAATTTACACTCGCGGTTCATGATCTGGACCCATAGTTTTATTTCTAGTGGCACCTACTCTTTCCGTGAAAAAAAGGTGACGCCAAGAGAAAGCATCAGTGTACTAGTGTACGACAAATAAAGCTTTCTCATCAATTGTCCGATATGACTAGACCATGATTGTGTGCTGACGTAGAGCATTTGCATCGGGCTTTCCAGTTTCCACAATAGTTACTAGTTAGTCGTGTAGTGTTCATTAGATGTGTGCCAAGGAGGGAATTTATTGAAGACCCTTTTATTTCTAGCGCATCTATGACCCATAGAAGCCGTTAATCCCACCAATCGCGACGTCCTCCAGTACGTGAGTTGAGGCCTACGATTTGGAAAACACCCACTCGTGTTGCCTGTCTGCCTCTTCCTCCTATCCCATGCGCTCACCCCTCCTCGTGTGTGGGCGTCGCACCGCCGCTCCATCCCCACCGTCTCCCTCCACCCTGAGCGCCTCCCTTCGGCCCAACTGCCGCCTCCCCTGGCCTAGATCCGACAGCGGCGAGTAGGTCCCTGTCAGATCTGGCGTCCTCCCACCGGCGGCCTCCATGACCGCACCCCTTCCCACCGCTGGCTCTCCCTCTCCCACCGCAAGGCTCCAGAGCTCTAGGACGTCGGATCTCCACGCCCTCTAAGCTCCTGCGCGTCCGCCTAGAGATTAGCAGTTTGGGAACGGGAACATGGCTCACGTTCCCGTTCCCATGTTCTACGTTCTGGGAACGTCTATGTTCCAGGAACACGAATGTTCTCGTTCCCATGTTATATAATGATATCCGAAGTTCCCATTCCGGTTCCGAAAACAGGAACATAGCTGCTAAGGCCTAAAGCACGCCTCCCTCTGGACCCCGGCCCACCTCCACCATGGTTGGAATCGGCGTAGCCCTGCCGCCCCCTGCATCGATTTTGAAGAACGACTAGGATGGAAATAAAAACTTTTATCTGGGTTCAGTTCCAAGGCTATAAACTCACAAACAGTGCTACACATTTTGAGAAAATTCCAGCACTACTAGAAAATAGACCTTTCATCCCACCTCTATTTTTGCCTTTAGTCCCAGTATTTTTGTGTTCGGGACTAAAGGGACTATTATTCCCGGTTGTATCCTCAAACAAGGATACAAAGTTCCTGCCCCAAGTGTGTGGCGACGGCAGGCAACAATTAGTCCCGGTTATAGCCTAGAGCCCTTTAGTCCTGGCTGGACCCTCCAACCGGGAATAAATCTTTACTTCCGGCTTGAGGCTCCAGCCGGGACTAAAGGACCTTTAGTCCCGGCTCTAGGCTATAACCGGGATAAAATCTTTCTTGATAAAATAATATAGTCGTGCTGGACAAAAAAATGGCGCAGCCAGGCATTGAACCCACAACCTCATAGCCAAGGTCCAAACCGTAGCGCACTAGCTAGCCATCTGAACTAAGTCACTTTCTCGACAAGAAAGCACCCAAACATTTATTTAATAAGAGAAAAGACCCTTTAATTGATTATATTCTTTTGTTAACTATACTTTGAATTTTCTGGTCCATGTGCTTTCTAGTGCCTGATTGATCTCATAATTTTTATCAGGGTTTTAAATGCCTAGTGTGAAGCCACCACCAAGTTCGAGATTTTTCTGAATTGGTTTGTTAATCTTTTCACTTTCATTGAATTTCCACGCGACTTCACCGATTAATTATACGTTGAACTGAGTCCACCCCCGAAAAGATCCGGAATGGTGCCAAACTTTGCCAAATGGTCTCTTGTGCCCTAGGAGACAAATATTTGTGGAGTTTGATGCAAAATTATATTGTTTTGAATATGTAATTCGCCGTATTTCGTCTCACGCGGCACAAAGAAAAATGTAATAATAAAAATAATTATCAGAAAAACCTAAGATCTTGTATAGGGCCATATTTTGGGTGTAAATGACAGCCAAAAAAGTTTTAAACCATTTCTACATAGGCGGAGTCAACGTGCTTCACAGAGGTATATAGAACCTTTCGTCGAACCCTATCTATACAACTAGGTTCTCTAGGATTCTGAGTTCCATGTGCTTTCTAGTGCCGGATTGGGCTGAAACTTTTTCTCAAGACTTCAAATGCCTTATGTGTAGCCACCACCAAGTTTGAGATTTTTCTGAGGTGGATTGGTACTTTTTTCACTTTAATTGAATTTTCGCGCGAATTCACCGATTATACATTGAACTGGGTCCACCCACTAAATGATCTGGAATGGTGCCAAACTTTGCCAAATAGTCTATTGTGCCCTAGGAGACAAATATTTGTGGAGGTTGATGCAAAATTATATTGTTTTCAATATGTAATTCACCGTATTTCGTCTCACGCGGCACAAAGAAAAATGTAATAATAAAAATAATTATCAGAAAAACCTAAGATCTTGTGTGGGGCCATATTTTGGGTGTAAATGACTTAAAAAAATTTCAAGCCATTTTGACATAGGCGGAGTCGACGTGCTTCACAGAGGTATATAGAACCTTTCGTCGAACCCTATCTATACACCTAGGTTCTCTGGAATTCTGAGGTACATGTGCTTTCTAGTACCGGATTGGGCTGAAACTTTTTCTCAAGACTTCAAATGCCTTATGTGTAGCCACCACCAAGTTTGAGATTTTTCTGAGGTGGATTGGAACTTTTTTTTCACTTTAATTGAATTTTCGCGCGAATTCACCGATTAATTATACATTGAACTGGGTCCACCCCCTAAATGATCCAGAATGGTGCCAAACTTTGCCAAATGGTCTATTGTGCCCTAGGAGACAAATATTTGTGGAGGTTGATGCAAAATTATATTGTTTTCAATATGTAATTCACCGTATTTCATCTCACGCGGCACAAAGAAAAATGTAATAATAAAAATAATTATCAGAAAAACCTAAGATCTTATGTGGGGCCATATTTTGGGTGTAAATGACTTAAAAAAAATTTCAAGCCATTTTGACATAGGCGGAGTCAACGTGCTTCACAGAGGTATATAGAACCTTTCGTCGAACCCTATCTATACAACTAGGTTCTCTAGGATTCTGAGTTCCATGTGCTTTCTAGTGCCGGATTGGGCTGAAACTTTTTCTCAAGACTTCAAATGCCTTATGTGTAGCCACCACCAAGTTTGAGATTTTTCTGAGGTGGATTGGTACTTTTTTCACTTTAATTGAATTTTCGCGCGAATTCACCGATTATACATTGAACTGGGTCCACCCCCTAAATGATCCAGAATGGTGCCAAACTTTGCCAAATGGTCTATTGTGCCCTAGGAGACAAATATTTGTGGAGGTTGATGCAAAATTATATTGTTTTCAATATGTAATTCACCGTATTTCATCTCACGCGGCACAAAGAAAAATGTAATAATAAAAATAATTATCAGAAAAATCTAATATCTTGTGTGGGGCCATATTTTGGGTGTAAATGACTGCCAAAAAAATTTCAAGCCATTTCGACATAGGCGGAGTCGACGTGCTTCACAGAGGTATATAGAACATCTCGTCGAACCCTATCTATACACCTAGGTTCTCTGGGACTCTGAAGTCCATTTGCTTTCCAGTGTCGGATTGGTCTCAAACTTTTTCTCAAGACTACAAATGCCATGTGTGTAGCCACCACCAAGTTTGAGATTTTTCTGAGATGGTTTGGTACTTTTTTAACTTTAATTGAATTTTCGCCCGAACTCACCGATTAATTATACAATGATTAATGAAGAACCTAAAGATTTACATTACAATTACGTGAAAACTAATTTCCTGTCGAAAACCAATAAATTTAATAATTTCAATTAAAGTCTACATTTTTGCATTAACGAAAATAGTGAGTATTAGTTGCATTATGTTCAACATTTATAATAAAAAACACAATATTTTAGGTCACATATTTTTTTATGTGCAGTAAATGAAAATAAAGTTTATTACTTTTTCTAAAAAAATTTATGCCTAGTATTGAATTTACTGCGCAAATAATAAGACTTAAACATTTAAATACAAAACATATATAAAATAGACTGATCTGCTTAAAAGTTGGCGGAAAATAAAAATGTAGCCCACCTTTAGTCCCGGCTCCTGCCACCAACTGGGACTAAAGGTGGGCTGCATTTGGCGGTCCGTCAAAAAATTCTTTAGTCCCGGCTCCTTCCAACAGCCAGGACTAAAGGTCCCCCTTTAGTCCCGGCTGGTGACAGGAGCCGGGACTAAATGTGCTTTAGTCCCGGGCGGTGGATGGAGCCGGGACTAAAGGTCCCTCTCTTATATACCGCCGCCTCCCTTCTCTCTTTCTCCTCATCGATCGTCTTCGTCTTCAGCGCATCCCTAGAGCTCCGCCGCCGCCGATTTGCCTCCCCGGCCACCCCAGACGCCGCCTTCCTCACCGGAGGGCACCCCGAGGCTCCCCCACCTCGCCGGAGTAGCCCCGACGCCGCGCTCCTCACCAAGGAGCCCCCGGCCACCCCCGACGCCACGCGCGCGCCACGCCACCGCCGATTTCGCCGTCCCGGCCACCCCCGACGCCGCTTTCCTCACAGGAGGACACCCCGACGCCCGCCCACCTCGCCGGAGTAGCCCTGACGCCGCGCCCCTCAAGGAAAAGCCCCTGGCTGCCCCCGGACACTGCAGGCAAGGCATCACCGCCGCTTTTTAACTTTCCGGCCACCCCAGCCTGACGCAGCCTTTCTTCCTTACTGGAGGGCATCCCGACGCCCACCCACACCTCGCCGGGAGTAGCCCCGACGCCGCCCTTGGCCCCAGAGCCCCGTGCCTCGATCCAAAGGTCACTGCCCACCACCGCCCGTCGCCAACACTCCATTAATTCTAAACCGCCGATATATATATATTATATTTATTATATTTATGAATTATATTGACAAAATGTGTATTAATGTATATATGTATGAAATGTGTGTATATATATATATATATCAATTAATGTATATATGTATGAAATTATGTATGTATGAAATGTGTATATATATATCAATTAATGTATATATGTATGAAATTAATGTGTGTATATATATATATATCAATTAATGTATACATGTATAATTTTTCCTTAGGAAAAAAAATCAATTGTGTTATATTCTGATACCATGTGGCCTATACCCTAAACCCTAAACCCTAAACCCTAAACCACCCTAAACCCTAAACCCTAAACCACCCTAAACCATCCTAAACCCTCCCCGGCCACCGACGCTGGCCGGCTGCCCCGCGCAGGCACCACCGCCCCGAAATGTGTATGAAATGTCTATGAAACCCTAATTGCATAATTATTGTTTTATAATTGTTTAGGCTCTCTATGGCCGACCCAAGAGACGATGACCTGGAGGCAGAAATGATGGATATTATCAACGTCGGCACTGAACATTGTGTCGATGTTGATAATGACCAGCAGGAAGACGACGAGAGTCAATACTTGAATCTCGATCATATTGTTGAGGAAGTTGTTCATGAAGATAATTCAGGCGAGGTATATATTTCTCAATATCTAGGTCTCATTTATTTATTATGCATACATGTAGCCCACTAGATCGACCTTCGTTTTATAATACTTTTTGTGTTTCTATGCGTACATAGCCGTCTGGATCGACGACGACGATGGGGAACACAAAGAATGTTCGAGGGGCCAAAAAGCCGTTGGAAGGCCGCTACATCACCTCAGAATTCAACATGGCTACAGGTGAACCACTAGGATAATATGCATAGAAATTCGTGTACCACTATGGGTACCTTGTAAGGGACAAGCTCCCAATCAATGCCCGTGAATGGAAAAAATAACAATGCTCCTTATATTAGTTATGTCTCTGATAAGGACAAGGAGCTGATTTGGCAAGATGTTCTTGCACATTTCACGCTCCAAACAGATGATTATCATGAAGACATCACCCACGAAAGGTTGACGGAGCGAGTTAGGCACTAGACAATGAAGAAGATGGCCACCCAATTCCAAACTTGGAAGAAGCAGCTGTACAAATCATACGTCAAGAAGAACAAGACTCCAAATTGGAACGATAAGGGCCCAATCGCGAAGGCAAGGCCCTACTCGAAGATGGTCTCCACCATCTCCAAGACGGTCTCCACCGCCGCCGCCACCGCCTCCAAGGTGTTCCCCAATGCCGCCTCGAAGGTCTCCAACGCCTGTTCCCCCACCTCCTCCCATGAACTAGGAAAGACGGCTGGAAACAAATAAGCCATCTGCCCCGTCGGCGAAGACGACCAAGAAGGCCCCCGTGAAACAAAGGCCAATTCCATAGAAATTGCCTGGTGAAATGAGTAAAGAGGAGTTAGATGATGTGGTTAAAAAAACCGTCGAAGCATTCTTCTCAGGCATAGGGAAGAGGAAGCGGCAGGAGTAGAAGCACTTCCACCTACCTCCAGCTAAGCTAAGGCGGATGGTGGAAGCTGAGCAGAAAAAGAGGTGGCAAGCTCGTAAGCCCTCGCCACTATCAGACTTTGACCGCACTCTTAGCAAGATAATCAAGAAAGCTGCTAAAGCAGGGAAAACTGTTGCACAACTCAGAGAACAAGAATTGCAATCGGTCCCTCCTCTAGTTATTGCTAATGAATATGGTTCAAACATAGATATGCTGGATATGATGGATATACCTACTGATAAAGAAGTGGATATGGCGGAACTTGCTAACTTTTATGCTATGAGAGGTATCGACCTTGGCGATTTCCTCTTCGAAAGTGCGCCGGTAGCGGATGAATGGCAGAAATATGAGCATGGCAGGAGTCTATGGAATCCTAAGACCGTCAATGAACTAGGTACACAATTATTCAAGCTAAACACCTTGTACCTCGACGCGTGTCACCGGAAAGAGTTCTATATTTCCGTCAGAATCAAAGACGACCATTGGTTCTGTGGCGATGACGTTATGTACATTGAGTTTGCTGAATTACACCAACTAGTCCACCGGAACTCTCTCGACAAGACTCTCATCAGCTGCTATTGTCTATAAGTGATTCTTTCTACTAATTAATAATAAGTCGCTACGTACGTACATGTCTGTGTTTATTATCCTCACTCTATATATATGATGCAGGTTTGAGATGGGAGAGTGCAAAAAGAGAGGGTGTACTGATATTGGTTTCATTGATCCACATATCATATTCAAAAACCCTAAACCCCAACCAACATGGAAAGCAGAAACAGAGGCCAATATCAAGATGTTCTTAGAGAAGCAACGTGACAAGAAATGTATACTCTTCCCCTACAACTTCAGGTAAGTGTTCATAATATCGACGATCGTGTATCCATATATATATGTTCACTGTACCTGTTAGCTAATTAATGAGTGTTAATGGACATGGCAGTGAACACTGGATATTGATGGAACTCGATCTGGAGAAAGGTCTTCTTGGCATCTGGGACTCGATGATAAAAGAGCAAAAAGAGTTCCAAGAGATGATAGATATTATTCAGAGGTAATTGTAGTCTCACTAGCAAAACTATTCCAGTCTCTCTGCATGCAAATTAATGGTCCAAATATTTTTTATGTTATTTGGTAGTTGTTGGGAAAAGGTCTGTCAGGAACACCATATGAAACGCAAAGTGCCACTGAAAGTAGTGCTATACAAAGTAAGTACTATATACCTACCTTAGTTCAATTTCCCTATGCTCGGATGATGACGAATCTTTTTCTCGTAAAGTGGGTTCTGCTGCAGCCCCAGGGGACCAATCTCTGTGGATACTATGTTTGCGAGTTCATGAGAGTGTGCTCAAAAAGAACTAGTCTAGAGCAAAAAAGGGTAAGTGTACACATATATATATATTCTTCATACATATATTTATATATATATATTCGTGATAGATACAATTTATTTATCATTATTCTTGATACATATATATATATACTAATATACTTTTTATTTATCTCATATCTCAAATTGAAGACTCTTTGGTTAAAGAAAAAAACCCTGGACACACACCATCTCAAAGCAATCCAAGAGACAATAGGTGGATTTCTGAATGATCAGGTCTTAACTCCCGACGGCGAGTTTTACTGTGACCCAAATATGTGATGATGAAAGCCAAATTTCATATTGATCCAAAGAACATGTGATGATGAAATGTACAATTAATGCAAACTTTACATGTGACGATGAAATGTAATATTATGTTTTAGTTTACTTTTACTTGTGTTGCTTGCGTGCATTGATCGAGCGAAAACTTTACAGTACGCGCGCGTATACGTATATTACTTTGCAGTGAATAATGCGTATTCGAAAACCAAATTAAAATAAAAAAGAATCATCAATTGAAATTAGCAGAAAAAGAAAAAAAAAGACCCTTTAGTCCCGGTTGATAATACCAACCGGGAATAAAAGGGCCAGCCCAGGCGCTGGCGTGGCTACCTTTTTAGTGCCGGTTGGTATCACCAACCGGGACTAAAGGTCCACTTCTATTCCCGGTTACTAACCCTTTATTCCTGAACTCCTATTCCCGGCTGCGTAACCGGGAATAAAGGAGGTTGGCAGACGGAAATAGAAGCCCTTTTTTTACTAGTGCAGGTTCCCAGTGTCCTTTCTTTCTCTGTTAATCTTTTTCTTTTATATGCATAAATCGGTGTTATTTTGGACTATTATACATTGCATCTTAATGGAACCATATTTCAATCTCAAACTTTAAAAATATTGCCATCATTGCCTTCAGATCATTGTAAGAACCATCATTGTAACGAACCAAAAGAGGTATCATGGTACATAGGTCCTTTTACATATAGAATAGATAATCTATCAGAAATAATTAGGACAACCAAACGCTCAGCTTATTAAGACAGCTGATTCTCCATATCGTGGCATATTAGATAATCGTGCTCAGCAAAGCTGCGGAGGCATGCACCAGCACTGGGTGCGCTTATTATAGCGCTGGATGTCTTGAGTAGCTACAGTACTGAATAGGGAAAAATTGCAACCACAGCGGCAGCCAGAGACACAAACATACAGCCGATCAGAGCCAGTATTGACCCGTCCATGTGTTTTTTTAAGAAAAACATAGGTGCTCCCAGCTTTTGAAGTCATGCTGCAACAAAATGGTATATAAATATATCTCTACTATAATTGAAAACTTGAGACTCATCACGGAGGCTTCAACGCTCCCGTCCGTATAAAAGGAAACAAACGCCTCCGTATCGGCTTCAACGCTCCCGTCCGTATAAAAGGAAACAAACGCCGTCCGTATCGACGACAAAAAGGAAACAAAAATTCCCTTCCGTGCGAGCACGCCCGACGCCCGCCCGTCCGTCATCGACGAAAAAAAAGGAAGACTCCCGCCCAGAAGCAAGACTCCAGCCCTGAGCTCTGGTCTCGCCCTGCCATCGGCCTCGTCGACCCTGCACCGGCGACGCAGGCCTTGACCTCACTTAGCACGGCCACGCCAGCGACGACGCTGTCCAGTGCACCGCAACCTCGCCCAGCCATTCCAGCCGCCGCAGCCGCCGTCGTCAACGCGAGCTCCTATTCCGGGTACGGACCACGCGCCCAGCTCCAGCGTAGGCACCAAACTCACGGCCACCATCCCTAATGGGTTCTCTTCTATTGGGCCTCTCGGCCTTTGTTGAAGCGCTCACGATCATCGCATCTTAAAAGACCTCCGCCCAGAGTCCTCGCCTGCCCTAGCCGCGCCCACAACAACGGTGCGTCCTCGTCCGCCATACGCGCCACCATTACCTCCCGACCCATCGCCCACACGAGCCCTGCCCACCGCCAGCAGCGAACAGCGCACCGCCGGCCTAGAGTCCTCGCACGTATGACATCGAGGAAGCCGCGAACAGCACGACGACGACCTTGACTTCTCGGCTGGCGGCGACCATCAACTCTACAAAAAAGTCCTTGACGACCGCAGCCGCGCCCTACTCGCCGCGGTCCACACATCGTCGGACCCGTCTCTGTCCAGACGGACGTGCCAATAAGCAAGGTATGGTCCCCACTCTCTCGCCTTCCTGCTGTGCAAAACGGAGGTCCTGAACCTTGATTAATGGTATTGTAAGCTGATCGTCATGTTCTTTTGGAGTCACATGCGCGAGAAAATGGAGCATGATCGTGACTTAGTTGACAAACCAGTGGAGGAGCCTGAGGTAGTTGTTAGTCCAAACTTGTTCACACGTGAGGTAGCACCCGAAGAACCAACATCCGTGCCCATCAACTTAGGTGAATTCCATATGTAATCTTTGAACCTGTAGGTTCAATCAATGCTATGATTATTACTTTAAATTTGCATCATAAAATAAACTATGTTTGATTACTATTTTTTAGTCAGCGTGTACTATATTTCATTGTATTTAAACTATGTGTGATTACTACTTTTAGTCTGCTTAGACTATAATATTTCATTTTTACTCATCTTCCAGAATCATAAATTTGGTTTCAAATATTAAATTAATTTATGCTTTGCTCATCTGGATACAGAAGATACTAAAAAAAATATAGAGACTGAGGCAACAACCGAACCTGTTGGGAATTATCAGATATCTGCAGAGGAGGAATTACAATCAGTCTCTAACCAAAAAGTGGATACACCAGGTGAAATAGATGGATACACATAATATTTCATCAGCGTAGACTATATTAGTCAGCTTAGACTATCTTTCATTATTAATCATATTCCAAAATCATAAATTTGGTTTCCAAAATTAAAATAATTTATGATTTGCTCTGCTGGATACAGAAGAAACTAAAAAAGATATAGAGACTGAGGCAAGAACCGAACCTGTTGGCAATTATCAGATATTTAAAGAGGAGGAATTGCGATCAGCCTCTAACCAAGAAATGGATACACTAGGTGAAATAGATGGATACAGACTATTTCAACGCTCTTTAGACCACAGTTATCCACAGTTACAATAATTATTGTTTAATTATTATTTGCTCATCTAGATACAGAAGACATTAAAAAGTTTATAGAGAGTGATGCAAGAATCGAGGCCTCTACCCAACAAATGCAAAACAAAGACGATGCTGATATAATTACTCTCGCTCGTAATTGTGAAGATGATGCTTTGGAGACTAAAACCATAGTGGACACTGATGAGTCCATAGAGCCCACGGATTGGCTACACAGAAATGATAATTATGTTCCAGGAAGTAGAGGGCCATGTACGATCCACACTGATCCATTGCCTACTTCCGGTGAGTAAGATTAGCACAACAACCTCATGCAATTTTTTAATAAAATATATATAAGGCATTTATTTATAGCTCTGTTACTGTACTTATTTTAAAAATATTTGCAGAAGTACACCTACTAGAGCGGGGCTATACTGATGAAGATGTCCAAACCAAAGACGGATACAAGAAGCGGAAGCGTGCACACGAGGATGGCGTACGTAACAATCTCTCAAGCAACTCAAATATCCTCTCATATTTTCTGCCTGTATGACCCATTGCATACTAAATGTAAAAGAATGACGTATAAAACTGATATTATATATTGCATATGCAGATCATTATAAAGGATGGAAATGAAGTACAGTACAAAGATAATGATGTACAAACGCCACGGCTAGAAGCCAATAAAAATCCAATACATGTTCTCAGTGAGATGATGGTGTTGCCTCAGTATAATAAGCCAAAGAAAGCAAACAATGTACAAGTCATGCCTCAAGGTGATCCACCATCAATTTAAACCTATATGTCTTTAAATTTGGAAATTAATTAATTATTAATAAAAAATAATACCTCTCTAGATTATGCGTGTACGCAACAAGATGTTGAGGTAATTGAATATATGAAAGGAAAAAGTAAAAAGCATCTGCTTGTCAGAATCGATGATTGTTGGGGAGCAAGAGATGACATGGATTGTCTTTTTCTTGGGAATGAGCAAGTCAATGGCGCGGTAAGCATGTTTAACACTTGCTTCAGCATTAACTAATGTCCATGGGAAATATCTGCCAATCTTGAAATGACAAAATAAAAACTTGTAGGTCATGAGTCTTTATATCCAATTGATGCGGCACGAAGAACACCTACTACATAGAGAAGGTGGAGATGTTTACTTGGAGAATACGTGGTTCTCTCAATTACTACAACAAGAGGGAGAGGAAGATGAGATGAAAAAGAGCTGGATAAAAGAGGACATGGTTGAAAGAAGGGTACAAATTTATTATAATGCTGATATGGTAAGATTTCACATATGCTAATTTTATACCCTTTCAAATGTAAGGAAATAGTTTAGATAAATGTCTATTACTGCAGGTCTTCCTTCCTATCAACATTACAAATTTTCACCGGTACCTGGCGGTCGTGAATGCAAATGAAGGTGAAATACATGTTTTGGATTCCTTCGGACAAAATATGACAGATTGGAAAGATCTCAGATATACGGTATGGCTTAACAATTGATATACAAACTTCTTTAAAATTCTTCATTATCTCTTTCTTAGTTAACCTTGGTGTTTTGGTCATTCCAGTTAATAGGAATGGAAAGACTAATAAAGCATGCACTGAAATCTAAACTACTAAACCAAACTAAATGGCTACACGGTATCGAAGTGTCATCTTGGGAGATTAAACATAAGATTACCGAACAAATGCAAAAAGATGGGTAAACTATCTTTCCATTTCGTGTATATACAATTGCACAACCAACAACAGTACCTTAAAACTCATATTTTATTCATTTTTTGGAATATATGCTCAGTTGTAGTTGTGGATTATGGCTGATTAATTATATGGAATATTGGACTGGAACTGCTTTATCTGACCATGTCACCCAGGTAATTCTATAAGAGTTTATTTCTAAACATAATCATTTCTTTTGGATTGGTTAATATATATCAGAACTTGCTCAAATTTTCTGCAAGATATAAGTAACTTCAGGTTCAAACTACCTGCGATCTTGTATAACTCCCCGTTAAATGAAGCAAGAGGGTTACCGGATCATGGGCAACAGTTAGAGACCCACAATGAGCTAGATGGTGATGTCACAGAGCTCGATGAGCTGGATATAATAATGTCGGGTGAAATTAAGTTGACACGTGCAATAAAGTGGAAAAGTAGGGAACAAATATTGGCCGCAATATGCACAAACATCCAATTCATCGCCGGCGACAAAACTTTAATTCAGTAAGTCATTCTATAGTAAATTGTTTTGTTCTAATTTAGATATTTCAGTTATCCGTTCTAGAATTCATACAAAAAGTAATTTGTGGATTAACCTTGTTTTATAGCAAAGAGTGGGTACGAAGTACACGACCGTACCTAATTTCTTTGAATCTTGTCAAGATTAAAAATATTTTAGATGAGGATTTAGAGATGGATCATGAATGCTTAAATATGGCTATTCCGATGGCTGCGTGCAATCAACATATGGTTGGTAAGAAACAAAAATACCACTTCATGGACCTCAAGTTTGCTGTAAGTTGATATATAAATTTATTGTTTATCAAAGACTTACAATAATTGTATAATTAATTAAAATATATTTTTGCACAATCCTCAGGAAATAACTGGGTTTAGACGAGATCCACAATGTTGTGGCAGAATTGACAACGAATACCGTGGGAAATTGAGAAAAGTACTTGAGTGTTGGCCGGACATGGATTACAAAATTAAAGACTGTAACAACGTAAGTTATGTTATGTGTACTACTGTACAAAATTAATTTATTTTGTTTAGCACTTATATTCTCTATGTTTGTTTTTAGATTCTACTACCATATTATCAAAGCGGACTGTACATTTTATTCATAATAGACATGGAAAACAAAACCGTGCACATTATGGACCCCCTTCAAGATGGTCCATGTTTCAAGGGTTATGATCAAACAATGGCTTATATACCTATGTTCCACACAATGGCTAGAATGTTTAGTCTCGCCATGGGGCTATCAAATTCTAAGTGGAACGGCAATATTTATGATTGGAAGAAACAATACCCTACATGTGTAACAAAGGTTACACATAATAAATACTGGTAACCAGTTGTAATATATTTCACCTGTTATATCACAAAAAAAATTATTTCATTTATTTACATCAAATAAACAACTGATCTTGTCCAGGAAACTAGGAGGCTTTCTTGTATACAATTTCATGAAGTTCTGGGACGGCGAAAGATTGCCACCGATCAACAATGTAAGCATATATAGTCTCTAGCTATACATTGTACACTACATAGAAAAACAGTAACTTATTGTTAATCTATATACCATGCACAGCTCTCAACTTCACTGAGGATGAAATTCTTGGCAGACGTTTTGGCGAGTCGTGCAAACGAATGTTCCGACAACATCCCTGAATATCTTCAAGAGATGATTAAGGAGTTAGGCAAAATGTAACTTAGATGGTCATAATATTAGAAAATTATACGTAGATTCAAGTACAATTGTTTTTACATTAAACTATGCAAAAATAATTTTATTGTTTTAAGAGACATTCTCAAGAAAAATCCATAGCGTTAGCACGTGCATTATACTAGTTTTGAGTAAACAGGAGAGGCTGAGGCCCCTACTGAAATGGTATATAAATATTGACATGTCCTCACCTATGAATGAAGCCAACCCTAAATAAAAAGTTTGTGGACGGCGAAAACGGTCGGTTGCCTCGCTGTCGGGCGCACACGCAAGCAAGCTGAGAGAAACCGCGTGGAGTAGATCCTGAGCTCTCCCAGGCTTAGAGAAACACCGGACCGGATGGTCGTGACCTAGGACGTGCCAGTCAATTTGACCCTGCAATTGAGAAGGAGAGAAAATTGATTAGTAATTTAAGGTGAAACATGCTGGTGGTTATTCCAGACAGTTCTAAATGTGCGGCTAGATAGCCGATGAGATAAGACTATCAACTAGAGAGTCGATATCCAGCATGTTCATGATACATGATAAGTAAAATAAGTATATCGGTAATTATCAGTTATTCAATTGTATAGATCTTAAGAGCTGATGATCATGAGAGCATGTAAAGGTGTGATGGATAAACGTGAAAGCGTCTTTATTAATTGAGAAACATACTAGCTTTTGACCAGGACAAAAACGAGTACAAATACATGAATAGCCAGTGTATTCTCAATAAACAGGCCATCGGCTAAAACAGCCGATTCCGGTGGAAGTAAACTCATAACATGCAAACACTCAATCATTAAACATGGACAGATCCAAAAACCTATGAGATCTAACATATTATCTCTAACAGTGGGGTTCGACCGGATCGATGGCAGCCATAATAAAGATAACAGACTAAATCTTCAAACAATACAAGTCTATTCATATTTAACGGAATCATGAAAACATGTTACGATTGTGAAAGCACGAGCGATCGGCTAAATAGCCGATGGGAACATAGCATGCAGCCATAGGCTTGTTTGACCATAAGCAAGCCTTACTACTTAATATTTTTCAATCTATAACGGTGGTGATCAACTGGATCGATGGCAGCCATAATAGCAGTTCTAGACTAGATCTCATCAACTAGCAAGCTTACTTAAGATCAAACATGCCCTGACCACATGCTATCTTCGATCAAGATTGAGACAAAACGGCTGACCTAGTCGAAACCATCGTCAAAGTGAGATCTAAATAGGAAAAAGCAACAAGACGATGATTTAAAGAGATATAAAACCAATATGTTTCAATCTTAATAAGGTAAAGGGTGATATTGTTATAAATAGTAAGAATACTAATTATAATAAGATCGATAACTAGCAAATCTATTAAAAACAACAAGAAAACCCTACCAATCTTAATAGATTTAACCGATAACTAATCCATATCAAAATTTGTATGAGATCAAGCCGAACCAATGCAACCTTACAAATTTTGATAAGAATCAAGGGGTAACTTGTATCAGAGATTGTAAGAGATTCGAGCCGGATCGATGCAACCTTACAATAACTGATGATAACTAACTTATACAAAGCTTATAAGAGGTCGAGCTAGACCGATGAAACCTTATAAACAAAGTATAAGTCGTGACGGATACTCACAAACAAACAAGAGGTCGGACCTAACCGATGCAACCCTGCTTGCCCGAAAAACTCGCCGAGATCTACTCTACTCCTACTTCTAAGGGGTGGCGTAAGCCGAAAAGTAAAGGTATTGGTGTGATTGATCGATGAGAGATGTCTATTACAATAGCCAGGGTCTAATATTTATACCCGAGGCTTCACTACGAGTCCTGGTCGAACAAGACTGGTTTCAAAATTCATAAAAAAAAGATGAACATTCTAAATTAAGATAACTTGGACTCCAATCTTTTCTTTCTACAGAGTCCACCATGCTTTTCTGCTCTAGGTTGCCGTCATCTTCTATTGGCACAGCCCATTGTTGAAACGGCGACATCATGGAATTCAGCCGATCCTGATGCCCTTTTGGCTAGCTAATCCTGAAGACACTACAGTTTTCCCTAACAAATGATGAAATCCAAGGGAGCTACACTGACCCAAATTTTGGTGTCAACAAAGTTTCTAGGGCCACTCCCTACTTGATGTGTACGAGTTTATTGATGTTTATTACCACTTATGTACAAGAAGTAAATTTAAATAAATAACATGTTTGCTACAAACTTTTAGCCACTTGTGGCATTCCCAGTTCTACACTTCTAGCCTCATCACTTTCTTTTAGAAGAAAATTGCATGTGGTGCCATTTCATAATTTATATATGAAATTGTGTTTCAAAAACTGGAAGTTATTTGTCGCGGAATTACACCAATGATGCTGCTAGCTACCTTCTCACACTCATACATAAATAGAACTGCAATAATAGTATTCGTTGGTATAGTCATTAGAATTTAATAAGCATGCTTGCATTCGCTACGACTAGAGATTCGCGTAATACAACAGTGTCTTCAATATGCACCATCGTGATTGATGATAGATAGTAGCTAATCATCCTACTTGATGATAGAATGGAAGTGGAACACGATGGTGATGAAACACTGATAGGTTCCTTATTTCCCAACCCCACTAGTATGGCAGTAGGCCCTCGCAACACTTGCGTTTTCTTGAGTGCTTTTGCTGAACCTCTTTGTCGCATGTTGTACTGTCTTCCACCGCCAGAACCATTTCCTCCTGTCCTCATCCTCCACTGTACTGTACTCCCTAAATCTCTCGATTTGTAGTGTAGGATGTCCCGGATGGATGTTGGCTGTGTTCCTGATGGTAGCTTCTGCAGCCTCTACTCTGCTTCTAGTGGCCATGTAACAGTCAATTGTGGCGGTGATATGCTCCAGGTTTGCAAGGTGTACAAAGTTGAACTCAAAACCTGTCTTGGATTCTGTTTCCTTTGCTCTAAAATTAAGCCGTAAACTTCGAAGCCTTGGCATAGCTTCCTGTTCAGCCACCATCCTCAGCCCACCTTCCCCATAGGACCTGAAGATAAACTCCTTAAGGTAACAGAACTGCTGGCTGCCGATACTAAGCCTTTCAGTAGGTGCTTCAAGTGAGGTCAGTATGGCATAGAGCAGCGTTGGAATGGCGCCAAGGATGCAGAGATCTTCCTGTTTGATGCAGGTAACACGGATATCAAGATGGGCAATATTCACTAGACACTGCATTCCCTGTGGAATCCTACTAAGATAACTCTGGTTGCACAGCTTTCGCAGAAATGTAGCATTGCAGCACAATAGATCCATCAGTCTACTTGTCGAGTAATCATTAGTTTCAATCTCAAGTGACTGAAGACCGTGTTTACCCAACACAGTGAGAGATGATTCCAAAGCTTCTTGATACTTCCACATGCCATGATCACCAAGTTCACTGCTGCCGTGCAGTCTTATGTGAAGGACCCTTAAATTAGTCAAACGCCTGAGCTGCTCCAGAAATTTCACAGAGCCATACGAATAAGCATGTGACAGCATGCGTAACGATTGCAGGTTGCCAATCTGATCTGGCAGTTCTATGTTAAAATCAACTAGTAGACGCACCAGATTTTTCAAATTGCCTATGGTTGGGGGTAATTTGTCAATTTTGCTGCCATGTATGTCCAGTGTCTGTAAATACTGCAGGCCTCCAATGGTCTCTGGAAGTTCAGTAATACTATGACAACCTATTTCCAGGTACTTCAATTGCAAAGAGCTCCCAATACTTTTAATGTGGTGGTTATTAATACCAAGGTTGGCACAAGTACATCGTAGAACCAATACTCTTAAAGAATGAAATATTGGCAGATGAGGGCTTCTTTATTTGCCACGTGGAACCTAAACAGCGAGCGAACCTGTGAGCACTTGTTCATAATCTCCTGCAGTACATCATTTTCCAAAAAGCTGGATAGGAGAGAGAGCCGGCGAATCTTGTTAGCGGAACATTTAAACACCTCCCCCTCTACCACTGTGACAAAGTTCTGCTCTGTGGAAAGTGAAATGATAAGATCAAGCACCATATCATGGAGTCGGCAGGCTCTAGCCATCCCATCATACATTATATCAATAGGTTGAATCAAGCTTCTGTTGATAAGATCATTAAAGTAGTTCTCTCCTGTTTGGTCCAATGTTTGTCCAATTTCATTTGTGATGAACCCCTCAGCTATCCATCTCCATATTAGCTTTTCTCTTGCAATCTTACAGTCCTCAGGAAATATACAAAGATACAAGAAGCAGGACTTCAGATGATGTGGAAGATCATAGTAGCTAAGCAGGAGTATATCTCGAACTAGTTGTGAATGAAGTCCAGAAACCATAGAATCTCGAACTTGCTCCCATTGGTCTATATCATTTGATCTGTTAGCTAACAAACTAGCTACTGTGTTTATAGCTAGTGGCAGACCATGGCATCTTTTTTATTATTGACAGAGAGATTTCTTCTAGATGAGGCGGGCAGGAGGTCTGCCTTTGAAAAACTCTGTTATAAAACAGCATTGAGGAGTCCTGGTTACTCAGAGGCTGAATGTTGTGAATATATCCTTCATAACTTGAGCAGCATGATCTAGCTACATCAGAATGTCTTGTAGTAGTAATTATTCTACTGCGTAATTTATTCTCAGGTAAAGCAGACTTCACAAATTCCCAGGCGATTGTGCTCCAGATATCATCAACAATGATTAAGTACCTATTTGAATGGCAATGGCATTAGTATCACAAGATCAAGTAACAAATTTCCATTGCTAGTATATATGATTGTATAGACACTTAGTTAGTGCAGATCCACAACAGAATTTTAATAGATATACCACTACCTACTTATTGTAAACATTGATAAGAAAATATTAAATAAATTTTATAAAGTTAGTGTTTCTGAAATATATTATTTGCAGTATACCTTCCTACAAGCACAAACAATTGTACTGTCTTTTGTATAGACTTGGTTGTGGTAGGTAAAGAGAGCAGCAGACTGATGAGGTCCTTACGTAATCCGATAATATATACGCCCCCCCCCCCAACACACACACACACACACCCTTTCTTTTTTTCTGTTGATATCATAATATTGGATATTTCTATCGAAGTAGACATGGGTATTTTTATGCTTACCTTTTATCTTGTAGATATGCTCTGACATTATTTATGAGTTGCCGCTCATCGTCTTCTGATGCATGAGTCTTACTACTACCCAGTTCTGTAAGCAGATCACGGAGTATCTTCTTTATGATGGGACTTCGCGAAACTGGTACAAAAGCTGTACAATCAAATTGACTCTTGATTTTGCGATACACTTGGTTCGCGAGAGTTGTTTTGCCGAGGCCTCCAAAACCCACAATAGACACCACTCTAAGCTGTTGTGTCGAGTCGTCTTTCATCAACCAATCCATGAGATTCTGCATAGGACCGTCGATACCAACAAGTTTCTCTGCTTCCACATACAGCGCTGGCAATCGTGGATCAATCTCCACTTTGACCGCGGTGGAGATCGATTCGTCGTACTTGTATCTCAAGCGACGCTCACACTCCTCAACCACACGAGCCTTGAGCTCGTGAATCTGGTTAGCCATCTGGAAGCCTGACCATAGCTTTTTAACCTTACCAATTATCTTCTTAACAAAATTACCTGCCTTGGCGGCGTCGCCATGGTTGAGCTTCTGCATAAACATGTCAATGCAATCTTCGATATCATAGCTTAGTTCCCGTATGTTGTCCCTCCAAACCTGTACCTGCACGTCAAGTTTCTCCGCTGCTGCCAGCTTCTCAAGCAGGGCGTTCATACTGCTGAGCTCGTTGCTCAGAAAAGCAATGTCGGACTGGGTGACTCCAAGGAGCTCATACTCCCCCTCAACCATTGCAGAGAGCTTGGCGAGAAGGGAGTTCATCACCCCTGTTGAAGCACTCGCTAGTGCCCCATCCATCTTCCATACGACGAACAATTCTTGGCTTGCTCCGTCAATTGTCCGCCGTGAGGCAGTCAGCACTCAGCAGGGATGGATCTCACCCTGGCTGCTACGACCACCGGATCGAGTTGGAGAACTGCTTGAGGCTCCTTGCAAAAGAACTGCTTTCTGTGTTGTTGCTTTCCGGATCTGTGACGTCTCTGCAAATTGAGAAGCTGGGATTGGGATGTAAATTGCAAGGGAACGGTTTAGTATATGGTTGTGAACTTTCACCGACAGTGTGTTCTAGGCTGCTGCAATAATGGAGAAGCTTGGCGGCAGGCAGTTTCCAGCGAGACTAGTCCCGGAGACTGGACCACGGCAGGACAAGCTTGCGTCGAGAAATTCTGAAATTGAACGGCAATAGCATTCAATAAAATACATAGTACAACTCCTATATATGAGGACAAGAGAAGCTTGACCAACCCGTTCCCATCGTTGACTGGCTGGGCCATTTACGCGTTCCTGTGCAGACGTGTTGAACTGTTGGTCCCTGATCAGTGGGCCTGTTTAGATTCCAAAAAATTTTGTGCAGTACCCGTCATATCGAATCTTGCGGCACATGCATGGAGTACTAAATGTAGATGAAAAAAAAACTAATTGCACAGTTGGGTGAGAAATCGCGAGACGAAACTTTTGAACCTAATTAGTCTATAATTAGACACTAATTACCAAATACAAACAAAATGTTACAATGAGCCAAAATCCAAAAAATTTTGGAGTCTAGTACTCCTTGACAGCGAAATCATCGGAGTTGAGCGCCACTGCTAGTCTGCTACCACGTATGCTGTTGGAGAGACGGTGGTGAAAGATTTTTTTTGGCCTGTTTGCTGTGCTGCAGCAGCCAGTGTTCACCACCCATTCAGTTACAGTATTCCTTCACTAGAAACCAAAGAGGAGCAGTAGCTTAAAGCCAGCCAAACAAACAGACCTAAATGTTCGCTTCTCTTGTAATCCGTATTTTTTAGCTTGTTTTTTCAGTCGAAATAGTTTTTTTCTCTCATAACAAATCAGTCGGAACAGTGTTTCGATTTGTTTTTTCAGCGAAGCGAACGGGGCCAAAACGATCCCCAGGGTTCAAAATTTCGGCGAAATTTTGGCCGAATTTCACGAGATTCGGTAATTTCAGTGGTGGCAGAAAGAAAACTCCGAAATTTTTTAATATACTAATACATGTGCTATATAACTCTAATATTATATTTTTCTATTGTTTATATTACATATTCTTCTATTTAATAGATATGTAGTCATAAATCATACTAATATTTGTTTAAATCCAAAATTTTTTAGAAAAAACATACTTCATGTGCTAATCTCTAAAAAAATTTCGACGAAATTTTGGCCGAATTTCGCGAAATTCGGTAATTTCGGCCGAATTTCGAGAAATTCGGTAATTTCGGTGGTGGCCGAAATTTTGGCAATACCGAAATTAAAAACCTTGACGACCCCCATTTGATTAGGATAATCAGACTTGCATTGATCGGAAGCACCTAGCAGGAGAAGGGAGTACGGTGGTGTTTGGATCACTGGTCCAACAAAACTTTAGTCCGGTTGAGCTGTTTGATACATGAGCTAAACTTTAGTCCTCCAATCTACAATGACTGATTTACCATCATTTAATTATCCATGCACAGCCATACATGCGAGCGGCAACGGGTATGGGACGTCCCGCGCCCGCCCCGAGGGAGTTTAGCCAAAAGATTTTAACTCAGTTTTTACCTATTTGCTCACTTTTAGTCCCCTGTTTGGAGGCTAAAAGTGCAGCAGTAAAGTTTTGTGATGGGATCGCCTATATATCTTATCTGAAGTAGCAGCAGTATTTCTTCTGTCCGGAGCCAATACACCTCTTACCGTCCTACGTACGGCAGGCAACGGGGCAAGGGTCAACGCCGGCAAGCGAGCGGTCGAGAGCACGCATACAAGTCGACGATGGACGCGGACGCCCGTGTCCGCGGTCGGCGGCCGGCCCCTGCTGCCGAGGGCAACCGCGCGGTCGGGGTCTCGGGGAGGGGGACGTGCACGGGAGGGCAGGCCATTCGGGCGAGCGGGCCGGTGACGAACAGGATGCCGTCATATGCCGTGGATGGAGATGGACAGGGACAGCGCGGCCGCGATCCGCTGTGGAGGCCGGTGCGGGCGGCATCGGCAAGCATGCATCCGCTTTGCCGAATGATCCCAGCATGCTCAGTAGTCGCTCCAACTGTGTCTTGTTGCTGTACCTGTACGTGTACCGCTTGTTTTGCAGCTTCGGCGAGTATCTCCCGCTGGAGATCGTAGAGACACTGTAGCTGCACTATTTTCGCCTCGTTTAGATTGTAAATTTTTGCAACATGAACACTGTAGCACGTTTCGTTTGTATTTGACAAACTTTGTCCGATCATGGACTAACTAGGCTCAAAAGATCCATCTCGTGATTTACAACCAAACTGTGTAATTAGTTATTTTTTTTACTTATATTTAATACTCCATGCATACATTTAAAAATTGATGTGGTGGAAAGAGAGTGAAAAAACTTGGAATTTAGAGACAATCTAAACGAGGCCCTAGTAAGCAAAGGTTTGGTTACTCTCCTCACATTAGGACTGAGCGAGGAGACTTTCGACGCCACTTGTCCTACACGACATGAGTACAGGCAATCCCGGGACATTTACATACATTCAAAGAGACATTCGCATACATGGGGAAGGTTTATGCTTTCATTAGACATAAACGACATCAAAGGCTTTGGTCTAAAAAAATACATTGAGGAATAGCATAGGAGTTCAACCGCTATTAGTAGTATCCAATTGTACCAAGTACTATTTATACTAGCTTCTGATCAAATACTACCTTTCTTGCTCGTATCTAATAGTACTTATTAGGGAGAATTGGTTCTGTAGCTTCAAAAGATCACAAGAATCGAAAAATACCACTGAAAAAGCTCCGTCACATGAAATACCATCGAAAGATGTAAGCGTTAACCGAAATTAGCATTCCGTCACGTTCAGTCAATTTTGGGGTAACGGCCGTCATCTCCACCCGCACGAGCATGCGCTGTGATGCGCCATTCTTCCTCCTCCGTCCATTTGCTGCCCATGCTCGCCAGCTGTGAGCAGTGTCGCCTCACCGCTCCACCGTCCACACGCCCGAGAGCACCATGCCGCACCGCCATCCACATGTCGTCCGCGAGGAGCTAGAGGTCGCCGGAGTCGAGGAACCACGTGGTACTCCAGGGATGCTATGTCGCACGCGCCACTCGCTCCTCGCCTCCCTCCAACCCCATCCCTCCTTCCCGGTGGCGCCCACCTGCTTGCTCATGCTCATGCTCCCCTTCTTCTTCCTCCTCCGCAACCAAACACCAGAGGCTCCATCCACCACTGCCCTATCCCAGCCTACTTCCCTTCCACCCGCCACTCAACCACGCTGGCCGACCATGACGAAGATGGCGCCCGATGATGCCCTCCGGCGCCTCCCACGCCCATGACACCGATGCCGCCTACAACCTCTTCTCCTCGAAGCCTTCGCCTCCCCTCCTCCCCACCACGCCTCTCGCCTCCTCAGCAGCTCTCCTTCAATTCCAACGGCCCCGATCGTTCTCCCGCCGCCGCCTCCTCCAGAGCCTCCGCGCCACATGCGCCTCGACCTCCTCGACACCAACTCCCTCTCTCACAGGCGGCGCCTGCGCCGCCGCCCCCTCATGACGCCGCGCCTCACCCACTCCTCCTCCTCTACATGCTCATCAGGCCTCCTCCCCGACCGACCTTGCGTACACCACCGCCCGTCGCCGCCTTCTCCCGCCCACCAAGGTGCTCTGCCTCTTCACGCCATCCTCCGCCACCTCTCGCCAGGCGCCACTAGAGCTCGTCTACCCCTCCCCGCCTCCCCCGACGCTGTCAAGCATTCAACGCAGGCCTTTCAGCCGCATACGACGCCGAGGATCGCCACCGATTCTAGCAAATGCTTCGACGCAATGAGCGAATGGAGTGCCACCGCCGATGCGCCACCTACAACATCGTCGTGATGTGCGAGCGCACCGACCGAAAGGACCTCGTCGCTGCGTGTGCTTGAGCGCATGCTCTCCTCTGCCTCGCCCCTGCGCCACCATTTTTTCACTCCCTCGTCGCCTCGTTCGTCGGGCTTCGGCGACATCACCACGGCGGAGAGGATCGTGCGGCGATGCGCGGGAAGAGCGCAAAAACATATGTTAATCTTTCGGGCTGTCTCTATGGATTGCGGCGGTGCGATCGACGCCGAGGAGGGTACCGCTACCTTCGGACGACATGGTGGTTGCCGGGCCAAACAGGACAGGGCTCGGATGAGGTGCCGCTGCTCCCCAAAGCTTATCCGCCCAACGCTAGGGTGTACACCACGTTGATGAAGGGATACATGAACGCAGCCACATCGACGATGTATTGGCGTCTTTTGCTGCTGCGATCGGCAAGAGGCGCCGACGGTACCCGCAAGCCGGCCGGACCATGTGACTTACATGACGGTGATATCGGCGCTTGTTGATGCGGGCGATGATGGCAAGCAAGCCGCCGCCGGTCTTTGGGCAAGATGGCCTCGGCCGGAGTTCTAGCCAACCGTGTCACCTACAACGTCTCGCTCAAGGGGTATCGCCAGCTACTACAGATCGGCAAAGCCGTGGGAGCTCTTTGAGGAGATGGTGACGGACGCCGGCATCCAGCCCATCGTGGTGACATACAACACCCTCATGGATGGGTGCGTGCTCGGCACGATGATAAGGCGCGCGCGCGCTAGCCTTCTTCAACGAGATGCGGTCACGGGCATTGCGCCATCCACGGTGAGCTACACGGCGACGCTGATGAAGGTGTTCATTGTGTCGGGCAGCCCAAGGTGGCGCACAAGGTGTTCGAGGAGATGGAGCGGGACCCTGGGTGACGGTGGGCGTGGCGGCGTGGAACATGCTCGTGGAGGGTACTGCCACCGGGCTGGTGGAGACAATGAAGCAAGTGGTAGGGAGGATGAAGGAACGCGGCGTGCAAAACGGATGTGGCGACGTCACGGTAGCTCGCGAAGGGCATCGCGATGGCGCCAAGCAAGCCGGGGAGGCGCCGCTAGTGCTCGAACGAGGTGAAGGAGCGGTGCCCGAGGAGGCCGACGAGGAGCTGCTGGGGCGCCATGGGCGGACGTGCGTGAGGGCGGCCTTCTTCAAGAAGGCGCCGAGACTCGGAGAAGGAGGGATGGGGTTGGAGGAGCTGCTGGAACATGCCCGCGCGGGTGGAGATGACGGCCGCTTACCCCAAAATTGATCGAACGTGACGAAATGCTAATTTCGTTAACGCTTACATCTTTCGATGGTATTTCACGTGACGGAGCTTTTTCAAAGTGGTATTTTCTCGATTCTCGTGGTCTTTTGATGCTACAGAACCAATTCTCCCTACTTATTAACGTGCATCCACTTTGTCGTGAACATTTGTCCTTTTAATCACCGGACTTGCACCTATACGGTCCGCCCATCGGTCGCTAAGCACCGTCTTTACAAATCCAAATAATTAATTTCAGAATGCTAAACACCACACGGGTGTTTTAGCACCAATAAACACACGATTTTTTTTCCGTGTCTCTAACATGAGGCTCGACTGACTCCTCCCCTCCGCGCTCTCGTCCTCCCCTCCGCGTGCTCTCTCTCTCTCTCTCACCGGCGACGAGACCGGCGAGCTCCTCTCGGTGCCCACGCCTCCTCGCGCCTAGGCGACGGCCATGCTGCAGCCTCCCGGCCGGACCGGACCTCTGTCGCCGCCACCAGGCCGGACCTCCTCCGCCGCCTCAGTGGGACCTCCATTGCCGCCTCCAAGCCGGACCTCATTGCCGCCGCCCCCAAGGCACGGCCGCAATCTGCGTCTGCCCATGTGTGCATGCGATTTGTTGTCATCTATGTCGACACGACCATTGATTTGTCCTTGTCCTTCCATAGAAAAAAATTATTTCAGTAATCTGTACTAACGAAGAAGATAAATAAAGAGTCTTGTGGCCCATCAAGGTAGACGATAAATAGTGCTTGCCGTAGTCAAGAAGGTAGAAGATCAACAATGCATGCGGGCTCTTTGGAGGTAGAAGATGAATAGTGCTAGAAAATTCAGCGTGGAGTTAGGTAAAACACACAAGCATCAAACAAAGAGACTCATTAATTTCTACGGCGTCGCAGCCTTTCCCAGAGTTGTTTAAGAAGAAGAAGACGCGATGGACAAAGACGCCAAGGCAAGCCAATCGCGTACGGTCCACCTCATCCACGTGTGCATGTAGTGTTTTTCAATGAAATAAAAAAAGTTATAACTCCTAAACTAAACATTCAAATTCAATTCCGATTACACCATCGGATTTCTTGCAATAAATTCTTCAAAATAAGATCCCACATGGATATATTTATATAAAATTTTATTAACTAACATTTATATTATAAAGATAGAACATTTTCTTTTATTTAGCATAGACGATGTTCTAGGTTCAGAAAACAATATTCCGTCTTCGTAAGAAAAATATTCTCGTTTAGAGAAACAATATTTCTCATGAAATTGCTATTATAATATACATAAAAATAATAATAATAACAAAAACGATGAAATATATAAGTAGTAAATAAATAAATACATACATAAATAAAAAAATAAAAAATCTACAGCAAAGCATAAGAAAAAAATAAAAACACGTGATAGAGAAAAATTTAAGAACATCATATGGATACTTTTCAAACATCTTAAAATATACTGCAAAACATCACATTTATACTAAGTGAACATCACTAAATACATCATATAACTTCACTAAATACATTGTAGTACATCGCATATATATTACGTAAACATCAATAAATACATCGTAGAACATCACATGTATACTAAGTGAACATAAAAAAAAACGTCATAGAACTACATGAACATCATAAAATACATCATAGAACATCACATGTATATTACGCGAACATCACAAAATACATCATAGAGCAACACATGTATACCATATGAACATAAAAAAACATCGTAGAACATCACATGTATAACACGTGAACATCACAAAAAAATCATAAAACATCACATGTATACTACATTAATAGAACATGACATTATATACCATGTGAACAAAAAAAACATCATATCTATACTATATGAACATAACATCTCATGAAATATAGAAATAAAAAAATAAACATGAAAAAATAATTAAGTAAGATAGAATAGAAAAAAAAATCTATACAAGACAAGGAAAATGAAAGAAATACAAAAAATAAAATATAAAAATAAAATAAAATCAAACAAACAAACAAAATAATTAATTATAGTAAAAACAAAAAAAATAATATAAATAATAATATAAAAATGAAAAGAATATTGAAAAATCACATGGAACAAAAAATAAACAAAAAAATAAATTGAAGAAAGGAAATAAAAAATAATAAGAAAAGGGAAGAAAAAAGAAAGAAAAGAAACATAAAAAATTAAAATGAAAAGAATAATAAAAATCACATAAAACAAAAATAAAATATAAATAAAAAATGAAACACGAAATGAAAAAAGAAAAAGAATTAGACACGAAATGGAAAAAGAAAAGGAAAAAGAAAAGAAAAGAAAAAGAAAGAAAAAAAGAAAATATACAATATAAGAAAACGTACGTACCTGGAGTCCTGGACGCTACTCTCCTAGGCCTCCTTTAGTTTGCAAAAATTTTGACGAAATGGTATTGTGTTACTTTCGTTATTATTTGGCAATTAGTATCCAATCATAGTTTAATTAGGCTTAAAAGATTCGTCTCGTAAATTTCATCTAAACTGTGTAATTATTTTTATTTTTTATTTATATTTAATACTTCATACATACGTCTAAAGATTCGATGTGACGGAGAATCTCGAAATTTTTTGCAAAATGAAGTGGAACATGTTCCTAGTCGGAAATCCCGCGACCACATGGCACTCGGCCGTACATATGGGCTGCGCGTGGGTCTCGCTGCAGCGTCGTAGAAGCCAGCAGTGCGCGGGAATAATTTGCGCGGGCGCCGGCCAACCGTTCAGCGTGACTGCCGTCCGGCCGTTCGGACGGGAAGAATCCCGGAATACAATGGCATGCATGCATGACGCTTAATTAACTCTATGTTGAAAAACATATCACAGAAACAAGATTAATTGGGTAATATAAACTCACCATGCATGCTTTTTGGGATCACGAGATCCATCAGGCTTCATGCTCCAGAAGAGCAATGCATCTCCCATTCTGGGTTTAACAGATATCCCCCTCTTTGCCGACGGTGCGCTGCCTTTCACGGTCGCGTTAGGGAACACAGTCTCACCACCCTCTTCGACATCCGAGCTTCATCATAAAAGAAAAATATCACCATAAGGAAAACGACATCCTCACATTTTTTGATTTAGTCACCAATAATAATACTTACAGATACATGAGAAAAGTCGCTTGGTGGTGGAAGTACCGTCGGTGTAGTCAAAGTGAGGCTCGAACTTTCTGCCCAACTGCATAGTGGAGAACTTGAAGGCCCTCTCCATTCTCTACAAAAGTAGAGCGGCATATGAGATTGATTATATGATGGATTATTATAATCAAACATCTTAATTACCATAATCCCATAATCCAGGTGAAGATAGATTATAGAAGATCGATTGTCCAACTTATCAAACTAAAAAGGATAAAATAGAAATTTCTCACTTTAACCCACCATAATCAATCATCATATTATTTTGAGCCAAACACTCTGATTATTATAATTCATAATCCTAACTATAATATCTTATGCATAATCCTGATTATAATAATCCATTCGTGATCCAGACAGGCCCATAGCTATCAAACAACACCATCCAAACATCAAACGTAGTGAGCATACTAAATATTTTTTCCATGGAACAGTAGGAAAACACATCAACTTTAAAATCCATGGTAGGTACTAATAAAGCACTGATACCTCCACACTACGTAAAAACGGTTTGTAGCAACGGGATAGTTTTTTTATAAGGGCGGCTGGTGATGGAGCCGCCCTACAGTGGCGTGCTCGGGAGCCTAGAGACTAGCCACCCCTACAAATGGAACAACAGGGGCGGCTGGTCATACAAGTCGCCCCTACAAATGGGTCGGATTTGTAGGGGCGGCTCACTCACCAGCCGCCCATAGTATTGCTATTTGTAGGGGCGGCTGGTGATGGAGCCGCCCCTACAAATGCCCGAGTATAAAATCCTCCGATTTGTAGGGGCGGCTCAATCACCAGCCGCCCCTGCAAATGACCCACATATAAAAGCAAACTGCAGTATCTTCTTCCTCCTCGGGTCACTCACTCCAACCCGTGAAAGAAAGGTGGGGAGGTCTTGGGCACCTCCCAAAAATTATTCTACTAAGGGGGAAGGTTTTGGTCTCAAATCCTTTGGTGAAAAGGTTGTAGACGGTAAGAAAATGTTATTCCACACTTTTTTTAAGTTTTAATGGTTGGTTAGTGAGTAATTAGAGTTTTGCTTTTCTCTCTCTTCTATGGTGCTTAAGCTACTTATGAAGCAAATTAGACCCAAATTTTGAATATACTGGGGTAAATTAGGAAGGGGAACAAGATCATACTCTTATTTGGTTCATGTTTCTTGATGTTAGTGAACAATTAGTTAGTTTTATGGATGTTTCATGTGCATGTAGATCTAGATCTAGGGTTTGGTTTCTTTATTAATTTTGTTTTTGTAAATTTATGTTTGATGAAATTGAACTAGGGTTTGCATGAAAGATATTGGGTAAAATATTAATTGTTGCTAATTATTGTCTTTGAAATTGTTTATTATAATCAACAAATATGTATTTTAATTATTTTTGGATAAATAGGCCATTAATTAATTTTTCCTCTACCATGGTATGTTTGTATGCTTCATTTAATTATATTTGATTTATATTCATATATATCTAAAGTATATACAATTATTCTCAAGTAATTATTAATTTGATTCATTTTTATATATATCTGAATAAGTAGTCCTTTAATGTTTGTTTTGTTGTTGTTGTAAAAGATGGAGTACAGGAACTCTTGGATGTATGGTTTGTTAAGGTTCAAGGCAGGTTTCTGTGAAGAGGTGGATAAATTTATTGAAGCCACAAAGAAACATGCAACGACATTGACAGAGAATAAGGATACAACTATTTGTCCCTATAAAGATTGCAAGAACCGTATGGCATGGACAGATGTGACTATCATCATATCACATTTGATTATGCGAGGATTTGTTGAGGACAACACAGTGTAGATTCATCATGGTGAAACGGTTATTGTTAACGACGAGGATGAGGAGGAATACGACGACGAAACCCTAGAATACCTGTCCCAATATTTAGCAGAGCTTGATGCACGAATGGATTTTGAGTTTGTCAATGAACAAGGTGGTGATGCTGGTGGTTGGGATGGTAACGACGAAGGTGGTGCTAATAATGGTGGTGGAGCACGTGTCGGGGATGAAGATGATTTAGAGGACATGATTCGAGCCCTTGACTAGAAATTTTACTAAATAGCCCAAAAGGTATAGAAAATATGGAAAGGGTGACAAAAGCATCGAAGGAGACTGTGTATGGTGTTGAAAAGGGCTGTCCAACATATTGGACATTGCTACGTTTTGTGCTTGAGCTACTCATCCTGAAGGCTAAGTACGGCTGGTCAAACTGTAGTTTCAATGATCTATTGCATCTCCTGTCATGGGTGCTGCCACAACCAAACTCAGTTCCTGCCGACACATACCAAGCGAAGAAGGTCATAAGTCCATTGACAATGGAGGTTGAAAAAATCCATGCATGCCCCAACCACTGTATACTTTTTTGTGGTGAAATATTCAAGTCACTGGATAAATATCCCCGGTGTGGGGCCAGCCGATACAAGACCAATGACCTTTATGGTGGGGACGAAGCCTCCACGGGAAAAAAGAGGAATAAGAAGGGTACAAAAAAGGTGGTATAAGAATCTCAGCCCCCAGAGGACACTCCATTAGGCAATGATGCAAAGGAGAGAAGAATTCTTGCCTTGGTAATGTGGTACCTACCAGTGACCGACCGCTTGAGACGTATGTTCCTAAACCCTAAAGAAGCCACACTCATGACATGGTGGGATGATGAGCGCAAGGTGGATGATGATAAGATTGCACACCCGGCTGATTGTAGTCAGTGGCAAAGGTTCGATGAGAAGCACAAAGAATTCAGCGATGACCCAAGGAATGTACGGTTTGGCTTGAGCACCGATGGAATGAATCCCTTCAATGAGAGGATGAGCGACCACAGCACTTGGCCAGTGATCTTGACCATGTACAACATCCCAACGTGGTTGTGTCAGAAGAGAAAGTACCTTCTCCTCACTATTCTTATTTCTGGCCCTAAACAACCAGGCATTGATATAGATGTGTTCCTCAAGCCTTTGATGCAAGAAATGGAGAGGCTATGGAGGCATGGGGAGCCGATGTATGATGCGTTCCGAAAGGAGGACTTCATATGTAGAGCAATAATATTTGTGACTACCAATGATTACCCTGCGCTGTTTGCTTTGTCTGGACAGATCAAAGGGAAGACGGGATGCTTGGTTTGCTTGGATGGTACTACATGGGTGTACCTGGATGCATCCAAGAAGATAGTTTACCTAAGGAACCGATGCTTCTTAAAGATAAGTCACAAGTACCACAGCAAATTGTTCTTTAGATTTTATGACAACACCCCGGAGATTGAACCCCCTCCGGAGAGACATCATAACGGAGAACACGTGTACAGAATGGTAAAAAACATACGCGTCGTCTATGGAAAGAAGAATCCAGATGGGACGAACAGAGATAGAAGCACACCTCCTGTCGAAGTCGTACCTTTCAAGAAGCAATCGATCTTCTTTCAGTATCTGCCTTATTGGCCAGATTTAGAGGTCCCCTATGCCATTGATGCTATGCATGTGCAGAAGAATGTCTTTGAGAGTCTCATTGAGAGTCCTGGACCTCGAGAATCTAGGTTACCAAGATGACCCTTGGGTGCTCGCTTCACGTGTCACACAAGTTTTCTATATGTCTGACCCATAAAGTAACCTCCCCCCGAAGAAGAAGACAAAGCACGTGGTTGCCTTCAGGAAACAGCACATTATTGGAGTTGATGGCGTGGACGATGTTGAAGCTTACAATAACTACGATGAGATGCTGCTATTCACAGACTTTCCTAAGAAGATCAGTATTGTGGAAAAAAACCTACCCAAAGACATATTACCATGGGAACGAAAAGGTGTCAAGGGGAAAGTCGTTACAGCGGGCTAGCTAGTTGTTGAACGTGGAGTGTTTGTGTAAGTGTGTGTTTGTAAGACTTTATTTATGCATGCGTGTGAGACTATATATTTATATATGTGTGTAAGACTATATATTTATGTATGTGTGTGAGGCTACATTTTATGCATGTGTGTGAGATTACCCTTTGCAACATCCAGATGAATCTATTTCAACATCCACTCTATTACTACTAAAATTTTATGAAATCACTTAACACTTTATGAAATGAAGAAATGGTCAAAATAAAAGTAGGAGATCTTGACAAGTTATACAACTTTTATATTCATCACCTTTACAGCTGAAATCATTTAGTGGTTAAAAATCAGGTTTCAAGCTGTCATTTTCTGAAATTCAAAATTTGAAATGTTCAAATTTTGTTAAATAAAAAGATAACCAAAATAAAAGTTGTAGATAGTGATGTGTTCAACATCTTTTATATTCATCACCTTTATATCTGAAATCATTTATTGATTGAAAATCAGGTTTGAATGTGTCATTTTCTAAAATTCAAAATTTGAATTGTTCAAAATTAGTGACAAAGATAGATGACTAGACTAAAATGATAGAGCATTATTTTAGAAAATTTTAGAAAAAAAACCATCACATTTGGAGTTAGGATGAGGGAAAAAACTAGTTACAAGTTTTAGCCACAGATTAAAAAGACAAAATCGCATTTGTTCATCATTTATCATCATGAACAATTGTGATTTTTCTTTTTAATTTCTGAGTAAAATATATAACTGGTCTTTCTCCCTCATACTAACTCCAAATGTGATGATTTTTTTTCCTAAAATTTTCTAAAATCATGCCCTATCAAGTTACTGTGTTGATTTGGTCCTTCTTTTCATTTGATAAAGTTTGAGCAATTCAAATTTTTAAATTTAAAAAAATAACAAGTTCTAACGAGATTTTCAACCATTAAATGATTTCAGCTAAAAAGGTGATGAATACCAAAGTTGTATAACTCATCAAGATCTACAACTTTTATTTTGATCATTTCTTCATCTGACAAAGTGATAATAAACATTGTTCACAAAGCAACATGTTTCTCGTATAGTTCATGAAACTATGAGTCATATGTGAATTTGTGAACAATGTTTATAAATACTTTATCACATGAAGAAGTGACCAACATAAAAGTTATAGATAGTGATGAGTTGAACAACTTTTATGTTCCCAACTTTTATTATTGAAATCATTTAAGGTTTCAAAATCTTGTTTGAAGTTGCCATTTATTGAAATTCAAAATTTCAACTGTTCAATTTTTGTCAAATGAAAAGATGATCAAAATAAAAGTTATACATACTAATGAGTTCTACAACTTTGGTATTCATGAGTTTTTCAGCTGAAATCATTTACTCTTTTAAAATATTGTTTCAAGTTCAAATTGTTTGAATTTCAAATTTTGAATCGTTCAAACAAAGTCACATGACAAGATGACCAAAATAAAAGTTATACATGTTGATGAGTTATACAACTTTTGTGTTTACAACATTTTTATTTTAGATCATTTAATGTCATAAAATTGTAGTCGAAGTTTTAAAATTCAATTTTTTTGTTTTCTATATTGTTTTGACTATAATTGTTTTTATATATATTTTGGCATATATAGAATAATACAAAATATTATATTTGTGCATATATACAATTGTTTTTATATTACTTTGTGTTTTTGTGATATAAAAAATATAGAATTAATAATTTTATAAAATAGAAAATATTTTTAGGGGCGGCTACATCAGGAACCGCCCCTATAAATGAATTTTTAGGGGCGGCTGGATCAGGAACCGCCACTACAAATATATTTTTAGGGGCGGCTGAATCAGGAACCGCGCCTACAAATCCTCCTGGGTATATAACCACGGGCGCTTTGGTGAACAAGTGTTGGGCGCTCTCTTCTTGCTACCGGTGCCGTCAGGCTACCCACGGTGCTCGCGCTAGGGTTTAGGGCCCGAGCGCCTCCCTGCTCCCGACTGCTTCCTCCGCGGTGGCGCGCTCCACCGCTTCGAGTACGGCATCCCCGCGACCTCCCTGCTCCCGCTGCGCCCCTCCCCACGCCGCCTCTCTACTCCCGCGCTGCGCCCTTCCGCATGCCGCTCCCTTCTTCCTCCCGACGCCGTCAGTGCTGGGCGCTCTCTTCTTCCTCCTGACGCCGTTAGGCTACCCACGGTGCTCGCGCTAGGGTTTTAGAGCCCGAGCGCCTCCCTGCTCCCGACTGCTTCCTCCACGGCGGCGCGCTCCACCGCTTTGAGTATGGCGTCCCCGTGGCCTCCCTGCTCCCGCTGCGCCCCTCCGCACGCCGCTCCCTTCTTCCTCTCGATGCCGTCAGTGCTGGGCGCTCTCTTCTTCCTCCCGACGTCGTTAGGCTGCCCATGGTGCTCGCGCTAGGGTTTGTGTAACAAGTGAGTATGACATGACCACGGGTTATATTCTATTTCTTTCATTAAGTACTTTTCTTTCTGACACTTGTGTATCTTGTAGGGTTTGGGTAACTCAAATTTGTTAGGCAGTCTTGTTCCTGAACTAGGTCACCTTGAGCACCTGCAATATCTGTGAGTATGACAAAACATTACTTTTTATTTTTACAGTCAAGGTGTGCATAAAGTTGATTTGCAAAATAAAATAAAATAAAATACAATAAAAAATGCTATGACAACAGATAAACAAGAAAATGTCATGGTCAATTTGCATTTGATGGTGAGTGACGAATATAGTTTCAATTCCTTGACATGTCAGAAGTGTAACTAGCTTAATCCTTCTTCCATGGTTTCATTTGTATTTCCCATTTTCCCTCATGCAATTTTGCTCATAGATTTTTTAGTCATGTAAGGAGAATTAACATATGCATATATGATTCATGTGTAAGCTGTGAAGGGATCCTACTGAGATTTGTGCTAGAGATCAGTTATTAGTGAAGTTCATTTAAATAGATTTTGTGGTAGGCTCCGAAAAATTAGAAAAAGAGCACTTCTCATGGTCTCACATCAAACTAGAATATCATGCTTGGATGTCGAAACCTTCCTAAATTTGCTGTAGCTAGTGGATTTGGAATTGGAACTTGTTATACTGTTGTTGCTATGCTAACACATTGCATCGACCAGCAAAAGAACTGATTGAATATTTGAGAACTGTCCATCTCTAAATTTTAGTTCAATTCATTGTGTAAAAATTGCGCAATAAGTTTAATTAAGGGAAAATTATACTAACTGATACTTTATTGTTCCGTATCTGTGGTAGGTGTGGGGTTACATAGGATATTGTATTACAAGATCTGTCTTATTACATCATATTCCACTATGATAATTCCTTTAGGAAGGGCAGTAGAAAACACCGTAGCTCTTAATTTTGAACTTTAATGAGAAATTATGCTGATCTCTTGATATTAGAGAAAGTAATCCAATTTAAGAAGCTGGCAAAATGTCATGTACTTTGTAACATGCATGCAGTACTACCAGTAGTAGCACAAAAAACATCCTCTCATTTGTCCCTTCATGTCTGCAGTTCCACGGGAAACCAGAGGTGCAAAACAACCGCTTGACTGGTCCAGTTCCACGGGAACTGACAACAATCTCTAACCTCAAAGTGATGTAAGTTATGTTGCTCCCTTCTGTTAGTACAATGCAGAAAGCCGTGAAGCATGCCTTTTGGTCTTGTGACCCAAGAACACTAAAACAGCTGTCCTGAAACTGACTTGTGTGCAGCAATGGAACAAACTAGGTGGTTGCTCATACATTTAACATTTTGTTGCTGGTAAAGTAGTAACTATTGAAGTGTAGTTGAAATGCTGCTCAGCTCACGGATTTTGTTAGTCTACCAATAAAATTTGGCCTTAAACTACTAGATTTGCATATTGCCATATTCTTTATTTATATGTTTTTGAGTTGACAGTCCGCTTATGATATTTGTTGCTTAAATCCTAAACTATGTGAACTATGGTTGCACAATTTGAAGCTGTGATTTTCACTGTGTTCCTCAACTTTTCCCATTTTCGTACTTCGTTTCGATCTCGATTTCCCAGAGTTTGGGTCACTTCCAAGCGATGATTTCTTAGGGATGAGTTCATGCCAGGTTGAGTTTTATTTGTGTAAAGTTTGGTTTGGATTCATGGAGTTTTGGGTCGGATTTTGTCGATTCTTTGACCACTCCTATTTCTGTTCATAGTCTGTCGCTGTTTTCGGTCTTCTGTTCGTCTCGCGGATTTCAGGTCGTGGCCGACCGTGCGGAGCAGACCCCGCGCCTCCGCCTGCTGTTCCTCAGGTCGCGGATTTCTTCTCAAAGCCGAGCGGCGAGGCAACAAGCTGAGCCCGGCGCCATGCACTTCTTTTTCTCTGTCTCCGTTCTCTTCCTCCTGTTCGCTTCGTCGGTCTCCTGTGTTTCAGGCCTGAGCAAACCGGCACAGTAGAGTGCTCACCCTTGGTGGGCTGCTCGCCTAGCCAGAGCCCAACAGCCGAGCACGGCACCAGATCCCTCCGCTCCCAGACAGAGCCGGCAGCCGTACAGAGCCGCTCACCTCTTCCTTTCTATGTTCGTCGGATTTGACTGGTGATTTTTGGAGCCAAGTGCAGGAACTCGTTCTTACTTGTTTTTGATTGGTCTATGGCTTAGTGCTTGCATCCGTGACCTACTAAAGCAATCAATCATTGATTAATCTTTGTAGTTTTAATTTTCTTCTTGTCATTTGATTTGGTATCTCCGGTTGTGAGTTGAACTCATTTTCACTGTCTTGTTCTCGGCATTTGCAGACCAGCGTTCGAGCTTTCTTTCTCTCTGTCGCAGCCAGTGCTAGAGCCGCAGTGCGTGTGCAGTTCCTGCCTACGGTTGCTTCCTTAACAAATGTTTTCGTTGAGCTTATAGCTATAAGTGATTTCCTATGTTTTCATATTGGCCGGTTTCTATTGTTAACTATATTTGTGATATTTTCTTGGACTACTCTGTTTTCTGTTATCATGATAACTACTTCTACTACTTCCCTACTACTACTGTTACTACTTCTACTACTTCTGTCTTCTATCAACTACTTCTACTTCTGTCTACTACTACTACTTCCCTACTACTACTGTCTACTACTTCTACTTCTGTCTTCCCAACTACTTCTGTCTACTACTTCCCTACTACTACTTCTGGTCTTCTATCTACTACTTCTAGTACAGTTGCTCTATTTTTTTTGGCAACCAGCAGCTGCCTTTTTTTGGCAAACTCTCACCTCCTCTCTCCTTTTTTGCTTGCTTTGTTGTGCAACTACTCTGTACTATACTCTGTACTCCTCCTACTACTTCTACTATAAGCTTTTTTTGCTACTTCTACTACTTCTACTACTTCCCTACTAGTACTGTTTACTACTTCTACTTCTGTCTTCTACCATGAGCTTTTTTTGCTATTTCTACTACTTCCCTACTACTACTGTTTACTACTTCTACTTCTGTCTTCTATCAACTACTTGTACTTATGTCAACTACTTCTACTACTTCCCTACTACTACTGTCTACTACTTCTAATTGTCCGATCTACCTATCAGGTTCGGAAGATATTAAGCATATGATGTTCATGTGTGATCGAGCAAAGTCAGTATGGCAGTTGTTGCTTTTTTTGGGAAGCAGCACCTGCTTTTTTTTGCCAAATCTCCCCTCTCCTCTATTTTTGCCACCTTTCCTATCCTCTATGTTTGGGAAGCAGCAGCTACTTTTTTTACATGTTTTCCTCTCTATGTTTGTTAAGCAGCTGTTGCTTTTTTTTGCCAAATCTCCCCTCTCTCCTCTCCTCTCCTTTGTTTTGCCGATGATGAAATTGTCCAAGTCCATACATTATATGGAATATGAGCTGATGATCAAGAACTTATGAGAAACTTGGCATCATTAGCAGCCGCCCCTACATTACCTTCTCCTCTCTTCTCTGTTATGATGCCTTGATGCTCTAAGTTCATGATCAAATGATGATTGACATGTTTCTGAGGCCTCTACTACTGCTACTACTCATTTTTTTGATATATTATTGTTTTATAGGACTACTTTGGTTTATAGACCTTTTTGATTTCTTATACCTTCTCGCGTACCAAAATCACACTTTCTTGCATCTATTAGAACAAAGCGCGAAATAATGTCACAGACACCAGACAGTGCAGCCCGATGCCCCGAGCATGATGAGCAGCCAACCTATGAGGAGCAAGCACTAGAGGACCAGCTTACTCAGGAGCAGTTCGATAACGAGTTAGAAAAGGATCTAGAAGTGATGCTTACTCAGGAGCAGTGTGACAAGGAGGAAGGGGGAGCAGAAAGAAGAGCAGGAGAGGCTGCTGAAGGCGAAGAAGAAGAGGATGATGTTGATGATGACTCAGAAGAGGGATATATAAGTCCCAAGGATCCTTTCCCACGTGAAGCCAGAAGAAGGCCAACAGAGGAAGATTTGGACAAGGATTTTGACCCAAACGAGGAGGTAGGAAAAAAGCCTTAGCTTGTAAATTTTGCTAAAGCTTTGGCCGTGTTACCTCTGCTAACACTTTGACCTATCGTATATACAGGTCTCTCCTGAAACTCGGAAAAGATGACGTCGACGTCCGTGACATCTCGCTGGACAAGACGGAGTAGAGGAAATGATAGCAGAGGCAACAGTCATAGAGACGGATCACGATGCCTCTGCTCCACAACCTCAAGAGACAACCACAACTACCAAGCCTAAGAGGAAATGAGGGGATAGAAAAGGAAATCTATATCCAGATAAGGCATGCTATGTGATAACGGAGGTCGGGCTAGCAGGGGAGATCCTTGAGCCGAAGAAATTAAGAGGACGATTTCATAATGCGATCGAGGCCCTAGTAAGAGATAAATTGAACCCAGCAATCCCTAACTGGAAAGAGGTACCAGAGAATAAAAAGAATGAACTATGGTATAGGCAGTTGAAGCTCAATTTTAGATTTCCGAAGGGTAAACACGAACTGGTAAAAAAATGTTTTTAGGATGATGGGAGAGTCATTCCAACGTTGGAGATCGGAGCTCAAAACGAAGTATATCCAAAAGGGGTAAACTCCCTTCAACGAGTTCGGCAAAATAACTTCTAGTCAATGGGAGAAGCTCGTGGCTCGGAAGACTTCACCGGAGGCATTGGAGCTCCATGCCCGTAACACCGAGCTGGCGAAGAGGAACAAACACCACCATCATCTAGGCCCCGGTGGCTACTATGCCAAGGAAGAGCAGTTTAGGAAGATGGACGAAGAGGCCGCAACTGCTAGGAATATCGATGTGACGAATTTGAAGGTACGCTCAAGGAATTGGATATATGCGAGGAGTATAGAATCATCCGGCGGTAATCTTAAGTTTGATAAGCCGGAGACCCAAGAGGCAGTATCAAGGATACTGAAATATGCTGAAGACAAGGAGAAGGACTCATTCAATCCTTCCAGAGAGAGGGACGAGCTTAGCCTTGGCTTGGGAAACAAGGAGCACACAGGCCGCACCAGGGGGCTAGGGAAAAGGACGACTTGAAAGCAAGGATTCAAAGAGGACAGGCACATGTACAAGAAACATGGTAGAGACCGGGAGACTAATCTTGAGCTCCAAGTGAAGGCTCTAGTTGTGAAGGCGCTGGAGGAGAAAGAATTATCTATGGAGCCACGGATATTAGTGACGCCACCAGGAGAACTGGCATTAGTTGGCAGCCCTCTGAAAGTTCCTAGCAGCCAAGGTTCCACTGCAGCCACAACCCCCATCGATCGCATATGGGAACCAACTAGTTGCACCTTGGTGTTTCTCATCGGTCGGCAGAACACTGTGATGGAGGTGGCAACGGGTGTGGCACATCCTCCCGATGGCTTACACGACAATAATAAGATACCACCGGACTACACTAGGGTCGAGGTGCATACCCTAACGCCCGAGTTCATGCAGTGGAGGATAGACTACGCAACTCCCGAGGGGCTGGTGTTACTCGGAGACGTTATTGGGCAGTTCATCCTCTAGCACAAACGGGACATTATATTGACTGCTTCTTCGCCGCATCCCCCTCTCCAAAATTTGGAGCGAGTTGTTGAGGTCGGGGAGATATTTTCACCATCTCGTGACCACCACATTCCTGAGATGCCACATTCTTCCCCGCCTCCTAGCGAGCATGTGCCTGATGAGATGCCACAATCTTCTCTAGCTCGTACCGAGCAAGTGCATGATGAGATGCCACAGTCTTCTCAACAAGCATAGCCGATACATGAACAACGAGTGCCTCCTGAAGAAGGTGATGCACAAGAAGATAAGGACGTGCCTAAATGGGAACTTCAAAAGAAGCATCCAATCACCATAAGGCCAGTTTATGTTCTAATGAAAGACGTCTCGTCAGTGTCCAAGTGGTATTCCCATGACCAGTTCAAGCCTGAGAACCAAGTTAAAAAAGTCCCATCACGGGGTTCTGAGGAGGCCGTCACTAGCAAACTCCAAATTGCAAAGCAGTATCCAAATGTTGATGCCATCAAATGGTCAAAGGATTTCCCAAAAACATATAAAAGAGGCAAGCCCTTCCTACCAAACCAGGACATCCAGCGCCTACCACTTGGAATGAGAAGGTTCTATGATTGGTACTTGCATGTTCTCCCAACGAGCATAGACCTCATACAAGCATGCTTCCCCACCGGCACATTTGGAAGCCCAGCCGGGAAAATTGTCTTTGACTTCAATGACATGCAGACATGCTTTCACCTGGGAGCAATGGAGATGAATCTAATTCGCACATAGTGCCTGTAAGTCCTTGTCCTCCTGATATGATATGAATGTAATTCTTGAATTTTGTTGTAACTAACCCAAGCCGTGATTTGTAGAATGCAAGTGCACATTGTCAAACAAATGCCAAGTGTGAAAGCCAGGTATATAGACCCTCAAGCTATAGCCTAAACAAATTTTAATTATCCTAAACAGTGAAAACTGGATGCCAAAGAGCTAGCTGCTACAAAGACTCTTCGGGAGAAAGAGAACATCCGTACGGCGAAACTAAGGGAAGAGTCCCTTAAGGTTGCAGCATACATTGCCCTGGCTTTCAAAATACTCCAACAGCACTCTACTATATGGCTACCATACAACTTCGAGTAAGTTCAACTCTATACTTAAAGCTTTGTTCGATATATTTTATTCATGCAAAAGAGCTTATCTAGTTCTATGATTAAATCCATGTAGCAACCACTGGATTTGTATAGCCGTCGATGTCGGGAGGAGCATGGCATGGGTCTTTGATTCAATAGATAGGGACCCGGTGATATACAAAGACTTCATATCGATTCTCAAGACGTATACATATCGACAATCCTCATTAGCTTATATGTTTGTATACATACTTGTAACGTTCACTTTTGGATACTAACAAGTTGTATTTGCTAAAATAATTCGAACAGGGCATTTAGGTTCTATGTCACTACACATCATGGAAGGCATGATACAGTAAGAAAGGAAAAGCTGGCTATAAAAATACTATGTGCGGTAAGTATAACTTACTTCTTCAGTACTCCATTACATGGCTGTTAAAAGCATTACTTAATATTTTCATATGCAAAACACATAGTGCCCCAAGCAGAAGCCTGGGAGTGTATATTGTGGATACTATATATGTTCTATGATGAGTAACACCGGTGCCTACAGGAGACACCCCTTAAGGGTACGTTTGAACCTTTTCACCCGTAGTATAAAAACTTCGTACATGGTATGAAATACTACACCGAAACTTGTTCTCTTGTAGTGGAAAGAAGAGAAAGGAATGAAAAGAGACCCATACAAGGATGACCAACTCTCAGAGCTCGTCGGCGACCTTTGCAACTTCATATTGGACCAGATTGTACACATCAAAGGCGCCTACCATGACCGAGAGTCTGACTTAGGTAGAAATCCTCAGTACCAACACCTTCGTGAGACTAAAAGGCTAGCTCTAGGACGTTGATAACAATGTATTTGGAATTTGTATATTTAATGATGGATTGTATATATTCTTGTGAATTGGACTTGTAATTGTAGTTTATATAATACTCTTGTGCTTGTAGTCTAAGGGGTTCGGAACGTTGGTCGCGGGGCGTTCGACAACGCGAATGTGGTTCGGAACGTTGGTCGCGGGGCGTTCGGCAATGCGAACGCGATTCGGAATGCTGGTCGCGGGGCGTTCGGCAACGTGAACGCGGTTCGGAACGTTGGTCGTGGGGCGTTCGGCAACGCGAACGCTGGATGGAATACGCGGAAACAAACATTGTTCTAGTCGAATTTGAATTGTAAATTTGAATTTTTTTGACGGGAAAACGTACTGTAGGGGCGGTTCTGGATTGAACCGCCCCTACAAATAGGTATTATAGAGACGGCTGGTTCTACAACCGCCCTAATACGAGCCATCCCTACAAATCGATTTGTAGGGGCGGCCTGGGAACCGCCCCTACAAATGTATGATTTATAGAGACGGTAAGGGTTACGAGCTGTCCCTAAAAAATGTTTCTGCAGTAGTGCCATCTTGGAAGGATGAAATTTTAGGTATATATATATGTCTCTGGTCAAACTACTAAAAATTTGACCAGATTTATAGAACAGAGTATTCCAATTTATGACACAAAATACGTATACTATAATATAACAATACATTTTAATGACTAACCTAATGACATTTATTTCATCTCATAATACTGATATTTTCTTAAAAACTTGGTCAAAGCACTAAGTACTATTCTAGAATCGCATCTTTTTCCAGATGGAGGAAGTACATACCTATAGGTATCGAGGTGTAATCTGTTATCCTTTGCTCAATTGTACGAACAATTGTGTCCTGCCCTCTTGTAAGAAACATTCCTGAACTTGTTCGGCTACTGCATATATTGCCATCAAGCAAAATGAGTATCACACACAGACAGAGGTAATGCAACATTGTAACATTCCTGAAATTGGGATTTAGGCAATGCTCAAACCTGCTATCTTTGCCCCCTCCGGTCAGGGGATCAACTACTTTCGACCTCGTCAGGCGAGGCTTTGCCAGTGAAATCAGATGGCCACATTCTATCTTGGACTGAGAACGAACAGCGTAGGATTCAGTGGTTACCAGATTACAATGTGAAGCAAACTAAAATGAACAGAAAGACAGTCGACAATAACAAAAGGGATCAGGTTGAAAATGAACAAGAAATTAATTAGTCCTGACATTAAAATTATTAAATCGACAGCCTACAGACATGACTTCATATATACACATGTTCAAAATATTTGCCAAGTGGGAAAAAGAAGAAAAAAAATGACAAACATAACACGAACCTCCCCATTCATATACACTGTACTGTATGAAATTACGACAGTGAAGATTACAATATACATACATCCTGTTCTCCGCTAAAAAGAACTCTTAGTACTAAAGCTCATGACATTCCATATATACTAGTAGACGTTTCAAGTAAGCTGCCAGTACTGCTGCCGCCATAATATCGTCCCACTATGTTCTTTTGTGCATCTATCATAAATTTACAAAATACATAAGGGATAGGATTGATTCACAGATAAATTACAGGGCGTGTTCGGCTGGCTGGCTGGCCAGTCAACTCACGGAATCACTATTCACGTCCTGCCAGAACAGTATTTTCCTCTCACAACAATCAGCCAGAATAGTATTTTTCAGTCCTGCCGAACAGGCCCTACATCGCATGTAAATTTCAGTGGAAAAGGGGCAATGAGCTAGTGTCGCAGACGGCTAAGCAAATTCGATCACACAAGCATCAACTAACGGTGGTTTCGTGTTTTGCTGCGCCCACTCCTCGACTAAGATTTCAACATATACAAAAAAAAAGACAAAGAAAAACAACTCGGTCGAGGTCTCCTAATTATTAACCAGTGCAATAAGATTGCATGTAGAACATCATATGGTCTTTTCCGCGTGATAATAGAAAGGAACGAGGCAAGGGACTCACAAGGAAGTGGTGGTACAGCCTAGCGCGGGGCTCCGATGACAACTCCTCCGTCCAGAGCCTTGCTTTTTTCGGTGGCATCTCTACAGGTCCTGTGTAGAGAAATTTGTTGAATCGGTATAATAATATATATCATGGCGTCCATCAAATTCTTATCATCATCAAGGGCTGTTTATCGATCATCGATCGGAGCACATAATTGCTCGGTGTTTTATTAAATACTAGTTAACATGCACGTGCGACGCGCACGTGCCTAGAAAACATTTATCGTTTTTATTTACCATTTTCTAGAAAACATACTATCAGATTAATTCAGAATTGATTTTGGGCTATAATTATAAGTGAGCCATAGAGTTTTTGAATGTAATATTATAGTGAAAATACATATATCTAAGATAGGAATATTCGTTTTGTATTTACATAATTATTGGGTGCACGTGTACATTTGTATAAATCAGGTTTCCTAGTGTTGTTTGCTCCAACGTAGTCTTGAACTCCCAAGGGAAGTGATGAGATCAGCTATCCATGGTCCAACATTTTAGTGCTCTAAAAAACCTCAGGTCACTTCTGCATTTCCGGCAAGAAAAATATGTATGTACAATAAATATATTTGTTTACTGAAATAAGATTAAATAAAAGTACTGAATGTACCGGTGTCACATCTCTAAAGACAATATTTTTTGTGCTCTTTCCAGTGGGGTCAACATTCTTATTTGTGTTGGCCAAAACCCAAGTGCTCTTACAAGAAACTCTTCTTCACAATGCTACATACAATTGGCCATGGGAGAAAACTGGTTCAGGGAGATAAACACCAACATTTGGTATTGTCTGACCCTGGGCTTTATTTATTGTCATTGCAAAACTCAATCTTATTGGGAACTGCTTTCGCTTAAACTTGAATGGCAATGTAAGGTCTTCAGAGGGGGACATGGGAATCCTTGGTATGAAAACTCTGGTTGCTGCATGATCTCCATTAACTATTTCAGCATCAATTGAATTGTTCTAGAATCCTCTAATGACCAACCTAGTGCCGTTGCAAAGAACGTTGTGAGGATCAAGATTACGTAGTAGGATAACAGGACAGTCTTTTTTAACCTTAAGCTCATGACGAGGCAACCCATTAGGTGTAATAGAATTTAGAAAATCAAGAGGGTAATTATTCCTTGTATCATCATCCGCTGAGTCGAAACTGTAGTATACCTTCTCGTCTCCAGTAAACCTCTCGATCATTATTGCATTCATTGCATCGACATGCTCATTTATAGTAGAAAGAATCGCACGTTCGCGCATATAATCTAGAGAGGTGCAATTTTCCTTGAGTTTGGGGAACACCTTATCGATAAGATTGTCAATTGGATTGTCTTTTGAACTTTTTTTTTGCATTCTTACTGGAATCTTGCCTCCATTCCACGATGATATCATCGGGCAATTCAACATAATTATCACCAAATGTTTTTTCTGTTCTGTTCCCAATTCTTAACAGGTACTCTGCAAACCAGTTATCATTTTTAGCTCGCATGTTTTGGGTAAGCTGAATCATTCATACATTGTCCCATATATATGACTTCGGTAAAGTAGCATCAGTGATTTGTGCTCTTGTTCCTCATGTCACAACGGGTAGAACTTGCCTGAAATCACCTCCGAACAACATGACCTTACCTCCAAAAGGTTGATTGCAACCCATTATATCCTGCAATGTTCAGTCGAGTGTTTCTACTGCTTGTTTATTTGTCATGGCTACTTCATCCCATAATACCAAGGCAGCCCTGCGAAGCAATTCGGCAGTACCACTCTGCTTTGTAAAGCTGCACATAGTGTTATTATCTAGCTTGATGGGAATCTTGAAGTGGGAGTGTACAGTGTGTCCGCGAGGCATGATACTTGCTGCAATACCAAATGTGGTTGTAGCAATTGCTACAAGATTCATGGAGCGCTCCTTTTCAAGCAAAGCTTTATATACATATGTCTTGCCAGTTCCTCCTTGTCCATTAACAAAAAATACCTGGCCAACTTTCTTCTCTACATGATTCATAATCAAATCAAACCCAACTCTCTGCTCAATATTCAGTGTTTCTATCATTTTTAGATGTTCTTCTTTATATCCAATATTCAATTCTTCAGTAAGCTCTCTGTAATGGTCTCTTGACACCTCATCTAATGAAATAAAGTGTAAAGGGTCATGTCAAAATGATGAATAAGAAGCATTAATTTTTTAATAATGTTTAGTGACATATCAAATTGTCATTGTGATGTTAAGGTAAATACAATGTTTATGAATAAAAAAAAGTTTTCTAGAATTTTTATATTTATTAATTTCCCTGAGGCATCTAGTTCAGGAAGTCCATAGTTTGTAATGTCTATACCCATATCTTTAACATGTATAGATATATCTCTAAGAACCATTTGTTCAACCATTTAGCGCAGGAGGTTTATAGTCTAGGAACCCTGCCCTAGAGTTCTCCAACTGAATGCAATAGACAGGAGATCCTATGGTCTTTGCCAAGAGTGAACAGATGATATGAACATAAGGCATCCTCCTCTTTCCCTTGAAACCATCAGCAATCCAGTCCTCCCACTCACAAATGAGCAAGTCAACAATATCGAATTCGATGTGTCCCAACACCAAAGAAAGCCACCACTGTTGAATGACTGTGATTGCCTCACCAAATCTGGCCCTTGGGTACTATATCAATACATAGACTGCCTTGCAACACAGTTCGAAGTAAAGATTACGTTGGTAATTAAATTTCATCATCGGCACTTTTGCTTGCGTCGTCGATGGGAGTGGTTGTCTTCCCCTTCTCTCCTTCCTTACCTGGTTCCTGTGCTGACTCTATAGTGCTTCTTCCAAGGGCAGTGGTCGTGGCGTCATCGTCGGTGGTAGTGGTAGTCTTCTCTTTCTCTCCTTCTGGCGTCCTAGGTTCCTGTGATGAGCCCGTACTGTCGCTTCCATGGGCAGCGGTCACGTCAGCTATGACATTGTCAATTATAGAATCAACTTTAGTAGAATCGATCTACATGTCCTCCTATTCTCGAGACCCTGCATTTTGATCTCCTATTTCCATACCTGGCTGACCATCACTCCCCGTATCTGTCCATTCTTCAGTCTCTGTATCTTGTTGAGCTTTACTTCCTGTATCTGGCTGACCATCAGTCCCTGTCCTATTCACCTATTGCCTATCTACCTGTTCAACCTATAAAATTGGACCTTGAGAGAGCTGATGACTAGGAGTAGCACACAAAGCAGGATTAGTTGGCAGCCTATCCAGTGGAGGTGGAAGACCGCTACGTTCGATAAAGTAGGTAAATTTATAGTGCCAGTTGGCTCTATCATCTTGCATTTGTTCAAGCATCGTGGTTTGGATTCTGAGTATAGATGCGTGCATCTCATTCATCGTGGTATTTTTCCTTGCCTGGTCTTGGTTAAATTGCCACATTTCTCTTTGCATGCTGCGCATCATCTTTGTCAAAGATAGTATACTCTTTGACGCAGAGTCACCAGAAGCTCCCGCCTCATGATCATGTGCAGCTGTTCGGAATTGTTGACCTGGTGATGGAGTTTCCATATAGTCTTCGTCATCACTGTTAGTATCCATATAGCCACCCACCATCCAGCAAGAGTTGCACCAGCCTCTGCCTCTCTCAATCGCAAGTCCTCTTGGTCCGCCTTGGCTCACTATGCTAGTGTGATAAGTTCATTCGTACATCGCTCTCAAGCCACGTGCTCCTCTGCGTCTGTCATTTAGCGCAGGAGGTTTATAGTCTGGGACCCTACCCTAGAGTTCTCCAACTAAACGCAATAGACAGGAGATCCAATGGTCTTTGCCAAGAGCGAATAGATGATATGAACATAAGGCATCCTCCTCTTTCCCTTGAAACCATCAGCAATCCAGTCCTCCCACTCACAAATGAGCAAGTCAACAATATCGAATTCGATGTGTCCCAACACCAAAGAAAGCCGCCACTGTTGAATGACTGTGATTGCCTCACCAAATCTGGCCCTTGGGTACTATATCAATACATAGACTGCCTTGCAACAGAGTTCAAAGTAAAGATTACGTTGGTAATTAAATTTCATCATCGGCACTTTTGCTTGCGTCGTCGATGGGAGTGGTTGTCTTCCCCTTCTCTCCTTCCTTCCCTGGTTCCTGTGCTGACTCTATAGTGCTTCTTCCAAGGGCAGTGGTCGTGGCGTCATCGTCGGTGGTAGTGGTAGTCTTCTCTTTCTCTCCTTCTGGCGTCCTAGGTTCCTGTGATGAGTCCGTACTGTCGCTTCCATGGGCAGCGGTCACGTCAGCTATGACATTGTCAATTACAGAATCAACTTTAGTAGAATCGATCTCCATGTCCTCCTGTTCTCGAGACCCTACATTTTGATCTCCTATTTCCATACCTGGCTGACCATCACTCCCCGTATTTGTCCATTCTTCAGTCTCCGTATCTTGTTGAGCTTTACTTCCCGTATCTGGCTGACCATCAGTCCCTGTCCTATTCACCTATTGCCTATCTACCTGTTCAACCTATAAAATTGGACCTTGAGAGAGCTGATGACTAGGAGTAGCACACAAAGCAGGATTAGTTGGCAGCCTATCCAGTGGAGGTGGAAGACCGCTACGTTCGATAAAGTAGGTAAATTTATAGTGCCAGTTGGCTCTATCATCTTGCATTTGTTCAAGCATCGTGGTTTGGGTTCTGAGTATTGATGCGTGCATCTCATTCATCGCGGGTATTTTTCCTTGCCTAGTCTTTGTTAAATTGCCACATTTCTCTTTGCATGCTGCACATCATCTTTGTCAAAGATAGTATACTCTCTAACGTAGAGTCGCTAGAAGCTCCCGCCTCATGATCATGTGCAGCTGTTCGGAATTGTTGACCTGGTGATGGAGTTTCTATATAGTCTTCGTCATCACCGTGCGATCGTCAGTGTGCAGTGGGATGAGAGCTTCCTTACTAATGAGATCACTAAGATCTTGTTTGGATCAATCCACATGCGTTCAGGTATATTGAAGTGGATCTTGAACTAAATTTTACAGCAATCCACCTCAACACATATGGATTGAGATGGATCTGACAACATCCAAACAAGGCTTAAAGAGGAAAATAATCCGACAAATATCCATCATTGAAGTGTGAAAGCATACCTTGCCTTTGGATCTGGCGGCGGCGCAGCGCGAGGCCTGCACACAAATAGCCAGAGAGGAACAATGGGCCAGCCGTGCGGGAGGAGGTGGCGGCCGGCCGGCCTTATTAGGGCTTCAATCCAGACGAAGGGTCTAGATTCAATACGCACAATGGTTGCTTCACCGCCGGATCATACGTTAAACCGATGGTGATAACTTACTTCACCGCCGAATATTACTGTAGTGCACACGTCAATCTTGGCACCAGTGGCAAAAACTATTACCTCCGCCAGTTTCTCTGGGCGTCGGACATATAGAACGAGCAACCGGCGGTGAAAACCCTTCCACCGCCAGTTCGGCAAACGACACGGCAACGATGTCCGGCATTTTGCTCACCGCCGGATCATACGCCGAGCCGGCGGCGAAAGAGTTCATCACTGCCTGTAATTCGGCTAGGAGGGGGCCCATAGGTCATGAGCCGGCGGTGATACGTATCACTGCTGGTCATCTCAAAACATTGGTGAAGGTCCCGGTGGTGAATTGACTTTCTATTGTAGTGTATGGGCTTTTGTTGGGCCTCGTGTATATTAAAAGCACGCCTTTGAAAATGAGGCTATTTTTGGAGATGGGCCTCCAAATAGATTTTAGGAGGCGGTTATTTTTTACCACCTTCGTAAATCGATTTTCCGAGGCGATTAATTGTGACTGCCTCGGTAAATGAAAACAATAGCCTCAAAAAATTCCTGCCTCGGTTAATAAAAGGGCACCTCCTCGTAAAATCATTTTTATAGTACTGTTTTTTATATTGCAGCTAACTTATTTGCTGCTCAAATATGCTTTAACCTTATTTTTAAATGGTGTAGAAACAGTCCCTTGTCAAGAAAATAAAGAATGATCATGACCAGGAAACAATTTCATGGAATATTGGAATAGGTGACCTGAGCATTCGAATTCGAAAGAACCACTCCTTTTTCTATCTTCTTGTATGAATGCTTCTATAGTGGATGAAACACATGCTATAAGTGAAGATGCAGGAGAAAAAAGTTAGCACCATTGCTAGGTAAAGTAAAATATACTACATGTTAAGAAACACCGCTCGTACACGGTAAAACAGCCTTTACTTAAATTAAATAAATACACAAAAGACGTGACAAGATCACCCCTGGTTTTCTAGTTGTACTTGTTAACATGCATCCACTTGGTCGCTGACCATTTGTCGCCTTTAATCACTGGACTTCCACCTAAGTTAAAGCAGAGATTTGCAGTTGAATAAAATGGCATGACACTTAATCAACTGTATATTGAAAAATATGTCATAGCAACAAGATTGGGTGAAACTCACCATGCAGGCTTGTGGGATCACGAGATCCATCAGGCTTCATGCTCCAGAAAAGCAATGCATCTCCCATTTTAGGTTTAACAGATATACCACTCTTTAGCTTTAGACATTGATTAGACAGCTTGCCTTTTGCTGTCGCGTTAGGGAACACAGTCTCGCCACCCTTTTCAACATCCGAGCTAGAAAAATTCAAATATTGCCGTGTAAAAATGATAATCTCACATTTTTCAAATTTGATCAGAAAAATATCGCATATTCATAGAATACAAGTATATTATAATGATACTTACAGATACATAAGTAGAGTCGCCATACGACGGCCTCCATTTTTTGTGACGAAACTAACGTTAGTGTAGTCAAAGTGAGGCTCGGACTTCTGTCCAATTGCATAGTGGAGAACTTGAAGGCCCTCACCATTCTCTACAAAATTGCAGGAAAGCAATTAAATTAAAATAAGAAAAAAGGTGCTACTGGCATTTGAAGTAAATTGCGTGCAATATAATAAAATAATCCGACACGATCACACGAATGGCATTGCGCCCATCAGGTTTTGCTGTTATGGGTGGTTACTGGTTTTCCATTTGCTGAATTAATAAAGTAATCCCCTGGTTCCAAATTATAAGTCGTTTTGTTTTTTTTACATAAATTTGCTATTTATCTAGATATAATATATGTCTATATGCATTGCAAAAATTGATGTATCAAAAAAGTCAAAACGACGTACTTTAGAGCGGAGGGAGAGTATCTCTTATTGATGGTATACATCTACCTCTGTTATATATTTAAATGCACAATTAGATGTCAAACCATTCACTCTAGGAAAACTGCACCTGATGTACAGTTCTAACCATCTTAGTTTTGGAGACGACATAATGGTGAGTGCACAATTAGCACATTCAACTTTTTTACATTGTGCAGTTTTTAGTGAAATAATCTGACATAGTGGCATGCATTATATAACATTGAAACCTCCAAGGTTAGAGTGAAGTAGACAGAGCATGCTATCCAAGAACTGCAACACAATTTGTCAAATGTGCGAGTAATTAGCTGTGTCAAACAGCACCACCCAAACATCGAATGTAGTGAGCATACTAAATATTCTTTTCACGGAAAAGTAGGCAAAACATATCAACTTTGAAACCCAAGCACGGTAGGTACCACGTACTAATACCACCGTCCTGGAACGATGCAATTTTAGGTCTGCAACTAGTCAAGCTATTTAAAATTTGACTAAATTTATAGAACAGATCGTTCAAATTCATGACTATGGCAATACATTTCGTGACTAACCTAGCTAACTATACTTATTTAGTCTCATCATTTGACATTTTTGTAAAAACTTAATCAAATCAAAAATGATTTAACTCAGTACTATGCTAGAATCGCATCCTTTTTCGGATGGAGGAATTGAAGTACATACCTATTGGTATTGAGGTGTAATCTGCTATCCTTTTCTCAATTGTACGAATAATTGTGTCCTGCCCTCTTGTAAGAGACATTCCTGAACTTGTTCGAGAACTGCATATACCGCCATCAAGCAAAATGAGTATCACTGGTAATGTAACCTTGTAACATCCCTGAAATTGGGATTTCAACAATGCTCAAACCTGCTTTCCTTTGTCTCTCCAGTCAGAGAATCAACTACTTTGGACCTCGTCATGTGGGGCTTTGCCAGTGAAATCAAGTGGTCACATTCTTTCTTGGACTGAGAACGAACAGCATAGGATTCAGTGATTACCAGATTAAATGGTGAAGCAAACTAAAATGAACAGAAAGACAGTCGACAATAACAAAAGGATCAGGTTGCAAATGAACAAGAAATTAATTAGTCCTGACATTAAAATTAAATCAACAGCCAACAGACATGACTTCATATATACACATGTTCAAAATCTTTTGCCAAGTGGGAATAAGCAGAAAAAATTGATAAACATAACATGAACCTCCCCATTCATATATATTGTATGAAATTACGACAGTGAAGATTACAACGTACATCGTCCTGCTCCGCTAAAAAAAACTATTAGTACTAAATCTCATGACATCTGTATATACTAGTAGACGTTTCAAGTAAGCTGCCAGTAGTGCTACCGCCATATCGTCCCACTATGTTCTTTTGTGCATCTATCATAAGTGTTCAAAACCATAATAAGGGATCGGATTAATTCGCAAATAAATTAAATCCAAGGTAAATTTCAGTGGAAAAGGGGCAATGAGCTAGTTGACAGCTAAGCAAATTCGATCGCACAAGCATCAACATATAACGGTGGTTTGGTATTTTGCTGCGCCCACTCCTCGACTATAAGATTTCAACATATACACAAAACCAAACAAAAACAACCCGGTCGAGGTCTCCTAATTATTAACCAGTGGAGAAAGATAGCATGTAGAATATCATATGGTCTTTTCTCCGTAATAATAGAAATGAACGAGGCAAGGGACTCACAAGGAAGTTGTGGTACACCGTAGCGCGGGGCTCCGTTGACAACTCCTCCATCGAGGGCTTTCCTTTTTTCCGTGATATCTCTGCAGGTCATGTGTAGAGGAATTCGAATTGGATATAATATATAACGGCGTCCATAAATTTCTTATCTTATCATCAACAACTGTTTATCGGAGTACATAATAGCTCAGTGTATATTAACAATAGCTAGCTAGTTAGGCTACCTGTCAAAGGGGCTGACTGATATACACTCGTAGTGCGTGGAGAAGGTAAGAGCATCCCCAAAAGTTTCCAAAACAATCTCACAATCCATGATTTTTGGCGAGATCGAAAAAAATACATCTCCAAAACTCCCAACTCCACCTCCCAATCGTGAACCTAAAATGGAAGGATGTGGAAAAAAATAAGAAGTAGGACAGGGTTCCAGATACAAATGTAAAGAAAGTACGAAAGTAGTTAGGGTGATAAAAAAGAGTACGTGATTCCTGATGTAAAATTACCTTATATATCTTTTAATAGCGAGATTTTGGAAGTTGTTGGAGGAAGGTAACAAATATACTCCCAACTTTTTTTAGTCACTTGGAAAACTCATTATTAGTTTACCAAGTGATTTTTTAGAAACTATATTGGAGACGCTCATATATAGCTAATAATAAACCTCAAATTTAACTCCCCATAGATTTCTGACCATATACGAGAAAACATGTTGACCTGAATTTAGATAGGAGAAAGGAGTCTAGCTAAATTCTGCAACTAATCCAAAGAGAACAATCACGCCAATCAGTTTAAGAAAAACGTTCTTAGAATCTTAGTAGATTGCTTCACATTGTGACAAACAAACAAAAAAAAATCAAACTCTAAGTTCGTGATTCAGAAGAACATACGAGGGTTTAAGCTACAACACTTTGCAAACCAATAATGTTAACCACGTTGAAATTAACGACAAATCCACTGATATATTTATTTACCGATAATTAAAAAATCTCGTCCTAGATGCATACGTGTGTGTGTGTGTGTGTGTGTTTATTAAGCATAGATGCATATGTGTTTTACCTACTATAAGCCGCCGCGCGCTGCCAGATCAATCGGACGGACGACGACACGTCCGCCTTGTCTCCGCGCTGAGAGAAAAACAAAGTACTAGCTAGTAACGCAGCCGGCCGGTCCTTCTCCAGCACTGCATGCATCTCTATTTATTTGCCGCTAGCGTGTCGTCCACCATACAGGAACTCGACCGGTCACGCGTCTATCGCCTCGTCTGGGCGGGCCTCTCATCGGCACCTGGATCGGCCCACACCGCGCGCGCCAGCACGGCCGCAGCCCGCAGCAGTTCCACACCAACAAGACTCGTCGGTCGTCCCCACTCTTCCTTCTTCCGGTACGTGTATATTATATTAGTTGGAAACCGCAAAGGTTTTGAGTCGCCGACCGTGGCCACATCATCATTTTTTACTACTTTGCATCATCGGATCCATGGCGTGTGTGGCCCTTCCTCCTTCCCGACCTTCTCTCCTGCATTCGCGTGCTTACTAAGCGGCGCTCGGCTATGGGCTAGGCAGCTAGCTAGTGTGGGGTGGAGGGCGAGGTCAGCGTCTAGACCCGGACAAACATCCTATAGATTGAGTTGCTTTCTATAAAAAGTAGGTGCTGACTACCTAACAGTGAGGTTACCTAAACCCCTAGATTGGCATAGTAACAATGCGACTAAAACCCCATAACTGATTCTCTTAATCAATAAGGGGTTCGAGGGCTACACCCAGTGTGTACGCTCGTGCGCCCACACTAGATAACTAGAACGGCCCATCAGGCCCACGACGACCCACTTCCCAAATGGCCTCGGTGCTTGGGAGAACTCCTCGAAGCGAGACCACACACTTGCGTCCCCACGCTCAGGGGCTCGGTAAGTTCTCGGGCCATCCCGGCCTCGGTAGGTCGGGACCGATCAAAGAGGGCTAGGATTCGTGGCCTCGGTAAGGCACCTTCTCGATAAACCATCCATTCTCGGCGATGTATGGAATCTTCCGCCAGGCTTTGACAAAAGCCCAGAGCGTGATACACGTGCAAAGCCGTAGACCCTGCCGGAGTTCTGTCTCCCCAGCCCCATAAGGGAATGTCGGCCACTCCCGATTCGAGGAAATGCCCAGGCATGACGTAGCGTGACAAAGGGGTTGTGCGTTGTCTCTGTATGAGGGAGGAGATGGGCGCATGGGTCCCTCCAATAGTCTTTCATGAGGAAGCACCCACCCTATGGCGTAGATCAGACACCATGAGGGAGGATGAACTCAGGTGACACACAACAACATCTTCGGGCTTTGATGGTCAGCTCCAGGCCCCTGCAGGCACTGTCAAGACGATGCAACACTGTTGGTCACGACCACTAGAGAAGCGAACGACGTCGGACGCCTCCAATGACTTGAAGATTAGGACATGAAACCCTAGCGCTCCCTCATTGGCCGCAGGAGCCACCAGATCCCATACTACTTGTACTTCTCTCGTCCTTCGGTATAAGGTAGATATGAGGCTCCCTTAGAGGAAGACGAATCCCAAAAAACTAGATCAGAACAAGCTAGCGCTCTCCTACCATCTTTTTCTTCCATTGTAATAACTCGCTTGAGCATTCTAACACGAAGAACTTGCTGCTGGTGGTCGCATGGCTTGGACTCCCGAACCAGAATATCCTTTGTGTCATGAGTGTTAAACCAACGAAGTCCCACGCAAAAACCCATCGATCGATCCACTAATCACTTGTGATTATGAACCCACGACAACAAGGTACTACCTTCATGAAAAAACAAATTAAACATATTGCAGAGTACAGTCCTGATGCAAGGGCGGTCGTTGCTCTTGTCTTAGTTGTTCACACTCATGTTTGGCTTATATATTGTTACTGGACCTTTTTAGGGTCCTGCTGAGCGGAGGGGGTTTGTGGACTGCGCCTAGGAGAGGAGACACAGGTACTCCCTTCGTTTCAAATTATAAGTCGTTTTAACTTTTTTTTTACATTTATTTTGCTATGTATCTATATATAATATATGTCTAGATACATAGCAAAATGGATGAACTAAAAAAGTCAGAGTGACTTATAATTTAGAACAGAGAGGGTACTTAAAGAGACGTGCGGTTGGCTTTGGCATGGTATAGTTCTCACGGATGCTTCGTGTTGATCCTGCTAGCATCTTCCTGTTCCTTTTTGCGTGCGTGCATCCATGTGACTGGCATCATGGTATTTTTTCTATCCTTGTTTGGGGGTTCCAAATGTAGTCATAGACCTTTTTATTTTGGTTTTAAACAATGTGGTGCGGCTAAAAAACTCTTTTCCTTATATTTCATGTTTCGAGAGCAAGTAGACAAGAAAGCAAAGGCGTCAACCTTGGCGGAGGTCGAACACCTGGATCAGCGTAGCGGCGGATCAGCAGACACGTGGTGGCATCTCAAAGCTTGCATCAAGGCAAAGAAATGTTGAGAAGGCACCATGACCATTGGATCGATGAGGAAAAACTTGGACGGATTTGCCTCCGGCGGGTATTTGGTTAGAGTGCTTCATGTAAGGCTGTAAGGGCAACTTTGAAAATAGCCATGTGCCTATATATATACGGGAGATGGCTGGTGGTGGAGACCAAGCCTTTTGGGAAGCCTTGGGGATTAGACTCTCATTTGTTAGGTTGAGAGCTTTCGGGTTAGGGCTAGGAAGAGAGGAGTGGTTCTTTGTTTGAGGTTTTTTCCATCTATATGCTTGGAGATATGCTAGGAGTGGCTTATAATCATAAATGGTGAAGTAATCAAGAGATCAAATTCGTTCTTCACTTCTCTCCCAAATCTGAAATTTCTCTTTTTCGATGATTTTTTGGCTATTTTTTCTGATTTCCATGCTGCTGGTTTGGATTAATCTTTGGAACATTTTTGGGAGTCTTTGGGATCCTTGAAACATATAACCATGTTTTGGGGTCCAACACCTATCTATCTTGTTCCAAGCCCGGAAATCCCTCTTTTCTAGCCTCTTTTGGTGATTTTGTTGAAGATCTTTGATCTGAAGGTTTTGGGTTGATCTTGATTGATCTTTAGGTGCTATGAGGCCTTGGGAACTCATCTAGGTACTCGGTTTTATAGATTCCCCACAAGCACCTAGAAATCACCTTTTGGAGAATTATTGACAAAACCCCAATTTCAGAGAGGGATTATTATGAAATTCCTATTCAAGCTTTGATCTTTTTGACTTGATCTATTGGGATAGCTTCGAATTTGGTTAGCCAAGGTGTGTGAAAATTTAAGAATTTTTTGAGCTTGTTTGAAATGATTTCAATTTTTTTCTTGGAGTGGATTATGCTGAGTGCAGGATCGTAGTCGTGGCCTGTCCGAGCTTCGTCGCTTGACCCCTTGCGAGCTTCGTCGCTTGAGCGTCCTGCAAGCCTCCTTCTAGCATCATAGCTTCCAGAGCTTTGGTCGCTTCTACCGTGTTAGGGATGCGAGGATTTTTGTCTAGTGCTGGCCACACTCGTTCGTTGGGGATCAAAGAAGAATTCGTTTATGGAGCATAATGGTTTTCTCTTTGAGTCAACTTTTAGGGTCGATTTTGTTCGTATTTATGATTCCAGAGTCCTGAATTGGGATTATCTCCCGTTTTTGTGGGATTTTGGTTGTGCTTCCGGACAGTGCTGGGTTTTTGAGACGTCTTCCCTAAGCAAGGGTCATCGTCTTGTCTTGGTGCCATTAGGATCGTGACCCTCGTAGGATGCATTGCCATCCGGTTGAGGACTGAGAACCCGAGGCCTAGGGAGGAGTCAGTCGACGTTGGACCTCGACCTAATTGCAGGATTGTAGATGTCCACCTCCTTTTTTTCCCTGATGCCCTTTTTGACCCAAGGGGTCGTCATGTCTTGTTACGGGCAAGTTTGGTTTCGCCCCACACGGGGAGAGGCATGTCCACCGTAGCCACGCGGTCAGAGCGGTGCGCCTCGTTAGCGTTGATGGGTAATTTGAGCGGGACCCGATATCCTCCCCAATTGATGTGGAGTTCGGCTGTGCCTCATCGAGAGACATCCCATAAATCATCGGCCGTCAAACCCGACGGTCCCTGATCACCTCTGCAGCGCTCAGAGGGCAAGATACCTCCCCCCAGAGGGGGTCAACCCGGGTGACTTCGAAGCGGACGACTTGAATACAAATAGAGATGGTCGCATGGCTCTGCACCACCAATTAGAGCCGCAAGGGCCCATCTCACCCCACCCCTATCCCTTTGTGGCCTCGAGCCCTTCTATGGACTGACCCAAGAGTGGGTTTCCTAAGCACGACGCTGGGTCATGGACACGGTTGGCTGCCATGCACGTGAGCCTAGGGGCTTTTGGGCATCCCTGGCCGCGGCGTGACTTATTGGTGTCCACTCGCGTGTGATCGCGTAACGCGCCTTGCGGTCATGATGACCGAGGATCGCTCTACGCGTGAATCGTAGGGGGCAATCGACCTCCATGAATTCTCTACGACTTAATGGCATTCCTACGTGTTATGGCATGTCGACTCATTTCCCGAGGGCTAGTGAGACCTGTACCAGGGCGGACTCCACGCGGTTGCGGTTCGCTTCCCCGATCTCCGCCACATAAATAGCTCCCTCTATCTGAGCCCGTTGCTTACCTCATTCTCGCCATCTATCGTCGTTCCTACAATTGGAAGGAGAAACAGAAGGAAAGGGGTCGAATTCATGAGGGTTACGTCTAGATCATGCGTGTCGCCGCCGCTGCCGTCTGCTCTATCATTGCTGCCTTGCTTCTCGCCTACGTCACAAGATAGGAGAGTGGGTACATTCGATGGTGATGGAGTTGAAGTTGTAGCGTCTCATGTTGAAGGGTCTCCTTCTGCTGAAGGTCACTGGCTGAAGGGCCTCTACCGGCGAGATGCTCCCCCTTCCACAGCCTGGGGAGGCGGTGTCATTCACCGACTTCCACAAGCGCAGGTTCGTGATCCAGGTGTCTAACTTCCTCCGTGGCTTCCTTCTTGAGTATGGGATCCAGCTGCAACATCTTCCTCCCAATGCGATGTCATAGCTGGCGGGCTTCGTCGTCGTATGTGAGGCCTTTCTAGGGATAGTACCCAACAAGGACATATTTTGGAGGGTTTTCGAGGTGAAGATCCGCAAGGCACATGGCTCTAATGGCGGCATGCTCGCTCTCGTGGGTGGAATGAACCTCCAGATGCGCCATGGGGTCTCCCACGGTTATCCGTGTCTGCCGCTCAGGTCTTTGAACTCTGGCTGGCATAGAAACTAGTTCTACATTTGGAACGATGTTGCCGCCCCCTCCCTCCCTTCTTCGGCGTTGCACCGGTGAGGTTGGCCTCATGGAGTTGGGGGTGCGATAGGACGTGGTTGTCGAAGGTGACCGAGATCCTAGGGATCCTTGAAGGCCGGCTGTCGGCCGGCTTGGACGGCGTCATAGTTCTGTGGACCATGGTCGAGCGGCTGTTTTAGCCGCTGAAACAACGGGCGACCCTATTGTGAGACTATTTTGGGGTCGAGGACCTGACCCGCGAGACCATAGAGGTGCTCGGGGTCTCGGAGGTCGTAAAGAGGGTCGTCAGGCTTGTCTCCTCTAGGACCATTGTTACAACTGAGAACGCGGTGGAGGCATTCTCGATGAACTTTTAGCCTAACCTGGAGAGCCACCCTGATCCGTTTTCCTTTCTTCATTAGGAGTTAGTGGCTGATCGGTTTCATTTCCACAACCCGTGCCTTCGTTGGGCTCCTATTTCCATCTCCCTTGCCCTAGGGGCGCTGAGTGCGCCACCAAGGAGAGGAAACGCCTCAGGCAGGAGGGGGCAATGAAGCACAAGATGATGACGAGGAGGGCTCTGAGGAAGGGGATGAGGACCTAGCGGTCCTTTAGAGCACCCTCAATGTTTTGTGTGGATTCGGCGATGGCGCCAAGCCAAGAGGCGTCGACCGCTCGATGGATGTCGTGATGGGAGAGGGCTCCGCTCAGAAGTGAACGGCTTCATCGCTACTAAGGGGGCGAGCCCGTAGCGCCCCTACGCCACCGTCGATGGCGGCCAAGGCTCCTCGCGCATGGATTCTATTAGCCCTTCCCTGGTGAGGCTCAGGGCTCCAGCCCAAGGAGGAGGTGCCAAGAATGTGGCGACAATAGGCCCCGCGACCGGGGTGGGCGACGACGTTCGCCGACCTTCCTTGGTGATGCCTAGGGGAGAAGACCAAGAACCCCTTAGCACCTTCTTGCTGACATGGTGGTTGGGCGCCCTGTGTCCCCGGCAACCCGCGTGGGGGCGCTAGAGGCTAGGGATGCAGGGGCTGTTCAAGATCGCAATGAGGTGGAGATCGGCGCTGCCGATGCGACCGGGAGCGCCTCGCTGCTTTGGTCCAGCGGCATTGACAGTGGCGCCTCCTATCATGGCCCCTCCGTGGAGCTATGTGCAGAGAGGTGGATCATCCTGCCCTTTGTAGAACGTTCCACTAGGTACGCCGTTCTTTGATTCCTTACTCACTGTGGTCGCTGATGATACTCGGTTGCCTAATCTCGATGGTGTTTGTGATGGAGAGTGCCCTCCTGGGGCTCACCGCACTGAGACTAGCGAGGAGCGATGCATGCTCTTCTGCACGGCCGGAGCCATCGGGTGATGATGCTGCCTTGGAGATGATGGCCAGGTTCCCCCCCCCATTGCGGCCCTACATTTGCCCTTCGTGGAGAGTCACTCGGCGGTAGGAGATTGCACTTGTGCCAGTGTAGAGGAAGGTAAGGCCGTGAGGGATAGGCTAGCCATCGGCGGGCGCGGTGCTGCTGTTTCCCCAGAGGCGGGTGAGGACTCGTTGCTTGTTATTGCCCCCCTAACAAGATGGGTTCTGATGGCTTGAGTGTGGTGTCTCTTGCATGCCATGAGGAGGAGCTTGACTTGGGTGAGGATTTCTTCATGTGGCCACACCCCATGAACTCTAGCAAGGTGTTGTTTGTTGTGGATGACGTGCCCGAGCAGGCCACTGGGAGGTTGCCTCTCGAGGTCGCAAGGGGGTCTAGGCGACCTTGGCTAGGATGGGTGAGGCGATCGCCGCGATCACCCAACTGGGCGTGGAGGCCCAGCGTCGGATGACCGACGAGGTGGCGGTTCAGGCCTAGGTAAGTCATCCGATCTTTTGTTTTTGCCGTGCTTGTTTTATGTTTGTCGTGTGTTGACGGTCATAAACATCAATTATAAATCATCAATATAACCTGTATATATACTTAATTCCATCAGCAAACATAGGTCTAGGGGTTTCAACCAACAAACTCCATAAGTTTTGGTGAATCTGTGTTTTCAGCAGGGTTTATCTAGAAAACCGTCAAGGTGGACCTATTCGTCAAAGAAAATCACATTTATCCACAATGAAACCGACTTGGGAAGACTCTAGAACACTCTAGAAGACAACTCATCGAGACTCACACCCAGAGGCTGACATGTGGGGCTAGCCAGCCCTACCTGCAGGCCGGCCAGACCATGGGACCCACTTGTCATGCTCTGCTTCGACGTCGGTTCTTCCACTGCCATTGGGTTCCAATCTACACCGTTGCTTTAAGTCGGTTTGATCCAAGGGCTCAGAATTGATGGCTCCCCCTATATATAGCAGCCCCTACCCCCTCCCAAAGGCCATCCTAAAACCCTAATTCATATCCTCCTCATCAGGATCAGAGCCAGCTATCAAGAGAAGATTAGTTCTCCATAGGATCTAGTCTTGTAACTAGAAATAGTCAGATAGAGAGTGAGGGAAGAGTTTGGAGGAAGTGTTGGCCTATCGGTGCTCTCTCTACGGCTTGTACCTTCGCAGATTCAACTTTTACTTGAGCTTGCATTTGTGATTTCTCTGGTAATCAACTTCTAATTCAAGTAAGTATCGTGTTTATATTATTCTTGAGGTTTGCGACTCTTTTGAGTGTTTTAATCTATTGGCCATATGTTAAAGTAGTAATTGGTAGTGTAAGCGTGGTGCTTAGACTTCGTTACTCGTGGATGTACCCTACATTCCGAACCGGTGGTAGATCACGAGGGTGACTATATATCCTCGTTGAGTCCTTCATAGTTCACCTCCCGTTTGTAGGCCAATTAGGACCCGGTTACTATGGATAGCATCCTCTGCTGGTGTCTTCCCTTAGTAATGTCCCTAGTTAAACAGTAGAAGACATAACTTATCCAAGTCAGAACTAGAGAACCTTAGTAATCCTTCTCTACGCTCCTGTTTATCCTTAGCCATGTTGCTACCCCTGGTTAAGTTAGATTATAGTTAATCTCACACGTTTCCCTATGGATACCATACTTGGAATACTTCCAGGGTGAAAGCTACAGTGGTATTTGTGCGTTTGCGGATTTATCTATGTGCGTCTTAAATATACCGACACCATGATCGTCCGATCACCTGTCTTTTCTGTAGATGCTGACGAAGATCTCAACGGAGGAGTCTTGATTCTTGTGCTTGGCTTATCAAGCATAGGCGGGAGGTGCCACTAACTGTAGCCGCCTGGGTATGGCGAAGGCTAAGGCACAACGCTTGTGCGGGGAGCTTGAAGCTTCCCAGAGGTTGAAGGAGGGCATGCTCCATTGGGAGGCACAGGCTAGGTCTCAGATCGAGGTTCTAACGTCCTAGGTGGCTGGCCGTCCAAGAGACAGAGCTCACCTCAGCTAGCGCTGCTCGGGACGAAGCCGAGTAGGGGCATCAGCGTCTTGAAGCCGAGAGCCAGAAGCTACGCTCCACCTATGGCGATGAGTTCTCTTTTATTCTGCACTGCACTTTCACCTTGTTGCTATTGCTGGTCATGGACCAGTTGTTCTTTTTAGGGTTGCACGCAAGGGCACTCTCAAATCAGGAGGAGAAGACGGCTGCGAACCAGAAGATGCTAGGGATGGACAACTAGCTAGCAGCGCTAACCACTTCCGGGCAGGCCCTCTGTGATGTCATGCTCAACGTCGACCGAGGGAACACCCAGCTTGTGCTTCGCCTTGATGAGGCCCGCCTCTAAGTGGATCCTCTAATTTCTGAGGGGATCCATTGCGACGTTCATACCGCCTTGACATCGGTCGGTTCGCACTATGGCGGCGTCGATTTTGATGCTGTTGGGTGAGGATATGCGCCGGGGAAGTCCGACAATGATATCCTTGCTATTGGCAGCGAGTAAGATGTCAGCGCCTGCATCCGCCACCAGTTCTAGACTTTTGGTGTATTATGGTTTTTAGCGTGAGTGTTTTGTGCTGTATGAGTGACCTTGTTGTGATAGACATGTTCATGCTTTGTATATATGACGTGTATCTCAAGGCACATTCATTTGTCACTTTGCCGTTTCCCCATTTTCTTCTAGTTTGAGCTAGGAATGTGCGCAGTTCCCCTTAGTCTTGTGCGTGTAGGTGCGTGTTTTAGCCTGGGGACTGGCCCGCGGGGCTGAAATTAAAGGTGCGTGAACCAACCGCGTGGCAAGACATCGAGAAAAGGTCGCAGATCCGATGCGATATGAGATGAAAAGCGAGTAAGGGATGAGCATTCTGCTTCCTTTCGTTCTCTTTGCCTTGAGCGAGACAGCACCTCGTTCCTTTCCAAACTCATGCACGGGTGCTTTGCCTTGCCTTGGAGCTGGTCCATGTGGCTTGGCCGGAGCGACCTTTAGTGCGAATGAGAAGTTGAAGAGTGGGTCACTGATTTGCCGCGGCACAAGATACGATCGGAAAAAACTCAAAATGGGTCACTCGATGACGAACTGTGCTATGCCTCAGGATGCATCTAGGCATTCCTATATATCTAGCCCCCGCGAGTGAGTCATGTCCGATTGCTGGCGCAAGTCGTATCGAGTGACTCGGGAGTCGAGCAACACTTGGATGAAATGTGTGGGTATCATGTTCTTAGGGCTACCCTATAGGTTGGCTCTAGGTTTCTACGACTATGGGTGAGCTTACACGTGTATATGGATGTGCTTAGGTAGAGAGGTGAAGGTCAATGTTGACGTGACTGACCGATGTACCAGAAGCTATCGTGAACCTGACTATCATTGTTCGGGGCATGGCGAGCCCCCGAGCACCTATTCGTGGTGGAGTTGCCATGATCAATCGGTCATGAGTTGGTGAAGACGCTTCTTTATTGGTTGGAGCGGTCGTAGCCGGCGCGGGTCGACCTCTTGGGTGGCCTTGGGTCCATCCTTGCCGGCTCATCGTCCTCAGCGGGCTCGTGAACCCTTGAGGATGGCTTCTCTGTGTCCGGCCTATTGAAGTCCACGGCCAGGAAGGCTCGTGCACGTTGGTGCATGAGCCTTCATGGCGTGATGACATCGTAGTCATTGTGTCTCTGTTTCTGGATGTGGTTCTCACTATTCACAAAGAGCTAGCGCAACCTGTCATTGAGGAAGCGGGTTCTGAGGGGGCCTGCTCAGCGTGGCGCATTGTGTGCTCAGGGGGCCTGCTTCCTCGGATGCACGTGCCTCCGTGTGAAAGCTGGCAGTTCGTGATGGCATGACAGATGGTTGGTCCGTCATGTGAGACTGGACCCTGGTACCGAGCTTGGCCTTGGGAGATGTGGCGCCGAGTAGCCACCTGCTCGCTCACGACATCGCCGTGTGGCGGCAGGTGATTTCATCGCTCGCGTGTGCCCTGACTCGCTGCGTTCCGTTGGTGGCGAAGGCGCTGCTCGGGGTGTGGCCCTGCCATCAGATCCAGGCCTCTCACGTGGTGGGCCTAGATGGGGTAGAGGCCGGTGATGGGTGTTAACCTGTCGGTGAGGACGATCTAATGATTTCCCAAAAGGCGTCGGGGGCCATTCCGTGGGTGAGCTCACCATGAGCCATTGGCCACTAGTTTCCTGGGCAGAAGACCTGGCCATGGCCGGTGATGATAGAGGGTACTACCCCCCCTATGTAGGTGAACTCTGGGATGCTGCCGCAGAGGGCAGTTCGGATAGTGTGTCCGCTGTAGGCCACAGGGTCTAGATTCTTGGATGGATGTCTAGGCCATGGCTAAAGGCGAACGTGGGCGCTGGCCCTTCGACGCCGGTGAACTCATGGTTTTTGTGATGGATGTGGCCGCCGTGGGCCATTCCGTGAGCAAATCCACCAACGGTGTGAGGAGCCATCGCTTTCTTCTCAACAAACAAATGGTGGAAGAATGGTGGAAGAGGTAGGAGAGCTAGAGCTAGAAGATGGACTGCCTGAATGAGAGCTCCGAGAGTCCAGGAATGGTGAAGATGTCTGAGAAGGGTGCCCTGGCTGCCCTTATATAGAGTCCGGGGCCAGATCAAATACAAAGAAGGAGGTTCTCCCAACCGAGGGGTCGTGAGCCTAAGGGAGGAGACCTAGCTAACTTGGCTTTCAAGTAACGCCGTCTTGTAGTGCACGTCTAGATGTGGTTGTCGTCATGGTCCTATGTCCACGTCCCGGCATGGTGTGGTGTGGTGCTACAGTGCCGTTTGTGGCAGCACTGGGCATGTTGGTGTTTCGCCAGCCGTCCTGCGTAACATGGTCTCGCCGTGGCCTTCGTCATCGCCTTCTGATCTTCCAGGGGCGTCGTACAAGAGTTGGTAGCCACCCTCGGGCCGTCGGTCGTCTCGCTGCTCGCCGTGCTGGTGGCCATGATCCCGCGCTCTAGGGTCGTGGAGTTCATTGGCTTAGTTGGCCTAAAAAGACAAGGCCACCGTCGTGGCTCCCCATCCCATAGTGGGTGGGGTCATACGTCTGTCTTGTCGGGTCGTATTTGAACGGTGGGTCACCGTACTGGCCGTCACCACTTAGTGGTGTTGTCTTATCTCTGCTGCGTGGCGCAAGGATGGAGTCTAACCAGACCGAGGTAACTGATGTCCCCTCGGTTCTTGCAGGGTCAGTGCGGCGTGCCTGCTCCTGTCAGAGCAAGCAGGCACGCTCGGCTGGACTCGATCTCTCCCCTTTCCTCCCAAGGGTTGGGACGGTGGAGTGGTCATGAGTCCTCGTGCGACGTGCGGTTGAGGCAAATGGAGGGTCTGTGGCGACCTCTGGCCTTAGCGTTCGGCCTGGTCTGCTTAGCTTAGTTGGGCCTCGATCGCTTGGGCTTATACTAGCTGGCATACCGTGGGTCACCCAAGTGGCTATCTAATCTATGCCTTGAGATACCCGGGGTATCATAACCCTGACACAACAATCTGATGGTTTCTCTTGCCACTGCATGTTGCAGCATGGCCTAAAAATACATGTATAAAAGATGCATATCATTTTTTATCAAAAAACCAACATCATTATGGTAATACCAAATTGCCAAAAATACATACTCCCATAGTCCCATAAAGATCTCTCTTCACTCTTTATTTTCTATGCTAGTTAGGCAATTCCCACGCATATGAGAAGTTGATTTTGGTGGTGTTAACCCAGTAATGTATAATTCTAGAGATAAATCACATATGATTGCAATAAAAAAGGTATCGATATCTTAGTACAATAAAAACATCTTTTTGGTGGCACTATGATTTATTTTAGTTAGACTACCCTTTGTTAATAAAACTCCACATTGAATATACAAGAAAAACAATAAATTCTCTTCGGCAAGAGTTTTACTTTTCAAATAAATTTATTATAGAGAAGAAATGCCTTGTTTAACTAGAAGCATACCCAACACGTTGCCGCAAAGTTTTCTTAAAAATAAATCTGTTTCATATATAACATTACTATGGTATTCTGTATATTGTGTCTATATATATGAATTTGGTTTGCATGCTATTTTATTGTATCAGATCTAGTTAAAAATCGGTAAGCTAATAGAAGAAAAACCAATAGAATATTTTATCACATTATAGAAGATGACTTTATGTGTAGATGAAATAAAATAAAGATTGAAATAAAATAAGGTAATGAAATAAATATCATATGTAGATGACTTTATGTTAATAAAATAAAGATTGAAAGTATTGCACATGGCAAAGGTGATATGGACACTTTTTGTAATTAATAAAGCATGACATGAATAACTTGCATGAAAGAATTTTAAGTTAGTGGGACACTTATTATGTTATTTTATTATATCAGATCCGGTAAAAAATCGGTAAGCTAATCGAAGAAAAACCAAGATAATATTTTATCACATTATAGAAGAATAGGTAAGGAAACAATTATCATATGTAGATGACTTTACCTTAATAGATAAAGATTAAAAGTGTTGCAGATAATAAATATGATGTAGATATTTTTTGTAGTTAATAAGGGACGATATGAATAGCTTGAGTGGTGAATGACGTGGAGACCTATGTATTGAAGAGATAAAACATCTGCAAGCTGTATGGTTCACCAGAGTGTAACGTAATCAGCTTACAGAAGGTAACATGTACCGATACTGATGTTTGGTTGGGCCTGCTCCGGTATTAGGTACCCTTTAATCCAATTACAACCCATTCATTCCCGATCCCACCCGTCCCAGAGCGTTATCTGCGATACTTGGACGAGCACACCAACTTTTCCAACACGATTTGGACCCAGAGGAACACCTACCTCTACCTGACATCAAAGTAAAGACTTTCATAGGGCAAGGCAACATCTCAAATTCATAGCTGCATCTTTGTCTGCCAAATCAACATCCTAAAGAGAAATAAATCCATCCAAGTCTGAAATGGAGACTGTCTTGTCAGTAATTTTGGGTGAAATCGCCCATCGATCGATTTCATTCCTCATCAACAAATTCTCCAATGAGGCAGCTGCTGCTCTCCCGCCTGATGAAAACCTGCGCCGCGTGTTGATGCGGGTTCACATCGTCGTTGAGGAAGCAGAGGGCCGGCAAATCAGAAACCAAGCCATGCTACAGCAGCTCAAGATTCTGTCCGCCACCATGTACCGAGGCTACTATGTACTGGACACCTTCAGGTACCGAGCTTACCGAGAAGAGAACGGCGAGGATTACCGGCTTGGAACCGTAAGTCACTATTTTGCCCTCTCTAAGTTCAACCCTGCAAAACGCATTCAACTGTTGTGTGGTGGAACAAGTAGTACTAGTAGTCAAGGTGAAAAAGAGCTATGTGGAGTGCTTGGCTCTATGGAGATAACCATCACTAACGCGAGTGACTTTATCATGTTTCTTAATGGCTGTCCTCCCTTGTGCCGCCGCATATACAGCACGTACCTGGTTATGGAGAGGTGTATGTTTGCCCGCCATGTCGAAATGGAGCACATCATAAACTTTCTGATGGAGAAGGGCTCTCCAGGCACTCAGGATTCGATTGTAGGTCCCATGAAAGCCGGTAAGAGCACCCTTGTCGAGCACGCATGCAACGATGAGAGGGTACGCATGGCCTTCTCCCAGATTGTGTTATTAACAGAAGATGATCTAGATGAAAGGCTTATGACTTCTATGAGAGATGGTGGCACGGTAAAGCATCGAAGTAGTCATGCCTTGGACAACCAAAGGCTTTTGCTTATCGTTGAGCTAGATGGAGATGTTGATGAGGCTACATGGAGTAACCTATATTCATCATGCAAAAGGTACGCTGCAAATGATAGCAAGGTCATAATATGCAGCCGGTCTGACGAGATCTCTAGATTCGGAACAGCACCACCTCTCAGGGTGGAGTATCTAACTCAGGAAGCATACCGGTACTTCTTCAAAGCTCTTGCAATTGGAAGTGCAAACCCCAAGGAAGAACCGAAGCTCGCATCTATGGCTATGGAGATTGCGGCGTGCATAAGTAGTTCTTTCATAGCCGCCAACTCGATGGCTCGCATCCTCAGAACTAATTTCAGTGCCGAGTTCTGGCGCATGTGTGTGTCATGGGTCAAAGTAATTAGGCAGCAGAGAGATGGCCGCATATTCGGTGCGCACCCGGTTAGTCCTTGGCAAAACAAGAAACCAGCATATTCTCCAAGAATAAGCAACCCCAATGAGTATTTCTGGATTTTTGACGATTATCAGGTAGTTTATGCTCACGATGAAGTTCATCAGTTGATAACATTCCAAGAGGTTTTACTAAGGGATGGTGTACCACATGGGAACTACAATGTCCTGGCATAGAGATCTTCCATACCACCTCACAGTTGCTGCATTTTTAGATGGGGGGTATATAACAAGGCGCCAAAAATGAGTGTCCAGAAGAAACGTACACATTCCTGATACCAGGCATTGATTTGATTATTTGTATCCGTGTGTCAGAGAGAGAGAGAGGGGGGTAACATGTCGTGTCTTCTATCTCTAAATGTGATGTGTTATATGTAAGACATATAGACAGACAGACATATAAAATGTTCAGTAATCATTTGTCCTTCCATTACAGTATCTTCACCTAACCTTCTACGATCTAACCATATTGCTTGTCAGACTAGAGACTCACCTAACGGTTTTTTATACTGCTCAAATGATATTTGTCAAGGAATCAAACGGCCAGTGAAGATAACAGAAGTAGGGATCCACATCACCGTCTAACATAAGCCGTCCAATTTGCATTGAAAGCAAAATCCATCCATTCATCCAACTACGGCCTTATTTGGACGTAGTCAGATTCGCATTAATCCACATGTGTTAGGTGGATTAGAACGGTTATTTAAATCATTGATATCACCCTTCATGAAAATAAGGGTATCATTAGCATATTGTAAAATTGGAAAATCCTCATCACCTGGCAAAGTTACTGGTAAACTTAGCAGATGATTGATCCTTGCATTGTTGAGAATTGTCTGTATGAAATCTGTAGCTAAGACAAAAAGCAAAGGTGAAAGAGGATCACCTTGCCTCACTCCTCTCTTACAATGGAAAATTTTCCTAGGTACACCATTGAGAAGAACAGCTGATGTGCCTGACTGGAAGATGGATCTAATCCATTGAAGCCATTTGGGAGGGAAGACTATATGTTCCATAATTTGGGAAGGAAGGTGAAAGAGGATGCAAGGAAGGGGCTGCCATTTGCCCCTTATCTCATGTGTTGTGATTCAGAGTGATTGGGTATACCTTTGTGAAGGTTGGAGTTCACAAGCCTTGTAGAGGATCAAAGACCCACCACTCAGTAGTTGGAGAGACAATTATTACCTCCACCTCTAGACAACATCTAGACCTTCAACTTTTGGACACACCTCCCGCTCTTTCTTAGGCCATCGGAAGAGCAAGCTATCTCGGATGATCAAGGCCATTTTCTGTACCTGCACCTACGTTGCAACTCAGGCCTACGAGGCTCGATTGGAGATCCAAGAAGAGGATAGGTGACGAGATCCTAACATATGGTTATGTTAAGCCTTGGGTCCAATGGTTCTTGACAAAAGAAGACCCCCCGACCGACCCCTTCAGGATCGCCCGGGGGCTCGGGGGCTATGCCCATCGAGCACGCTCGCACGCACCCTCTGGCCAAGAGACCTGGCCAAGCCTGACTTGGCCATGACCTGCGCTTGGGGCTTGGGGGCTCGCCCGAGCCCCAAGCTCTCGATCTACGCTGCATCCGGGCCTAGCCCTTGGCTCCTGCATGGCTAACGACACCAGCCAAGGCCCGGGCACAAGAAGACAAGCCCCAAGCTACCAATGCTCGGGGCTCCCTAGCGCCGCTCCCCAGGCACGGCCCTGATAACTCCTCCCCCGATAGGGTCACGTCCAGGGCGTGACACAGGAAGCCAAAGCTTTCCCTCGGCCTTTAGGGGCTCAGGGGCTTCTGGGCCCACACGTCAGCCCAGGGGAGGCCGGTCCAAGCCGACATAGCCTGACATGCAGTGTTAGAAAAGAGCAGCCGGACAACACCCAAGGCTTCTTCAGCACCAAGTAACCGCCACGGTCCATGGCGCAATGCTGCAAGACCCTACTGGACTCCGGTGCACGTAGACCGTAGACGAGATCCCCCAAACCACCATGTACCTAACCTATCTCATTATATAATGGATAATGTTGGACCTAGGAGGGGGAGGGATTCAAGATCGATCACCAGACACTCCATTTGATTCCATCCGCCTCTGCTCCGCACCGGGAGCAAGGCAACCTAGAGAGGGGCACCGAGAGCTCCTCCATCACACCCCATCGTCTTCCTCCTCGCTGATGAGGGGAAGGCTCCACTGGCGGTGAGGCAACCTTAGGATTAGCACCGAGCTAACCCCCTACCAAATCTCTCTCTACACTCTATTGTAATCCCCCAATTTTGGGTGCTTTTGAGTATAAGGATCATCAGGTGCTGGACGTAGAAACCGAATTGGCCCGAACCAGGATAAACTATTGTGTCCTCTCTACCTGATTCTTGTGTTCTTGAGTTCACCTGAGACACCGAAGACCCGTACTCTAACACCAACTCGAACAACTATGCTTGTCGTGGTTCCGACCCCGCGACAGCTGGGACGCCAGGTAGGGGGCAGCGTCAAGTGTGATTCTATCTCTACGGTGGCTGGAGCCACCCACCTCATCGCCGGAGCAAGCGGCCCCACCCCAGATGGTGGTGTCCACTTCCCCGGTGAGTTCTCTGTCGCGGCCGGCCCCTTCGCCTCGGGCCAGGTCCTTAACTTTGGGAGACTGGCCTACATCACCGATAGCTACGGTGAGCTTCATCCACTCCACGGGGCTACGCCGGTGGGAAACGAGCCCCCGGCGTCGCCCCCTCAGCTAGGGCCCCCGAGAGCAGATCTCGAGGTCTTGGCCCGATAGATCTGGCATAGCTTGGGCCTAGATCCCATCATGTCAGACCACCACTAGATGTTCTACATGCTGGCTAATGTTCACCAGTAGAGTACCACCAGCGAGGCGCTCCCCCCACCGGACTGCTTTTGGTACTGCCTCTCGGATCTCCCTTTCAGAATCCGAAGCGCGGCAATATCATTCCAAATGGAGATGGAGCACCTCATCGTCCATGAGGCACCGCGAAGCCCCATCTTCTCTGGTGCAGCAGGGGCCGACGCCCCCTCACTATGCGCCTTCTTCATGACTCTCTAGGAGACTCGTCCAAGGCATCACTCTAGTGATACCGGGTACGACGCGACGCCCCACGAGCATCATCGCGCCGATGACAAAGCTCGCACTAGCGGAGCGCCTGGGCTCGTGCCATCAGACCGAAGCCCTGACTACCACGCAGGTCACCCCAAGAAGGGGGTGAGTCAATTGCAAGCCTGGCGAGCGGACCAAGAGGCCGTCGTGCCAGAGCACAATCTCCGAAAGCAGAAACTTACGCAGCGACAATGTGCACGGCCCCCGTGGGTGACAACAACTGAGCCAAGGCCCCAGGTGGCTCACAACGATAGACAGGGAAGACGAGGTAGCGCCGGCGCCGAGGCCATCCGGCTCCAGGAGCATGTTCGGCACACCCGATGGCAGTAGCAGCTTTGCAGGACCCTCCGCCCAGGTGCCTGGTCCCCTGAAAGGACCCAGCCCGGTTGAGGGGAGCTCCGACCCTTCCCCGCCGTGGAAGACCTTCGCCAAGCTAACCCCAGGAGGGGCCAATGCCTGATCTGGACTGGGACCCCCTACCTCTACCCTTCGTCAAGCATTCAGGGGATGGGCAGAAAGCTACATGATTCTTCGTCTCTATTTCCTGCATTTCATTTTCTTAGGCTAAATGTTGAGTTCACTTCTTGTTCGTCGCCAATCCCCTCCTTCTGGTAAGCGCGGAAGTGCTGCACGTGCACCTCTCGCAAGCCAATTTGACCTCCTTGACCTGGTCCATTTGCATTCCTCGGCTCCCCGACCTAGCGCCAACGCCTGTGTGCCATCAAAAGGGGTCTTGCACCCTGTTCACCCATGGCACGGCCAAGGATCTTGAGGGAAATGAGACCCCAAATACCGATCAAAAGGAGGTCGAAAGCGCCCGAGCAGCAGAAAAACAAGGGCGGTAAAGAAGCGGCAAACAAATGAACTTAACATTTAGAAAAACATTAACTTGTTCCAGGGATAACACCCCGTAGTTCGACCACAGAACACATGTTGGCTTATCTCTCTTCTCTCGTAGGAACGGGGCTTGCACCGCACCCAGCCATCACCCATCGTGGTCCAGAGAAGGGCCACGGAGGACAGCCTCCAGTCGGGCGTTAGCTAGGATGGTGTCGGCAGCTTCCTCTAGGCGGGGCATTAGCAGCGCCATGTCAGAATCCCTGTGCCCCAGGGAAGTCACTCCACTACTTCGCCAACGTCCACTAGACCAGAGAAGTGGGAGTGCACCACGGCCAGCGCTGAGGCCGCCCCCTACCGAATGCCATCCTTCACGGCCTTGCGGAAGGACGCCAAGGCGTGCACGAAAATGCTCGTTCACCTACTGCCATGTTGTCGCCAAGACTTCGTGGGAAGAGGCCTAGACAAGCCCCTAGAACCACGGCGCGAAGCTCCCTTAACTCTGCACCCCGGGACTCGAGGCGGGCCCGTAGTCTGCCTGCCTCCTCCTGGGCCCCATGAATCTACTCTATCAAGCGGCAGACCTCCTCCCTTGACTATGCATTATCGAGGACCTAGAGCATCAAGACCGAATGCCAGGAACGCGGCCCATGGGCTGGCCTAGGTGGGAAGCAAGAGGGGAATGGAATGACCCATACCTTTAAGCCCCGTCCTCAAACGGGCCGCCTCCGCCTATGCCGCATCGCGAATGTTCTCTGCCGTCACCACCACCAACCACTCCTCTTTGACCTCCCTCTAGGCGTCCTCGGTGGCCCCAAGGGCATCCTCCCGCTCTCTTCGCAGTGCCTCGACGGCTGCCGCGGGGAGTGTGATTGCGGCGCCACATGAGATCTCCCCCGATGAAGGAGCGCGTCGTTCTGATCTAGCAGGGGTGGAGTAGTCGCGGAGTGACTTGGCCATTTCGGTAGTAGCGGATGGTATGGGGGTGACTGGTTCAACTACTGGCGGAGTAGCAGAAGAAGAAGCAGTACAAGACTGGCTCTTCCTTAGGAGTGCCTCTGGATTATCGGTGTAGTTGCTCGGCAGATCAAGACCACTCATACACTATCTTGTTTTCATCCACAACAGGAAGAAAACAAGCAGAATTAGCCTACATAAACTATGGCTACCATTACATGCATGTGCTCATGATCGTGTCCTACTAGATTCTTTAACCTATGCCCTCCCCGGCAATGGCGCCTTGGCATTTCTTAGCGCAATCACCAAGTGAGGAGGTTTTAAGTCCATCACTGGCAATGGTGCCAGAAATGCCTGTTGGTATTTCTTAACATCATCACTAAGATTGAGTTAACCTTAGTGACGCTGCCAAGAAACACCAACTACGATAGTTCTTAATGATTACAGAAATATCTGCAAGCGCATGGATCTACATTGTAGCATTTCACCCGAAAGTATTTAGGATATCGTTATTTATATTTTCCAAAAGGAGGGCAATGTATGAGAGTCTAGCATGAGCATGAACAAGATTACATACTTGCATAGTAGACCATAGTTCACGACAGGGGTAAAAATGGTATATCAAGGATAGTGGACACACTTCTGGGCCAACCTCAAGGATAAAAGGAAAAGAATATTTCTACGTGGAGCCGACATGTTCTAATATAGCCATGCAAAGAACAGTTAATGATCATACAAGTTATATGATTAGAGTTAGAACTAAGTTTAAGACTGACAGGGAGATCCCCGAGCACTGGTCTGCCAACAAGCCATAGAGACTTTACAAACTCCTACACAATACCAGAATGTGGAGGATTACAAGGGACGGACAGAGCTATCACCACCTACCGCCTACACCTCAACCGTGGGGCACAGTCATATCCGAAGGTTCCCGTGCACCCGAGCACCATACCCGTGTCAAAGAAATTACCCATGTCCCCTAGGACTCCGACCCTACGGATCGACAAGCAAGAATATGGGCAAACCCGAAGGAATGACGAACCATCATCTCAACCCTAGCTCTATTTCTACTCATACAAGTCATATGAATGATTAAGCATGAAGTTGAACATGCTAAGATCATAATACACAAACTATATGCTAGTTCATATGTCATGATTATAACAAGACAACTATAGTCTAGTTCATATGCATTGCTATATTTTAAGTATGAGAGCATGACTAAGGAAGAACACTCCATAGTATTATTCATACCAAGATGTCACTGTTCTTCCAAGGAGACAAGCTCTCCATGTAGCTGTTGCCTTGCTCACAAAAGTACTACTAAAACTAAAAGAGTACAAGAGTTGTTCTTTTTAGGGTTGCACGCAAGGGCACTTTTGGATCAGGAGGAGAAGGTGGCTACGAACCAGAAGATGCTAGAGATGGACACCTAGCTGGTAGCACTAACCACTTCCGGGTAGGCCCTCTACGATGTCATGCACAGCGCCGGCCGAGGGAACGCCCAGCTGGTGCTTCGCCTTTATGAGTCCTGCCTCCAAGTGGATCCTCTAATTTCCGAGGGGATCCATTGTGACGTTCATACCACCTTGACATCGGTCGATTTGCACTATGGCGGCGTCGATTTTGATGTTGTTGGGCGAGGATATGCGCCGGGGAAGTCTAACAGTGATATCCTTGCTATTGGCAGTGCCGCCCCTCGTGGTATGGAGGTTCTTGCGGGTAAGATGTCAGCCACCTGCATCCGCCGCCAGTTCCAGACTTTTGGTGTATGAGGGTTTGTAGTGTGTGTTTTGTGTTGTATGAGTGACCTTGTTGTGATGGACATGTTCATGATTTGTATATATGACGTGTATCTCAAGGCGCATTCATTTGTCACTTTGTTGTTTCCCTATTTTCTTCTAGTTAAAGCTAGGAATGTGCGCCGTTCCCCTTAGTCTTGTGCATGTAGGTGTGTGTTTTAGCCTGGGGGCTAGCCCGCGGGGCTGAAATTAAAGGTGCGTGAACCAACCGCATGGCAAGACGTAAGGGATGAGCGTTCTGCTTCCTTTCATTCTCTTTGCCTTGAGCGAGACAGCGCCTCGTTCCTTTCCAAACTCGCGGGCGGGTGCTTTGCCTTGCCTTGGAGCTGGTCCATGTGGCTTGGCCGGAGCAACCTTTAGTGCGAACGAGAAGTTGAAGAGCGGGTCATTAATTTGCCCTGGCATGAGATACGATCGGAAAAAACTCAAAACAGGTCACTGGGACGATGATGAACTATGCTACGCCTCAGGATGCATCTAGTCATTCCTATATATGTAGCCCCCGTGAGTGAGTCGTGTCTGATTGCTGGCGCAAGTCATATCGAGTGACTCGGGAGTCAAGCAACACTTGGATGAAATGTGTGGGTATCATGTTCTTTGGGCTACCCTATAGGTTGGCTCTAGGTTTCTATGACTATGGGCGAGCTTACACGTGTATATGGACATGCTTAGGTAGAGAGGCGAAGGTCAATGTTGATGTGACTGACCGATGTACCAAAAGCTATTGTGAACCTAGCTATCGTTGTTCGGGGCGCGGCAAGCCCCCGAGCGCCTGTTCGTGGTGGAGTTGCCATGATCAATTGGTCACGAGCTAGAGAAGGCGCTTCTTTATCGGTTCACGCGGTCGTAGCCGCCGCTAGTCGACCTCTCGGGCGGCCTTGGGTCGATCCTTGCCTTCTCGTCATCCTCAGTGGGCTCGTGAGCCCCCTAGGATGGCTTCTCTGTGTCCGGCTTGTTGAAGTCCATGGCCGGGAAGGCTCGTGCGCATTGGTGCATGAGCCTTCGTGGTGTGATGACATCGTAGTCATCGTGTCTCTGTTTCTGGATGTGGTTCCCGCTCTTAACGAAGAGCTAGCGCAACCTGTCATTGCAGAAGCAGGTTCTGAGGGCAACGCAGTTCGGTTCGCTCAGTGCGGCATGTTGTGTGCTCAGGGGGCCTGCTTCCTCGGATGCACGTGGCTCCTTGTGAAAGCTGACAGTTTGCGATGGCATGACGGACAGTTGGTTCGTCATGTGAGACTAGACCCTAGTACCGAGCTTGTCCTTGCTAGACGTGGCGCCTGGTAGCCACCTGATTGCTCATAACATCACCGTGTGGCGACAGGTGATTTCGTCGCTCGCGTGCGCCCTAACTCACTGCATTTCGATAGTGGCAAAGGCGCTGCTAAGGGCATGGCCCTACCACCGGATCCAGGCCTCTCACATGGTGGGCCTGGATGGGGTAGAGGCCGATGATGGGTGTTAACCTATCGGTGGGGATGATCTAATGATTTCCCAAAAGGCGCCGAGGGCCATTCCGTGGGTGAGCTCGCCATGAGCCATTGGTCTCTAGTTTCCTGGGTAGAAGACCTGGCCATGGCCGGTGATGATAGAGGGTACTGGCCCCCCTATGTAGGTGAACTCTGGGAAGCTGCCGTAGAGGGCAGTTCCGATAGTGTGTCTGCCATAGGCTAGGGGGTCCAGATCTCTTGGATGGAGGTCCAGGCCACGATTGAAGGTGAACGTGGGCACTGGCCCTTCGACGCCGGTGAACTCGTGGTTTTCGTGAAGGATGTGGCCGTCGTGGGCCATTCCGTGAGCAAATCCACCGACGGTGCGAGGTGCCATCGCTTCCTTCTCAACAAATGAATGGTGGAAGAATGGTGGAAGAGGTAGGAGAGCTAGAGCTAGAAGATGGACTGCCTGAATGAGAGCTTCGAGAGTCCAGGAATGGTGAAGATGTCTGAGAAGGGTGCCCTGGCTGCCCCTTATATAGAGTCTGGGGCTAGATCACATACAAAGAAGGAGGTTCTCCCGATCGAGGGGTCGTGAGCCTAAGGGAGGAGACCTAGCTAACGTGGCTTGTAAGTAACGCCGTCTTGTGGTGCACGTCTGGACATGGTTGTTGTCATGGTCCTGTGTCCATGTCGCGGCATGGTGTGGTGTGGTGCTACAGTGGGTCACCGTACTAGCCGTCACCACTTAGCAGTGTTGTCTTATCCCTGCTGCTTGGCGCGGGGATGGTGTCTAACCAGACCGAGGTAACTGCTGTCCCCTCGGTTCTTGTAGGCTCAGTGCAGTGTGCCTGCTCCTATCAGAGCAGGTACGCTCGGCTGGACTCGATCTCTCCCCTTTCCTCCCAAGGGCTGGGACGGTGGAGTGGTCATGAGTCCTCGTGCGACGTGGGGCTGAGGAAATGGAGGGGCTGTGGTGACCTCCGGCCTTAGCGTTCGTCCCGGTCTACTTAGCTTAGCTAGGCCTCGATCGCATGGGCTTATACTAGCTGGCGTACCATGGGTCGCCTGAGCGGCTATCTAATCAATGCCTTGAGATACCCGGATATCATAACCCCAACACAACAATTTAATGGTTTCTCTTGCCACTGCATGTTGCTGCATCGCCTAAAAATACATTTATAGAAGATGCATATCATTTTTTATGAAAAACCAACATCATTATGGTAAATACCAAATTGCCAAAAATACATACTCCCATAGTCCCATAAAGATCTCTCTTCACTCTTTATTTTCAATGCTAGTTTGGCAATTCCCACGCATATGAGAAGTTGATTTTGGTGGTGTTAACCCAGTAATGTATAATTCTAGAGATAAATCACATGATTGCAATAAAAAGGTATCGATATCTTAGTACAATAAAAAACATCTTTTTGGTGGCACTTTGATTTATTTTAGTTAGACTACCCTTTGTTAATAAAACTCCACCTTGAATATGCAAGAAAAACAATAAATTCTCTTCGGTAAGAGTTTTACTTTCCAAATAAATTTATTATAGAGAAGAAATGCCTTGTTTCTATAGCACCCGATTTTAAGAACAAAACCAGATACACACCATATGTGAGCCCAGGAAGTCAAATCTCACATATAGCTACAAATAAGGGTAATATCATAAGACAATGCTTATTACATAGCGTATTAGTATAAAGAATACAACCTTAGAGTATAGACAGCGGAAAGACAACTCCGATCTTCAAGTGAAGACTCTACTTCCACAGGAACAACTGACTGGTTGATCACAAGCCTAATTCCTCCAAACTCTAGCAATCTGGTACCCATCCGGGATTTTTATCCAAATAATTGAAAAATAAAGCAAGCGTAAGTACATGTCGTACTCAACAAATATAACATGGGGTTCATGAGGCTCAAAAGGCTGACACTGGTTTAACTGCAATTAGCTTTTATTGAGTCCTAATTTTAGCAATTGAGTGGCAACAAGTTCATCACAAGCCCATGAACATATGATCAAGAAAACATGAATAATAAATAGCATAAACAATAATCATTAATGAGCATATTCATCATCAATATCATCTGTGTTCATCATCATTAACCATTAGTGATCATCTATTCCGTAAGGGTTCTAAGGCCGCTCATAACCGTGAGCACGGCTGATATACCAGTTTTACACTCTGTAGAGGTTGTACACTTTCACTGTGAGTCATGATTTACCCTTTCGCCCGAGGTCGTGAGCCTCTTAACCCACTATCAAGGAAGGTTGGCAGGGTTCACTATGAAGCCTTTCAAAGGTTCGTCTAACAAGTTAGGGCTATTAAATTCACTAGACAAACAGATATAGAGCCCCTCTTCTCGATGGCACAATAACGCGCAGCCTATACTAAAGGGGACAGAGGCCACACTATATCCGATTCATCAAGCCATTCTTACGTCAATAAAGGTAACCTCTAACAAGCTAGAAAAGGTCCTCATACTGAGCTAAAGCCATAGCCATATAGCCCTCACAGCTGTACTGTAAGTCCCGGATGATCACTTACAGATAAGTCCTTAGAGAGAGGAATCTAGAGTACCATAAAAACAGCCCAATGCTCTAGCCCCCTGGTTCCATGTTGCTAAAAAGCATCTTTTAATGTTTATTGCATATACCATTAGTCAAGTTACAAGATCATGGCTTTAGTTGAGCACTAGCATCATACTACCCAATGCAATACCCCATAGGTATCAAGGTATAAGGTACAAAGTACTAGGAAATCCTTAGTGGCAGTCAAGGTAGACACATGCAGTATGAATTAACTGATTAAAGGTGCATAGGACAATAAGGATGATCCCATGCTATAATTGCCTTAAAACATCGATCCTTCGGTATGCTTTAATCTTCAACGTTCTTCTTATTCTTCTTGATCACCACGTATATCTCATCGACTGGACGAAATTATAAAGCACCACACAAGCACCCATACAATCATACACGAAGCAAACAATAGATCTAAATTAGAGCAATACACCAATCAAAGAAAAATAAGTAAAAGAGTTTGAAACACGATTCTACACATCGCTACGAACACACAGGCGCGAGAGGCATGCTAATCGGAGCTACGGTGAAAAAAATACACCTACCGATAGATCTGCTTTATGCGCGGAAAAGAAAACTATAGGCTTCATTTATTTTAACTATATAAAAGCTTATATAAATTGAATTAAATCAAATTTAGATTCGAATTATAAAACTAAAGTAAAACAAGTCATATTTTATTTATAAAATCATGTTGCATGATTACTATTCAAATTAGAGTTTAAACCATGAAATTCCAAAAATAGTGACATGGTAACCACTGTTACTAATGCGTTGATCTCGTTGCTATGAATATAACGCAACTTGAATGGGTCAAAACGGAGCTAAAACGCGGAAGATATGAATTAAACAAGATTTCCTTTATTAAAATAATAGATTAAATCTAATCATGAATTTTAAAAGTTAAAAACATATCTAACAGTAGTATAAACATGTAGATTATAAAATTATGAACCTAACGCAAGTTGAACGAATCAAATCGGAGTTAAAACGGAGAAGTTATGGCTAAAACAAAATCAGTGGCAAATCTATAAATAAGTGAAAACGTATTTTTGAAGTCAACCGAATAAAATACACTATTAAAAGAAGAAAACAGAAGCTGTGGAATACGCAAAGGACGGCAGGTTCTATTTTGAATAAACCGAGGGTCTCTTTAAAAAAATGTCAACGAAAAGGTATCTTCTAATCGGGGCCACAGATCTCACATCGGACGGTTGAAATTGGATCGGGGAGATGACGTCGCCGACGGTGACACAGACGGCGGCGGCGCCATGGCCGGCAAAGGAAGGTCGGCGGTGAAACTTGAAACACGACCTACGGTGCACGATATTCCATGGGAAAGGCACGGGAGAAGAGAGGAGGCGACATCGGGATCACCTAGGGTCACCACGATGACGGAGAAGGAGCAAGGCGGGCGCGGGACTCGACAAGGCGGCGGCTCTCGCGGCGGCACTAGGGCTGGCTACCTCGACTCGAGCAGGGGCGGCGCTAGCTATCGGGTTGGAGGCGGTGGGCGCAGGCGGCATTTATGGGGCACGGAGACTTTGGCGGCACGGCAAGCGGAGGGAGACGGGGGCAGCGCGGACACAAACGACGGCGGTGGTGGAATCCACGTCGGGTACAAGCGGGAGGAGGGTGATAGAGCTGACAGGGCGGCCCCAGCTGTCGGCGTCAGCGAGAATGGGGCCGGAGTGACAGAGATGGCGGGGCGCTCGCCAGCGGGATCTTGCTGGGCCGGCCCAAAGTCGGACAAGCAAAGAGAGGGAAACGGGCCGCACGGCTGCTGGGCTGCGGTGGGAGGAGCACCAGCGCGGCTTGGGCTAGTTCATCGGCTAGCCCTGCGTCGCGAGAGGGAAGGCCGAGCTGGGCTCGCACGGGAGAAAAAAATGGGGAGGAGCAGTGGGCCAAAGGAGAGGGAAGGAGAAGAATCCCTTTTCTTTTATTTCAAAACCTATTTCAAATATGAACCAAACCAAATTTGAATAGAATTTCAAATACACTTTTCAACTTAATTAAAAATAAGAAATTTTTTGTAAGTTCTCAAAAATAAATTTTACAACCTTTTTAATTTCTTTTATTTTCCGATTCGCTTTTTCCTTCTTTTCTTTTACTTCAAAGCCCATTTTCAAATTTATTTTTCAAAAGCTTTTTGAATGTTTTCAATTTGAATCAAATCCACACAATTCAAAGAAACAAATGCACCGGCATGTATGCTCAATACATGTTGCTAAACCATATGATGAATTTTAATATAATGAAAATTTTATTTTCCTAGGTTTTTATGAGCACAAAAATTCCAACTTAAAGCGTTTTAGCTATATTTCCAAAAATTCAAATTTTAGGGTGTTACAGTCTCATTAAATATTCATACCTAGATCGAATAAAGTGACCTCATATGTTAGATTAACTAGAAGCATACCCCACGCATTGCCGCAAACTTTTCTTAAAAATAAATCTGTTTCATATATAACATTACTATGGTATTCTGTATATTGTGTCTATATATATGAATTTGGTTTGCATGCTATTTTATTGTATCAGATCTAGTTAAAAATCGGTAAGCGAATAGAAGAAAAACCAATAGAATATTTTATCACTTTATAGAAGAATAGGTAATGAAATAAATATCATATGTAGATGACTTTATGTTAATAGATTAAAGATTGAAAGTATTGCACATGGCAAAGGTGATATGGACATTTTTTGTAATTAATAAGGCATGACATGGATGGCTTGCATGAAAGAATTTTAAGTTAGTGTGACACTTATTATGTTATTTTATTGTATCAGATTTGGTAAAAATCAGTAAGCTAATCGAAGAAAAACCAATATAATATTTTATCACATTATAGAAGAATAGGTAATGAAACAAATATCATATGTAGATGACTTTACATTAATAGATAAATATTTAAAGTATTGCACATAATAAATATGACTTAGATATTTTTTGTAGTTAATAAGGGATGACATGGATAGCTTGTATGAAAGGATTATTACATGTTAGTGGAACACTTAGTGGTGAATGAAGTGGATACCTATATATTGAAGGGATAAAACATCTACAAGCTGTTTGGTTCACCGGAATGTAACGTAATCAGCTTACAGAAGGTAACAGGTACCAATACGGATGTTTGGTTGGGCCTGCTCCGGTATTAGGTACCCTGTAATCCAATTACAGCCCATTCATTCCCGATCCCACCCGGCCCAGAGCGTTATCTGCGATACCGCCGCCGCCGCTCGAGGCCTCGAGCGCATCTCCTTCCCCCGCGTCTCCGCTCGACTGCAACTCTCCGTCCCTGCGCCTCTGCCGGCTGGAGCTCTCCGTCCCAGCGGAACCAACCTCGCCGGCGACCACGCGCGGCCTGTGTTCCCTCTCTTGCTCCTTGCTCTTCCCTCTTGCTCGTTCCCTCCCTCTCTGTTTGTCACTTGAAAGATCATGTCTCGGCCTTGTCGCCATCGACCATGCCTCTCAGCCCTCCGGAGAACTGTCAGGAGCTACGCAAGTTTGGTCTTGGTTGCTGTTCGGAACTTCTGGAAGCAGATGAAGCGCTAGGCGCGGAGCTTGAAGACAAGCCCTCGGTCTCGATCTCGTTGTTTATCTAATTCCATTACGTTTACTGTCGGAAACCAGACAAAGTCAGTAATCGTATAATTTGTTTCCATTTGCGGCGTCTTCTGCAAATTCTCACACTTTGTTACATGTGTATCCAGTCAAGCCTTCACTGCACACGAAAGTCCGCAGCAGGTCTTGCGTCCACATTGTATCTTTCCATATTATTAATCTGTTCCACCTCGCGACCGTGTAAAAATAGAGCACTGACCGTGTACTTGGACGAGCACACCAACTTACCAACTTTTCCAACACGATTTGGACCCAGAGGAACACCTACCTCTACCTGACATCAAAGTAAAGACTTTCATAGGCATGGTGGCACGGTAAAGCATCGAAGTAGTCATGCCTTGGACAACCAAAGGCTTTTGCTTATTGTTGAGCTAAATGGAGATATTGATGAGGCTACATGGAGTAACCTATATTCATCATGCAAAAGGTACGCTGCAAATGATAGCAAGGTCATAATATGCAGCCGGTCTGACGAGATCGCTAGATTCGGAACAGCACCACCTCTCAGGGTGGAGTATCTAACTCAGGAAGCATACTGGTACTTCTTCAAAGCTCTTGCATTTGGAAGTGCAAACCCCAAGGAAGAACCGAAGCTCGCATCTATGGCTATGGAGATTGCAGCCTGCATAAGTAGTTCTTTCATAGGCGCCAACTCGATGGCTCGCATCCTCAGAACTAATTTCAGTGCCGAGTTCTGGCGCATGTGTGTGTCATGGGTCAAAGGAATTAGGCAGAGAGATGGCCGCATATTCGGTGCCCACCCGGTTAGTCCTTGGCAAAACAAGAAACCAGCATATACTCCAAGAATAAGCAACCCCAATGAGTATTTCTGGATTTTTGACGATTATCAGGTAGTTTATGCTCACGATGAAGTTCATCAGGAGATAACACTCCAAGAGGTTTTACTAAGGGATGTTGTACCTCACGGGAACTACAATGTCCTGGTATGGAGATCTTCCATACCACCTCATAGTTGCTGCATTTTTAGATGTGGGGTATATAACAAGGCGCCAAAAATGAGTGTCCAGAAGAAACGTACACATTCCTGATACCAGCCATTGATTTGATTATTTGTATCTGTGTGTCAGAGAGAGAGAGGGGGGTAACATGTCGTGTCTTCTATCTCTAAATGTGATGTGTTATATGTAAGACAGACAGACATATAACATGATCAGTAATCATTTGTCCTTCCATTACAGTATCTTCACCTAACCTTCTACGATATAACCATATTGCTTGTCAGACTAGAGATTCACCTAACGGTTTTTATACTGTCCAAATGATATTTGTCAAGGAATCAAACGGCCAGTGAAGATAACAGAAGCAGCGATCCACATCACCGTCTAACATACGCCGTCCAATTTGCATTGAAAGCCAAATCCATCCATTCATCCAACTACGGCCTTATTTGGACGTAGTCAGATTCGCATTAATCCGCATGTGTTAGGTGGATTAGAATGGAACTTGAACTAAATTTCATCTAAATCCACTCTAACACATTCATGTGAATCCGAGAACAAGACCTACTACGACAGTCCACCCACGTTTGCCACCTGACTGCATGCCTCCGACTCCCCCTGCCTCCATGCGCCTACACAGAAACGCCTCCGCCCACCTTAAAAAAGAAAATAAAAGGTTGTTGCTTCCTTCTTGCTGCTCCACACCGTCGGTGGAAAAGAAAACGCCGCCGCTTCCTGCATGCTGCTCCAAACCGCCACCGTCCTCTGCTGCGCCTGCTGCCTGCTGCTTGCTGTGGTGCTCCTCCAACCTCGGCTCGAGTTTCTACGCTGCTCCACATTTTTTTTAGGGAAAAGGAGGAGGTTTGAACCCTACTGGAATTTTATTGAAAGGAAAAAGCGTCCAGTTACAATCATGTGATAAAGAAAGTCGAAAAGAAAATCATAAAAATTACACAAAGGCTTCTAGCCATAAATCTATCTGGCGAAGGAGCTTCATTTTTGCTCTGAGAATAATCAGAGCAAATTCCTTCCTGAAAACTTGTCTGCACCTTTGTACTGAGTGAGGAATATTCTTGAAGATGATATCATTTCGCACGGTCTAGATAGACCAGCACATGAAGAACAGCAGCCGTAGTTGTGTCTTGAAGCTTTCACCAATGAACCCTGTATCCAGACTATTAGGAACATGAAGCTGCAGGCTAGACCAGCAAGCCATAGAAAAGGGGCACTGAAACAGGAGGTGAGCAAGATCTTCCTCAACATTCAGGTTACAGAGAATGCAATTATAATCTGGTAGGTGCATGTTTTGCCTTTGGAGCAGAGCCCTGGTGCTGAAACGGTCTTGAAGGATTTACTAGAAGAAAAACTTCCTCTGGCTCTGTTAGAGGAGAATAGAAAGGATCCCCAAATATAATTCTATTGGTCATAATTTGCCTGTAAGTTCAAACTTTGAATAGCATTGGTGAGAACAAAATACTGATCTTAGGCTTCAGGTGAAAGTGGTAGATGAAAAAGATCATGTAGGAGAGGAGAGTTAGCAGCCACTGAAACTGAGATGAGTTGATTCTTTGCAAAAGAGAACAACTCAGGGAAAGCCTAGCTGCAAACCATGCCACTCCACAAGTCATGCCAAAGAAAGCAGGATTTGCCATCCTGAATAGAAACCACCGCAATGCCCTTGAACTGAGTCAAAAGTTTGAGAAAGTCTCTCCACCAGAAAGACCCTCTGAAGTTGGTCCCTTGCTTTGGTAATTTATCTCTTGTGTGATATTTATCTCAAACTAATTGCACCCAAGGTACTTGACCTCTGTTGTAGAACTTATGCAAATGTTTCAATAGTAGGCTCTCATTCTGAATACATAAGTTGAGAACACCAAGACCACCTTCATCTTTAGGAAGGGTAAACATTGGCCAGGCTGCCCTCGGTGGCATTTTACTATTAAGATCTGAACCCCTCCACAAACAATGTTTTCTGTATTTGTCAATCTGCTTGATCACAGTCTTAGGGAGTAAAAAAGTTGCACATAGCAAAAGTTGGGAGGGTTGTGATTATTGCATCAGAGAGCTCTAGCCTCCCTGCCTCACTCAAAGTTGGCAACCCTTTGAGCATCCAAAGTTGGCAGCTATAGGACCTCCAATCTTTCTGTAGAACATAAATAGGGACCATCATAGACTTATCAAAATTAACTACGAGGCTAGTTGATTCAGCAAAGGAGGACAGGATGTCTTTCAAGTTATTTAACTCATTGATATCACCCTCCATGAAAATAAGGGTATCATCAGCATATTGTAAAATTGGAAAATCCTCATCACTTGGCAAAGTTACTGGTAAACTCAGCAGATGATTGATCCTTACATTGTTGAGAATTGTCTGTATGAAATCTGTAGCTAAGACAAAAAGCAAAGGTGAAAGAGGATCGCCTTGCCTCACTCCTCTCTTACAATGGAAAATTTTCCTAGGTACACCATTGAGAAGAACAGCTGATGTGCCTGACTAGAAGATGGATCTAATCCATTGAAACCATTTGGGAGGGAAGACTATATGTTCCATAATTTGGGAAGGAAGGTGAAAGAGGATGCAAGGAAGGGGCTGCCATTTGCCCTTATCTCATGTGTTGTGATTCAAAATGATTGGGTATACCTTTGTGAAGGTTGGAGTTCACAAGCCTTATAGAGGATCAAAGACCCACCTCTAGACAACATCTAGACCTTCAACTTTTGGACACACCTCCTGCTCTTTCTTAGGCCATCGGAAGAGCAAGCTATCTTGGATGATCAAGGCCATTTTCTCTACCTACACTTATGTTGCGACTCAGGCCAACAAGGCTTGATTGGTGATCCGAGAAGAGGATAGGTGACGAGATCCTAACATATAGGTATGTTAAGACTTGGGTCCAATGGTTCCTGACCAAAGAAGACCCCCCGACCGACCCCTTCAGGATCGCCCAGGGGCTCAGGGGCTATGCCCATCGGGCACGCTCGCGCGCACCCTCTGGCCAAGAGACCTAGCCAAGTCTGACTTGGCCATGACCTCCGCTTGGGGCTTGGGGGCTCGCTCGAGCCCCAAGCTCCTGATCTACTGCGCATCCGGGCCTGGCCCTTAGCTCCTGCCTAGCTAACGATGCCAGCCAAGGCCCGGGCACAAGAAGGCAAGCCCCAAGCTACCGATGGAGCCCCAAGCTCCCGATCTACTGCGCATCCGGGCCTGGCCCTTGGCTCCTGCCTAGCTAACGATGCCAGCCAAGGCCCGGGCACAAGAAGGCAAGCCCCAAGCTACCGATGCTCGGGGGCTCCCCGACACCGCTCCCCAGGCACGGCCCTGACAACTGCTCCCCTGATAGGGTCACGTCCAGGGCGTGACACAGGAAGCCAAAGCTTTCCCTCGGCCTCCAGGGGCTCAGGGGCGTCCGGGCCCGCACGTCAGCCCAGGGGAGGCCGGTCCAAGCCGACATAGCCTGACACGCAGAGTGTTAGAATAGAGCAGCCGAACGACACCCAAGGCTTCTTTAGCACCAAGTCACCACCACGGTCCACGGCGCACCGCTGTAAGACCCTACTAGACTCCGGCGCACGTAGACCATAGACGAGATCCCCCAAACCGCCATGTACCTGACCTGTCTCATTATATAACGGATAAGGTTGGACCTAGGAGGGGGAGGGATCTGAGATCGACCACCAGATACTCCATTCAATTCCATCCTCCTTCGCTCTGCACCGGGAGCAAGGCAACCCAGAGAGGGGCACCGAGAGCTCCTCCACCATACCCCATCGTCTTCCTCCTCTCCAACGAGGGGAAGGCTCCACCAGCGGTGAGACAACCTTAGGATTAGCACCGAGCTAACCCCCTACCAAATCTCTCTCTACACTCTGTTGTAATCCTTTGGGTGCTTTTGAGTATAAGGATCATCAGCTGATGGACGTAGAAACCGAATTGGCCCGAACTAGGATAAACCGTTGTGTCCTCTCTGCCTGATTCTTGTATTCTTGAGTCCACCCGAGCCACCGAAGACCCGTACTCTAACACCGACTCAAACAACTATGCTTGCCGTGGTTCCGACCCCGCGACAGCTGGCAAGCAAGGTAGGGGGCAGCGTCAAGTGTGATTCTGGCTCTATGGTGGCTGGAGCCACCCACCTCGTCGCCGGAGCAAGCGGCCCCACCCCAGACGGTGGTGTCCACTTCCCCGGTGGGTTCTCCATCACGGCCGGCACCTTCGCTCCAGGCCAGGTCCTCAACTTTGGGCCCCACCCCAGACGGTGAGCTTCGTCCACTCTAGGGGGCTACGTCGGTGGGAAACGAGCCCCCGGCGTCACCACCTCTACCAGGGCCCCCGAGAGCAGATCTCGAGGTCTTGGCCTGATAGATCCAGCATAGCTTAAGCCCAGATCCCATCGTGTCAGACCACCGCTAGATGTTCTACATGATGGCTAATGTTCACCAGTAGGGTACCTTCGGCGAGGCGCTCCCCCCACCGGATCGCTTTTGGTACTGCCTCCCGGATCTCCCTTTCAGGATTCGAAGCATGACAATATCATTCCAAATGGAGCTAGAGCACCTCGTCGTCCACGAGGCACCGTGGAGCCCCATCTTCTCTGATGAAGCGGGGGCCGATGCCCCCTCGCTATGCGTCTTCTTCATGACTCTCCAGGAGACTCATCCGGGACATCACTCTGGTGATACCGGGTACGACGCGATGCCCCACAAGCATCATCGCGCCAATGACAAAGCTCGCACTGGGGGAGCGCCCGGGCTCGCGCCATCGGACCGAAGCCCCGACTACCACGTAGGTCGCCCCAAGAAGGGGGTGAGTCAACTGCAAGCCTGGCGAGCGGACCAAGAGGCCGCCGCGCCGGAGCACATGCTCCAAAAGCAGAAACTTACGCAGCGACAATGCGCACGGCCCACCGTGGGCGACAACAACTGAGCCAAGGCCCTAGGGGGCTCGCAACGATAGATAGGGAAGACGAGGCAGCGCCGGCGCCTAGGCCATCTGGCTCCTAGAGCATGTTCGGCACACCCAGCGGCAGCAGCAGCTTGGCAGGACCCTCCGCCTAGGTGCCTGGTCCCCTGAGAGGACCCAGCCCGGTCGAGGGGAGCTCCGGCCCTTCCCCACCGTGTAAGACCTTCGCCAAGCTGACCCCGGGAGGGGCCAATGCCTGATCTAGACCGGGACCCCCCGCCTCTACCCTCTGTCAAGCATTCAGGGGATGGGCAGAAAGCTACGTGATTCTCCCTCTCTATTTCCTGCATTTCATTTTCTTAGGCTAAATGTTGAGTTCACTTCTTGTTTGTCGCCAATCCCCTCCTTCCGGTAAGCGCGGAAAGTGTTGCACGTGCACCTCTTGCCAAGCCAATTCGACCTCCTTGACCTGGTCCATTTGCATTCCTCGGCTCCCCGACCTAGTGCCAACGCCTGTGTGCCATCAAAAGGGGTCATGCACCCTGTTCAGCCATGGCACAACCAAGGATCTTGAGGGAAATGAGACCCCAAATACCGATCGAAGGGAGGTCGAAAGAGCCCGAGAAGCAGAAAAACAAGGGCAGTAAAGAAGCGGCAAACAAATGAACTTAACATTTACAAAAACATTAACTTGTTCTAGGGATAACACCCCGTAGTTCGACCACAAAACAAAATATGGTGCAACTTTTGTGAGAATAACCTCACATCAGGAAAGAGTTACTTAACAAATAAGAAACTTATATGGGGAGGAACAATGCAAGTATGCAAATGAATGAATTATCATGATGCATGCACATTCCATATGTCCTCACAAACTTAGGAAAAATTGAAACTTCTAGCGTAACTAGTTGGTCTACATGTTTCGCTGTTAGTGTACCTGCACAAGAATTTTATTTCAGCCCAACCCCACATTTATATATGCAAAAATGAAAATCTAGTCTCTAAGTTGCAAGCTAAATACTTCCATATATATATACCCACTATATATACTTCCATATCAAAGCTACCCGAAAGTAAATACGTCCTATATATACACATAAATATGCATATATAGTCGTATCAAAGCTAACCCATAATTAAATACCTCAGTGTATATATGGAACATATATATACTTTAGTATCAAAGCTACCTCTCAACCGAGACCGCACGCTCACATGTTGCGGTCATGCCACTCATCATCTTACCTTGGCCATAGAGGTATTTGATCCATGCATTACCACTCAAGTGAATGACATCCATACAATAGCACGTCGTATGGACGACAAAAATAAAACCCCCTTCTATTAGTACTTAGTTAGCCACCTGAGATCCTTAACTAGGCATAAAGGAAGTGATCACTGGCACACTTTAGATTTAAGTTTTAGATTTGAATGCCTATATATATAGCTATAAGTTGCTAAAAACGGTTTTGGAAAACAAAAACCTTTGTTTTAAATACACATGTGGCAAGTAATGTCAAATCTTTCTCCGATACCAGCTATGGTAGAACCGACCAATTTATAGGAGCACAAGTACAATGGCAACCACCCAACAATAATCGCACTGTTATACTTGTGCCCATATAAACCCGGTAGTCCGTCGAGTATCACGAAGGATCTCGAATAATCCAATCACACAACCAAGATTGTACATGATTCAACATACAAGCCACATATCACATAAGTTTATCATAGTTCAACATACATCGGAGTACAAAAAGAGTTATTACAATACCAAGTTCAAATACAGTAGTAGCAGAAGCAAAGATAGTTTTTAAACTAACATCTCACACCATTGTTCAAATAATTGCCAGTTTCTGATCACATCCCCCAAAAGCATCATAGATTAGATATATAGAAGCGCCTTGCCCATGGCCTACTCCTCGTTCATGACAAGACAGAAGCAGTTCTTACAACATCCATGATAGACGGTGTTATTTGCAACAAGTGAGAAATAAACCCTGAGTACAAGAAGTTACTCAGCTAGACTTACCCGTCTTAAACCAAAAATAAAGTGACTCCAAGGATCATGCAAGGCTTTATAAGTGGAGCTAGCTTGACAACATTTTTGCAAAAAGGCACTAGTTGAGCTACTCATTTTATAATTAGGTTCCAAGTTAATTATAGCTATTCATTTCTAGATTAGCATCTAACCTGTGCCAAACATGTGATGTATGATTAGGTAGCATAACAATAATAATCATAGCCGGTGTATCATTTCCATGTTCATCATAACCATCACATTCCATACTTCCATTACTACGATGCTAGAGCTAGTCGAGTTTCTCACTATCCTGGAGAGACGGCGATTTGAATCGGTTGCAACTAGCTGGGCAGTTATTTCTAACACAAACCCAGACATACCTACACCAAGGTAGTCTTAGGTCACCTTTGGTATAACTGAGGTACACATTTCACGGGTTCGATCAGCGCCGCACCCTCAGGGACACTACCGGATGCTAGGTCTATCAGGACTCTAACCTATCCTTGGCCTCACACCGGCTCCCCGCACATCCTTACTACCTCTAGTGTGCGCACTCTAATAGAATGAGGCTTGGCCTGAGTTGAGCTACTTAGCTTTGCGGTCGAAACGAGTTATCCGGCCAGCTAAGTGAGAGGCATGCGTTCAATCTCGGTAGAAGTGCGAACAACGGTACGGTCCTTAATTGGCACAGACGGAATCACATGAGTCAACCTACATATAGACTCCGCTCGGCCTCTAGTTATATTATCCCATGGTTCTTTTCCATGATAACAAATATAGCCAACCATGCTTCGATATCCATCCATATCTCGTAGGTGACAGGAAATCACCCGACTTCTACAGGTCTAAGCATGGTTAAGCATATATTTGATCCTAGACCTACATAGGGTTCAAGGTATATTTCTAGACAAGGAAGCTATATGCATCAAGTGTTTCCATTCAACTCTTATAACCAAATAAATCAAACATAAAGGACTCAAGTGATATTTTATAAAACATAGGAGCCTTAGAATGCTCCAGGGCTTACCTTTTAGAAAAGATGTAGGCCTATAATCAGGGCACTCCGGTAGTTCTTCTGGAACCTGCTCCTCACTTTTAGGAGCAACGTGTAGAAAAGATGTAGGCCTATGATCAGGGCACTCCGGTTAAATAGTAAAATCATATTCCAAGCATGCCTACTATAGTTTTAGTATTTTTCCTAGTTATACCATGTCAACACAAGACCAACAAAATTAGAATATCATTTTTAGCACTTCCCTAGCTCAAGTTATGCATTTTATAAGATAGAAACTAATTTAAAAGCACTTATCTAGGTTAATTAAATTCCCCTAGAAAAATACTCCAACCAGTAGGTTTCATATTTTTATGAAATAGTACACTTAACGATGAATCCAACAAAATTTGGTTCACTCAATTTGGACATTCCTAGCTCGAGATATGAATTTGTGAAGTTTGAATCAATTTCTGAAAAAAATAGAGAGAAACATTTAAAACTAAAATTGCTACGTGCACCTGGCTCACTACACCCACTGCGACTGACTGCTGCGCCCCGTAGTCAACGAGCTCCACATGTCATCACCACAGAAGCAGGAGGCGGCTGTTGACCGTGGAGAGCTCACTGACGGCAAGGTCACCGGCGATGGGGTCACCACCGACGTGTCCCCTTGACACCCCGCATCAAATGGTATCTGTGATTGACTCAGAAGCGCACCAGAGCAAGCTCGACGGCGGCCATGGCGGCACGGCGGTGATGCGTGGCGGCGCACCGGCTGACTCCGACCACGATGGGCTAGGGCAAGCTCGGCTATGGCTTCACTGAGACCTAGCGAACCTAGTGGGCGCGGATTAGGGTTAGTAGCGGCGTCAGAGGGGCACGGCGGTGCGAGCGCGGCGACGATGAGGTCACCATTCCGACGAAATGGCGATCGGTGATGGGTCTCCGTCATGGGATAAGTTGCTGGGGTTCACGGCGGCGCTAAAACACGCGCTAGAGGGGGATGACAGGGACTGGTTTAGGGACGGTCGTGGCAAGCTTGTGCTCGCGGCTATGGCAGACGCGCACGGCGCGGACGCACGTTCCCGTATTGACGTGGCGGTAGTAGTTAAGTGGGCTATGGCCTTAGCATCTAGACCCTACGGCGACGATGGACCAAAAGAGAGGAAGGTAGGAGGAGCAGTGGTGATGGCTGGCCACGGGCGAGCTCGTGCCCGATGGAGCACCGTGGCCATGGCGGCGATGGCAACGCGCAATGTGGCCTCACCTGGGCTCGAACGGTTACAATGGTGGGTCTAGGAGGTAGAGGAGATGGTGGTGGAGCTGTGGGTGTGATGGATTGGTGGGTGGTGGGTGGTGTGGCGTGGACGGCATGCGAGCACGCCGGAGGTGCGCGGCGATGGCGATAGCGGCGTGGCTCGGCTCTGGCATGCGCGAGCGAGAGAGACGAGAGGGGGGAGCGAGTGAGCGCGTGAATGGGTGAAAATGGACGTGCGGCGCACTTTAGCGCGTGCCCGACCACAACGTAGCCCAGCCCCGACGTGGCCGATCGGCCGCGAAGCGCGCGCGGCGCCGGTTCAAACGGTGAAGGAGCCGACTGATAGAGCAACTTCAGGTCATTAGTACTCCTAATTCGTAGAGATTTTGTGGAAACTTCATTAATACAAAATGTAGAGCTACAAGAGATCTACAACTTTGCTTTAGATAGTTTTGTCAAATTCGCCATGGTTTTCAATTTATAGAGCTCCAAAGTGGGGGTAATTTGAAACAGAAATCAGCTCCCACTTAGAAAAAAATTCTAAGTCCCTAAACAACATTTGATTGCTACTTTGGAGCTGTAACTATGTTAGGTAATGAATTAGCTCATGAACCTTAAATAAAGTTTTTTACCCATGTCAAGGGCTACAATTTTTATTAAGGGTGCACTACCATGCAAACACTCTATGCTATAGTTCAACCCTAGTCAAAGTAGTAACTTGAAAAATGAAGTTTTGAGTAAACTAGGATAGAAGCAAAATTGGCTCATGCCATGAATACAAACATTGTTCCATTTTCCATCCTAGATATGTCTAAGGTGTTTTTGTGATCTCACAACCATCTCTTGCATTGGTCACACCTGATCACAAGCATATGCATGCATATAATCAACATCACATGTGATAAAGATAATGTGAATGAAATGAAACTTCATATGCTCATGCTCATGAATGCTTGGACAATACTTGTGCTCATGAATGCAGGTGCCAAATTGAATGCTTAACACTATGGTGTTACAGCACCACACACCACCGCCATACGACACCGCTCGTGCTGTCACCTGGACGCCGAAAGCTGCTGCTGCTGTCCCCCACGACGCCGATTCCCTCGGCGCCCGATGCTGCTCGATGCCACCAATAATGGCGCCCACCCAACCCATAAACCCCGTCGTCGATCGCCTATAAAATTTCCTGCCAGCTGCCCCTTCAGAAGCAAGACACCCCACTCTCAACACTGATCACCCACCTAAATCCCTTATTCAAGTGCCAACTTATTCCAACAATCCATGAAAAATCCAGAAGTAAGCGCTGTCAGCTGAAGATTTCCGAAGAAAATATCGAGAAGGAGTATGCCGTTGGAAGCAAGAAGTTGAAGCCCTCAAGATGTGCCTTGATGAAGAACTCATCATCATAATCTTGTATATCGTTGTAATGCACCCGCTACCCTACGAAAAGCCCTGAGATAATTGTTGAAATAAGAAGAGTGAAAAAAATCCTAGAAATTATGTTGGTGCCAAAAGTATTTTTGAAATTTTCAGGCTCAAATCATCAAAAAATGAAAAGAAGAAAGAGAAAAATACCACTATCACGAGATAAGAAGCCAAGAAGCCCCTCAAGTCACCCCATTTATTCTCGGATTTACACCACCACCCGACAAAGACCACCGCCCGCACAGTCGTCGAGACTACACCGCCACCCGCACGGTCGTTAAGACTACACCACGCCGCAGTATCCCACTATATAGTGAGACCCACTCCCCATCCTTCCTCCGCACACCTTAGGTGCTAGTCAAGGCTGGTCAAAGCGTCTCAAGGAAGCCTCACCCCTGTCGCCTTTTAAGAGATGGAACCCCTCCACTTTTCAGCACCACCCCACACCCACTGAAGCATCCCACTGCCAGCCTTCTCCTCCTTTGAGCAAAAGCAAAAGTAGCCTCACTCATCAGCTTTCCACCTACGAAACCACCTCCGCCAACTCCTCCCATGCCTACAAAATGACAGAAGGAGTTTGGATCAGTAGCTACTGCCTCCACACCGAAGGTTTTCCCAAGCTTCTGTACGCCACCATGCAGAGACTTGGTATCAAGAGCACCGTGAGTATGAAGGTCGTGAGTATGAAGAACATGGCACTGAGCGCTGTGAAGTCACCATCTACATCATGGAGAGTGAAGACTTCCCCGACATCGCCGAAGCCTGGAGCATGACTGCAGCCGGATTTTGCTTCACCGACACCTACAAAGCTGTCGCCCACCAAGCCCCGCAACACCTATGCCGGATCTATGAAGAGCCCATTGCCAGTACACCCATGAGTTTCTTTTCGCCCCGAGAGAAGAACCGCCCAGCCTGGATCGCCCGCATGGATGCCCTGCAAGGACAAGAAGATAGTATGAGGGAGAAAGATTAGTTACAAGTTTTAGCTAGAGATTAAAAAGAGAGATTATAGTTCTTCAACCATTCAAAATTAAATTTCAAACAGCATTTTGAAACATCAAATGACTTCAAATGGAAATGTTGTAAACAACAAAGTTTTATAACTTTTCAAGATCTACTTCTTTTATTTTGATCATTTCTCCATCTGAGGTCGTTTAAAAAATTCAAATTTTATACTTAATTTTTAATATTCGGCGTCTATTTATAGTGACGCTAGGTTATGAAAACCGCCACTATAAATATATTTCTACTGGTTGTTTGCTTAAGGCTACCGCCAGTAAAAATTGGCAGTAAACTTAAGAAAACAGCCAGTAAAAATGAATTTACACTCGCGGTTCATGATCTGGACCCATAGTTTTATTTCTAGTGGCGTGTACTCTTTTCTGAACCGTCAGTGAAAAAAAAGTAACGCCAAGAGAAAGCACTAGTGTACGACAAATAAAGCTTTCTCATCAATTGTCCAATATGACTAGACCATGATTGTGTGCTGACGTAGAGCATTTGCATCGGGCTTTCCAGTTTCCACAATAGTTACTAGTTAGTGGTGTGGTGTTCATTAGATGTGTGCCAAGGAGGGAATTTATTGAAGCCCCTTTTGTTTCCGGCGCGTCTATGACCCATAGAAGCCATTAATCCCACCAATCGCGACGTCCTCCAGTACGCGAGTTGAGGCCCGCGATTTGGAAAACGCCCACTCGTGTTCCCTGTCTGCCTCTTCCTCCTATCCCATGTGCTCACCCCTCCTCGTGTGTGGCCGTCGCACCACCGCTCCATCCCCACCGTCTCCCTCCACCTTGAGCGCCTCCCTTCGGCCCGACTGCCGCCTCCCCTAGCCTAGATCCGACAGCGGCGGGTAGGTCCCTGCTGGATCTAGCACCCTCCCACCGGCGGCCTCCATGAACACACCCCTTCCCACCGCCGGCTCTCCCTCTCCCACTGCAAGGCTCCAGAGCTCTAGGACACTAGATCTCCACGCCCTCTAAGCTCCTGCGCGGCCGCCTAGAGCTTAGCAGCTTGGGAACGGGAACATGGCTCACGTTCCCGTTCCCATGTTCTACGTTCTGGGAACGTCTACGTTCCGGGAACTCGAATGTTCCCGTTCCCATGTTATATAATGATATCCGAAGTTCCCGTTCCCTTTCCCGTTCTGAAAACAGGAACATAGCTGCTAAGGCCTAAAGCACGCCTCCCTCTGGACCCCGGCCCGCCTCCACCATGGTCGGAATCGGCTTAGCCTTGCCACCCCCTGCGTCGATTTTGAAGAAGGACTAGGATAGAAATAAAAACTTTTATCCAGGTTCAGTTCCAAGGCTATAGACTCACAAATAGTGCTACACATTTTGAGAAAAGTTCAGGTTCCAGTGTCCTTTCTTTTTCTGTTAATCTTTTTCTTTTATATGCATAAATCAGTGTTATTTGGACTATTATACATTGCATCTTACTGGAACCATATTTCTATCTGAAACTTTAAAAATATTGCCATCATTGCCTTCAGATCATCGTAAGAACCATCATTGTAACGAACCAAAAGAGGTATCATGGTACATAGGTCCTTTTACATCTAGGACAGATAATCTATCAGAAATAATTATGACAACCAAACGCCCAGCTTATTAAGACAACTGATTCTCCATATGGTGGCATATTAGATAATCGTGCTCAGCTTATAAGCGAGACTCGGAAAAGCTGCGGAGGCATGCACCAGCACTGGGTGCGCTTATTATAGCGCCGCCGCTGCTGCAGCAGGAGGGATGTCTTGAGTAGCTACAGTACTGAATAGGGAAAAATTGCAACCACAGCGGCAGCCACAAACACAAACAGACAGCCGATCAGTGCCAGTATTGACCCGTCCATGTATTTTTTTTAAGAAAAACATAGGTGCTCCCAGCTTTTGAAGTCATGCTGCAACAAAATGGTATATAAATATATTTCGAGTAAACAGGAGAGGCCGAGGCCCCTACTGAAATGGTATATAAATATTGACATGTCGTCACCTATGAATGAAGCCAACCCTAATTAAAAAGTTTGTGGACGGCGAAAACGGTCTGTTGCCTCGCCGTCGGGCGCACACGCAAGCAAGCCGAGAGAAACCGCGTGGAGTAGATCCCGAGCTCTCCCGGGCTTAGAGAAACACCGGACTAGATGGTCGTGACCTAGGGCGTACCGGTTAATTTGACCCTACAATTGATAAGGAGAGAAAATTGATCAGTAATTTAAGGTGAAACATGCCGGTGGTTATTCCAGATAGTTCTAAATGTGCGGCTAAATAGCCGATGAGATAAGGCTATCGACTAGAGAGTCGATATCCAGCATGTTCATGATACATGATAAGTAAAATAAGTATATCGGCAATTATCAGTTATTCAATCGTATAGATCTTAAGAGCCGATGATCATAAGAGCATGTAAAGGTGTGATGGATAAACGTGAAAGCATCTTTATTAATTGAGAAACATACTAACTTTTGACCAGCATAAAAACGAGTGCAAATACATGAATAGCAAGTGTATTCTCAATAAGTAGGCCATCGGCTAAAACAGCCGATTTCCGTGGAAGTAAGCTCATAACATGCAAACACTCAATAATTAAACATGGACAGATCCATAAACCTATCAGATCTAACCTATTATCTCTAATAGTGGGGTTCGATCGGATCGATGACAGCCATAATAAAGATAACATATTAAACCTTCAAACAATACAAGTCTATTCATATTTAACGGAATCATGAAAACATGTTACGATAGTGAAAGCACGAGCGATCGGCTAAATAGCCGATGCGAACATAGCATGCAACCAGAGGCTTGTTTGACCATAAGCAAGCCTTACTACTTGATAGTTTTCAATCTATAGTGCTAACAGTGGGGGTCGACTGGATCGATGACAACCATAATAGCAGTTCTAGACCAGATCTCATCAACTAGCAAGCTTACTTAAGATCAAACACACCCTGACCACGTGCTATCTTCGATCAAGATTGAGACAAAATGAATGATCTAGCCAAAACCATCGTCAAAGTGAGATCTAAGCAGGAAAAAGCAACAAGACGATGATTTAAAGAGATATAAAGCCGATCTGTTTCAATCTTAATCAGGTAAAGGGTGATATTGTTACAAATAGAAAGAATACTAATTATAATAAGATCGATAACTAGCAAATCTATTAAAAACAGCAAGGAAACCCTACCAATATTAATAGACTTAATCGATAACTAATCCGTATCAAAATTTGTATGAGATCAAACCGAACCGATGCAACCTTACAAATTTTGATAAGAATCAAGGGGAGCCTTTTATCAGAGATGATAAGAGATTCGAGCCGGACCTATGCAACCTTACAATAACTGATAATAACTAACTTATACAAAGCTTACAAGAGGTTGAGCTAGACCGATGCAACCTTATAAATAAAGTATAAGTCGTGACATATACTCACAAACAAACAAGAGGTCGGACCTAACCGATGCAGCTCTGCTTGTTCGAAGAACTCGTCGAGATCTACTCTACTCCTACTTCTAAGGGGTGATGGTTTAAGCCGAAAAGTAAAGGTACTGGTGTGATTGATCGATGAGAGATGTCTATTACAATAGTCAGGGTCTAATATTTATACCCGAGGCTTGACTACGAGTCCTGGTCGAACAAGACTAGTTTCAAAATTCATAAAAAAGATGAACATTCTAAATTAAGATAACTTGGACTCCAATCTTTCTCTTCTACAGAGTCCACCGTGCTTTTCTGCTCCAGGTTGCCGTCATCTTCTGTTCGCACAGCCCATTGTTGAAACGGCGGCATCATGGAATTCAGCCGATCCTGATGCCCTTTTGGCTAGCTAATCCTGAAGACACTACAGTTTTCCCTAACAAATAATGAAATCCAAGGGGGCTACACTGACCCAAATTTTGGTGTCAACAAAGTTTCTAGGCCCACTCCCTACTTGTGTACGAGTTTATTGATGTTTTATTACCACTTATGTACAAGAAGTAAATTTAAATAAATAACATTTTTGCTACAAAATTTTAGCCACTTGTGGCATTCCCAGTTCTACACTTCTAGCCTCATCACTTTCTTTTAGAAAAAAATTGCATGTGGTGCCATTTCATATTTTATATATGAAATTGTGTTTCAAAAACTGGAAGTTATTTGTCGCGGAATTACACCAATGATGCTGCTAGCTACCTTCTCACACTCATACATAAATAGAACTGCAATAATAGTATTTGTTGGTATATATAGTCATTAGAATTTAATAAGCATGCTTGCATTCGCTACGACTAGAGATTCGCGTAATACAACAGTGTCTTCAATATGCACCATCGTGATTGATGATAGATAGTAGCTAATCATCCTACTTGATGATAGAATGGAACACGATGGTGATGAAACACTGATAGGTTCCTTATTTCCCAACCCCACTAGTATGGCAGTAGGCCCTCGCAACACTTGCGTTTTCTTGAGTGCTTTTGCTGAACCTCTTTGTCGCATGTTGTACTGTCTTCCACCGCCAGAACCATTTCCCTCCTGTCCTCATCCTCCACTGTACTGTACTCCCTAAATCTCTCGATTTGTAGCGTAGGATGTCCCGGATGGATGTTGGCTGTGTTCCTGATGGCAGCTTCTGCAGCCTCTACTCTGCTTCTAGTGGCCATGTAACAGTCAATTGTGGCGGTGATATGCTCCAGGTTTGCAAGGTGTACAAAGTTGAGCTCAAAACCTGTCTTGGATTCTGTTTCCTTTGCTCTAAAATGAAGCCGTAAACTTCGAAGCCTTGGCATAGCTTCCTGTTCAGCCACCATCCTCAGCCCATCTTCCCCATAGGACCTGAAGATAAACTCCTTAAGGTAACAGAACTGCTGGCTGCCGATACTAAGCCTTTCAGTAGGTGCTTCAAGTGAGGTCAGTATGGCATAGAGCAGCGTTGGAATGGCTCCAAGGATACAGAGATCTTCCTGTTTGATGCAGGTAACACGGATATCAAGATGGGCAAGATTCACTAGACACTGCATTCCCTGTGGAATCCTACTAAGATAACTCTGGTTGCACAGCTTTCGCAGAAATGTAGCATTGCAGCACAATAGATCCATCAGTCTACTTGTCGAGTAATCATTAGTGTCAATCTCAAGTGACTGAAGACCGTGTTTACCCAACACAGTGAGAGATGATTCCAAAGCTTCTTGATACTTCCACATGCCATGATCACCAAGTTCACTGCTGCCGTGCAGTCTTATGTGAAGGACCCTTAAATTAGTCAAACGCCTGAGCTGCTCCAGAAATTTCACAGAGCCATACGAATAAGCATGTGACAGCATGCGTAACGATTGCAGGTTGCCAATCTGATCTGGCAGTTCTATGTTAAAATCAACTAGTAGACGCACCAGATTTTTCAAATTGCCTATGGTTGGGGGTAATTTGTCAATTTTGCTGCCATGTATGTCCAGTGTCTGTAAATACTGCAGGCCTCCAATGGTCTCTGGAAGTTCAGTAATACTATGACAACCTATTTCCAGGTACTTCAATTGCAAAGAGCTCCCAATACTTTTAATGTGGTGGTTACTAATACCAAGGTTGGCACAAGTACATCGTAGAACCAATACTCTTAAAGAATGAAATATTGGCAGATGAGGGGCTTCTTTATTTGCCACGTGGAACCTAATCAGCGAGCGAACCTGTGAGCACTTGTTCATAATCTCCTGCAGTACATCATTTTCCAAAAAGCTGGATAGGAGAGAGAGCCGGCGAATCTTGTTAGCGGAACATTTAAACACCTCCCCCTCTACCACTGTGACAAAGTTCTGCTCTGTGGAAAGTGAAATGATAAGATCAAGCACCATATCATGGAGTCGGCAGGCTCTAGCCATCCCATCATACATTATATCAATATGTTGAATCAAGCTTCTGTTGACAAGATCATTAAAGTAGTTCTCTCCTGTTTGGTCCAATGTTTGTCCAATTTCATTTGTGATGAACCCCTCAGCTATCCATCTCCATATTAGCTTCTCTCTTGCAATCTTACAGTCCTCAGGAAATATACAAAGATACAAGAAGCAGGACTTCAGATGATGTGGAAGATCATAGTAGCTAAGCAGGAGTATATCTCGAACTAGTTGTGAATGAAGTCCAGAAACCATAGAATCTCGAACTTGCTCCCATTGGTCTATATCATTTGATCTGTTAGCTAACAAACTAGCTACTGTGTTTATAGCTAGTGGCAGACCATGGCATCTTTTTATTATTGACAGAGAGACTTCTTCTAGATGAGGCGGGCAGGAGGTCTGCCTTTGAAAAACTCTGTTATAAAACAGCATTGAGGAGTCCTGGTTACTCAGAGGCTGAATGTTGTGAATATATCCTTCATAACTTGAGCAGCATGATCTGGCTACATCAGAATGTCTTGTAGTAGTAATTATTCTACTGCGTAATTTATTCTCAGGTAAAGCAGACTTCACAAATTCCCAGGCGATTGTGCTCCAGATATCATCAACAATGATTAAGTACCTATTTGAATGGCAATGGCATTAGTTTCACAAGATCAAGTAACAAATTTCCATTGCTAGTATATATGATTGTATAGACACTTAGTTAGTGCAGACCCACAACAGAATTTTAATAGATATACCACTACCTACTTATTGTAAACATTGATCATAAATTATTAAATAAATTTTATAAAGTTAGTGTTTCTGAAATATATTATTTGCAGTATACCTTCCTGCAAGCACAAACAATTGTACTGTCTTTTGTATAGACTTGGTTGTGGTAGGTAAAGAGAGCAGCAGACTGATGAGGTCCTTACGTAATCCGATAATATATACAACCCCCCCTTCCCCCACACACCCTTTCTTTTTTCTGTTCATATCATAATATTGGATATTTCTATCGAAGTAGACATGGGTATTTTTATGCTTACCTTTTATCTTGTAGATATGCTCTGACATTATTTATGAGCTGCCGCTCATCGTCTTCTGATGCATGAGTCTTACTACTACCCAGTTCTGTAAGCAGATCACGGAGTATCTTCTTTATGATGGGACTTCGCGAAACTGGTACAAAAGCTGTACAATCAAATTGACTCTTAATTTTGCGATACACTTGGTTCGCGAGAGTTGTTTTGCCGAGGCCTCCAAAACCCACAATAGACACCACTCTAAGCTGTTGTGTCGAGTCGTCTTTCATCAACCAATCCATGAGATTCTGCATAGGACCGTCGATACCAACAAGTTTCTCTGCTTCCACATACAGCGCTGGCAATCGTGGATCAATCTCCACTTTGCCCGCGGTGGAGATCGATTCGTCGTACTTGTATCTCAAGCGACGCTCACTCTCCTCAACCACACGAGCCTTGAGCTCGTGAATCTGGTTAGCCATCTGGAAGCCTGACCATAGCTTTTTAACCTTACCAATTATCTTCTTAACAAAATTACCTGCCTTGGCGGCGTCGCCATGGTTGAGCTTCTGCATAAACATGTCAATGCAATCTTCGATATCATAGCTTAGTTCCCGTATGTTGTCCCTCCAAACCTGTACCTGCACGTCAAGTTTCTCCGCTGCTGCCAGCTTCTCAAGCAGGGCGTTCATACTGCTGAGCTCGTTCCTCAGAAAAGCAATGTCGGACTTGGTGACTCCAAGGAGCTCATACTCCCCCTCAACCATTGCAGAGAGCTTGGCGAGAAGGGAGTTCATCACCCCTGTTGAAGCACTCGCTAGTGCCCCATCCATCTTCCATACGACGAACAATTCTTGGCTTGCTCCGTCAATTGTCCGCCGTGAGGCAGTCAGCACTCAGCAGGGATGGATCTCACCCTGGCTGCTACGACCACCGGATCGAGTTGGAGAACTGCTTGAGGCTCCTTGCAAAAGAACTGCTTTCTGTGTTGTTGCTTTCCGGATCTGTGACGTCTCTGCAAATTGAGAAGCTGGGATTGGGATGTAAATTGCAAGGGAACGGTTTAGTATATGGTTGTGAACTTTCACCGACAGTGTGTTCTAGGCTGCTGCAATAATGGAGAAGCTTGGCGGCAGGCAGTTTCCAGCGAGACTAGTCCCGGAGACTGGACCACGGCAGGACAAGCTTGCGTCGAGAAATTCTGAAATTGAACGGCAATAGCATTCAATAAAATACATAGTACAACTCCTATATATGAGGACAAGAGAAGCTTGACCAACCCGTTCCCATCGTTGACTGGCTGGGCCATTTACGCGTTCCTGTGCAGACGTGTTGAACTGTTGGTCCCTGATCAGTGGGCCTGTTTAGATTCCAAAAAATTTTACGCAGTACCCGTCATATCGAATCTTGCGGCACATGCATGGAATACTAAATGTAGACGAAAAAAAAACTAATTGCACAGTTGGGTGAGAAATCGTGAGACGAAACTTTTAAACCTAATTAGTCCATAATTAGACACTAATTATCAAATACAAACGAAATACTACAGTGAGCCAAAATCCAAAAATTTTTGGATCTCAACGGGGCCTCAGTCTAGTACTCCTTGACAGCGAAATCATCGGAGTTGAGCGCCACTGCTAGTCTGCTACCACGTATGCTGTTGGAGAGACGGTGGTGAAAGATTTTTTTTGGCCTGTTTGCTGTGCTGCAGCAGCCAGTGTTCACCACCCATTCAGTTACAGTATTCCTTCACTAGAAACCAAAGAGGAGCAGTAGCTTAAAGCCAGCCAAACAAACAGACCTAAATGTTCGCTTCTCTTGTAATCCATATTTTTTAGCTTGTTTTTTCAGTCGAAATAGTATTTTTCTCTCATAACAAATCAGTCGGAACAGTGTTTCGATTTGTTTTTTCAGCGAAGCGAACGGGGCCAAAACGATCCCCAGGGTTCAAAATTTGGGCGAAATTTTGGCCGAATTTCACGATATTTGGTAATTTCGGTGGTGGCAGAAAGAAAACTCCGAAATTTTTTAATACACTAATACATGTGCTATATAACTCTAATCTTATATTTTTCTATTGTTTATATTACATATTCTTCTATTTAATAGATATGTAGTCATAAATCATACTAATATTTGTTTAAATCCAAATTTTTTTAGAAAAAACATACTTCATGTGCTAATCTCTAAAAAAAATTCAACGAAATTTCGGTCGAATTTCACGAAATTCGGTAATTTCGGTGGTGGCCGAAATTTTGGCAATACCGAAATTAAAAACCTTGACGACCCCATTTGATTAGGATAATCAGACTTGCATCGATCGGAAGCACCTAGCAGGAGAAGGGAGTACGGTGGTGTTTGGATCACTCGTCCAACAAAACTTTAATCCTGCTGAGCTGTTTGATACGTGAGCTAAACTTTAGTCCTCCAATCTACAATGACTGATTTACCATCATTTAATTATCCATGTACAGCCATACATGCGAGCGGCAACTAGTATGGGACGTCCCGCGCCCGCCCCGAGGGAATATAGCCAAAAGATTTTAACTCAGTTTTTACTTATTTGCTCACTTTTAGTCCCCCTGTTTGGAGGCTAAAAGTGCAGCAGTAAAGTTTTGTGATGGGATCGCCTATATATCTTATCTGAAGTAGCAGCAGTATTTCTTCTGTCCGGAGCCAATACACCTCTTACCGTCCTACGTACGGCAGGCAACGGGGCAAGGGTCAACGCCGGCAAGCGAGCGGTCGAGAGCACGCATACAAGTCGACGATGGACGCGGACGCCCGTGTCCGCGGTCGGCGGCCGGCCCCTGCTGCCGAGGGCAACCGCGCGGTCGGGGTCTCGGGGAGGGGGACGTGCACGGGAGGGCAGGCCATTCGGGCGAGCGGGCCGGTGACGAACAGGATGCCGTCATATGCCGTGGATGGAGATGGACAGGGACAGCGCGGCCGCGATCCGCTGTGGAGGCCGGTGCGGGCGGCATCGGCAAGCATGCATCCGCTTTGCCGAATGATCCCAGCATGCTCAGTAGTCGCTCCAACTGTGTCTTGTTGCTGTACCTGTACGTGTACCGCTTGTTTTGCAGCTTCGGCGAGTATCTCCCGCTGGAGATCGTAGAGACACTGTAGCTGCACTATTTTCGCCTGGTTTAGATTGCAAATTTTTACAACATGAACACTGTAGCACGTTTCGTTTGTATTTGACAAACTTTGTCCGATCATGGACTAACTAGGCTCAAAAGATCCATCTCGTGATTTACAACCAAACTGTGTAATTAGTTATTTTTTTTATCTATATTTAATACTTCATGCATACGTTCAAAAATTGATGTGGTGGAAAGAGAGTGAAAAAACTTAAAATTTGGAGACAATCTAAATGAGGCCCTAGTCAGCAAAGGTTTGGTTACTCTCCTCACATCAGGACTGAGCGAGGAGACTTTCGACGCCACTTGTTGTCCTACACGACATGAGTACAGGCAATCCCGGGACATTTACATACATTCAAAGAGACATTCGCATACATGGGGAAGGTTTATGCTTTCATTAGACATAAACGACATCAAAGTCTTTGGTCTAAAAAAATACATTGAGGAATAGCATAGGAGTTCAACCGCTATTAGTAGTATCCAATTGTACCAAGTACTATTTATATTAGCTTCTGATCAAATACTACCTTTCTTGCTCGTATCTAATAGTACTTATTAGGGAGAATTGGTTCTGTAGCATCAAAAGATCATAAGAATCGAAAAATACCATTGAAAAAGCTCCGTCACATGAAATACCATCGAAAGATGTAAGCGTTAACCGAAATTAGCATTCCATCACGTTCAGTCAATTTTGGGGTAACGGCCGTCATCTCCACCCGCACGAGCATGCGCTGTGATGCGCCCTTCTTCCTCCTCCGTCCATTTGCTGCCCATGCTCGCTTGTTGTGAGCAGTGTCGCCTCACGCTCCACCGCCCACACGCCTGAGAGCACCATGCACACCGCCATCCACATGTCGTCTCATGAGAGCTAGAGGTCGCCGGAGTCGAGGAACCACGTGGTACACCAGGGATGCTATGTTTGCACGCTGCTTACTCGCTCCAGCTCCTCCAACCCCATCCCTCCTTCCCCGTGGCGCCACCCGCTCTTGCTCATGCTCATGCTCCCCGCCTTCTTCCTCCTCCTCCCAAGAACCAAAGACCAGAGGCTCCATCCACCAGCTGCCCTATCCCCAGCTACTTCCCGTTCCACCCCGCCACTCAACCACGCGGCTGACCATGACGAAGATGGCGCCTCCGATGATGCCCTCTTGGCGCTCCTCCGCGCCCATGACACCGATGCCGCCTCTGACCTCTTCTCCTCAAGCCTTCCCGCCCTCCCTTCCTCCCCCACCACGCCCTCTCGCCTCCTCAGCAGCTCTCCTTCAATTCCAACGGCCCCGACACGTTCTCCCCGTCGCCCGCCTCCTCCAGAGCCTCCGCGCGCCCATGGCCGCCTCGACCTCCTCGACACCAACTCCCTCTCCCTAGCGGCGGCCGCCGCCTTCCCCGCCTCCCATGACGCCTCGCCTCACCCACTCCTCCTCCTCTACATGCTCGTCAGGCCTCCTCCCGACCAAACACGCAGCACCACCGCCGTCGCCCGCCTCACTCCGCCCACCAAGGTGCTCTGCCTCTTCGACGCCATCCTCCGCCACCTCTGCTGCGCGCCACTAGAGCTCGTCTACCCTCCCTGCCTCCCGACGCGCCAATTCATTCAACGCAGCTTTCAGCGCTTTCTTGCCACGACGCCGAGGATCGCCATCGATTCTAGCAAATTGTTCGACGCAATGAGCGAATGGAGCGCCACCGCCGATCGCGCTCACCTACAACATCGTCGATGTGCGAGCGCACCGACCGAAAGGACCTCGTCGCGCGTGTGCTTGAGCGCATGCTCTCCTCCAGCCTCGCCCCCTGCGCCACCATTTTCCACTCCCTCGTCGCCTCGTTCGTCGGCTTCGGTGACATCACCACGGCGGAGAGGATCGTGCAGGCGATGCGGGAAGAGCGCAAAACATATGTTAATCGCTTCGGGGCTGTCGCTATGGATTGCGATGGTGCGACGACATCGAGGAGGGTATCGCGCTCTTTGGATGACATGGTTGCCGGGCCAAACAGGGACGGGGCTCGGATGAGGTGCCGCGCTCCCCAAAGCTTATCCGCCAACGCTAGGGTGTACACCACGTTGATGAAGGGATACATGAACGCGAGCCGCATCGACGATGTCGGCGTGGCCGTGCTGCTGCAGCATGATCGCGGCAAGAGGCGCTGACGGTACCCGCAAGCAAGCCGGACCATGTGACTTACATGACGGTGATATCGGTAGCTTGTTGATGCGGGCGATGTGGTGCGCAAGCATCGCGCCGTCTTGGGCAAGATGGCCTCGGCCGGAGTTCCACCAACCGTGTCACCTACAACGTCCCGCTCAAAGGGTACCGCCAAGCATCGCAGATCGGCAAAGCCGGGGAGCTCTTTGAGGAGATGGTGACGGACGCCGGCATCCACCCGTCGTGGTGACATACGACACCCTCATGGATGGGTGCGTGCTCGGCGACGACGGTCTTGCGGGCGCGCTAGCCTTCTTCAACGAGATGCGGTCATGGGGCATTGTGTCGTCCACGGTGAGCTACACGACGTTGATGAAGGTGTTCGCTGTGTCGGGGCAGCCCAAGGTGGCGCACAAGGTGTTCGAGGAGATGGAGCGGGACCCTAGGGTGACGGTGGACGGCGGCGTGGAACATGCTCGTGGAGAATCTACCGTCACCGGGCTGGTGGAGACAAATGGGTGTGGTAGGGAGGATGAAGGAACGTGGCATGCAGCCGGATGTGGCGACGTACGGTAGCCTGGCGAAGGGCATCGCGATGGCGCGCAAGCCAGAGGAGGCGCTGGTGCTCTGGAATGAGGTGAAGGAGCGGTGCCTGGAGGAGGCCGACGAGGAGCTGCTGGGGGCGCTGGCGGACGTGTGCGTGAGGGCGGCCTTCTTCAAGAAGGCGCTGGAGACTCGGAGAAGGAGGGATGGGGTTGGAGGAGCTGCTGGAACATGCCCGTGCGGGTGGAGATGACGGCCGTTACCCCAAAATTGACTGAACGTGATGAAATGCTAATTTCGGTTAACGCTTACATCTTTCGATGGTATTTCACGTGACGGAGCTTTTTCAGTGGTATTTTCTGATTCTCGTGGTCTTTTGATGCTACAGAACCAATTCTCCCTACTTATTAACGTGCATCCACTTTGTCGCTGAACATTTGTCCCTTTAATCACTGGACTTGCACCTATACGGTCCGCCCATCGGTCGCTAAGCACCGTACGACAAATCCAGCCAATTAATTTCAGGAATGCTAAACACCACACGGGTGTTTTAGCACCAATAAATACACGATTTTTTTTCCGTGTCTCTAACATGAGGCTCTGACTGACTCCTCCCCTCCGCGCTCCCGTCCTCCCCTCCGCGTGCTCTCTCTCTCTCTCACTGGCAACGAGACCGGCGAGCTCCTCCCGGTGCCCACGCCTCCTCGCGCCCAGGCGACGGCGCCGCGCGTAGCCTCCGGCCGGACCGGACCTCTATCGCCGCCACCAGGCCAGACCTCCGCCGCCGCCCTCAGGCTGGACCTTCGCTGCCGCCTCCAAGCCGGACCTCCGCCGCCGCCCCCGCGGCACGGCCGTGTCGTGCCCGCTGTGCCGCGATTTGTTGTCATCTATGTCGACACAGCCGCGATTTGTCCTTGTCCTTCCATAGAAAAAAATTATTTCCTGTAATCTGTGCCAACGAAGAAGATAAACAGTGCCCAGCGGCCGGCTGAAGGTAGACGATAAATAGTGCGCAGCGGCTGGCTGAAGGTAGAAGATCAACAATGCATGCGGGCTGCTGGAGGTAGAAGATGAATAGTGCTAGAAAATTCAGGCGTGGAGTTAGGTAAAACACACAAGCGTCAAACAAAGAGACTCATTAATTTCTACGCGTTCGCAGCTTTCCCGTGTTGCCGGCAGTAGCGCACGCGGATGGACAGCACGCGAAGGCAAGCCAATCGCGTACGGTCCACCTCATCCACGTGTGCATGTAGTGTTTTTCAATGAAATAAAAAAAGTTATAACTCCTAAACTAAACATTCAAATTCAATTCTGATTACACCATCGGATTTCTTGCAATAAATCCTTCAAAATAAGATCCCACATGGATATATTTATATAAAATTTTATTAACTAACATTTATATTATAAAGATAGAACATTTTCTTTTATTTAGCATAGACGATGTTCTAGGTTCAGAAAACAATATTCCGTCTTCGTAAGAAAAATATTCTCGTTTAGAGAAACAATATTTCTCATGAAATTGCTATTATAATATACATAAAAATAATAATAATAACAAAAACGATGAAATATATAAGTAGTAAATAAATAAATACATACATAAATAAAAAATCTACAGCAAAGCATAAGAAAAAAAATAAAAACACGTGATAGAGAAAAATTTAAGAACATCACATGGATACTTTTCAAACATCTTAAAATATACTGCAAAACATCATATTTATACTAAGTGAACATCACTAAATACATCATAGAACTTCACTAAATACATTGTAGTACATCGCATATATATTACGTGAACATCAATAAATACATCGTAGAACATCACATGTATACTAAGTGAACATAAAAAAACATCGTAGAACTACATAAACATCGTAAAATACATCATAGAACATCACATGTATATTACGCGAACATCACAAAATACATCATAGAGCATCACATGTATACCACATGAACATAAAAAAACATCGTAGAACATCACATGTATAACACGTGAACATCACAAAAAAATCATAGAACATCACATGTATACTACATTAATAGAACATGACATTATATACCATGTGAACAAAAAAAAACATCATATCTATACTACATGAACATAACATCTCATGAAATATAGAAATAAAAAAATAAACATGAAAAAATAATTAAGTAAGATAGAATAGAAAATAAAAAAATCTATACAAGACAAGGAAAACGAAAGAAATACAAAAAATAAAATATAAAAATAAAATAAAATCAAACAAACAAACAAAATAATTAATTATAGTAAAAACAAAAAAAATATAAATAATAATATAAAAATGAAAAGAATATTGAAAAATCACATGGAACAAAAAAATAAACAAAAAAAATAAATTGAAGAAAGGAAATAAAAAATAATAAGAAAAGGGAAGAAAAAAGAAAGAAAAGAAACATAAAAAATTAAAATGAAAAGAATAATAAAAATCACATAAAACAAAAATAAAATATAAATAAAAAATTAAACACAAAATGAAAAAAGAAAAAGAATTAGACACGAAATGAAAAAAGAAAAGGAAAAAGAAAAGAAAAGAAAAAGAAAGAAAAAAAGAAAATATACAATATAAGAAAACGTACGTACCTGGAGTCCTGGACGCTGCTCTCCTAGGCCTCCTTTAGTTTGCAAAAATTTTGACGAAATGGTATTGTGTTACTTTTGTTATTATTTGGCAATTAGTATCCAATCATAATTTAATTAGGCTTAAAAGATTCGTCTCGTGAATTTCATCTAAACTGTGTAATTAGTTTTATTTTTTATTTATATTTAATGCTTCATGCATGCGTCTAAAGATTCGATGTGACGGGGAATCTCGAAAATTTTTGCAAAATGAGGTGGAACAGGTTCCTAGTCGGAAATCCCGCGACCACACGGCACTCGGCCGTACATATGGGCTGCGCGTGGGTCTCGCTGCAGCGTCGTAGAAGCCAGCAGTGCGCGGGAATAATTTGCGCGGGCGCCGGCCAACCGTTCAGCGTGACTGCCGTCCGGCCGTTCGGACGGGAAGAATCCCGGAATACAATGGCATGCATGCATGACGCTTAATTAACTCTATGTTGAAAAACATATCACAGAAACAAGATTAATTGGGTAATATAAACTCACCATGCATGCTTTTTGGGATCACGAGATCCATCAGGCTTCATGCTCCAGAAGAGCAATGCATCTCCCATTCTGGGTTTAACAGATATCCCCCTCTTTGCCGACGGTGCGCTGCCTTTCACGGTCGCGTTAGGGAACACAGTCTCACCACCCTCTTCGACATCCGAGCTTCATCATAAAAGAAAAATATCACCATAAGGAAAACGCCATCCTCACATTTTTGATTTAGTCACCAATAATAATACTTACAGATACATGAGAAAAGTCGCTTGGTGGTGGAAGTACGGTCGGTGTAGTCAAAGTGAGGCTCGAACTTTCTGCCCAACTGCATAGTGGAGAACTTGAAGGCCCTCTCCATTCTCTACAAAAGTAGAGCGGCATATGAGATTGATTATACAATGGATTATTATAATCAAACATCTTAATTACCATAATCCCTAGAAGATCGATTGTCCAACTTATCAAACTAAAAAGGATAAAATAGAAATTTCTCACTTTAACCCACCATAATCAATCATCATATTATTTTGAGCCAAACACTCTGATTATTATAATTCATAATCCTAACTATAATATCTTATGCATAATCCTGATTATAATAATCCATTCGTGATCTAGACAGGCCCATAGCTATCAAACAACACCATCCAAACATCAAACGTAGTGAGCATACTAAATATTTTTTCCATGGAATAGTAGGAAAACACATCAACTTTAAAATCCATGGTAGGTACTAATAAAGCACTGATACCTCCACACTACGTAAAAACGCTTTGTAGCAACGGGACAGTTTTTTTTGTAGGGGCGGTTGGTGATGGAGCCGCCCCTACAATGACGTGCTCGGGAGCCTAGAGACTAGCCGCCCCTACAAATGGAACAACAGGGGTGGCTGGTCATACAAGCCGCCCCTACAAATGGGTCGGATTTGTAGGGGCGGCTCACTCACCAGCCGCCCCTAGTATTGCTATTTGTAGGGGCGGCTGGTGATGGAGCCGCCCCTACAAATGCCCGAGTATAAAATCCTCTGATTTGTAGGGGCAGCTCAATCACCAGCCGCCCCTGCAAATGACCCACATATAAAAGCAAACTGCAGCATCTTCTTTCTCCTCGGGTCACTCACTCCAACCCGTGAAAGAATGGTGGTGAGGCCTTGGGCACCTCCCAAAAATTGTTCTACTAAGGGGAGAAGGTTTTGGTCTCAAATCCTTTGGTGGAGAGGTTGTAGACGGTAAGAAAATATTATTCCACACTTTTTTTAAGTTTTAATAGTTGGTTAGTGAGTAATTAGAGTTTTGCTTTTCTTTCTCTTCTATGGTGCTTAAGCTACTTATGAAGCAAATTAGACCCAAGTTTTGAATGTACTGGGGTAAATTAGGGAGGGGAACAAGATCATACTCTTATTTGGTCCATATTTCTTGATGTTAGTGAACAATTAGTTAGTTTTATGGATGTTTCATGTGCATGTAGATCTAGATCTAGGGTTTGATTTTTTATTAATTTTGTTTTTGTAAATTTATGTTTGATGAAATTGGACTATGGTTTGCATGAAAGATATTGGGTAAAATATTAATTGTTGCTAATTATTGTCTTTGAAATTGTTTATTATAATCAATAAATATGTATTTTAATTATTTTTGGATAAATAGGCCATTAATTATTTTTTCCTCTACCATGGTATGTTTGTATGCTTCATTTAATTATATTTGATTTATATTCATATATATCTAAAGTATATACAATTATTCTCAAGTAATTATTAATTTGATTTATTTTTATATATATCTGAATAAGTAGTCATTTAATGTTTGTTTTGTTGTTGTTGTAAAAGATGGAGTACAGGAACTCTTGGATGTATGGTTCATTAAGGTTCAAGGCAGGTTTCCGTGAAGAGGTGGATAAATTTATTGAAGCCACAAAGAAGCATGCAACGACATTGACAGAGAATAAGGATACAACTATTTGTCCCTGTAAAGATTGCAAGAACCGTATGGCATGGACAGATGTGACTATCATCAGATCACATTTGATTATGCGAGGATTTGTTGAGGACTACACAGTGTGGATTCATCATGGTGAAACGGTTATTGTTAACGACGAGGATGAGGAGGAATACGACGATGAAACCCTAGAATCCCTGTCCTAATATTTAGTAGAGCTTGATGCACGAATGGATTTCGAGTTTGTCAATGAACAAGGTGGTGATGCTGGTGGTTGGGATGGTAACGACGAAGGTGGTGCCAATAATGGTGGTGGAGCATGTGTTGGGGATAAAGATGATTTAGAGGACATGATTCGAGCCCTTGACTAGAAATTTTACTAAATAGCCCAAAAGGTATAGAAAATATGGAAAGGGTGACAAAAGCATCGAAGGAGACTGTGTATGGTGTGGAAAAGGGTTGTCCAACACATTGGACATTGCTACGTTTTGTGCTTGAGCTACTCATCCTGAAGGCTAAGTACGGCTGGTCAAACTGTAGTTTCAATGATCTATTGCATCTCCTGTCATGGGTGCTGCCACAACCAAACTCAGTTCCCGCCGACACATACCAAGCGAAGAAGGTCATAAGTCCATTGACAATGGAGGTTGAAAAAATCCATGCATGCCCCAACCACTGTATACTTTTTTGTGGCAAAACATTCAAGTCACTTGATAAATGTCCCCGGTGTGGGGCCAGCCGGTACAAGACCAATGACCTTTATGGTGGGGACGAAGCCTCCATGGGGAAAAAGAGGAATAAGAAGGGTACAAAAAAGGTGGTACAAGAATCTCAGCCCCTAGAGGACACTCCATTAGACAATGATGCAAAGGAGAGAAGAATTCCTGCCTTGGTAATGTGGTACCTGCCCGTGACCGACCGCTTGAGACGTATCTTCCTAAACCCTAAAGAAGCCACACTCGTGACATGGTGGGATGATGAGCGCAAGGTGGATGATGATAAGATTGCACACCCGGCTGATTGTAGTCAGTGGCAAAGGTTCGATGAGAAGCACAAAGAATTCAGCGATGACCCAAGGAATGTACGGTTTGGCTTGAGCACCGATGGAATGAATCCCTTCAATGAGAGGATGAGCGACCACAGCACTTAGCCAGTGATCTTGACCATGTACAACATCCCAACGTGGTTGTGTCAAAAGAGAAAGTACCTTCTCCTCACTATTCTTATTTCTGGCCCTAAACAACCAGGCATTGATATAGATATGTTCCTCAAGCCTTTGATGCAAGAAATGGAGAGGCTATGGAGGCATGGGGAGCCGATGTATGATGCGTTCCGAAAGGAGGACTTCATATGTAGAGCAATAATATTTGTTACTACCAATGATTACCCTACGCTGTTTGCTTTGTCTGGACAGATCAAAGGGAAGACGGGATGCTTGGTTTGCTTGGATGGTACTACATGGGTGTACCTGGATGCATCCAAGAAGATAGTTTACCTAAGGAACCAACGCTTCTTAAAGACAAGTCACAAGTACCGAAAGAAATTGTTCTTTAGATTTTATGACAACACCTCGAGATTGAACCCCTTCGGAGAGACGTCATAACGGAGAACACGTGTACAGAATGGTGAAAAACATACGCGTCGTCTATGGAAAGAAGAATCCAGATGGGACGAACAGAGATAGAAGCACACCTCCTATCGAAGTCGTACCTTTCAAGAAATAATCGATCTTCTTTCAAGATTCCATTTTATTGGCCGACTTAGAGGTCCCCTATGCCATTGATGCTATGCACGTGCGTGCGAAGAATATCTTTGAGAGTCTCATTGCTACCTTGATGGACACAGTGTCGATGTTTGACCACCGATAGCCACGCCATGGGGGTCCCCAGGCGATATGTTTGGGCTTCAAACATATGCGAACTCAACGAAAGGAACGCAAGAGACAATCGATTTATCCTGGTTCGGGCCCTCGACCATGATCGAGTAATAACCCTACGTCCCGATCGGCGTTAGCCTTCGTTGGATTGATTGTGTGTTGTTGTTTTTTGTATGGTCGTCCTCCGTCTCTAGGAACTCTATTCCTCCTTTATATAGTCGGAAGATCGAGTCCTAGTCGGTTTACAATGAGAGTTCCTAGTAGGATTACAGAATAATACTACTACTAGGATTACATGGGAAGAATCCTAGTTGGACTAGATCTTCTCCCTTCCTGACGGGGTATCCTGTGGGTCCCGCATCGACAAGCCCCGAGCACTTCATGGTTGAGTTCTGGAAGCCTCGTCTTGTTCCTTCAAGTCTTGCCAAGTAGAAACAAGCGTCGTTCGAGTGCTTTCTTGAGCGAAACCATGTAGCGCTTCGTGAGATCTTTGGTTGGTGTGTACCTTTTTGAAGAAAAAAGTATTCCCATTTGGGTGTAGCCCCCGAGCCTCTTGCTTTTTTGGCACAAGGAGTGGAGGGTCTTCTCTTGAAATCACTCGATTCTTTGTCGAAGGGTTCTGAGCATATACAGGTTCTTTATCAAAAAAGAGCTCAGGTATAGCTAGATCTGGGTTCTTTTTGTCTTGATGTCTTGAAGTGATCTATCTTGAAGGAGTCTTCTTTGTGATGTGCGCTTTTTGGAGAAAAAGTGCACTCACCGAAAGTGTAACCCCCAGAGCCTCTTGCTATTTGGAACAAAAAGTTGGAGGGTCTTGAATCTTATGTTGTTTTACAACTCTTGTCTTGAAGAAGTCTTTTGATTGATGTGTGTTTTTTTAAAGAAAAAGTGCACTCACTGAGTGTAGCCCCCGAGCCTCTTGTTATTTGGAACAAAGAGTTGAAGGGTCCTGAATCTGAGTTGTTCAAAGAATTGAAAACTTTCCACGATCATGACCCCGAGCATTCTTCAAAAAAGAACTTCGGAATCTGAATCTTGGCATATCCTCTGGTAGTCTACTGTTGTCAGATGTAGAGTCTACAGCTTTCAGATGTAGAGTCTTCTGCTTTCAGAGGTAGAGTCTGCTGTTGTCAGGTGTAGTTGTATGGTGGTGGTTGAGTGTAAATGCCTTTTGTTCATGGGTTGTACAGTGTTGGTATATTCTCCCAAATATGCTTGTTGTTGAGTACTGTTGCTTCACGCCTGAGTTCTCTTTCATTGAATTCTGTCTTTTCACCGTGTCCTTTGTTAGGTTTGTTTCGCTGGTGCTCCCGGTCCATGTGCACCGCTTCTTTGATCTATAAATATCCTCCTTGTGTGTTGCTTTGATTCATCGAGCACTTTGTTGTGTGGTTTGAAATCCCCGTAGTCATGAATATAATAGTTTGTGAAGTAGAGCAGCCCCCGGGTGTATTTTATAGTTCTTGTACATCTTGTCGTAGCTGGAGGAAGTCTTGTGATAGGGATTAGAGGTAGAGTAATCCTGTAGTGGCATTGCTCCGGGAAGTACGTGGCGGTAGTTGGAGGAAGTCTTGTGATGTGGGATGCGTTCCTTCATCCAGCAGTTCTGGGTTGATCTTCGCCGCCTGTCTTGAGACTATCCGGTGCAGATCAACACCATATCCAGTATCACATCGGACTTGGGTAGACAGATGCCTGCCGACTTCGTCTGGTCTATGTTGTCCCGCCGTGCTGCTGATTTCCGCCTTGGATGCACTGTGTCCGTCCTTTGAAGAAAACAGTGTAGCCGAGTACGGTTTGTTCTACCGAGTAGCAATTTGGAACACGTAATCGTTCTAGAGCCTAGTTGTTTCTGGGTTCCTTTTTGCTACCTTGCCTGTCGTAGTTCCGAGTTCGTTGGGTCTTGTAAGATGTGTAATCTTGTATCTTTTGAAGTCATTTGTAATGGAAAGAATATTGTCTTCTGAGTTGTCATTCTTTATTCTGATGATGTCCCGGTTGTTTTTGAGATTCCCGAGTTCTTTCTATAAGGTCCGTGTTGTTATGCTCCTGATGAGATAACCTTTCGTTGCTTTATGGCTGATGAGTTCTTTTTGTAGCAATATGATAGCTCTACCGTTCTGCTGGATGGATAAGTCCAAAATCTGCCCGTTGAACTGTACCATTATGTGGATTTATGCCTTCCGTCATTTTAGCTGTGTCAGTAAATGGACCGTTTCGTTCTCACACCGTGTTTTAACAGGCCCGGTGGGCCATGTTTTACTGCTGTAAAATCTATTTAAAGGCCTTTCATCATCTTCTTCTTTACTGCTCCGCTTTTGCCTTGAAACCCTAGCTTTCAGAAATCCACCGCCGCCATTGTCGCCGTCACCTGAGCGCCGCTGTCTTAGTCTCATCTTTCCCTAGTGCCTTTTTGCTTCCGTTAGTAGTCATCCCTTTCCGTGATCGAGAACCAAGAGTTCATGTCCATGAGGGCTACCCAGAAGGTTTGGCCGGCTCCAACAACGACTGAAGACCAGCTTTGTGAGCTTGTCAGCGATGGCTTGATCTAGAGCAAGGACATTGCTGAATGGAGAGCTCCAGGTGAGCATTGGGTCCCTGCTCCAGGTCCTGGTCAGATCATTCTTTTCGTCTCCTTTATCCGTGCTAGACTTTGCCTTCCTGCTTTCGCCTTCCTTCATCAATTTCTCAGCTATTTTGGGATTAGCCTGAATCATCTTGCTCCCAATGCTGTCCTTCATCTTTCTGTCTTTTTTCATCTTTGTGAAACTTTCCTTGGAATTCCCCCTTCTCTTTCTCTCTTTTGTTACTTCTTTCGTCTAAAACCCCAACCCCGCCGCGAAGACACCAGCGTTCTTGGTGGCTGCGGGATTCAGTTTTGCCAGGGTCTTAAAAGCAAGTTCTTTGACTATGACCTGGTTGATTCTGTGAGGGATTGGCGTGCCGACTAGTTTTACACCGCCAATTTGATTCCCCCTCTTGCTGTTCACTCTAGATCTGGTCCCTTGGTTAATGATCGATGGGATAAGAACCCTGTGACGATGGCTGAGGTTCAGGCGATCCAGCCGTTTCTTGAGAGGATAAGTACTCTAAAATAGCAGGGCTTGACCGGCTTCAGTATCGTCTTGAGCTTTCTTCGTCGTCGTGTTCAGCCTCTGAAGGAGCGAGAGAACTTTGGTTTTAAGTACTCTAGGGCTGAGGATCCTTCTTGCATGGTGCCCGCCCTTGAGTTGACCGATGAGGAGGTACTCGAGCGTCTTCAGAAGATGCTGAAAGGAGCAAGCGTTGTCCCGCTTACCGTCTCCGAGTATTGTGCAAAGAACCCGCCTCTAGCTGTAAGTTGTTTTCTCTTTGTGCGGGTACTTTTTGTATTTCTTTTGTTGTATCTATTTTCGCTTAATCTTTCTTGTCTTGTTATCTTATTCTTTTCGTAGGAATTGGGGCATAACTTCGTTGACCCGATTCCCCTTGATGTCCTCCCTGCCGTTGTGGGGGCTGGGGGTAGTCTTGCTGGGGCTTCTTTAACTAGTAAGTCGCAAACTGCTGTAATGCTTCCTGGTGTTTCTTCCGCAAACCCTGATGTATATGTAGAGTATGTTCCTCATTCAGTTCCTCGAGCTGCTCATAGCGTTGGCAAGAGGGGGCGAGTGGCTGGTTCTTCTTCTGGTGTGCCTGCTGCCAAGAAAGCTCGCCAGTCGAGTACTTGTTCAGGTACTCAAGTTATAGCTAGCATGCTCTTAGGTGAGCACATTAATATGCTCTGTCCTTCTGTTGTTTGTTTTCGTCTTTAATCGAGTACTTTTGTCCTTTTTCAGCTGGTGCTATGGTGGCCTTGGTCGAGAGTGAGGAAGAAGAGGATGATGATGCACCCCTTGTCATGCAGCGGTGAGTTGTTTTCTTATTTTCCTGTTGATGAATTCCTCCTTTTTGTTTTGACTTTGGTCTTGATCCTTTTGTAGTAAGCGGTCATCGGGTACGAGTTCTTCTGGGGTTCCGGCCCCGAGTTCTTCTGGGGCTCCGGTACCGAGTTCCTCTATGGCTCTAGTACCAGCTGCGCCACTCCTATCGCAGGGTGGCAGTGATGTTTTTGCCACCATAGTTCCTCCTGCAAGGTCTTCTTTCATTTTTTTTGAAGAAGATAGCTGAGTAAGTGACTCTTTGTTGTGCATCTTTGCCTTTTGCCTTCCTTTTTCCTAACTTGTATTTTTATCGACGAGTTTCTCTATCATCTTGCAGTCCCTTGCCTTCTCTTACTCCTCCGCCGCCTTCTAGTTAGCCTTCTGGTGCGCCCCCGCGTACTGAGTCGAAGGACTCGAAGAGTACAGTCGGTGAGGTGGCTGTGAGGAAAGCTGGGCCCCCTGCTGCTACTGACCCTGTGGCTCCAGAGGTGATTGTGGTCATGGCGGTGGGTACTTCTAAGGAGGTAGCCAGGGATTTCCAGGATACAGCCCTGGCCTTGCCTTCTTTGCCTGCGCCGGCTTCTCCCTCAGCTCCCCTTGGTACTGGTGCTTCGCGCTTGGATGACGATGTGTTGCATCAATTTGATGCTACTCATTAGTTGTCTGAGCTGACCGCAGCCTGGGGGAACTTGACGTCCTCTACGACTTCTTTTGGGGAAAAGCTCCAAGTTAGTTTTTCTGAAGTTCTTTCTTTGGCTGTTCGTCTTTCTCTTGTCTTTACGCCATGTCTTTCTCTCTCTCTATTTTCTCAGTCTTTTTCTCGTGATCATACCGGCTTCTTTTTCTCGTCTGAAAACAAGAAAAAGTTGTCTTCCGAGGTAAGCGCTCTAAAAGCTGAGCTTGATCTCTGCCAAGCCAATATGGAGATTGAGCGCCAAACGCACCAAGAGGAGAAGAAAGCTCTCCACGCCCGGGTTGTTGAGGCAGAAAAATAGAGGGATGCTGCGGTGGAGTCCCTGAAGAATGAGTGCAAAGGTATTGCTTGTTCTTTTTGTTTCCTTTTGTATTCTGACTTTCTCTTCAGCTGACTTGTTTTTGTTGCCTGGTCTAGCTCTCCGAGTTGAAAAGCAGAAGCTCTCGGAGGGTCTTGAGGAGATGAAAACAGCTGTCCACAATAGTCACAACCGGGCTGAGGAGGTAATCACTTGTGCTGAAGAAGAACTCGCACTCGCTAAGTTGATTAGGCGTGGAGCTGACAAAGATCTTGTGCAGGCCTAAAAGACTATTGAGGTCTTGACTGGCAAGTTGGCGACGACCACTGAGAACTGGAATACTTTATGGAAATCCTTCCGATCAGTAGCCGATCTTCTCCGGACTCCAGCAGATGACGGTCAACCTTGGGCTCAGTTCATTCCCTGAGTTCTGACTTATTTCTAGGAGTTTGTGAAAAGGTGCGCCCGCTTATGCACTAGGAATGTTCTCGCCCAGGTCCGGGTTCTTGCTCCGGAGTTCCCTTTGTCCAAGATTGCAGAGGAAACCAAGAGCTAAGAGTACGTGGATGCCATTGAAAGGGCGGAACCTGAGGTCGAGGACTTTGCCAGTAGGATCGTTGATAATCTTAACATTGATATTTCTTCTCCTGACGACAACGCTTGATGTACTTGACCTCTATACTCCAGTTCCCGTAATAGCAAACTATACTTCTTTTTGAATAGAGATTGAATGAAGATCCTTTATTTTAGTTGATGTCTTTTCTGCCTGAATGTCCTTGTCTTGTAAACAACTTGGTATATGTGGGTCGTTGTCTTGACAGACTTTCTTGATTTGTCGAGCGCTTTGTCTGGCTTGTCTGGCTTTTCATTTGTGACTTGTAAACAACTCGGTATAGATCGTTGTTTCGGCAGACTTTGTGTTCTTGTTAAGACTTAGGACCAGCGATCTTGAGATTGATAAGTCCCCGAGCACTTCATGGTGGAGTTCTAGAAACTTCTTCTTGTTCCTTCAGGTCTCATTGCCCGAGTACTTTCCTGTGCAAAACCGTGTAGCGCTTCTTGGATCTATCTGAGTGTAGGCCCCGAGCCTCTTGCTATTTGGAACAAGTAGCTGGAGGGTCTTGTCTTGAAATTGCTCTGATTTATGCTTAGGCTTAGTTTTAGTCGTTTTGCTTTTTTGGTTCAGGTGTTAGCTTATTAGCTACCCTCATCGGCGGGCTCAAGCATATTCTTAGCTCTTTTGCTCTCGGCCGGTATGCTCAGGCATGTTTCAGCCATTTTGCTTTTTGTTTTGGGTGTTAGCTTATTAGCTACCCTCATCGGCGGGCTCAAGCATCTTTTCAGCTCTTTTGCTCTCGGCGGTATGCTCAGGCATGTTTCAGCCATTTTGTTTTTTGTTTCGGGTGTTAGCTTATTAGCTACCCTCATCGGGGGGCTCAAGCATCTTTTCAGCTCTTTTGCTCTCGGCCAGTATGCTTAGGCATGTTTCAGCCATTTTGCTTAGTGAAGACAACTTTGGAGAAAGTCATAACAAGACATATGTTGTGTAGAAAGACCATCTTTATTGATCGTGAATCTTGATAAGCCATAATAATACATATGTTGTCGATGAGCGTTATCTGTATTGATCATGAACGTTGATCCCTTGCTTCTTGATTATAAATTCTTCCTTGAGTTGTTTTCACACGTAGAATCTTCTTAGTTGGCTGATGTGCCATGTGTTGCTAACTTCTTTTTTCCATCCTCGGCTGTCAACTTGTATGTGCCTGGTCCCGTGACTGTTGTGATAATAAAAGGACCTTCCCATGGACTAAGTAGTTTATGGCGTCCTTTAGTTTTTTATAATCTTCTTAGTACTAGATCTCTGATTTGGAGTGATCGAGGTTGGGTACTCTTGTTGTAGTGGCGTCTTAAACCTTGTAGGTATCTGGCTGATTGGAGGGTAGCGTTTACTCTGACTTCTTCTGAGCTGTCGAGTTCTAATCTTCTGGTGTGTTTTGCTTCTCCTTCGTCATACTGTTCTATCCTTTGATATGTCCAGATCAAGTCGGCAGGTAGTACAGCTTCTGACCCGTAAACTAGGAAGAAGGGTGAGTAACCGGTGGCTCTGCTTATTTGAGTTCGTAGCCCCCATACTACTTTGGGTAGTTCTCTAATCCATTTGGATCCATAGTCTACTAGTTCTTCATACAGTCTTGGCTTTAATCCAGCTAGTATGAGTCCATTAGCCCTTTCTACCTGTCCGTTGGCTTCTGGATGTGCGACTGACGCGTAATCTATGCTGAAGCCATAGTCCTGTGCCCAACTTTTGAATTCTGTAGCTGTGAAGGGAGAGCCCAAATCTGTGATTATTCGATTGGGCATGCTGAATCTGTGCATAATGTCTTGGATGAACTCTACTGCTTTGGTTGTGCTGTATTTTGCGAGTGGTTTGTATTCAATCCACATGGTGAACTTGTCAATTGCTATGAAGATATACTCGAAACCGCCCTTTGCTTTCTCGAGAGGTCCTACTTGATCTAGCCCCCAGTAGGAGAAAGGCCAAGCGGGTGGGATGCAGATAAGATTGTGAGCTGGTACATGAGCTTGTCTTGCGAACATTTGACAACCTTTGCATTTTCTAACTAGTTCTTCTACGTCTTTCAGAGCTGTTGGCCAGTAGAATCTGGTGCAGAAAGCTTTGCCGACTAGTGTTCTTGAAGCGGCATGATTTCTACAGCAACCTGAGTGTATTTTGTTTAAGATCTCTTTGCCTTCTTCAAACGAGACACATTTTAGGAGTACTCCTGATGACATGGCTCTTCTGTATAGCTTTTCCCCTACTAGGACGTAGTTCTTGCTTCTGCGAACGACTCTGGTAGCCTCCTCTTTATCTGTTGGCAGCTTGTTCTCTTTGATATAGTCAATAAAGACCTAGGTCCATGAGGTGTTGATTACCAAAATCTGGGTGCCTTTAACTAGAAGTTCAAGGGTTATCTCACCGGGTTGTTTGATAGAGGGAGCTGATAACTCCTCTATAAATACACCGGGTGGGACCTTCGCCCTGTCTGATCCGAGCTTGGCGAGGACGTCTACCGCAATATTAGAATCGCGCAGGACGTGTAGAATTTCTAATCCTTAAAAATGTTTTTCAAGCTTTCGTATTTCAGCACAGTAGGCGCCCATGTTTTCTTTGGTACAGTCCCAATCTTTGTTGACTTGGTTGATGACTACTGCCGAATCTCTGTACACGAGCAATCGCTTGATTCCGAGGGTAATTGCCACTCGGAGCCCGTGGATGAGGGCTTCGTACTCTGCTTCATTGTTTGTAGCTTGCCATAATATCTGAAGGACATACTTAAGTTGTTTTCCGTCTGGAGAAATTAAGAGAACGCCTGCTCTGGCTCTGCCTAGCTTGAGCGACCCATCAAAGTACATCTTCCAATGGTCAAGGATGGTGTTTGACATAGGTTGTTGAATTTCTGTCCACTCGGCCACAAAATCAGCAAGAGCTTGGGATGTAATTGCCTTCCGTGGGGTGAAATCAATATTGAGAGCTCCAAGTTCAACTGCCCACTTAAATATGCGCCCTGTTGCATCTCTGTTGTGTAGGATGTCTCCGAGTGGGAAGTCTGTCACCACGGTAATCTTGTGGCTTTCAAAATAGTGGCGTAGCTTGCGTGAAGTGATCAGGAGAGCGTAGAGTAGCTTTTGCACATGCGGGTACCGGATTTTTGATTCTGACAGTACTTCGCTGATGTAGTATATGGGGCGTTGTACTTTATATACGCGCCCTTCTTCTTCTCTTTCCACGACTATCGCTGTGCTGATCACCGTAGAAGTAGCCGCAATGTATAGCATCATGTCTTCGTATTTCTTTGGTGGCGTGAGAACGGGCGATGATGTGAGGTATGCTTTAAGTCTTTTGAAAGCTTTGTTGGCTTCCTCTGTCCACTCAAAAATTGTCTGTCTTCTTTAGTAGTTTAAAAAAAGGTAACCCTTTTTCACCGAGTCTTGATATGAAACGATTGAGGGCCGCCATGCAGCCTGTTAGTTTCTGCACATCTTTGACGCTTCGAGGGGGTCCCATCTCTGTTATGGCTCGAATTAGTTTGGCGCTGGCTTTGATTCCACGATGATTGACCAAGAATCTGAGTAGTTGTCCTGAAGGAACTCCGAATACACACTTGCTTGGGTTCAATTTCCACCTCCACCTTTTTAGGTTTTCAAAGGTTTGCTTTAAGTCTTCAATAAGTGTGTGCGGGTTCTTTGTTTTCACTACTACGTCATCCACGTATGCCTCGACGTTCTCGCTGATCTGTTCACCAAGGCACGTCTGGATAGCTCTTTGGTAAGTGGCACCAGCATTCTTGAGTCCAAACGACATGGTTTTATAGCAGTAGGCACCGAACGGAGTGATGAAAGATGTCTTGCTCTGGTCTTCTTCTTTTAAAGCGATTTGGTGATATCCTAAATAGCAATCAAGGAAGGATAATAGGGCAGATCCTGCTATTGAATCAACTATCTGATCAATGCATGGTAGCCCAAATGGATCTTTCGGGCTGTGTTTGTTGAGATCTGTATAGTTGACGCACATGCGCCACTCGTCTGTATTCTTCTTTTGTACTAGAACTAGATTTGCTAGCCAATCTGGATGAAGGATTTCTCTGATGAATCCGGCTGCCATTAGCTTTGGGATTTCTTTTTTAATTGCTGCCTTCTTGTCGGGTGAGAACCGTCTTAGTTGTTGCTTCACAGGCTTGGAGCCTTCGTTGATATCGATTCTGTGCTCAGCCAACTCTCTTGGGACACCTGGCATGTCGGCCGGCTTCCAAGCAAAGATATCTTTGTTGTCCCGAAGAAAGTTGGTGAGCGCGAGTTCCTATTTTGCCGAGAGGTGAGCACTGATGGTTGTCGTTTTGGAGGGATCACCGGTTCCCAGGTCGATTTGCTTGACGTCGGCTTCTTTTGGTGGTGCGAGGATGCTGGGCTTTTTAGCTGGTATCTCAAGTTCTTCTGGGCTCAGTTCCACGGCAATAGCAGCTATTTCTTTTCTACCATTGGTGGCTTGTGCTTTGGCTGCAATTTGAATTGCCTGAACATCGCAGTCAAAAGCACGCTTCAAATCACTTCGAAGGGAAAGGACTCCGTTTGGCCCTGGCATCTTTAGCAATAGGTACGGGTAATGTGGTATTGCCATGAATTTTGCTAGTGCTGGACGTCCGAGGATTGCGTGGTATGATGATTCAAAGTCTGCAACTTCAAACTTGATGAACTCTGTATGGTAGTTTGAGGGAGTTCCAAAAGTAACCGGTAGAGTGATTTGTCCAAGTGGCATGGCTGCCTTGCCGGGTACTATCCCATAAAAGGGGTGCTTGGTGGTGTAATCATACCGGCGAGTTGTAGTCCCATATTCCTTAGTGTTTCTGAAAAAATGATGTTGAGTCCGACTCCTCCATCAATTAGTACCTTTGTGACAGTCATACCGGCGATAGTTGGATCTAGAACCAGTGGGTAATGGCCTGCGTTTCCTACGCTAGTCCATTGGTCATCTCTTGAAAACTGGATCGGATATTGTGACCAATTGAGATATCTTGGAGTAGCCGGTTCTGCTGCCATGATGGTTCGGAGAGCTAGCTTTTCTTGATGTTTGCTTCTAGAATCTGGAGCCTCGGCGAAGATCACTGCTACTGTTCCCCTAGATTTTTGGAATCCCTGGTCTTCGTGGTTGTCTTCATCTTTTTTCTGATTGTCTTCTTTAGTGCTCCCCTTACTATCTTTTCTTGTGTATCGTTCATTGAAGGTGTAGCAATTTCCAATGGTGTGCTTTCCATTAGGGTGCAATGGGCAATGCATGTTTTCAATGTCGTCATACCTTCTGGGCTTGGAAAACTTCCTTGATTTGTCAGTTACCGCTACGGTGTTGTCTGGTCCACGTTTTCTCTCTTGGTGTCTGTTGTTTCGATGATTTTGCTTATCCTGGTTGTCTCGGTTGCTTCTTTCTAGGAACCTTTCTCGTGTCTTCTCCTCCGCAGTAATCAATTTTTCTATCATGCGTCTAAATTGTTCATTGTTTCTCAGGTTCTCTTTGTAGAAGTCCTGAAATTGCCACCTAGCCATGATTCCATGAGAGAAAGCTTCGATTACTTCTCGTTTGGTAATGTCATGTACTTGGGCACGTAATTAACCAAATCGTCGATAGTAATCTCTGAGACTTTTGCCCCCTTTCTGCTTAAGTCCCTTTAATTCTGCGTGGGTGATTGGGTGCGTAATGATACCTGCAAAATTTTGACAAAAAACTCTTTGCAAGTCCTCCCAATTTCTGATTGATCCCGGGTTCAATTTGTCGAACCATTGGAGAGGCATGGTTTCCAGGGCCATGGGAAAGAATAGGGTCTTGATATCATCGTCCCCCCCAGCGAGTTCAATCGATTGCGAGTAGATTCTGAGCCACTGCCTTGGTTCGGTCTTGCCATCATATTTAGATCGTATTGAAGCGAGTCTGCTTGCAAAACAGGGGAATCTATCATGCGTTCTGGCTTCTCTGTACTCTGATTCGGCACCCGCTTCCAACCAACTGTTGTTTTGGTGAGAGTAGTTCTGCGGGGCAGTCCGAATGGGTGCTTCACTTCTGATCTGTCTTGGTTGTTCGGCTCGGTAGTTTTGACTATGGTCCCTTCTACTTTCTCTGTTGTGAATTCCACTTGGTCCAAGTCTCTCGAATGCGGACTTCCTTTGATTTTGATCTTCCTTCCTATGAGATGTTGATCTAGTGGGTAGTCTTGAACGGGTTCTTCCATCGTGTGTCTTTAGGGCTGCTGTCCGGAGAAGTTCTCGGAGCTATTCCTGCTGTTCGTTGGGATGCGAGGTCGTTTCGAGTTCTTCATGTGCTTCTCAGATCCTGTTGTAGGGTGTGTTCGCCGCACGTCTTTCTTCGACTTCTTGTTCTAATTTTCTTCTATTGTATTCAGCCAGATCTGACTCATATCTGATCTAGGCTTCTTTATGCTGCCTAGCATGTCGTTGGTGTCCTTGTTTTAATTTGTTTCTTCTTTCTCCGGCATGCCTCGACTCTCGGTCTCACCATCGTAGCCACAGGGCAAAGGGTGATATGTTGGACTCAGATTCATCTCGATGATCGGACGTCGGGTGCTTCTAGGGATCAATGGTGATCAAGACGGTGAACCATGAGTACTTCCCGTCGTGAACTGCTTACATTCTTGGTGTTGGTTTCCATCTTGTTGGAGTTGCTAATAACTTTGGTAGAAGCTTCAAGGTTGCGGATCGAGTCTCCTTCTTGGTAGGGTAGAATTGCCGTTGTCGTCGTGCCGACCCGATTGATCTTGCTATCCTCAGGAATAGAACCTGGCTAGTGGACAATGCAGCCCTGAGACGTTATGGTTAGCATGAGACTTTCCCGAGCTCCTTTCGGTGGCATTCTAAGCACCGGATCGAGGGATCCTTGAGCCATGCCCGATAGGACTTTGCCATGTTGTGGAGTCCGAGCGAAAAGGATCGACTTCTTGAAAAGATTCTAAGTCTTCTCAAGTTGTATTCTTGATATGCCGAGGCCGCGTTCTGGAGCCCCATCAGAAAAGAACTCGGATCTTCAAAGAACTCAGGTCAAACTCCATCTCGGATCACGAGAGCTGAGTTTGAGTCGCATCATAAAAGCCGTGAAACCTGAGTTGAATTGGACGTCACGAGCTGCGTGAATCTTCTGGTGATTTGATCTATCGTAGTCGCCGAAATGGAAAAGTCTTCATGGTGAACCGAATCTTCGAGAAGACGGCTTTGGAGCTTGCCATCGTCGCCTGCCTCGCACATCCATGAACCAAAGATGAAGGTTGATCCTGTTGATAAGATCATATTGTCGAGGTCCGTCGAGCTCTCGAATGCAAATTCACCGAAAGCCCCTACCTGGCGCGCCAGCTGTCGATGTTTTACCACCGATAGCCTACCATGGGGGTCCCCGGGGCAGTATGTTCGGGCTTCAGCATATGCGGAACTTGATGGTGAACGCAAGAGACAGTCAATTTATCTTGGTTCGGGCCCTCAACTGTGATCGAGTAATAACCCTACGTCCAGTCGGCGTTAGCCTTGCGTTGGATTGATTGTGTGTTGTTGTTTTGTATGGTCGTCCTCCCATCTCTAGGAACCCCGCCCTCCTTTATATTGTCAGGAGATCAGAGTCCTAGTCGGTTTACAATGAGAGTTTCTAGTAGGATTACAGAATACTACTACTACTAGGATTACATGGGAAGAATCCTAGATGGACTAGATTTTCTCCCTTCCTAGCGGGGTATCCTATGGGTCCCGCATCGACAACAGGCAAGTCAAAGGATGGTCTGAAAGCACGAAAAGACATGGTGCAGCTAAACGTGATGCCACAGCTTCACTCGGTACCTGAGGCTAATGGAAAATACACTCTGCCCATGGCGTGCTTCAACCTAAGACCAGACGAGAAGAGAGCTATATGCACTTTCCTGAGGGGGTCAAAGTCCCGACTGGGTTTTCAGCAAATGTGAAGAAGCTAGTGTCGATGAAGGACTTGTCAATAACACACTACAAGGCTCATAATTGTCATGTGATGCTGACAGTGTTTATACCTATTGCAATCAGGGCTATAAAGCCAGAGTTCTTGAAAAAGGCCATCACCCGCATGTGCTACTTATTTTCGAAGATCTCACAGAAGACGATTGGCAAGCAAGAGCTGAGTGACCTACATGAATTTGTGGTGGAGACACAAAACCAACTAGAGATGTGTTTACCTCCTGCTTTTTTTTGATATAATGCCACATCTCATGATTCACATGGTTCATCAGATACAAGCGTTGGGCCCTTGCTACTTGCATGAAATGTGGTCCTACGAGCGGTTCATGTCGGTTCTAAGTTGATACGTGCATAATTGAGCATACCCAGAGGGCTCCATGATAGAGGGTTACAGTACTAAAGAAGTCGTTGAGTGCTGTCAAGAGTACCTAAAAGTACATAAAGGGATTGGTAAACCCGATTCTCGTCACAAGGGTAGGCTGGCTGGGAAGGGCACCAGCGGTAGAAAAGTGTTCATCGACCATGATTGCAAAGAGGTGAGTCGGGCGCATTACAGTGTATTGTAGAGTACACAACTGATGCAACCGTACATTGATGAACACTTGGCTATCATTATGGCGGAGAGAAATGGTCGTTCGGATGATTGGGTCATGAAACAGCATAAGCAACGACTAACTACATGGTTGAAGGACCAAAACATACCGCCTAGAGAAACCATAGACTCTATTACCATCAGTTGGTTAGCGGAGGGGCCATCGAGACAGGTGACATCTTGGAATGCTTATGACATCAATGGGTATACGTACTATACCAACGCAAAGGATAGTAAATATGTGAACCAAAACAACGGCGTTCGAATAGAGGCTCTCGATGGATTGGGACGAAAGATCCAATACTTTGGCATCACTGAAGAGATATGTGAACTTGACTATGGAAGGGATATAACGGTGGCCCTGTTTCGATGCCGCTGGATCAAACAACACCAACTTAACGAGATCGGATTGAGAGTCCTGGACCTCGAGAATCTAGGCTACCAAGATGACCCTTGGGTGCTCGCTTCACGTGTCACACAAGTTTTCTATATGTCTGACCCATAAAGTAACCTCCCCCCGAAGAAGAAGACAAAGCACGTTGTTGCCTCCAGGAAACAGCACATTATCAGAGTTGATGGCGTGGACGATGTTGAAGCTTACAATAACTACGATGAGATGCCGCTATTCATAGACTTTCCTAAGAAGATCAGTGTTGTGAAAAAGAACCTACCCAAAGACATATTACCATGGGAACAAAAAGGTGTCAAGGGGAAAGTCGTTACAGCGGGCTAGCTAGTTGTTGAACGTGGAGTGTTTGTGTAAGTGTGTGTTTGTAAGACTTTATTTATGCATGCGTGTGAGACTATATATTTATGTATGTGTGTAAGACTATATATTTATGTATGTGTGTGAGGCTACATTTTATGCATGTGTGTGAGATTACCCTTTGCAACATCCAGATAAATCTATTTCAACATCCACTCTATTACTACTAAAATTTTATGAAATCACTTAACACTTTTTGAAATGAAGAAATGGTCAAAATAAAAGTAGGAGATCTTGATGAGTTATACAACTTTTATATTCATCACCTTTACAGCTGAAATCATTTAGTGGTTAAAAATCAGGTTTGAAGCTGTTATTTTCTGAAATTCAAAATTTGAAATGTTCAAATTTTATCAAATAAAAAGATGACCAAAATAAAAGTTGTAGATAGTGATGTGTTCAACAACTTTTATATTCATCACCTTTACAACTGAAATCATTTATTGGTTGAAAATCAGGTTTGAAGGTGTCATTTTCTAAAATTCAAAATTTAAATTGTTCAAAATTAGTGACAAAGATAGATGACTAGACTGAAATGATAGAGCATTATTTTAGAAAATTTTAGAAAAAAAACCATCACATTTGGAGTTAGTATGAGGGAAAAAAACTAGTTACAAGTTTCAGCCACAGATTAAAAAGAGAAATCGCATTTGTTCATCATTTATCATTATGAACAGTTGTGATTTTTCTTTTTAATCTCTGGGTAAAATTTATAACTAGTCTTTCTCCCTCATACTAACTCCAAATGTGATGAATTTTTTTCCTAAAATTTTCTAAAATCATGCCCTATCAAGTTACTGTGTTGATTTGGTCATTCTTTTCATTTGATAAAGTTTGAGCAATTCAAATTTTCAAATTTTAAAAAATAACAAGTTCTAACGAGATTTTCAACCATTAAATGATTTCAGCTGAAAAGGTGATGAATACCAAAGTTGTATAACTCATCAAGATCTACAACTTTTATTTTGACCATTTCTTCATCTGATAAAGTGATAATAAACATTGTTTACAAAGCAACATGTTTCTCGTATAGTTCATGAAATTATGAGTCATATGTGAATTTGTGAACAATGTTTATAAATACTTTATCACATGAAGAAGTGACCAACATAAAAGTTATAGATAGTGATGAGCTGAACAACTTTTATGTTCATAACTTTTATTGTTGAAATCATTTAAGGTTTTAAAATCTTGTTTGAAGTTGCCATTTATTGAAATTCAAAATTTCAACTATTCAATTTTTGTCAAATGAAAAGATGATCAAAATAAAAGTTGTACATACTAATGAGTTCTACAACTTTGGTATTCATGGGTTTTCCAGCTGAAATCATTTACTCTTTTAAAATATTGTTTCAAGTTCAAATTGTTTGAATTTCAAATTTTGAATCGTTCAAACAAAGTCACATGACAAGATGACCAAAATAAAAGTTATACATGTTGATGAGTTATACAACTTTTGTGTTTACAACATTTTTATTTTAGATCATTTAATGTCATAAAATTGTAGTCAAAGTTTTAAAATTCAATTTTTTTTGTTTTCTATATTGTTTTGACTATAATTGTTTTTATATATATTTGGGCATATATAGAATAATACAAAATATTATATACAAAATATTATATTTGTGCATATATACAATTGTTTTTATATTACTTTGTGTTTTTGTGATATAAAAAATACAGAATTAATAATTTTATAAAATAGAAAATATTTTTAGGGCGGCTACATCAAGAACCACCCCTATAAATGAATTTTTAGGCTAATTTGGATCGGGAACCGCCCCCACAAATATATTTTTAGGGCGGTGAATCAGAACCGCACCTACAAATCCTCTGGGTATATAACCACAGGCGCTCTGGTGAACAAGTCTTGGGCGCTCTCTTCTTGCTCCCGGTGCCGTCAGTTGCCCACAGTGCTCAAGCTAGGGTTTAGGGCCCGGCGCCTCCACTCCCTTCGCCTCCACTCCCGATTGCTTCCTCCATGGTGGCGCGCTCCACCGCTTGAGTCTGGCATCCCCGCGGCCTCCCTGCTCCCGCTGCGCCCCTCCCCACGCCGCCTCTCTGCTCCCGCGCTGCGCCCCTCCGCATGCCGCTCCTTCTTCCTCCCGCCTTGCACATCGGTCTTTGGGCGCTCTCTTCTTCCTCCCGACGCCTGTCCAAGTTGCCCACAGTGCTCAAGCTTAGGGTTTTAGAGCCCGGCGCCTCCTGCTCCCGACTACTTCCTCTGCGGCGGCGCGCTCCACCGCTTTGAGTATGGCGTCCCCGTGGCCTCCCTGCTCCCGCTGCGCCCCTCCCCACGCCGCCTCTCTGCTCCCGCGCTGCGCCCCTCCGCATGCTGCTCCCTTCTTCCTCCCGATGCCGTTAGGCTGCCCATGGTGCTCACGCTAGGGTTTGGGTAACAAGTGAGTATGACATGACCACGGGTTATATTCTATTTCTTTCATTAAGTACTTTTCTTTCGACACTTGTGTATCTTGTAGGGTTTGGGTAAGTCAAATTTGTTAGGCGCCTCTTGTTCTGAACTAGGTCACCTTGAGCACCTACAATATCTGTGAGTATGACAAAACATTACTTTTTATTTTTACAGTCAAGGTGTGCATAAAGTTGATTTGCAAAATAAAATAAAATAAAATACAATAAAAAAATGCTATGACAACAGATAAACAAGAAAATGTCATGGTCAATTTGCATTTGATGGTGAGTGACGAATATAGTTTCAATTCCTTGACATGTCAGAAGTGTAACTAGCTTAATCCTTCTTCCATGGTTTCATTTGTATTTCCCATTTTCCCTCATGCAATTTTGCTCATAGATTTTTTAGTCATGTAAGGAGAATTAACATATGCATATATGATTCATGTGTAAGCTGTGAAGGGATCCTACTGAGATTTGTGCTAGAGATCAGTTATTAGTGAAGTTCATTTAAATAGATTTTGTGGTAGGCTCCGAAAAATTAGAAAAAGAGCACTTCTCATGGTCTCACATCAAACTAGAATATCATGCTTGGATGTCGAAACCTTCCTAAATTTGCTGTAGCTAGTGGATTTGGAATTGGAACTTGTTATACTGTTGTTGCTATGCTAACACATTGCGTCGACCAGCAAAAGAACTGATTGAATATTTGAGAACAGTCCATCTCTAATTTTTAGTTCAATTCATTGTGTAAAAATTGCGCAATAAGTTTAATTAAGGGAAAATTATACTAACTGATACTTTATTGTTCCTTATCTGTGGTAGGTGTGGGGTTACATAGGATATTGTATTACAAGATCTGTCTTATTACATCATATTCCACTATGATAATTCCTTTAGGAAGGGCAGTAGAAAACACCGTAGCTCTTAATTTTGAACTTTAATGAGAAATTCTGCTGATCTCTTGATATTAGAGAAAGTAATCCAATTTAAGAAGCTGGCAAAATGTCATGTACTTTGTAACATGCATGCAGTACTACCAGTAGTAGCACAAAAAACATCCTCTCATTTGTCCCTTCATGTCTGCAGTTCCATGGGAAACCAGAGGTGCAAAACAACCCCTTGACTGGTCCAGTTCCACGGGAACTGACAACAATCTCTAACCTCAAAGTGATGTAAGTTATGTTGCTCCCTTCTGTTAGTACAATGCAGAAAGCTGTGAAGCATGCCTTTTGGTCTTGTGATCCAAGAACACTAAAACAGCTGTCCTGAAACTGACTTGTGTGCAGCAATGGAACAAACTAGGTGGTTGATCATACATTTAACATTTTGTTGCTGGTAAAGTAGTAACTATTGAAGTGTAGTTGAAATGCTGCTCAGCTCATGGATTTTGTTAGTCTACCAATAAAATTTGGCCTTAAACTACTAGATTTGCATATTGCCATATTCTTTATTCATATGTTTTTGAGTTGACAGTCCGCTTATGATATTTGTTGCTTAAATCCTAAACTATGTGAACTATGGTTGCACAATTTGAAGCTGTGATTTTCACTGTGTTCCTCAATTTTTCCCATTTTCGTACTTGGTTTCGATCTCGATTTCCCAGAGCTTGGGTCACTTCCAAGCGATGATTTCTTAGGGATGAGTTCATGCCAGGTTGAGTTTTATTTGTGTAAAGTTTGGTTTGGATTCATGGAGTTTTGGGTCAGATTTCGTCGATTCTTTGACCGCTCCTATTTCTGTTCATAGTCTGTCGCTGTTTTCGGTCTTCTGTTCGTCTCGCGGATTTCAGGTCGTGGCCGACCGTGCGGAGCAGACCCCGCGCCTCCGCCTGCTGTTCCTTAGGTCGCGGATTTCTTCTCAAAGCCGAGCAGCGAGGCAACAAGCTGAGCCCGGCGCCATGCGCTTCTTTTTCTCTGTCTCCGTTCTCTTCCTCCTGTTCGCTTCGTCGGTCTCCTGTGTTTCAGGCCTGAGCAAACCAGCACAGCAGAGTGCTCACCCTTGGTGGGCTGCTCACCTAGCTAGAGCCCAACAGCCGAGCACGGCACCAGATCCCTCTGCTCCCAGACAGAGCCGGCAGCCGTACAGAGCCGCTCACCTCTTCCTTTCTGTGTTCGTCGGATTTGACTGGTGATTTTTGGAGCCAAGTGCAGGAGCTCGTTCTTACTTGTTTTTGATTGGTCTATGTCTTAGTGCTTGCATCCGTGACCTACTAAAGCAATCAATCATTGATTAATCTTTGTAGTTTTAATTTTCTTCTTGTCATTTGATTTGGTATCTCCGGTTGTGAGTTGAACTCATTTTCACTGTCTTGTTCTCGGCATTTGCAGACCAGCGTTCGAGCTTTCTTTCTCTCTGTCGTAGCCAATGCTAGAGCCGCAGTGCGTGTGCAGTTCCTGCCTACGGTTGCTTCCTTAACAAATGTTTTCGTTGAGCTTATAGCTGTAAGTGATTTCCTATGTTTTCATATTGGCCGGTTTCTATTGTTAACTATATTTGTGATATTTTCTTGGACTACTCTGTTTTCTGTTATCATGATAACTACTTCTACTACTTCCCTACTACTACTATTACTACTTCTACTACTTCTGTCTTCTATCAACTACTTCTACTTCTGTCTACTACTTCTACTACTTCCCTACTACTACTGTCTACTACTTCTACTTCTGTCTTCCCAACTACTTCTGTCTACTACTTCCCTACTACTACTTCTGGTCTTCTATCTGCTACTTCTAGTACTTCTATGTTTAGCAAATAGCTTGCTCTATTTTTTTTGGCAACCAGCAGCTGCCTTTTTTGGCAAACTCTCACCTCCTCTCTCCTTTTTGCTTGCTTTGTTGTGCAACTACTCAGTATTATACTCTGACTCCTACTACTTCTACTATAAGCTTTTTTTGCTACTTCTACTACTTCCCTACTAGTATTGTTTACTACTTCTACTTCAGTCTTCTACCATGAGCTTTTTTTGCTACTTCTACAACTTCCCTACTACTACTGTTTACTACTTCTACTTCTATCTTCCCAACTACTTCAGTCTACTACTTCCCTACTACTACTACGGTCTTCTATCTACTACTTCTAGTACTTCTATGTTTAGCAATTAGATTTGCTCTATTTTTTGGCAACCAATGTGCCTTTTTTTTAACAAACTCTCACCTCCTCTCTCCTTTTTTGCTTGCTTTGTTGTGCAACTACTCATGCTATACTCTGTCCTCCTCCTACTTCTACTATAAGCTTTTTTTGCTACTTCTACTACTTCTACTACTTCCCTACTAGTACTGTTTACTACTTCTACTTCTGTCTTCTACCATGAGCTTTTTTTGCTACTTCTACTACTTCCCTACTACTACTACTGTTTACTACTTCTACTTCTGTATTCTATCAACTACTTGTACTTATGTCAACTACTTCTACTACTTCCCTACTACTACTGTCTACTACTTCTGATTGTCCGATCTACCTATCAGGTTCGGAAGATATTAAGCATATGATGTTCATGTGTGATCGAGCAAAGTCAGTATGGCAGTTGTTGCTTTTTTTGGGAAGCAGCACCTGCTTTTTTTTGCCAAATCTCCCCTCTCCTCTATTTTTGTCACCTTTCCTATCCTCTATGTTTGGGAAGCAGCAGCTACTTTTTTTTACACCTTTTCTCTCTATGTTTGTTAAGCATTTGTTGCTTTTTTTTTTGCAAATCTCCCTCTCTCTCTCTCTCTCTTTGTTTGCCGATGATGAAATTGTCCAAGTCCATACATTATATGGAATATGAGTGATGATCAAGAACTTATGAGAAACTTGGCATCATTAGCAGCCGCCCCTACATTACCTTCTTCTCTCTTCTCTGTTATGATGCCTTGATGCTCCAAGTTCAAGATCAAATGATGATTGACATGTTTCTGAGGCCTCTACTACTGCTACTACTCATTTTTTTGATATATTGTTGTTTTATAGGACTACTTTGGTTTATAGACATTTTTGATTTCTTATACCTTCTCGCGTACCTAAAGCACACTTTCTTGCATCTATTAGAATAAAGCACGAAATAACGTCCACGGACACCGATGACGGTGTAGCCCGATGCCCCAAGCATGATGAGCAGCCCAACCTATGAGGAGCAAGCACTAGAGGACCAAACTTACTCGGGAGCAATTCGATAACGAGTTAGAAAAGGATCTAGAAGTGATGCTTACTCGGGAGCGATGTGACGAGGAGGAAGGGGGAGCGAAAAGAGAAGAAGCGGGAGAGGTCTGAAGGCGAAGAAGAAGAGGATGATGTTGATGATGACTCGAGAAGAGGGATATGTAAGTCCCGAGGATCCTTTCCCACGTGAAGCGGAAGGAGGCCAATGGAGGAAGATTTGGACAAGGATTTTGACCCAAACGAGGAGGTAGGAAAAAAGCCTTAGCTTGTAAATTTTGCTAAAGCTTTGGCCGTGTTACCTCTGCTAACACTTTGACTGTCATCATATATCTGTGTCTCTCCTGAAACTTCGAAAAAACGACGCGTCGACGTCCGTGACATCTCGCTGGACAAGACGAAGTAGAGGAAATGATAGCAGAGGCAACAGCCATAGAGACGGATCACGATGCCTCTGCTCCACAACCTCAAGAGACAACCACAACTACCAAGCCTAAGAGGAAACGAGGGGATAGAAAAGGAAATCTATATCTAGATAAGGCATGCTATGTGATAACGGAGGTCGGGCAAGCAGGGGAGATCCTTGAGCCGAAGGAATTAAGATGACGATTTCATAATACGATCGGGGCCCTAGTAAGAGATAAATTGAACCCAGCAATCCCTAACTGGAAAGAGGTACCAGAGAATAAAAAGAATGAACTATGGGATAGGCAGCTGAAGCTCAATTTTAGATTTTCAAAGGGTAAACATAAACTGGTAAAAAATTCTTTCAGGATGATGGGAGAGTCATTCCGACGTTGGAGATCGGAGCTCAACACGAAGTATATCCAAAAGGGGTAAACTCCCTTCAACGAGTTCGGCAAAATAACTCCTAGTCAATGGGAGGAGCTCGTGACTCAGAAGGCTTCACCGGAGGCATTGGAGCTCCGTGCCCGTAACATCGAGCTGGCGAAGAGGAACAAACACCACCATCATCTAGGCCCCGGTGGCTACTATGCCAAGGAAGAGCGGTTTAGGAAGATGGACAAAGAGGCCAGCTATCTAGGAAATATCGATGTGACGAATTTGAAGGTACGCTCAAGGAATTGGATATATCACGAGAGTACGTAATCATTCGGTGGTAATCTTAAGTTTGATAAGCCGGAGACTCCAAGAGGCGATATCAAGGATACTTTGAAATATGTCAAGACAAGGAGAAGGACTCATTCAATCCTTCCGAGAGAGGGACGAGCTTAGCCTTGGCTTGGGAAACAAGGAGCACACAGGCCGCACCGGGGGCTAGGGAAAGGACGACACAGAAGCAAGGATTCAAAGAGGACAGGCACATGTACAAGAAACATGGCGAGAGACCGGGAGACTAATCTTGAGCTCCAAGTGAAGGCTCTAGTTGTGAAGGCGCTGGAGGAGCAAGGATTGTCTATGGAGCCACGGATATTAGTGACGCCGCCAGGAGAACTGGCATTAGTTGGCAGCCCTCTGAAAGTTCCTAGCAGCCAAGGTTCCACTACAGCCACAACCCCCATCGATCGCATATGGGAACCAACTAGTTGCACCTTGGTGTTTCTCATCGGACGGCAGAACACTGTGATGGAGGTGGCAACGGGTGTGGCACATCCTCCCGGTGGCTTACACCACAATAATAAGATACCACCGGACTACACTAGGGTCGAGGTGCATACCATGAAGCCTGAGTTCATGCAGTGGAGGATAGACTACGCAACTCCCGAGGGGCTGGTGTTACTCGGAGACGTTATTGGGCAGTTCATCCTCTAGCACAAACGGGACATTATGTTGACTGCTTCTTCGCCGTATCCCCCTCTCCAAAATTTGGAGCGAGTTGTTGAGGTTAGGGAGATATTTTCACCATCTCGTGACCAGCACATTCCTGAGATGCCATATTCTTCCCCACCTCCTAGCGAGCATGTGCCTGATGAGATGCCATAATCTTCTCCAGCTCGTACCGAGCAAGTGCATGATGCGATGCCACAGTCTTCTCAACAAGCATAGCCGATACATGAACAACGAGTGCCTCCTGAAGAAGGTGATGCACAAGAAAATAAGGACGTGCCTAAATGGGAACTTTGAAAGAAGCATCCAATCACCATAAGGCCAGTTTATGTTCTGATGAAAGACGTCTCGTCGGTGTCCAAGTGGTATTCCCATGACCAGTTCAAGCCTGAGAACCAAGTTAAAAAAGTCCCATCACGGGGTTCGAAGGAGGCCGTCACTAGCAAACTCCACCAAATTGCAAAGCAGTATCCAAATGTTGATGCCATCAAATGGTCAAAGGATTGCCCAAAAACATATGAAAGAGGCAAGCCCTTCCTACCAAACCAGGACATCCAGAGCCTACCACTTGGAATGAGAAGGTTCTATGATTGGTTCTTGTGTGTTCTCCCAACGAGCATAGACCTCATACAAGCATGCTTCCCCACCGGCACATTTGGAAGCCCAGCCGGGAAAATTGTCTTTGACTTCAATGACATGCAGACATGCTTTCACCTGGGAGCAATGGAGATGAATCTAATTCGCACATGGTGCCTGTAAGTCATTGTCCTCCGTCCTCCCGATATGATATGAATGTAATTCTTGAATTTTGTTGTAACTAACCCAAGCCGTGATTTGTAGAATGCAAGTGCACATTGTTAAACAAATGCCAAGTGTGAAAGCCAGGTATATAGACCCTCAAGCTATAGCCCAAACAAATTTTAATTATCCTAAACAGTGAAAACTGGATGCCAAAGAGCTAGCTGCTGCAAAGACTCTTCGGGAGAAAGAGAACATCCGTACGGCGAAACTAAGGGAAGAGTCCCTTAAGGTTGCGGCATACATTGCCCTGGCTTTCAAAATACTCCAACAGCACTCTACTATATGGCTACCATACAACTTCGAGTAAGTTCAACTCTATACTTAAAGCTTTGTTCGATATATTTTATTCATGCAAAAAAGCTTATCTAGTTCTATGATTAAATCCATGTAGCAACCACTGGATTTGTATAGCCGTCGATGTCGGTAGGAGCATGGCATGGGTCTTTGATTCAATAGATAGGGACCCGGTGACATACAAAGACTTCATATCGATTCTCAAGACGTATACATATCGACAATCCTCATTAGCTTATATGTTTGTATACATACTTGTAACGTTCACTTTTGGATACTAACAAGTTGTATTTGCTAAAATAATTCGAACAGGGCATTTAGGTTCTATGTCACTACACATCACGGAAGGCATGATATAGTAAGAAAGAAAAAGCTGGCTATAAAAACACTATGTGCGGTAAGTATAACTTACTTCTTCAGTACTCCATTACATGGCTGTTAAAAGCATTACTTAATATTTTCATATGCAAAATACATAGTGCCCCAAGCAGAAGCCTGGAAGTGTACATTGTGGATACTATATATGTTCTATGATGAGTAACACCGGTGCCTACAGGAGACACCCCTTAAGGGTAAGTTTGAACCTCTTCACCCGTAGTATAAAAACTTCGTATATGGTATGAAATACTACACCGAAACTTGTTCTCTTATAGTGGAAAGAAGAGAAAGGAATGAAAAGAGACCCATACAAGGATGACCAACTCTTAGAGCTCGTCGGCGACCTTTGTAACTTCATATTGGACCAGATTGTACACGTCAAAGGCGCCTACCATGACTGAGAGTGTGACTTAGGTAGAAATCATCAGTACCAACACCTTCGTGAGACTGAAAGGCTAGCTCTAGGACGTTGATAACAATGTATTTGGAATTTGTATATTTAATGATGGATTGTATATATTCTTGTGAATTGGACTTGTAATTGTAGTTTATATAATACTCTTGTGCTTGTAGTCTAAGGGGTTCGGAACGTTGGTCGTGGGGCGTTCGACAACGCGAATGTGGTTCGGAACGTTGGTCGCGGGGCGTTCGGCAATGCGAACGCGATTCGGAACGCTGGTCGCGGGGCGTTCGGCAACGCGAACGCGGTTCGGAACGTTGGTCGTGGGGCGTTCGGCAACGCGAACGCTGGATGGAATACGCGGAAACAAACATTGTTCTGGTCGAATTTGAATTGTAAATTTAAAATTTTTTTGCGGGAAAACGTACTGTAGGGGCGGTTCTAGATTGAACCGCCCCTACAAACAGGTATTATAGAGGCGGCTGGTACTGCAGCCGCCATAATACGAGCCATCCCTACAAATCGATTTGTAGGGGTGGCCTGGGAACCGCCCCTACAAATGTATGATTTGTAGAGACGGTAAGGGTTACGAGCTGCCCCTAAAAAACGTTTTTGTAATAGTGCCATTTTGGAATGATGAAATTTTAGGTATATATATATATATGTCTCTGGTCAAACTACTAAAAATTTGACACAACCTAATGACTATACATTTTAATACGTATACTATAATATAACAATACATTTTAATGACACAAAATACGTATACTATAATATAACAATACATTTTAATGACTAACCTAATGACATTTATTTCATCTCATAATACTGATATTTTCTTAAAAACTTGGTCAAAGCACTAAGTACTATTCTAGAATCGCATCTTTTTCCAGATGGAGGAAGTACATACCTATAGGTATCGAGGTGTAATCTGTTATCCTTTGCTCAATTGTACGAACAATTGTGTCCTGCCCTCTTGTAAGAAACATTCCTGAACTTGTTCGGCTACTGCATATATTGCCATCAAGCAAAATGAGTATCACACACAGACAGAGGTAATGCAACATTGTAACATTCCTGAAATTGGGATTTAGGCAATGCTCAAACCTGCTATCTTTGCCCCCTCCGGTCAGGGGATCAACTACTTTCGACCTCGTCAGGCGAGGCTTTGCCAGTGAAATCAGATGGCCACATTCTATCTTGGACTGAGAACGAACAGCGTAGGATTCAGTGGTTACCAGATTACAATGTGAAGCAAACTAAAATGAACAGAAAGACAGTCGACAATAACAAAAGGGATCAGGTTGAAAATGAACAAGAAATTAATTAGTCCTGACATTAAAATTATTAAATCGACAGCCTACAGACATGACTTCATATATACACATGTTCAAAATATTTGCCAAGTGGGAAAAAAGAAGAAAAAATGACAAACATAACACGAACCTCCCCATTCATATACACTGTACTGTATGAAATTACGACAGTGAAGATTACAATATGCATACATCCTGTTCTCCGCTAAAAAGAACTCTTAGTACTAAAGCTCATGACATTCCATATATACTAGTAGACGTTTCAAGTAAGCTGCCAGTACTGCTGCCGCCATAATATCGTCCCACTATGTTCTTTTGTGCATCTATCATAAATTTACAAAATACATAAGGGATAGGATTGATTCACAGATAAATTACAGGCGTGTTCGGCTGGCTGGCTGGCGAGTCAACTCACGGAATCACTATTCACGTCCTACCAGAACAGTATTTTCCTCTCACAACAATCAGCCAGAACAGTATTTTTCAGTCCTGCCGAACAGGCCCTACATCGCATGTAAATTTCAGTGGAAAAGGGGCAATGAGCTAGTGTCGCAGACGGCTAAGCAAATTCGATCACACAAGCATCAACTAACGGTGGTTTCGTGTTTTGCTGCGCCCACTCCTCGACTAAGATTTCAACATATACAAAAAAAAAAAGACAAAGAAAAACAACTCGGTCGAGGTCTCCTAATTATTAACCAGTGCAATAAGATTGCATGTAGAACATCATATGGTCTTTTCCGCGTGATAATAGAAAGGAACGAGGCAAGGGACTCACAAGGAAGTGGTGGTACAGCCTAGCGCGGGGCTCCGATGACAACTCCTCCGTCCAGAGCCTTGCTTTTTTCGGTGGCATCTCTACAGGTCTTGTGTAGAGAAATTTGTTGAATCGGTATAATAATATATATCATGGCGTCCATCAAATTCTTATCATCATCAAGGGCTGTTTATCGATCATCGATCGGAGCACATAATTGCTCGGTGTTTTATTAAATACTAGTTAACATGCACATGCGACACGCACGTGCCTAGAAAACATTTATCGTTTTTATTTACCATTTTCTAGAAAACATACTATCAAATTAATTCAGAATTGATTTTGGGCTATAATTATAAGTGAGCCATAGAGTTTTTGAATGTAATATTATAGTGAAAATACATATATCTAAGATAGGAATAGTCGTTTTGTATTTACATAATTATTGGGTGCGCGTGTACATTTGTATAAATCAGGTTTCCTAGTGTTGTTTGCTCCAACGTAGTCTTGAACTCCCAAGGGAAGTGATGAGATCAGCTATCCATGGTCCAACATTTTAGTGCTCTAAAAAACCTCAGGTCACTTCTGCATTTCCGGCAAGAAAAATATGTATGTACAATAAATATATTTGTTTACTGAAATAAGATTAAATAAAAGTACTGAATGTACCGGTGTCACATCTCTAAAGACAATATTTTTTGTGCTCTTTCCAGTGGGGTCAACATCCTTATTTGTGTTGGCCAAAACCCAAGTGCTCTTACAAGAAACTCTTCTTGACAATGCTACATACAATTGGCCATGGGAGAAAACTGGTTCAGGGAGATAAACACCAACATTTGGTATTGTCTGACCCTGGGCTTTATTTATTGTCATTGCAAAACTCAATCTTATTGGGAACTGCTTTCGCTTAAACTTGAATGGCAATGTAAGGTCTTCAGAGGGGGACATGGGAATCCTTGGTATGAAAACTCTGGTTGTTGCACGATCTCCATTAAATATTTCAGCATCAATTGAATTGTTCTAGAATCCTATAATGACCAACCTAGTGCTGTTGCAAAGAACGTTGTGAGGATCAAGATTACGTAGTAGGATAACAGGACAGTCTTTTTTAACCTTAAGCTCATGACAAGGCAACCCATTAGGTGTAATAGAATTTAGAAAATCAAGAGGGTAATTATTCCTTGTATCATCATCCGCTGAGTCGAAACTGTAGTATACCTTCTCGTCTCCAGTAAACCTCTCGATCATTATTGCATTCATTGCATCGACATGCTCATTTATAGTAGAAAGAATCGCACGTTCGCGCATATAATCTAGAGAGGTGCAATTTTCCTTGAGTTTGGGGAACACCTTATCGATAAGATTGTCAATTGGATTGTCTTTTGAACTTTTTTTTTTGCATTCTTACTGGAATCTTGCCTCCATTCCACGATGATATCATCGGGCAATTCAACATAATTATCACCAAATGTTTTTTTCTGTTTTGTTCCCAATTCTTAACAGGTACTCTGCAAACTAGTTATCATTTTTAGCTCGCATGTTTTGGGTAAGCTGAATCATTCATACATTGTCCCATATATATGACTTCGGTAAAGTAGCATCAATGATTTGTGCTCTTGTTCCTCATGTCACAACGGGTAGAACTTGCCTGAAATCACCTCCGAACAACATGACCTTACCTCCAAAAGGTTGATTGCAACCCATTATATCCTGCAATGTTCTGTCGAGTGTTTCTACTGCTTGTTTATTTGTCATGGCTACTTCATCCCATAATACCAAGGCAGCCCTGCGAAGCAATTCGGCAGTACCACTCTGCTTTGTAAAGCTGCACATAGTGTTATTATCTAGCTTGATGGGAATCTTGAAGCGGGAGTGTACAGTGTGTCCGCGAGGCATGATACTTGCTGCAATACCAAATGTGGTTGTAGCAATTGCTACAAAATTCATGGAGCGCACCTTTTCAAGCAAAGCTTTATATACATATGTCTTGCCAGTTCCTCCTGGTCCATTAACAAAAAATACCTGGCCAACTTTCTTCTCCACATGATTCATAATCAAATCAAACCCAACTCTCTGCTCAATATTCAGTGTTTCTATCATTTTTAGATGTTCTTCTTTATATCCAATATTCAATTCTTCAGTAAGCTCTCTGTAATGGTCTCTTGACACCTCATCTAATGAAATAAAGTGTAAAGGGTCATGTCAAAATGATGAATAAGAAGCATTAATTTTTTAATAATGTTTAGTGACATATCAAATTGTCATTGTGATGTTAAGGTAAATACAATGTTTATGAATAAAAAAAAGTTTTCCAGAATTTTTATATTTATCAATTTCCCTGAGGCATCTAGTTCAGGAAGTCCATAGTTTGTAATGTCTATACCCATATCTTTAACATGTATAGATATATCTCTAAGAACTATTTGTTTAACCATTTAGCGCAGGAGGTTTATAGTCTAGGAACCCTGCCCTAGAGTTCTCCAACCCAATGCAATAGACAGGAGATCCTATGGTCTTTGCCAAGAGTGAACAGATGATATGAACATAAGGCATCCTCCTCTTTCCCTTGAAACCATCAACAATCCAGTCCTCCCACTCACAAATGAGCAAGTCAACAATATCGAATTCGATGTGTCCCAACACCAAAGAAAGCCGCCAATCGTTGAATGACCGTGATTGCCTCACCAAATCGCCCTTGGGTACTATATCAATACATAGACTGCCTTGCAACAGAGTTCAAAGTAAAGATTACGTTGGTAATTAAATTTCATCATCAGCACTTTTGCTTGCGTCGTCGATGGGAGTGGTTGTCTTCCCCTTCTCTCCTTCCTTCCCTGGTTCCTGTGCTGACTCTATAGTGCTTCTTCCAAGGGCAGTGGTCGTGGCGTCATCGTCGGTGGTAGTGGTAGTCTTCTCTTTCTCTCCTTCTGGCGTCCTAGGTTCCTGTGATGAGTCCGTACTGTCGCTTCCATGGGCAGCGGTCACGTCAGCTATGACATTGTCAATTACAGAATCAACTTTAGTAGAATCGATCTCCATGTCCTCCTGTTCTCGAGACCCTACATTTTGATCTCCTATTTCCATACCTGGCTGACCATCACTCCCCGTATTTGTCCATTCTTCAGTCTCCGTATCTTGTTGAGCTTTACTTCCCATATCTGGCTGACCATCAGTCCCTGTCCTATTCACCTATTGCCTATCTACCTGTTCAACCTATAAAATTGGACCTTGAGAGAGCTGATGACTAGGAGTAGCACACAAAGCAGGATTAGTTGGCAGCCTATCCAGTGGAGGTGGAAGACCGCTACGTTCGATAAAGTAGGTAAATTTATAGTGCCAGTTGGCTCTATCATCTTGCATTTGTTCAAGCATTGTGGTTTGGATTCTGAGTATAGATGCGTGCATCTCATTCATCGCGGTATTTTTCCTTGCCTGGTCTTGGTTAAATTGCCACATTTCTCTTTGCATGCTGCACATCATCTTTGTCAAAGATAGTATACTCTTTGACGCAGAGTCACCAGAAGCTCCCGCCTCATGATCATGTGCAGCTGTTCGGAATTGTTGACCTGGTGATGGAGTTTCCATATAGTCTTCATCATCACTGTTAGTATCCATATAGCCACCCACCATCCAGCAAGAGTTGCACCAGCCTCTGCCTCTCTCAATCGCAAGTCCTCTTGGTCCGCCTTGGCTCGCTATGCTGGTGTCATAAGTTAATTCGTACATCGCTCTCAAGCCACGTGCTCATCTGCGTCTATCATTTAGCGTAGGAGGTTTATAGTCTAGGACCCTGCCCTAGAGTTCTCCAACTAAACGCAATAGACAGGAGATCCAATGGTCTTTGCCAAGAGCGAACAGATGATATGAACATAAGGCATCCTCCTCTTTCCCTTGAAACCATCGAAGAATCCAAATTCCTCCCACTCACAAATGAGCAAGTTAACAATATCGAATTCGATGTGTCCCAACACCAAAGAAAGCCACCATCATGTTGCATGACCGTGATTGCCTCACCAAATCTGGGCCCTTGTGTACTATATCAATACATAGACCGCCTTGCAACAGAGTTTGAAGTAAAGATTACGTTGGTAATTAAATTTCATCGTCGGCACTTTTGCTTGCATCGTCGATGGGAGTGGTTGTCTTCCCTCTCTCTCCTTCCTTCCCGGTTCCCCGTCTTTGACTCAGTAGTGCTTCTTCCATGGGAAGTGGTCGTGGCGTCATCGTCGGTGGTAGTGGTAGTCTTCTCTTTCTCTCCTTCTAGAGTCCTAGGTTCCTGTGATGAGTCCGTATTGTCGCTTGCATGGGCAGCGATCACGTTAGCTATGACATTGTCAATTACCAATCAACCTTAGTAGAATCTATCTCCATGTCCTCCTGTTCTCGAGACCCTACATTTTGATCTCCTGTTTCCATACCGGGTGACCATCACTCCACATATTTGTCCGTTCTTCGCCTCCGTATCTTGGCCGAGCTTTACTTCCCGTGATCTGGTGACCATCAATCCTCGTCCGAGTTCACCTGCTGCCTATCTACATGTTCAACTCAGTAAATCGGACCCTAAGAGAGCTGATGACTAGGAGTAGCACACAAAGTAGGATTAGTTGGCAGCCTATCTGGTGGAGGTGGAAGACCGCTACATTCGATAAGGTAGGTAAATTTATAGTGCCAGTTGGCTCTATCCTCTTGAATTTGTTCAAGCATCGTGGTTTGGGTTCTGAGTATTGATGCGTGCATCTCATTCATCGCGGTATTTTTCCTTGCCTAGTCTTTGTTAAATTGCCACATTTCTCTTTGCATGCTGCACATCATCTTTGTCAAAGATAGTATACTCTCTAACGTAGAGTCGCTAGAAGCTCCCGCCTCATGATCATGTGTAGCTGTTCGGAATTGTTGACCTGGTGATGGAGTTTCTATATAGTCTTCGTCATCACCGTTAGTATCCATATAGCCACCCACCATCCCAGCAAGAGTTGCACCAGCCTCTGCCTCTCTCAATCGCAAGTCCTCTTGGTCCGCCTTGGCTCGCTGTGCTGGTGTCATAAGTTCGTACACCGCTCTCAAGCCACGTGCTCCTCTGCGTCTGTCATTTAGCATAGGAGGTTTATAGTCTGGGAACCCTACCCTAGAGTTCTCCAACTGAACGCAATAGATAGGAGATCCTATGGTATTTGCCAAGAGCAAACAGATGATATGAACATAAGGCATCCTCCTCTTTCCCTTGAAACCATCAGCAATGCAGTCCTACCACTCACAAATGAGCAAGTCAACAATATCGAATTCGATGTGTCCCAACACCAAAGAAAGCCGCCATTGTTGCATGACTGTGATTGCCTCACCAAATCTGGCCCTTGGGTACAATGACTTCTTGAAGGCAAGGAGGAGAGCAGTTGATAGTTGTGTCAACTCTTCTGGTCTCCTCAAAGGACTGAAAGGTTGCCTAAAGATAATCAAAACTGTCTCAACAGGTGGTTCCGTCCCTGCTGCTAGGACATGACGAGGAGCATATGGTGACAAGTAACATAACTCATGTACTTTCTACTCTACAAGTGGAACACCCAAAGCCTCAGCTATTTGGTGTCTAGTGAGTTGGTGACGATCCCTGTCAAACATGAACTCATTGAAATCTCGATCTTGGGGTATCCACAAAGAAGCAAAAAATATCTTCACCTATTCTGGAACATAATGGTGCGCCCAGTCAACAAGTCAAATAGTCTAGGCATGTATGATAGGTGACCCTTGATCTCTTTCTCGGTAGCTCTTGCCGCTTTCGCTAGGCCCTCAACTGTAAGCCGACTGTGAGCACAACACTTGACGGGTTCACAACAAATGGCATCGTAGAAGGCACACTAAAGTTTAGTCTAGAATGGCCCTTTTTCTGACCGGCCTTGGGTCTGGGAACCACTCCGGGGGAGCAAACCTCAATGCCTGAATCTTGCTAGCTCTAGGGCTCAACAACTTTGAAGCTGTGGGAACCAACACCTGTTCCTCCTCCTCTTCTTCCATTTCCCTCTCCTGCCGCGACAAAGCTCCTTGACCAATACCACTACGTTTCAAGTTGCGAGCAGAGCGTCGGGGAACTATATCAGTCGCGCTGTTGCGCTCACTTTTCACAATTGTTGCTGCTCTTATAGTTGCTCTTTGCATCATGGTGTAATTTTTCTTGGGCTTCTTTTTAACCGACAACGAATTCACTTTTTCTACCTGTCCTCTTGGTCCTCTTGCATTTTTTGTCCTGGCCATGTTAATTCACGAAACCTGCTAAACTGTGCAAAGACGGCGGGTCAAAAACTTACGAAATTGGAAGCCACACTTCGCTATTTCTAAGGGAATCTTGCAACACTTTGTTACTCTATAACATGTGGAGGTCAAAAAATGTGTGTAGCAACGAAATAGCCCAAAATTTGATGTATACTTCCTATTAATTCACAATTCAATTGATGTACTTTCACTACAAGAAATGTGTGGTTTTTGACGTATTTAATATGACAACAGGTCATAATATCATTATATCATCCAGTTTATGACATTCTGTTGTAGGCATTTCGACTTAGTGACAATAAAAAGTTGTATGTCACAAAAAACGTCATACGGCTAGTCCAATTCCATCCAGTGACGATATTTGCTACGTCATATAGGCATTTTCTGTGTCACAAAGTCCAATTTACAAATGCCATCAACTATGACAGAGTTTGTGCATCACAAAAAAAATTATGATTTTTTAAGCATTGTTGTTCATGTTGGCATATTCCATAGCCACATGGTCGGGTGGGTCCATATATTTTTTTATTTTCATTGTTTTCCTAACATATTTCAGCCCATGTTGTCTATATTTCACCGTCCACGTTGTAAAAGTTGGCGCTCTATTTTATATATGTCTAATCACTACAGAAAAAAATAAGCATCCCAAAATTAGCATCGGAGGAGGTTGCTAAAAATACCAAAACACTGATTGGACGGTTGGCCGTAGATTTATAGTCAGTCCCAATAAAAATGTATTTTTGTGTTGTTTAATAAAATAATAAATTAAGTAACATTGAGTGATTTTTGATCGTATGTGTAATTGTTTGCTCTAAACTCAATTTAGGCGATTTGCAATGTGAAGAGGATATGTTGGAAAGGGAAGTGGAGAGATAAAAATTAATAGGGATATATATGGGGACATGGACACAATATTATATTTATTAGTTTGTTCTTACATGTTAATATATATACTCGTTCTAATGAGTAATTAATCCTGCATGCCTCATTTTTATGAAAATGAAGCGCTAATGAGTAATTTATTGGTATATGTAATCACAATAGAAATCGGAGTAGTTCTAAATTGATCCCAGCCCCAGGTCCTTCTACGTGGTGTGAAACTAGTTCTGACCCGTTGGCGCGAGTAGCACAAGCAAAAGCAGCACAGAGCCACAGACAAATGGGCCCACAGGCCACCTGCCGCACCGGTTGGAGACCGCATCCAAGCCGTGGCTCAAAGCAAAGAAAAACAAATAAATTAAAAAAAAAACTACTGAGTCAGGAATCGAACGACCCCTCCCATTTTCAAAGCTTTGGACTTTACCGCCAGACCATCGACATGTTGCTGGTGCATCAAGTAAAATTAGCATATAATATAATATAATGGTATGTGCTCCGAGGCGGGCCAGTAGCCAGTCAAGTGGCCCTCGCGTGGAGGCCGGCCCAGCACTCCTCCGATGTCCGGCCTGCCCAGCGCGCAGAAATTTAACAACAACAAAAAAATTGTGCACCTGGGATTCGAACCTGGAGCGTTGGAACGAGAAGACGCAAGCGCACCACTGAACTGCGTATATGTTCCGTGTTAGTTTTCGTCATTTAATCTTTATCTATTTTTACAGATTATTTGCTCTTGGAGGAGACGTCTCCAGGAACTATGCATATTGAATTTTAACATCTGTTCATTCATTCTCGAATACTTTCCCCATGGCACACTTACAATACTTCTATTAAACATTGATTCATGGCACAGCAAGGCGGTTACTTGGTTCCTCTAGCCCCTGCCTTCCCGGCGTCCTCTCGCTCGCTAACTCGCCGCGTGGTGGAAACGCCACGCCCAGGGTGAGATCCGCGCCGGCCTTCGCCGGCCTCATCACCGCCCCGTCGCCTCCGATCTCCACAGGTGCGACCGACGCCCCCTCATCTTGGATCATCCTGCATTCGCAGCTTTCAGGTTCGATACCACTCGATTTTGTTGTTGATTTCGGTACCTGTGTGGCACTATGCTCTGTGCGTGTGGTGTAGGGCAGCCAGAGGAGGAGGGGGCATAGGGAGATGGCGGCAGCCCAATATAAAAACAAAGTTCGCTTGCTCTGTATGCTCCGTGACCTCCTATTTGTTTTGTCCCTATGGATGAAAACGGTACGGATATTTATTCGACCGTCCGTTCGACCGAACAAATATTAACACTTATCTGGATAGTTACTCGGATATCCGTAATTTTTTTCGGATACGGATACTAAAACGGATATCTTAGGCGGATATCAAATACGGATGTAATATCATCGATATCCGGCGGATATCGGATAATCCGGATAAGTATCAGATATATCCGGATATTTAAAAACGGATATTATCCGGATATTATTCAAACGACCTTAGATGGAGAAATGATCAAAATAAAAATTGTAGATCTCAAAAAGTTATGAAACTTTGTTGTTTACAACCTTTTCGTTTGAAATCATTTAGTGCTTCAAAATTTAAACCGTCCAAACTTTCTCAAATGGAAAACTAGTTTATAGGCGTTAAAATTTAAAAATCACAAATTTGAACCATCCAAACTATCTCAAATGGAAAGTTGACCAAAACAACAATTGTAGGTCTTGATGAGTTGAACAAACTTGGTATTCAAAACTTTTCAATTTGAAGTCATTTAGAGTTCATAATACTAGAGTCAAAGTATTGTTTTTTCATTTGACCAAATTTGACTTGGTCAAACTTGCTCAAATGAGACACTAAATGACCTCAGATGAAAAAACTCTAAATACCAAGTTTTATCATCTCAGCAAGATCTACAATTGTTACATAGCTCATTTTCCGATTTGAGAAAGTTTTATCAAACACTAGTCACAAATTCTTGAATCTCATAGACTTTCTGAAACTATGTCACATACTTGTGAAATTTGAACTATATTTTGTTCAAACTTTCTCAAATGAAAAATGGCCTATATAAGGATTGTATATCTTGATGAGATGAATAAATTTGGTATTCAAAACTTTTCAATTTGAGACAATCTAGGGTTCCGAAAACTAGTTTGTAAATATCGAAATTTAAAAATCACAAATTTGAACCGTCCAAACTATCTCAAATGCAAAATTGACCAAAACAACAATTGTAGATCTTGATGAGTTGAACAAACTTGGTATTCAAAACTTTTCAATTTGAAGTCATTTAGAGTTCATAATACTAGAGTCAAAGTGTTGTTTTTTCATTTGACCAAATTTGACTTGGTCAAACTTGCTCAAATGAGACACTAAATGACCTCAGATGAAACAACTCTGAATACCAAGTTTGATCATCTCAGCAAGATCTACAATTGTTACATAGCTCATTTTCTCATTTGAGAAAGTTTTATTAAACACTAGTCACAAATTCTTGAATCTCATACAGACTTTCTAAAACTATGTCATACACTTGTGAAATTTGAACTACATTTTGTTCAAATTTTCTCAAATGAAAAAAATTGCCTATATAAGGATTGTAGATCTTGAATCCATGACCATGACTCCATGAGACCCATGAAGCCATGAGCTTAGCTATTTCTACTCGTGCCGCGAAGATGGGTGCTTGTATGATGTTTGATGTATGATGTATTTGTATCTTTATCTTATTTGTTGCTTTACTCTTTAGTCTTTCGGCTTAATCTAGATGGATTATGGACTCATAGAGTGGTGTAATGATTTGCGCACGTATGATATATATATATATATATATATATATATATATATATATATATATATATATATATATATATGCTGCTTTTACTCAATATCCGAATAGATATTTGTATCCGATCTTCTCCGAATCCGATTCATACCGTATTCGATACTCATTATTCGTATCCGTAACCGAGTCAATCCGTATTCGAATATGTATCCGAACGCTATCCGTGTCCGAATCCGAATCCGAACAGAAATATAAAAACAAATATAATATGAGTGATATCCGTTCGTATCCGATCCGTTTTCATCCCTATTTGTCGCAATCAACTTTTCCTTCTATATATGCTCTGTGTTCGTATGGTCATCCAGATTTGTTTTGATGTAGGCAGGTAGGCGGTCTGGATGCGCCAGTGCACGAATGCGGTCGAGATAGACTAGCATCTGTGGGTGTGCGTGATCCGACGCTAGTCTCCCAGGTTGAGGCTCTCCAATTGATCTTTTTACTTTGGACTTATAGATATCTGTACAATAATTTTATAAGCTTCCTATCATGATCGTGTGTTCATACGCTATTTGATAGCAAGTAGACATCTTGTGTGTTTGAACTTCATACATATCGATTTTAATTGCAAATGTTAGCTGCTGGACTACATATAATTCCAAAGAATTTGTTGTCTCTTGCAAATTACTTCCACTAGAACTCTTGCATTAATTTCGATTCAAATGCAGTTATGTGTTTGCATGAACTACAAGTAGCTCATTGGTTAGCTTTTTGATTAGTCATTGTTTAGTTCATTCTCTAAATTTTACTTCCTATCACATCGGATGTTTGAACACATACATAGAATATTAAATATAGACTAAAAATAACTAATTACATAGATTGCGACTAATTTACGAGATGAATTTTTTAAGCCTAATTAGTCCATAATTTAATAATGTGGTGCTACAGCAAATATGTACTAATGATGGATTAATTAGGCTTAATAAATTCGTTTCTCGAATTACCGAGGATTTCAGTAATTTATTTTATTATTATTATTATCAAATACTCCATATAATACCCAATATGACAACCGATGAAACATCTCTAAACTTTACATCTGAATTTAAACACCACATAACCATGTTTTTGGAATATCGTGAGTGAATGTGTACTTACGTGCTTTTGTGTAATTTTAGGAAAATCTGTACGTGGTCCATCTACTCCGAAGAATACAAGAACCGAGGAAAGATCGCTGCATGTGTATCGTGGTAGGAAGTAGATCTGTCACTATTTGTAAAATAGTGTATTTTGGTCATTAGTAAAATTTAAGTGGATATGGATAATACTGTACGATGAATAGTTGATTAAATATAGGCCCCGTTTAGATCCAAATTTTTTTGGATTTTGGCTCACTGTAGAATTTCGTTTGTATTTGGTAATTAGTGTCTAATTATGGACTAATTAGGTTCAAAAGTTTTGTCTCTCGATTTCTCACCCAACTAAACAATTAGTTTTTTTTTCGTCTACATTTAGTACTCTATGCATGTGCCGCAAGATTCGATGTGACGGATACTACGCAAAATTTTTTGGAATCTAAACATGCCCATATTTTTGTTGCATATGCGTGGTACATGGGCTGTTTTTAATGTTTGGACTGTTTTGATGGGATGTACCAAATTAAAATAATCAGGTTGCGTGCCCTGCTATGCTGCTGGGCTGGGCTAACAGTTAAGTCCCGTTCGCGTGCTCTTAAACCCGGTTTTATTCTTTTTTTTTTATCCAGAACAATGTTTTTCTCTCACAGATTCATTCAGATTCCTCCAAGCGAACGGGGGCTAACTTGGGCCACAAAAAAATGGTTGATAATGGTGGGCTGGAAATAAAATCTGAGAAACATAAATGGGTCGTAAAATTAAAAAACAAGTGAGCCTCGGTGTAAAAAAAGCAGGCCAAATAATATTTTGGGCCTGATATAAGTCTGCTAACCACATGGGCCTTAATAGGCCATATTTTAATTTTATGACGTTTATTGGCCTGCCAACTCGGCGCCACATCATCTACCTATATGACATGGTCTATGGACTTGTGACAATAAACCATTGTCATAAGCTTGTAACATTAAATATACAAACGTCACATAATCAATTTGTGATGGTGGCTTTTTGACATTTGTATTTTCATTAACTGAATGTCAAAAAATTTAATTTGTCACATAAATAACATATATTATGACGTAATAGAATGTTAAAAAGCCATACATTTCTTGTAGTGTTTAGCATTCGGACAACAATGCACCTATGTGAGTGTGATGGCTTCCAATTGAATTACAATGCACCAAACTTCAAATGACTTTAGCAGTACTTTTCAGCGAACGAACAATGTTTTCCTCTCACAACAAATCAACATCAACCATCACAAAATGAGATTTTTCCCTGTGTGCCATTATAAAAGATCGTAATCTCTTGTGTGCCCCTGGAAAAATTCAGCGATCTTCAGCGCCACTACTTCAACTTTTTCGGATCCTCCATGCCACTTCCGTCAGTTCAGGCTCTAACGCCATCAAACTGCAGGTGTGAAAAGACAAAAATGTCCTTAAGTTCAAATATGTTATTAATTTTTTTGAGCATCTTAACGACTTCAAATGAAAAAACTCAAAACTAGAAAGTTGTAGATCTCGTCGAGATCTATAATTTTCATATAAAAATTATTTTCATTTAATTCCGCAAAAAAAATATGATTTGATATGATTAATATATCTTAGAAAAATCATCATATTTTTTTTGCGGAATTAAATGAAAATAATTTTTATATGAAAATTATAGATCTCGACGAGATCTACAACTTTCTAGTTTTGAGTTTTTTCATTTGAAGTCGTTAAGATGCTCAAAAAAATTAATAACATATTTGAACTTGAGGGCATTTTCGTCTTTTCACACCTGCAGTTTGACGACGTTAGAGCCTGAACTGATGGAAGTGGCATGGAGGACCCGAAAAAGTTGGAGTAGTGGTGCTGAAGACCGCTGAATTTTTCTAGGGGCACACAGGGGATTGCGATCTTTTATAATGGCACACAGGGAAAAGTCTCACAAAATCGCTCCGATTCAAAAAATGTGTGTAGCAACCAAATAACACAAAATTCGATGTATACTTCCTATTAATTCACAATTCAATTGATGTACTTCAGCATTGGGGCAACAATGCACCTATGTGAGTGTGATGGCTTCCAATTGAATTACAATGCACCAAACTTCAAATAGCTTTTAAGCGAACATATAATGTTTTTCTCTCACAACAAATCAACATAAGCCAAATTTCAACGAAATGAACAGGCCCCTAAACCAGGAACATTGCAATTAATTCTTACCGGAGACAGCGATGAGGCCTGGGCGCCTTTAGATTGAATGACTGCGAGGTCTGCGCCTTTAGCTTCCGAGGTGGGTAGCGGCGCGAGATACGGACTACGGTGGCACGGCAGAATGAACCGGTGGCACATGAGCAGACAATAGGCGTTCTAGCGGGAGGAGCAGAGGCCGCCGTAGGCGCACGGGCGGGCCACACGATGATTTTGGCATGGCGCAGTTCGGAGATCTAGGCAGGGGTAGCGTAGGTTTTCCTTTCTTTGAACAGCAGGCGGCGGCGAACGCCCTGAGTGTCGGGACCAGACGGCCGGCGTTAGGTTTGGGATATTTAACTATCTGCCATCCTTTACGAATGGCACTCCTCCGTTTGCTAGTTTTACACGGGAACCTACATATTTGCCACAAAAATAGTAAAACCTACTACATATTTGTCACTTTCGCTAACGTGGCACGCCATGTGTGTATGCCAGCATGGCAGCGAGCCCTGGAACCCCTACAGGAGATGTGAACTGACCAATTGACCCTATAGCCTCTCTCAGTCAACTCGTTGATGCGTGGGCCCCGTATGTCATATTCTCCTTGCGGACGTCCCGGATTCAATAAACAATGATGGACGACTTAGATTCCAAACACCAAAAAATAGAAGACCATAACATATGTCAGCGTAACGAGCATCAACCATCACAAAACCACTCTGATTCAAAATTGCTCTGATTCGATGTGAAATGACGGGGAGTGTTGGGGCGATGCCTCATAAACCACAACCGGCGCGACATTGCCATCGGTCACCTCGGGAACCCAACAACGCTGTTTTGGGCTACGCCATCGAGATGGCGTCCAACGTCTAAGATCAAGTGGCATAGTGCACTTAGTGGCCGAACGATACTATTTAAATAACTAAGAAGCAAATATGTCTCACCGCCGGCGACGAGCAATGGCAAGGTACAAGAAGCCTAGGATCCCTGCCATTCCACCGGGCTTCTCTTCAACGCTGCGCTACAAGAAGCCCAGGATCCCTCCATTCCCACCCGTCGAGATCGTGTCTAATGATGACGAGGATGAGGACGACGAGTCAAGCGAAGACACTGGGTTGGAAGCATCCTCCTCCTCTAGCAATGGCGGGGGCAGTGGTTTTGCAGGTTTCTCCATGTATTTTGGAGTACCCTCATCAGCATTCCCCATGTACCCATATTATAACACTAGAAATGAATCTAAGTATTCTACTATTACAGTGCTTCGTTCTTCATTGTCTCACACATACAACAAAAATGGCACACGAGTTTAGCTGCAATAATGACAACATTCATCCCAGATGAAATTAACAGGTCCATAGACAATCAAATAACATTGGTCCATTTGAACATGTCGTGACAGAGAGATACATCAAATGCAGCTTTATTCACTACTTTGTTAATGACTCCAAGAATAAGAACAAGGGAACATAGGGAAGAAAGTAAGGTCTGCTCATGAACCCTGACAGGATGCTACGTCTATGTCGACAGAATATCATCGGTAGTCCTCCGAGGGATATCCCATGAAGGTAGATTGATCGGCAGAGAGGCGGGTAATCAAGAACAAGAAGGCAACAAAGACACACGAGTTAGACATGTTTAGGCCATCAGTATAACATAATATCCTACTCCTGTGTTCTGTTGGATTATATTGGCTATCATATGATATTACGTGAGATCAGATGCCTTAGGCTCGGCCTAGGATCTGTATGTGGATTTTGACTAGGGGACTCTTGCCTCTCATTATATACTCTGGAGGGGTAGAGTTACAAGGAAAGTATCCTATTTGGTACTATACAATATCTTACGGTGCACATCGACCAATGCCATGCACGCCTTGATCTTGTGGGTTGGGCCACCCCTAGGGGTGCAGCCCATGTGACATGCCGTGGGTATCGGGGGTCGTACCCCCCACAGCTAGTCCCCGAGCCTGACAGTAGGTGATGTAGTCACATGGTGCTAGGGTCAGAAAGTAGAAGAAAGGCAGAAGACCGGCCGAGCAGGCAACCAGTCCACGGGTGGAGACCTGAATTGAAAAGCGCACATTCACCGCAAGGTGAAGTGTGCCCACATAGTCCCTGAGCCTGCTGGAAGATGAAGAATGAATCTTGTAGCAGGGTCAAAGAAAAAGAAGTCTGAAAGCTTGCCGACATCATCTAACATGCGCGTATCAAGACCCCAGACGTGCTGCCCAAGATCAGCACCCTGATTCAAATAGCATGGAGCAGCTTGATAGCACACTGATGAGGCATAGCAAGATCCGACCATCGAGGGAGTCCCCAACGTGGCTAGCGATATTCGAGCACCGAGGAGTCCCCGGCGTAGCTGGCAACGTCCGAGCACCGAGGAGTCCCCGGCGTGGCTGGCGACGTCCGAGCACCGAGGAGATCCCGGCATCGCGGGCGATGTCTGAGCACCGAGGAGACCCCAACATCGTTGGTGACGTCCGAGCACCGTGGAGTCCCTGGTGTAGCTGGCGATGTCCGAGCACCGAGGAGGCCCCCGCATAGCTAGCGATGTCTGAGCACTGAGGAGTCCCCAATGTCGCTGGCGATGTCCGAGCACCGAGGAGTCCCTGGCGTCGCTAGCGATGTCCGAGCACCGAGGAGTCCCCTGACATAGCTAGCGATGTCCGAGCACCGAGGAGTCCTCGGCGTAGCTAGCGATGTCCGAGCACCGAGGAGTCCCCAGTGTAGCTGGCGATGTCCGCAAGGTGAAGTGTGCCCACTTAGTCCTCGAGCATGAAGAACCCAAGTGCCGAGGAGTCCCCGGCGTAGATGATGATGAAGCACGAGCGACGAACAGTCCGGTCAACTGATCAATGGTGAAGTGAGCATTGAGTAGGAACGACCAACAAATAGTCTAATCAACTGGTCGGCGACGAAGTCGATGAACCTAGCGGTCCGACCAGTTGATCAGTGGAGAAGTCCGAGCACCAGGTGGTCCGATCACCTGGACAATGATCCTGCAATACAAATATGTAGAACGGGTAGTACATGATGTAAAATATGTGAACTCCGGAGAAAAATCAGCAATGGCGATGAAATAGCGTATGTAGCTCGGCGATCAGTTGGTGTGAAGCTGTATTTATATTTAATATAAACCGCCCGAACAGTTAGTGTGTAGCTGAGTCTCTAGCCTTAGCTAGCTTGTTAACAATAACGTCGAGCGTGGAGCCCGTGCACATGTAGGAGGAACAGGCGTGACCAAGGAACCACAACCGACCACCCATAACACAGAGCGCGGAGCTGTAGCACGTGTAGGGAGGAGCCGGAGACAGGGCCATCTCTGGAGGCGTTCGAGCATCTACATGACTGTTCGGGGGTTCAGAAAATCGTTTGGAGAGCAAATATAGAGAAAACAGCTCGGAGAAATAATATGGTGATATATGGAGATTGGAGAATATTTAGAAAAATATTAAAGCGTGACTTAGCTTTAGGTAGAACGTCTGGTCGATGGCGTATGGCATTATCTGGTCGGCGAGAGGATGGACAACTCCAACCTGGTCGACGAATTTGCCCCTTAGGGCATCTTGGTAAGCGGTGGCGACGTTGGCGAACCCAAAGGGTAGGGCCGTAACCCCTGAAGTTTCCCGAGCAGCCTCCGATAAATTTGGATCGAAGGGTGATCGGCGCTGAACCAGAGTGTCCAGAGCCGATTCGGCGATGGAGAGGCAATCGACGAGCTTCAAACCAACCTGATTGATGGATGCGATCAGATCGTCATTATTGATCTGCCTCCTCTAGTAGCGAGGAAGCGGGCGGCGAGTTGTCGATGAAGGCGACCTCAAAAACGGTTCTGAGATCGGATCTGTGGTTGCAGGAGGTGGGGTGATCGGCGCAGAATCGATCTACACTGGCTCGAGGAGCTCTCCGACTCCGTCAGCATTGATGATCCACGAGATTGATCCGACCGTGAAGATCTGGCCGGGCTATGGGAGGAACGAAGAGCCTGCGGAAAAAGCCATCTTGTTCGACAAGGAAACAGCACGCACTCCCCTACCTGGTGTGCCAATTGTCGATAGAATATCGTCGGCAGTCCTCCGAGGGGTATCCCACGAAGGTAGATTGATCGACAGAGAGGCGTGTAATCAAGAACAAGAAGGCAACAGAGACACGAGTTAGACAGGTTCAGGCCGCCAGTATGACGTAATACCCTACTCATGTGTTCTGTTGGATTGTATTGGCTATCGTATGATATTACGTGAGATCAGATGCCTTAGGCTAGGCCTAGGATTTGTATGTGGATTTCGACTAGGGGACCCCTGCCTCTTCTTATATACTCTGGAGGGGTAGGGTTACAAGGAAAGTATTCTATTTGGTACTATACAATATCTTGCGGTGCACGTCGACCAGTGCCATGCACGCCTTGATCTTAAGGGCTGGGCCACCCCTGGGGCCACAGCCCATGTGACCTGCCATGGGTATCGGGGGTCGTACCCTCCCATAGTCTACCATACCGAAAGACACAGGTAGGGATGTCATGAGCTTTTTTGCAGTCCATGTCATACGCGATGAATCTTCTTTCCTTTCCAACAAAGAAAATTAAATTTCATTCTAGGTGAACTGTAATCACTGTGTAGTCTGACTCATAATCCACGTAACCAAATTAAATATTAGTCTTTCCAAACACTTTTAGCATGCTGACAGTATGCTTCATTGTCCATTTATTAGTAGCATAGTCTTCAAAGATGTAGATTGAAAGCTAGGACATATTGTGACCACCAACACCACCAACAATACATACACACAAGTGACCCTGAGCTTGATGGATGGAGGGTAGAGTACCATGAGGCATAAGAATTTTTCTCCATGTCTTTTCCTCTATATCCACTGCAAGTATCACAGACTACCCCATAATGTGTAGAAAACCGTTAAGAAACACACTTGCTAATCTTGAACGTATCATATCATCAATGTCCTAGCCCCATTTAGATTCCTTATAGATCCATTTTATAGTTTTAGATGAGTAGATCTCCACACCTAGGCACTCAGCGTCCTCATGCTCCACAAATTCAATCACATGGAAGTGTAGGGAGGCTGTCGAATTGAACCCCAATCGAGCCTGACCAACAGCATAGATGTTAGGCGGCAGTACCCACAAGTTCTTGGTTGCCGGATTGCAGACGACATAGCGGGATCCAACACCAGCAGCCTCAACACACGAGCATAGGATGAGGCCATTGCAACAATCTAAGACAGCTACATTATCCCTAGGGAAGGGCAAGAAGGACAAGTCGGGGGGCGTTCATCGATGAAGTTGGTGAAGTTTCGCATGCCGTTCTCTCCGTCGTAGAAGAAGCCAGCCACAGTCTGGGGCAGCACCTTACGGTTGTCGGAGATGAGGCTGTTCTAGGAGCGACACACATTTGCAGCAGAACAAGGAGCGGGCGGGGAGGCGGCGGAGGATCTCGAGAACGACATCCTCTATGAGGTTGGCCAGTGCATTCCTCTTGCTAGGGGCCTCCTCCATTTCGTAGAGCCTGCGATCGTCAGTGTGCAGTGGGATGAGAGCTTCCTTACTAATGAGATCACTAAGATCTTGTTTGGATCAATCCACATGCGTTCAGGTATATTGAAGTGGATCTTGAGCTAAATTTTACAGCAATCCACCTCAACACATATGGATTGAGATGGATCTGACAACATCCAAACAAGGCTTAAAGAGGAAAATAATCCGACAAATATCCATCATTGAAGTGTGAAAGCATACCTTGCCTTTGGATCTGGCGGCGGCGCAGCGCGAGGCCTGCACACAAATAGCCAGAGAGGAACAATGGGCCAGCCGTGCGGGAGGAGGCGGCGGCCGGCCGGCCTTATTAGGGCTTCAATCCAGACGAAGGGTCTAGATTCAATACGCACAATGGTTGCTTCACCGCCGGATCATACGTTAAACCGACGGTGATAACTTACTTCACCGCCGAATATTACTGTAGTGCACACGTCAATCTTGGCACCAGTGGCAAAAACTATTACCTCCGCCAGTTTCTCTGGGCGTCGGACATATAGAACGAGCAACCGGCGGTGAAAACCCTTCCACCGCCAGTTCGGCAAACGACACGGCAACGATGTCCGGCATTTTGCTCACCGCCGGATCATACGCCGAGCCGGTGGCGAAAGAGTTCATCACTGCCTGTAATTCGGCTAGGAGGGGGCCCATAGGTCATGAGCCGGCGGTGATACGTATCACTGCTGGTCATCTCAAAACATTGGTGAAGGTCCCGGTGGTGAATTGACTTTCTATTGTAGTGTATGGGCTTTTGTTGGGCCTCGTGTATATTAAAAGCACGCCTTTGAAAATGAGGCTATTTTTGGAGATGGGCCTCCAAATAGATTTCAGGAGGCGGTTATTTTTTACCACCTTCGTAAATCGATTTTCCGAGGCAATTAATTGTGACTGCCTCGGTAAATGAAAACAACAGCCTCAAAAAATTCCTGTCTCGGTTAATAAAAGGACACCGCCTCGTAAAATCATTTTTATAGTACTGTTTTTTATATTGCAGCTAACTTATTTGCTGCTCAAATATGCTTTAACCTTATTTTTAAATGGTGTAGAAACAGTCCCTTGTCAAGAAAATAAAGAATGATCATGACCAGGAAACAATTTCATGGAATATTGGAATAGGTGACCTGAGCATTCGGATTCGAAAGAACCACTCCTTTTTCTATCTTCTTGTATGAATGCTTCTATAGTGGATGAAACACATGCTATAAGTGAAGATGCAGGAGAAAAAAGTTAGCACCATTGCTAGGTAAAGTAAAATATACTACATGTTAAGAAACACCGCTCGTACACGGTAAAACAGCCTTTACTTAAATTAAATAAATACACAAAAGACGTGACAAGATCACCCCTGGTTTTCTAGTTGTACTTGTTAACATGCATCCACTTGGTCGCTGACCATTTGTCGCCTTTAATCACTGGACTTCCACCTAAGTTAAAGCAGAGATTTGCAGTTGAATAAAATGGCATGACACTTAATCAACTGTATATTGAAAAATATGTCATAGCAACAAGATTGGGTGAAACTCACCATGCAGGCTTGTGGGATCACGAGATCCATCAGGCTTCATGCTCCAGAAAAGCAATGCATCTCCCATTTTAGGTTTAACAGATATACCACTCTTTAGCTTTAGACATTGATTAGACAGCTTGCCTTTTGCTGTCGCGTTAGGGAACACAGTCTCGCCACCCTTTTCAACATCCGAGCTAGAAAAATTCAAATATTGCCGTGTAAAAATGATAATCTCACATTTTTCAAATTTGATCAGAAAAATATCGCATATTCATAGAATACAAGTATATTATAATGATACTTACAGATACATAAGTAGAGTCGCCATACGAGGGCCTCCATTTTTTGTGACGAAACTAACGTTAGTGTAGTCAAAGTGAGGCTCGAACTTCTGTCCAATTGCATAGTGGAGAACTTGAAGGCCCTCACCATTCTCTACAAAATTGCAGGAAAGCAATTAAATTAAAATAAGAAAAAAGGTGCTACTGGCATTTGAAGTAAATTGCGTGCAATATAATAAAATAATCCGACACGATCACACGAATGGCATTGCGCCCATCAGGTTTTGCTGTTATGGGTGGTTACTGGTTTTCCATTTGCTGAATTAATAAAGTAATCCCCTGGTTCCAAATTATAAGTCGTTTTATTTTTTTTACATAAATTTGCTATTTATCTAGATATAATATATATCTATATGCATTGCAAAAATTGATGTATCAAAAAAGTCAAAACGACGTACTTTAGAGCGGAGGGAGAGTATCTCTTATTGATGGTATACATCTACCTCTGTTATATATTTAAATGCACAATTAGATGTCAAACCATTCACTCTAGGAAAACTGCACCTGATGTACAGTTCTAACCATCTTAGTTTTGGAGACGACATAATGGTGAGTGCACAATTAGCACATTCAACTTTTTTACATTGTGCAGTTTTTAGTGAAATAATCTGACATAGTGGCATGCATTATATAACATTGAAACCTCCAAGGTTAGAGTGAAGTAGACAGAGCATGCTATCCAAGAACTGCAACACAATTTGTCAAATGTGCGAGTAATTAGCTGTGTCAAACAGCACCACCCAAACATCGAATGTAGTGAGCATACTAAATATTCTTTTCACGGAAAAGTAGGCAAAACATATCAACTTTGAAACCCAAGCACGGTAGGTACCACGTACTAATACCACCGTCCTGGAACGATGCAATTTTAGGTCTGCAACTAGTCAAGCTATTTAAAATTTGACTAAATTTATAGAACAGATCGTTCAAATTCATGACTATGGCAATACATTTCGTGACTAACCTAGCTAACTATACTTATTTAGTCTCATCATATTGACATTTTTGTAAAAACTTAATCAAATCAAAAATGATTTAACTCAGTACTATGCTAGAATCGCATCCTTTTTCGGATGGAGGAATTGAAGTACATACCTATTGGTATTGAGGTGTAATCTGCTATCCTTTTCTCAATTGTACGAATAATTGTGTCCTGCCCTCTTGTAAGAGACATTCCTGAACTTGTTCGAGAACTGCATATACCGCCATCAAGCAAAATGAGTATCACTGGTAATGTAACCTTGTAACATCCCTGAAATTGGGATTTCAACAATGCTCAAACCTGCTTTCCTTTGTCTCTCCAGTCAGAGAATCAACTACTTTGGACCTCGTCATGTGGGGCTTTGCCAGTGAAATCAAGTGGTCACATTCTTTCTTGGACTGAGAACGAACAGCGTAGGATTCAGTGATTACCAGATTACATGGTGAAGCAAACTAAAATGAACAGAAAGACAGTCGACAATAACAAAAGGATCAGGTTGCAAATGAACAAGAAATTAATTAGTCCTGACATTAAAATTAAATCAACACCCAACAGACATGACTTCATATATACACATGTTCAAAATCTTTTGCCAAGTGGGAATAAGCAGAAAAAATTGATAAACATAACATGAACCTCCCCATTCATATATACTGTATGAAATTACGACGGTGAAGATTACAACGTACATCGTCCTGCTCCGCTAAAAAAAAACTATTAGTACTAAATCTCATGACATCTGTATATACTAGTAGACGTTTCAAGTAAGCTGCCAGTAGTGCTACCGCCATATCGTCCCACTATGTTCTTTTGTGCATCTATCATAAGTGTACAAAACCATAATAAGGGATCGGATTAATTCGCAAATAAATTAAATCCAAGGTAAATTTCAGTGGAAAAGGGCCAATGAGCTAGTTGACGGCTAAGCAAATTCGATCGCACAAGCATCAACATATAACGGTGGTTTGGTGTTTTGCTGCGCCCACTCCTCGACTATAAGATTTCAACATATACACAAAACCAAACAAAAACAACTCGGTCGAGGTCTCCTAATTATTAACCAGTGGAGAAAGATAGCATGTAGAATATCATATGGTCTTTTCTGCGTAATAATAGAAAGGAACGAGGCAAGGGACTCACAAGGAAGTTGTGGTACACCGTACCGCGGGGCTCCGTCGACAACTCCTCCATCGAGGGCTTTCCTTTTTTCCGTGATATGTCTGCAGGTCATGTGTAGAGGAATTCGAATTGGATATAATATATAACGGCGTCCATAAATTTCTCATCTTATCATCAACAGCTGCTATTGGAGTACATAATAGCTCAGTGTATATTAACAATAGCTAGCTAGTTAGGCTACCTGTCAAAGGGGCTGACTGATATACACTCGTAGTGCGTGGAGAAGGTAAGAGCATCCCCAAAAGTTTCCAAAACAATCTCACAATCCATGATTTTTGGCGAGATCGAAAAAAATACATCTCCAAAACTCCCAACTGCACCTCCCAATCGTGAACCTAAAATGGAAGGATGTGGAAAAAAATAAGAAGTAGGACAGGGTTCCAGATACAAATGTAAAGAAAGTACGAAAGTAGTTAGGGTGATCAAAAAGAGTACGTGATTCCTGATGTAAAATTACCTTATATATCTTTTAATAGCGAGATTTTGGAAGTTGTTGGAGGAAGGTAACAAATATACTCCCAACTTTTTTTAGTCACTTGGAAAACTCATTATTAGTTTACCAAGTGATTTTTTAGAAACTATATTGGAGACGCTCTAATATATAGCTAATAATAAACCTCAAATTTAACTCCCCATAGATTTCTGACCATATACGAGAAAACATGTTGACCTGAATTTAGATAGGAGAAAGGAGTCTAGCTAAATTCCGCAACTAATCCAAAGAGAACAATCACGCCAATCAGTTTAAGAAAAACGTTCTTAGAATCTTAGTAGATTGCTTCACATTGTGACAAACAAACAAAAAAAAATCAAACTCTAAGTTCGTGATTCAGAAGAACATACGAGGGTTTAAGCTACAACACTTTGCAAACCAATAATGTTAACCACGTTGAAATTAACGACAAATCCACTGATATATTTATTTACCGATAATTAAAAAATCTCGTCCTAGATGCATACGTGTGTGTGTTTTTTTTATTAAGCATAGATGCATATGTGTTTTACCTACTATAAGCCGCCGCGCGCTGCCAGATCAATCGGACGGACGACGACACGTCCGCCTTGTCTCCGCGCTGAGAGAAAAACAAAGTACTAGCTAGTAACGCAGCCGGCCGGTCCTTCTCCAGCACTGCATGCATCTCTATTTATTTGCCGCTAGCGTGTCGTCCACCATACAGGAACTCGACCGGTCACGCGTCTATCGCCTCGTCTGGGCGGGCCTCTCATCGGCACCTGGATCGGCCCACACCGCGCGCGCCACTCTTCCTTCTTCCGGTACGTGTATATTATATTACTTGGAAACCGCAAAGGTTTTGAGTCGCCGACCGTGGCCACATCATCATTTTTTACTACTTTGCATCATCGGATCCATGGCGTGTGTGGCCCTTCCTCCTTCCCGACCTTCTCTCCTGCATTCGCGTGCTTACTAAGCGGCGCTCGGCTATGGGCTAGGCAGCTAGCTTACTAGCTAGTGTGGGGTGGAGGGCGAGGTCAGCGTCTAGACCCGGACAAACATCCTATAGATTGAGTTGCTTTCTATAAAAAGTAGGTGCTGACTACCTAACAGTGAGGTTACCTAAACCCCTAGATTGGCATTGTAACAATGCGACTAAAACCCTATAACTGATTCTCTTAATCAATAAGGGGTTCGAGGGCTACACCCAGTGTGTACGCTCGTGCGCCCACACTAGATAACTAGAACGGCCCATCGGGCCCACGACGACCCACTTCCCAAATGGCCTCGGTGCTTGGGAGAACTCCTCGAAGCGAGACCACACACTTGCGTCCCCACGCTCAGGGGCTCGGTAAGTTCTCGGGCCATCGCAGCCTCGGGAAGGTCGGGACCGATCAAAGAGGCTAGGATTCGTGGCCTCGGTAAGGCACCTTCTCGATAAACCATCCATTCTCGGCGATGTATGGAATCTTCCGCCAGGCTTTGACAGAAGCCCAGAGCGTGATACACGTGCAAAGCCGTAGACCCTGCCGGAGTTGTGTCTCCCCAGCCCCATAAGGGAATGTCGGCCACTCCCGATTCGAGGAAATGCCCAGGCATGACGCAGCATGACAAAGGGGTTGTGCGCTGTCTCTGTATGAGGGAGGAGATGGGCGCATGGGTCCCTCCGATAGTTTTTCATGAGGAAGCACCCACCCTATGGCGTAGATCAGACACCATGAGGGAGGATGAACTCAGGTGACACATAACAACATCTTCGGGCTTTGATGGTCAGCTCCAGGCTCCTGCAGGCGCTGTCAAGATGATGCAACACTGTTGGTCACGACCACTAGAGAAGCGAACGACGTCGGACGCCTCCAATGACTTGAAGATTAGGACATGAAACCCTAGCGCTCCCTCATTGGCCGCAGGAGCCACCAGATCCCGTACTACTTGTACTTCTCTCATCCTTCGATATAAGGTAGATATGAGGCTCCCTTAGAGGAAGACGAATCCCAAAAAACAAGATCAGAACAAGCTAGCGCTCTCCTACCATCTCTTTCTTCCATTGTAATAACTCGCTTGAGCATTTTAACACGAAGAACTTGCTGCTGGTGGTCGCAGGGCTTGGACTCCCGAACCAGAATATCATTTGTGTCATGAGTGTTAAACCAACGAAGTCCCACGCAAAAACCCATCGATCGATCCACTAATCACTTGTGATTACGAACCCACGACAACAAGGTACTACCTTCATGAAAAAACAAATTAAACATATTGCAGAGTACAGTCCTGTTGCAAGGGCGGTCGTTGCTCTTGTCTTAGTTGTTCACACTCATGTTTGGCTTCTATATTGCTACTGGACCTTTTTAGGGTCCTGCTGAGCGGAGGGGGTTTGTGGACTGCGCCTAGGAGAGGAGACACAGGTACTCCCTCCGTTTCAAATTATAAGTCGCTTTGACTTTTTTTTACATTTATTTTGCTATGTATCTATATATAATATATGTCTAGATACATAGCAAAATGGATGAACCAAAAAAGTCAGAGCGACTTATAATTTGGAACGGAGAGGGTACTTAAAGAGACGTGCGGTTGGCTTTGGCATGGTATAGTTCTCACGGATGCTTCGTGTTGATCCTGCTAGCATCTTCCTGTTCCTTTTTTGCGTGCGTGCATCCATGTGACTGGCATCATGGTATTTTTTCTATCCTTGTTTGGGGGTTCCAAATGTAGTCATAGACCTTTTTATTTTGGTTTTAAACAATGTGGTTCCGCTAAAAAAACTCTTTTCCTTATAGTTCATGTTTCGAGAGCAAGTAGACAAGAAAGCAAAGGCGTCAACCTTGGCGGAGGTCAAACACCTAGATCAGCATAGCGGCGGATCAGCAGACACGTGGTGGCATCTCAAAGCTTGCATCAAGGCAAAGAAATGTTGAGAAGGCACCATGACCATTGGATCGATGAGGAAAAACTTGGACGGATTTGCCTCCGGCGGGTATTTGGTTAGAGTGCTTCATGTAAGGCCGTAAGGGCAACTTTGAAAATAGCCATGTGCCTATATATATACGGGAGATGGCTGGTGGTGGAGACCAAGCCTTTTGGGAAGCCTTGGGGATTAGACTCTCATTTGTTAGGTTGAGATCTTTCGGGTTAGGGCTAGGAAGAGAGGAGTGGTTCTTTGTTTGAGGTTTTTCTCCATCTATATGCTTGGAGATCTGCTAGGAGTGGCTTATAATCATAAATGGTGAAGTAATCAAGAGATCAAATTCGTTCTTCACTTCTCCTCTCCCAAATCTGAAATCTCTCTTTTTCGATGATTTTTTGGCTATTTTTTCTGATTTCCATGTTGCTGGTTTGGATTAATCTTTGGAACATTTTTGGGAGTCTTTGGGATCCTTGAAACATATAACCATGTTTTGGGGTCCAACACCTATCTATCTTGTTCCAAGCCCGGAAATCCCTCTTTTCTAGCCTCTTTTGGTGATTTTGTTGAAGATCTTTGATCTGAAGGTTTTGGGTTGATCTTGATTGATCTTTAGGTGCTATGAGGCCTTGGGAACTCATCTAGGTACTCTGTTTTATAGATTCCCCACAAGCACCTAGAAATCACCTTTCGGAGAATTATTGACAAAACCCCAATTTCAGAGAGGGATTATTATGAAATTCCTATTCAAGCTTTGATCTTTTTGACTTGATCTATTGGGATAGCTTCGAATTTGGTTAGCCAAGGTGTGTGAAAATTTAAGAATTTTTTGAGCTTGTTTGAAATGATTTCAAATTTTTTCTTGGAGTGGATTATGCTGAGTGCAGGATCGTAGTCGTGGCCTGTCCGAGCTTCGTCGCTTGACCCCTTGCGGGCTAGTGCGTTCAATACGGTAGGTGGCTGTTACATCCCACCCTGTCAGGACATCCTGACAATGCAGTACGCAACCGCTGAGCCCTGCCATGTTAGTGTGCTGCGTATCGGGGTTCATGACCCAGGCAGGGCCGAGCGGTCTCGTCGACGCTGTACCGATTCCGTCTTTTGGAGGATTTCGATCTCCCCGACCTCACGCGGGCGTCTGACATTGGCTGCGGCCTCCCGTGGTGCGCCACGCGGCGCGGGGGTCCTAGGCTGCTCGGTCGGCCCTTGGTCCTATAAATAGGGACCTTCCTGCCGTTTGAATCACCCCCAACCATGTCCACGTATTGCTTTTAGCTCTTTTGTGAGGCTGAGTTTGAGTAAGGAGAAGAGGGAGAATTTTAATGAGAATCGTGGCGTTCCAAGTATGTGACCCACTGGGGGTCGTTTGTGGTGGCCAGAAGCTGGTGGTGCCCTTTTCAACAACTAGTGCTAGAAGGAGATCTGCAAGCAGGGTAGGACGGGGCAGCATGGTCATCGGAACCGCAGCTTTGCGACCACCTCGCCTTCTGGGGCCCTTCGGCTTTGATGTGCGAGGTGGCCTTTGTTGTGGGCACTTCCACCATGCCATACCTATCCTTGTGAGATGACGGCACTACTATCGTTCTCTCCCCCATGTCCTTTGCTTCGGGAGCCACGGTGCTGGGAGGAGGTTTGTGAGGTGTTCCTCTCCGTTGCGTTTGATCGCAATGGCGGAAGGGAGCGTCCTGCAAGCCTCCTTCTAGCATCATAGCTTCCAGAGCTTTGGTCGCTTCTACCATGTTAGGGATGCGAGGATTTTTGTCTAGTGCTGGCCACACTGCTCGTTGGGGGATCAAAGAAGAATTCGTTTATGGAGCATAATGGTTTTCTCTTTGAGTCAACTTTTGGGGTCGATTTTGTTCGTATTTATGCTTCCAGAGTCCCGAATTGGGATTATCTCCTGTTTTTGTGGGATTTTGGTTGTGCTTCCGGACAGTGCTGGGGTTTTTGAGACGTCTTCCCTAAGCAAGGGTCATCGTCTTGTCTTGGTGCCATTAGGATCGTGACCCTCGTAGGATGCATTGCCATCCGGTTGAGTATTGAGAACCCGAGGCCTAGGGAGGAGTCACCGACGTTGGACCTCGACCTAATTGCGTGATTGTAGATGTCCACCTCCTTTTTTTCCCTGATGCCCTTTTTGACCCAAGGGGTCGTCATGTCTTGTTACGGGCAAGTTTGGTTTCGCCCCACGTGGGGAGAGGCATGTCCACCGTAGCCACGCGGTCAGAGCAGTGCGCCTCGTTAGCGTTGATGGGTAATTCAAGCGGGACCCGATATCCTCCCCAGTCGATGTGGAGTTCGGCTGTGCCTCATCGAGAGACATCCCATAAATCATCGGCCGTCAAACCCGATGGTCCCTGATCACCTCCGCAGCGCTCAGAGGGCAAGATGCCTCCCCCCAGAGGGGGTAAACCCGGGTGACTTCGAAGCGGACAACTCGAATACAAAGAGAGATGGCCGCATGGCTCTGCACCACCGATTAGAGCCACAAGGGCCCATCTCACCCCACCCCTATCCCTTTGTGGCCGCGAGCCCTTCTATGGACTGACCCAAGAGTGGGTTTCCTAAGCACGACGCTGGGTCATGGACATGGTTGGCTGCCATGCACGTGAGCCTAGGGGCTTTTGGGCATCCCTGGCCATGGCGTGACTTATTGGTGTCCACTCGCGTGTGATCGCGTAACGCGCCTTGCGGTCATGATGACCGAGGATCGCTCTACGCGTGAATCCTAGGGGGCAATCGACCTGCATGAATTCTCTGTGACTTAATGGCATTCCTACGTGTTATGGCATGTCGACTCATTTCCCGAGGGCTAGTGAGACCTGTACCAGGGCGGACTCCATGCGGTTGTGGTTCGCTTCCCCGATCGCCGCCACATAAATAGCTCCCTCTATCCGAGCCCGTCGCTTACCTCATTCTCGCCATCTATCGACGTTCCTACAATTTAAAGGAGAAACAGAAGGAAAGGGGTCGAATTCATGTGGGTTACGTCTAGATCATGAGTGTCGCCGCCGCTGCCGTCTACTCTGTCATCGCTGCCTTGCTTCTCGCCTACGTCACAAGATAGGAGAGTGGGTACATTCGACGGTGATGGAGTTGAAGTTGCAGCGTCTCATGTTGAAGGGTCTCCTTCCGCTGAATGTCACTAGCTGAAGGGCCTCTGCCGGCGAGATGCTCCCCTTCCACAGCCTAGGGAGGCGGTGTCGTTCACCGACTTCCACAAGCGCAGGTTTGTGATCTCGGCGTCTAACTTCCTCCGTGGCTTCCTTCTTGAGTATGGGGTCCAGCTGCAACATCTTCCTCCCAATGCGATGTCATAGCTGGCGGGCTTCGTCGTCGTATGTGAGGCCTTTCTAGGGATAGTGCCCAACAAGGACCTATTTTGGAGGGTTTTCGAGGTGAAGACCCACAAGGCACATGGCTCTGATGGTGGCATGCTCGCTCTCGGGGGTGGAATGAACCTCTAGATGCGCCATGGGGTCTCGCACGGTTATCCATGTCTGTCGCTCAGGTCTTTGAACTCTGGCTAGCACAGAAACTAGTTCTACATTTGGAATGATGTTGCCGCCCCCTCCCTCCCTTCTTCGGTGTTGCACCGGTGAGGTTGGCCTCATGGAGTTGGGGGTGCGATAGGACGTGGATGTCGAAGGTGACCGAGATCCTGGGGGTCCTTGAAGGCCGGCTGTCGGCCAGCTTGGACAGCGTCATAGTTCTATGGACCATGGTCGAGCGGCTGTTTCAGCCGCTGAAACAACGGGCGACCCTATTGTGAGACTATTTTGGGGTCGAGGACCCGACCCGTGAGACCATAGAGGTGCTCGAGGTCTTGGAGGTCGTAAAGAGGGTCGTTAGGCTTGTCTCCTCTGGGACCATTGTTACAACTGAGAACACGGTGGAGGCATTCTCAATGAACTTTTAGCCTAACCTGGAGAGCCACCCTAATCCGTTTTCCTTTCTTGATTAGGAGTTAGTGGCTGATCGGTTTCATTTCCACAACCCGTGCCTTCGTTCGGCTCCTATTTCCATCTCCCTTGCCCTAGGGGCGCTGAGTGCGCCGCCAAGGAGAGGAAATGCCTCAGGCAGGAGGGGGCGATGAAGCACAAGATGATGACGAGGAGGGCTCTGAGGAAGGGGATGAGGACCTAGCAGTCCTTTAGAGCACCCTCAATGTTTCGTGTGGATTCGGCGATGGCACCAGGCCAAGAGGCGCCGACCGCTCGACGGATGTCGTGATGGGAGAGGGCTCTGCTTGGAAGCGAACGGCTTCATCGCTTCTAAGGGGGCGAGCCCGTAGCACCCCTACGCCACTGTCGATGGCGGCCAAGGCTCCTCGCGCATGGATTCTATTAGCCCTTCCCTGGTGAGGCTCAGGGCTCCAGCCCAGAGATGAGGTGCCAAGAATGCAGCGACAATAGGCCCCGCGACCGGGGTGAGCGACGATGTTCGTCGACCTTCCTTGGTGATGCCTAGGGGAGAAGACCAAGAACCCCTTTGCACCTTCTTGCTGACATGGTGGTTGGGCGCCCTGTGTCCCCGGCTCCCCGCGTGGGGGCGCTAGAGGCTAGGGATGTAGGGGCTGTTCAAGATCGCAATGAGGTGGAGATTGGCGCTGCCGATGCGACCGGGAGCGCCTCGCTGGCTTTGGTCCAGCGACGTTGACAGTGGCGCCTCCTATCATGGTCCCTCTGCGGAGCTATGTGCAGAGAGGCGGATCATCCTGCCCTTTGTAGAATGTTCCACTAGGTACGCCGTTCTTTGATTCCTTACTCGGCAGGTCACCGACGATACTCGCTTGCCTAATCTCGATGGTGTTTGTGATGGAGAGTGCCCTCACTGGGGCTCACCGCATTGAGACTAGCGGGAGCGATGCATGCTCTTCCACACGGCCGAAGCCATCGGGTGATGATGCTGCCTTGGGGATGATGGCCAGGTCCCCCCCCATTGCGGCCCTGTGTTTACCCTTCATGGAGAGTCACTCGGCGGTAGGAGATCGCACTTGTGCCAGTGTAGAGGAAGGTAAGGCCATGAGGGATAGGCTAGCCATCGGCGCGCTGGGCTACTATTTCCCCAGGCGGGTGTGGACTCGTTGCTTGTTATTGCCCCCCTAACAAGATGGGTTCTGACGGCTTGAGTGTGGTGTAACTTGCATGCCATGAGGAGGAGCTTGACTTGGGTGAGGATTTCTTCATGTGGCCACACCCCATGAACTCTAGCAAGGTGCTGTTTGTTGTGGATGACGTGGCTGAGCAGGCCGCTAGGGAGGTTGCCTCTTGAGGTCGCAAGTGGGTCTAGGCGACCTTGGCTAGGATGGGCGAGGCGATCACCGTGATCACCCAACCGGGGTGTGGAGGCCCAAATCGGATGACCGACGAGGTGGCGGTTCGAGCCTAGGTAAGTCATCCGATCTTTTGTTTTTTCGCCAGTGCTCGCTTTTGTGTTTGTCGTGTGTTGATGGTCATAAACATCAATTATAAATCGTCAATATAACCTCATATATATACTTAATTCCATCAACAAACATAGGTCTAGGGGTTTCAACCAACAAACTCCACAAGTTTTAGTGAATCATGTTTTCAAAGTGAGGTTTATCTAGAAAACCGCCAAGGTGGACCTATTCGCCAAAGAAAATCACATTTATCCACAATGAAACCGACTTGGGAAGACTCTAGAACACTCCGTAAGACAACTCATCAAGACTCACACCCGTAGGTCGACATGTGGGTCTGGCCACCCCTACCGCAGACCGCATTGCACCATGGGACCCACTTGTCATGCTCGCTTCGACGCCGGTTCTTCCAATCGCCATTGGGTTCCAATCTACACCGCTGCTTGAAGTCGGTTTGATCCAAGGGCTCGTAATTGATGACTCCCCTATATAGCAGCAGCCCCTATCCCTCTCCCAAAGGCCATCCTAAAACCCTAATTCATATCCTCCTCATCGTGGATCGAGCCACCGTGTCAAGAAGATTAGTTCTCCATAGAATCTAGTCTTGTAACTAGAAATAGTCAGATAGAGAGTGAGGGAAGAGTTTGGAGGAAGTGTCGGCCTATCAGTGCTCTCTCTACGGCTTGTACCTTCACAGATTCAACTTTTACTTGGGCTTGCATTTGTGATTTCTCTGGTAATCAACTTCTAATTCAAGTAAGTATTGTGTTTATATTATTCTTGAGGTTTGTGACTCTTTTTAGTGTTTTAATCTATTGGCCATAGGTTAAAGTAGTAATCGGTAGTGTAAGCGTGGTGCTTAGACTTCGTTACTCGTGGATGTACCCTGCATTCTGAACCGGTGGTAGATCACGAGGGTGACTATATATCCTCATTGAGTCCTTCATAGTCCACCTCCTGTTTGTAGGCCGATTAGGACCCGGTTACTATGGATAGCATCCTCTGCGGGTGTCTTCCCTTAGTAATGTCCCCAGTTAAACGGTAGAAGACATAACTTATCCAAATCAGAACTAGAGAACCGTAGTAATCCTCTCTACACTCCTGTTTATCCTTAGCCATGTTGCTACCCCTGGTTAAGTTAGATTATAGTTAATCTCACATGTTTCCCTATAGATACCATACTTGGAATACTTCCAGGGTGAAAGTTACAGCGGTATTCGTGCGCTTGCGGATTTATCTATGTGCGTCTTTAAATATACCGACACCATGATCGTCCGATCACCGCCTCTTTCTGTGAGATGTCAAGCGAAGATCTCAACGGAGAAGTCTCGATTCTTAAAGCTTGGCTTATCAAGCACAAAGGGAGGTGCCATAACTGTAGCCGCTGGGTATGGCGGAGGCTAAGGCACAACGCTTGTGCGGGAGCTTGAAGCTTCCCAGAGGTTGAAGGAGGGCATGCTCCGTTGGGAGGAGCAGGCCAGGTCTCGGATCGAGGTTCTGACGTCCTAGGTGGCTGGCCATCAAAGAGACAGAGCTCACCTCAGCTAGCGCTGCTGGGGACGAAGCCGAGCAAGGGCGCCAGCATCTTGAAGCCGAGAGCTAGAAGCTGCGCTCCACCTATGGCGGTGAGTTCTCTTTATTCTCAGCACCGCACTTTCGCCTTGTTGTTATGGTTGGTCATGGACCAGCTTGTTCTTTTAGGGTTGCATGCAAGGGCACTCTCAAATCGGGAGGAGAAGACGGCACAAACCGTAAGATGCTAGGGATGGACAACCAGCTCGCAGCGCTAACCACTTCCGGGCAGGCCCTCTGTGATGTCATGCTCAGTGCCGACCGAGGGAAAGCCCAGCTTGTGCTTCGCCTTGATGAGGCCCGCCTCTAAGTGGATCCTCTGATTTTCGAGGGGATCCATTGTGACGTTCATACCGCCTTGACATCGGTCAGTTCACACTATGGCGGCGCCGATTTTGATGCTGTTGGGTGAGGATATGCGCCGGGGAAGTCCGACAACGATATCCTTGCTATTGGCAGTAGGTAAGATGTCTGCCGCCTGCATCCGCCGCCAGTTCTAGACTTTTGGTGTATTATGGTTTTTAGCGTGAGTGTTTTGTGCTGTATGAGTGACCTTGTTGTGATAGACATGTTCATGCTTTGTATATATGATGTGTATCTCAAGGCGCATTCATTTGTCACTTTGCTGTTTCCCCATTTTCTTCTAGTTCGAGCTAGGAATGTGCACAGTTCCCCTTAGTCTTGTGCGTGTAGGTGCATGTTTTAGCCTGGGGGCTGGCCCGTGGGGATAAAATTAAAGGTGCGTGAACCAACCGCGTGGCAAGACATCGGGAAAAGGTCGCAGATCCGATGTGATATGAGAAGAAAAGCGAGTAAGGGATGAGCATTCTGCTTCCTTTCGTTCTCTTTGCCTTGAGCGAGACAGCACCTCGTTCCTTTCCAAACTCGTGCACGGGTGCTTTGCCTTGCCTTGGAGCTAGTCCATGTGGCTTGGCCGGAGTGACCTTTAGAGCGAATGAGAAGTTGAAGAGCGGGTCACTGATTTGCCGCGGCACAAGATACGATCGGAAAAAACTCAAAATGGGTCACTCAATGACGAACTATGCTATGCCTCAGGATGCATCTAGGCATTCCTATATATCTAGCCCTCGCGAGTGAGTCATGTCCGATTGCTGGCGCAAGTCGTATCGAGTGACTCGGGAGTCGAGCAACACTTGGATGAAATGTGTGGGTATCATGTTCTTAGGGCTACCCTATAGGTTGGCTCTAGGTTTCTTCGACTATGGGTGAGCTTACATGTGTATATAGACGTGCTTAGGTAGAGAGGTGAAGGTCAATGTTGATGTGACTGACCAATGTACCGGAAGCTGTCGTGAACCTGACTATCGTTGTTCGGGGCACGGCGAGCCCCCGAGCACCTATTCGTGGTGGAGTTGCCATGATCAATCGGTCATGAGCTGGTGAAGGCGCTTCTTTATTGGTTGGAGCGGTCGTAGCCAGCGTGGGTCGACCTCTTGGGTGGCCTTGGGTCCATCCTTGTCGGCTCGTCGTCCTCAGCGGGCTCGTGAGCCCCTGAGGATGGCTTCTCTATGTCCAGCCTGTTGAAGTCCACGGCCAGGAAGGCTTGTGCGTGTTGGTGCATGAGCCTTCGTGGCATGATGACATCGTAGTCATTGTGTCTCTGTTTCTGGATGTGGTTCTCACTATTCACAAAGAGCTAGCGCAACCTATCATTGAGGAAGCGGGTTCTGAGGGCGATGCAGTTTGGTCTGCTCAGCGCGGCGCGCTGTGTGCTCAGGGGGGCTGCTTCCTCGGATGCACGTGCCTCCGTGTGAAAGCTGGCAGTTCATGATGGCATGACAGACGGTTGGTCCATCACGTGAGACTGGACCCTGGTACCGAGCTTGGCCTTGGGAGATGTGGCGCTGGGTAGCCACCTGCTCGCTCACGACATCACCGTGTGGCGGTGGGTGATTTCGTCGCTCGCGTGTGCCCTGACTCGTTGCATTCCATTGGTGGCGAAGGCGCTGCTTGGGGCATGGCCCTACCACCAGATCCGGTCCTCTCATGTCCTAGGCCTGGATGGGGTAGAGGCCGGTGACAGGTGTTAACCTGTCGGTGAGGATGATCTAATGATTTCCCAAAAGGCGCCGGGGGCCATTCTGTGGGTGAGCTCGCCATGAGCCATTGGCCTCTAGTTTCCTAGGCAGAAGACCTGGCCATGGCCGGTGATGATAGAGGGTACTGCCCCCCCTATGTAGGTGAACTCTGGGATGCTGTCGCAGAGGGCAGTTCCGATAGTATGTCCCCTGAAAGGACCCAGCCTGGTCGAGGGGAGCTCCGGCCCTTCCCCACCATGGAAGACCTTCGCCAAGCTGACCCCAAGAGGGGCCAATGCCTCATCTGGACCGGGACCCCCTGCCTCTACCCTCCATCAAGCATTTAGGGGATGGGCAGAAAGCTACATGATTCTCCCTCTCTATTTCCTACATTTCATTTTCTTAGGCTAAATGTTGAGTTCACTTGTTCACCGCCAATCCCCTCCTTCCGGTAAGTGCGGAAGTGCTGCACGTGCACCTCTCGCAAGCCAATTTGACATCCTTGACCTGGTCCATTTGCATTCCTCGGCTCCCCAACCTAGCGCCAACGCCTGTGTGCCATCAAAAGGGGTCTTGCACCCTATTCACCCATGGCACGACCAAGGATCTTGAGGGAAATGAGACCCCAAATACCGATCGAAGGGAGGTCGAAAGCGCCCGAGAAGCAGAAAAACAAGGGCGGTAAAGAAGCGGCAAACAAATGAACTTAACATTTACAAAAACATTAACTTGTTCTAGGGATAACACCCCGTAGTTCGACCATAAAACACATGTTGGCTTATCTCTCTTCTCTCGTAGGAACGGGGCAGGCGCCGCACCCAGCCATCACCCATCGCGGTCCAAAGAAGGGCCATGGAGGACCGCCTCCAGTGGGGCGTTCGCTAGGATGGCATCGGTAGCTTCCTCTAGGCGGGGCATCAGCAGCGCCATGTCAGAATCCCTATGCCCCAGGGAAGTCCCTCCACTACTTCGCCAATGTCCACTAGGCCAGAGAAGTGGGAGTGCACCACGGCCAGCACTGAGGCCACCCCCTGTCGAATGCCATCCTTCACGGCCTCGTGGAAGCACGCCGGCGTGGCATGAAAATGCTCGTTCACCTCCACCATATTGTCACGCACCCCTTGTGGGTAGAGGCCTAGACAAGCCCCTAGAGCCATGGCGCGAAGCTCCCTTAACTCTGGGCCCCGGGACTCGAGGCGGGCCCTCAATCTGCCTACCTCCTCCTGGGCCCCGTGAAGCTGCTCCGTCAAGCGATAGACCTCCTCCCTCGACTATGCATTATTGAGGACCTAGAGCATCAAGACTGAATGCCAGGAACGCGGCCCGTGGGCCGGCCTAGGTGGGAAGCAAGAGGGGAATGGAATGACCCATACCTTCAAGCCCTGTCCTCAGACGGGCCGCCTTCGCCTATGCTGCATCGCGGATGTTCTCTACCGTCACCGCCACCAACCACTCCTCTTTGACCTCCCTCTAGGCGTCCTTGGTGGCCCCAAGGGTATCCTCCCGCTCTCTTCGCAGTGCCTCGATGGCCGCCGCGGGGAGTGTGATTGAGGCGCCACACGAGAGCGCCCCCGGTGAAGGAGTGCGTCGTTCTGATCCAGCAGGGGTGGAGTAGTCGCGGAGTGACTTGGCCATTTTGGTAGTAGCGGATGGTATGGGGGTGACTGGTTCAACCATCTCTGGGCGGAGTAGCGTAAGAAGAAGCGATATAAGACCGGCTCTTCCTTAGGAGTGCCTCTGGATTATCGGTGTAGTTGCTCGGCAGATCAAGGCCACTCATACACTATCTTGTTTTCATCCACAACAGAAGAAAACAAGCGAAATTAGCCTACATAAACTATGGCTACCATTACATGCATGTGCTCATGATCATGTCCTACTAGATTCTTTAACCTATGCCTCCCCCCTAAAAGCGCCTTGGCATTTCCTAGCGCAATCACCAAGTGAGGAGGTTTTAAGTCCATCACTGGCAACGGTGCTAGAAATGCCTGTTGGTATTTCTTAACACCATCACTAAGATTGAGTTAACCTTAGTGATGCTGCCAAGAAACACCAACTACGATAGTTCTTAATGATTACAGAAATATCCGCAAGCACATGGATCTATCATTGTAGCATTTCACCCGAAAGTATTCAGGGTATCGTTATTTATATTTTCCAAAAGGAGGGCAAGGTATGAGAGTCTAGCATCATCAAGAACAAGATTACATACTTGCATAGTGGACCATAGTTCATGATAGGGGTAAAAATGGTATATCAAGGATAGTGGACACACTTCTGGGCCAACCTCAAGGATAAAAGGAAAAGAATATTTCTACATGGGGCTGACATGTTCTAATATAGCCATGCAAAGAACAGTTAATGATCATACAAGTTATATGATTAGAGTTAGAACTAAGTTTAAGACTGACGGTGAGATCCCCGAGCACTGGTCTGCCAGCAAGCCATAGAGACTTTACAAACTCCTACACAATACCCGAATGTGGAGGATTACAAGGGACGAACAGAGCAATCACCACCTACCGCCTACCCCTCAACCGTGGGGCACCGTCATATCCAAAGGTTCCCGTGCACCCGAGCACCATGCCCATGTCAAAGAAATTACCCATATCCCCCCGGGACACCGACCCTACGGATCAACAAGCAAGAATATGGGCAAACCCAAAGGAACGACGAACCATCATCTCAACCCTAGCTCTATTTCTACTCATACAAGTCATATGAATGATTAAGCATGAAGTTGAACATGTTAAGATCATAATACACAAACTATATGCTAGTTCATATGTCATGATTATAACAAGACAACTATAGTCTAGTTCATATGCATTGCTATATTTTAAGTATGAGAGCATGACTAAGGAAGAACACTTCATAGTATTATTCATACCAAGATGTCACTGTTCTTCCAAGGAGACAAGCTCTCCAAGTAGTTGTTGCCTTGCTCACAAAAGTACTACTAAAACTAAAAGAGTACAAGAGTTGTTCTTTTTAGGGTTGTGTGCAAGGGCACTTTCGGATCAGGAGGAGAAGGCGGCTGCAAACCAGAAGATGCTAGAGATGGACAACCAGCTGGTAGCACTAACCACTTCCGGGCAGGCCCTCTGCGATGTCATGCACAGCGCTGGCCGAGGGAACACCTAGCTGGTGCTTCGCCTTGATGAGTCCTGCCTCCAAGTGGATCCTTCGATTTCCAAGGGGATCCGTTGTGACGTTCATACCACCTTGACATCGGTTGATTCGCACTATGGCGGCATCGATTTTGATGCTGTTGGGCGAGGATATGCGCCGGGGAAGTCTAACAGTGATATCCTTGCTATTGGCAGTGCCGCCCCTCGTGGTGCAGAGGTTCTTGCAGGTAATATGTCAGCCGCCTGCATCCGCCGCCAGTTCCAGACTTTTGGTGTATGAGGGTTTTTAGTGTGTGTTTTGTGTTGTATGAGTGACCTTGTTGTGATGGACATGTTCATGCTTTGTATATATGACGTGCATCTCAAGGCGCATTCATTTGTCACTTTGTTGTTTCCCTATTTTCTTCTAGTTAAAGCTAGGAATGTGCGCCATTCCCCTTAGTCTTGTGCATGTAGGTGAGTATTTTAGCCTAGGGGCTAGCCTGCGGGGCTGAAATTAAAGGTGCGTGAACCAACCGCATGGCAAGACATCGGGAAAAGGTCGCATATCCAATGTGATATTAGAAGAAAAGCGAGTAAGGGATGAGCATTCTGCTTCCTTTCGTTCTCTTTGCCTTGAGCGAGACAGCGCCTCGTTCCTTTCCAAACTCATGGGTGGGTGCTTCGCCTTGCCTTGGAGCTGGTCTATGTGGCTTGGCCGGAGCGACCTTTAGTGCGAACGAGAAGTTGAAGAGCGGGTCACTGATTTGCCACGGCATGAGATACGATCGGAAAAAACTCAAAACAGGTCACTGGGACGATGATGAACTATGCTACGCCTCAGGATGCATCTAGTCATTCCTATATATGTAGCCCCCATGAGTGAGTCATGTCTGATTGCTGGCGCAAGTCATATCGAGTGACTCGGGACTCAAGCAACACTTGGATGACATGTGTGGGTATCATGTTCTTTGGGCTACCCTATAGGTTGGCTCTAGGTTTCTATGACTATGGGCAAGCTTACACGTGTATATGGACGTGCTTAGGTAGAGAGGCAAAGGTCAATGTTGATGTGACTGACCGATGTACCGGAAGCTGTTGTGAACCTGGCTATCATTGTTCGGGGCGCGGTGAGCCCCCGAGCGTCTATTCGTGGTGGAGTTGCCATGATCAATTGGTCACGAGCTGGTGAAGGCGCTTCTTTATCGGTTCACATGTGGTCGTAGCCGCCGCTGGTCGACCTCTCTCCAAGCGGCCTTGGGTCGATCCTGTTTACTTATCATCCTCGGTGGGCTCGTGAGCCCCTAGGATGGCTTCTCTCGTGTCCGGCCCCATTGAAGTCCATGGCCGGGATGGCTCGTGCGCATTGGTGCATGAGCCTTCGTGGTGTGATGACATCGTAGTCATCGTGTCTCTGTTTCTAGATGTGATTCTCGCTCTTAACGAAGAGCTAGCACAACCTATCATTGCGGAAGCAGGTTCTGAGGGCAATGCAGTTCGGTTCGCTTCAAAGACGCGGCATGTTGTGTGCTCAGGGGGCCTGCTTCCTCGGATGCACGTGGCTCTGTGTGAAAGCTGACAGTTTGTGATGGCATGACGGACAGTTGGTCCGTCATGTGAGACTTGACCCTGGTACCGTGCTTGTCCTTGCTAGACATGGCGCCTGGTAGCCACCTGATTGCTCACAACATCACCGTGTGGTGGCAGGTGATTTCATCGCTCGCATGCACCCGGACTCACTGCATTCCGCTAGTGGCAAAGGCGATGCTCAGCATGTGGCCCTACCACCGGATCTAGGCCTCTCACATGGTGGCCTGGACAGGGTAGAGGCCAGTGACGGGTGTTAACCTATCGGTGGGGATGATCTAATGATTTCCCAAAAGGCGTCGGGGGCCATTTCGTGGGTGAGCTCGCCATGAGCCATTGGTCTCTAGTTTCTTGGGTAGAAGACCTGGCCATGGCCGGTGATGATAGAGGGTACTGGCCCCCCTATGTAGGTGAACTATAGGAAGCTACCACAGAGGGCAGTTCCGATAGTGTGTCCGCCATAGACTAGGGGGTCTAGATCTCTTGGATGGAGGTCCGGGCCATGGCTGAAGGTGAACGTGGGCACTAGCCCTTCGACGCCGATGAACTCGTGGTTTTTGTGATGGATGTGGCCACCGTGGGCCATTCTGTGAGCAAATCCACCGACGGTGCGAGGAGCCATCGCTTCCTTCTCAACAAATGAATGGTGGAAGAATGGTGGAAGAGGTAGGAGAGCTAGAGCTAGAAGATGGACTGCCTGAATGAGAGCTTCGAGAGTCCAGGAATGGTGAAGATGTCTGAGAAGGGTGCCCTGGCTGCCCTTATATAGAGTCCTAGGCTAGATCATATACAAAGAAGTAGGTTCTCCCGACCGAGGGGTCATGAGCCTAAGGGAGGAGACCAAGCTAATGTGGCTTGCAAGTAACACCATCTTGTGGTGCACATCGAGACGTGGTTGTCGTCATGGTCCTGTGTCCATGTCGCGGCATGGTGTGGTGTGGTGCTACAGTGGGTCACCGTACTGGCCGTCACCACTTAGCGGTGTTGTCTTATCTCTGCTGCGTGGCGCAGGGATGGCGTCTAACCAAACCGAGGTAACTGCTGTCCCCTCGGTTCTTGTAGGGTCAGTGCGGTGTGCCTGCTCCTATCAGAGCAGGCACGCTCGGCTGGACTCAATCTCTCCCTTTCCTCCCAAGGGCTGGGACGGTGGAGTGGTCATGAGTCCTCGTGTGACGTGGGGCTGAGGCAAATGGTGGGGATGTGGCGACCTACGGCCTTAGCGTTCGTCTCGGTCTGCTTAGCTTAGCTGGGCCTTGATCGCATGGGCTTATACTAGCTGGCGTACCATGGGTCGCCCGAGCGGCTATCTAATCGATGCCTTGAGATACCCGGGTATCAAAACCCTGACACAATGATTTCTCTTGCCACTGCATGTTGCTGCATTGCCTAAAAATACATGTATCAAAGATGCATATCATTTTTATCAAAAACCAACATCATTATGGTAAATACCAAATTGCCAAAAATACATACTCCCATAGCCCCATAAAGATCTCTGTTCACTCTTTATTTTCAATGCTAGTTTGGCAATTCCCACGCATATGAGAAGTTGATTTTGGTGGTGTTAACCCAGGAATGTATAATTCTAGAGATAAATCACATGATTGCAATAAAAAGGTATCGATATCTTAGTACAATAAAAAACATCTTTTTGGTGGCACTATGATTTATTTTAGTTAGACTACCCTTTGTTAATAAAACTCCACCTTGAATATACAAGAAAAACAATAAATTCTCTTCGGTAAGAGTTTTACTTTCCAAATAAATTTATCATAGAGAAGAAATGCCTTGTTTCTATAGCACCCGGTTTTAAGAACAAAACCAGATACACACCATATGTGAGCCCAGAAAGTCAAATCTCACATATAGCTACAAATAAGGATAATATCATAAGACAATGCTTATTACATAGCGTATTAGTATAAAGAATACAACCTCATAGACAGCGGAAAGACAACTCCGATCTTTAGGTGAAGACTCCACTTCCACAGGGACAACTGACTGATTGATCACAAGCCTAATTCCTCCAAACTCTAGCAATCTGGTACCCATCCGGAATTTTTATCCAAATAATTGAAAAATAAAGCAAGCGTAAGTACATGTCATACTCAACAAATATAACATGGGGTTCATGAGGCTCAAAAGGCTGACACTGGTTTAACTACGATTAGCTTTTATTGAGTCAAAATTTTAGCAAGTGAGTGGCAACAAGTTCATCACAAGCCTATAAACACATGATCAGGAAAACATGAATAATGAATAGCATAAACAGTAATCATTAATGAGCATATTCATCATCAGTATCTTGTGTTCATCATCATTACCATTAGTGATCATCTATTCCGTAAGGGTTCCAAGGCCGCTCATGACCGTGAGCACGGCTGATATACCAGTTTTACACTCTGCAGAGGTTGTACACTTTCACTATGAGTCGTGATTTACCCTTTCGCTCGAGGTCGTGAGCCTCTTGACCCACTACCAAGGAAGATCGGCAGGGTTCACTATGAAACCTTTCAAAGGTTCGTCTAACAAGTTAGGGCCATTAGATTCACTCGGCAAACAGATATAGAGCCCCTCTTCCCGATGGCACAATGACACGCAGCCTACACTCAAGGGGACAGAGGCCGCACTATACCCGATTCGTCAAGCCATTCTTACGCCAATAAAGGTAACCTAACAAGCTACAAAAGGTCCTCATACTGAGCTAAAGCCAGAGCCATATAGCCCTCACAGCTGTACTATAAGTCCCGAATGATCACTTACAGATAAGTCCTTAGGGAGAGGGATCTAGAGCACCATAAAAATAGCCCAATGCTCTAGCCCCTGGTTCATGTTGCTAAAAAGTATCTTTTAATGTTTATTGCATATACCATTAGTCAAGTTACAAGATCATGGCTTTAGTTGAGCACTAGCATCATACTACCCAATGCAATACCCCATAGGTATCAAGGTACAAGGTACAAAGTACTAGGAAATCCTTAGTAGCAATCAAGGTAGACACATGCAGCATGAATTAAATGATTAAATGTGCATAGGACAATAAGGATGATCCCATGCTATAGTTGCCTTAAAACACCGATCCTTCGGTGTGCTTTAATCTTCAACGTTCTTCTTCTTCTTGATCACCACGTATATCTCACTGACTAGACAAAATCATAAAGCACCACACAAGCACCCAAACAATCATACACGAAGCAAACAATAGATCTAAATTAGAGCAATACACCAATCATAGAAAAATAAGTAAAAGAGTTTGAAACATGATTCTACGCATCGCTACGAACACACAGGCGCGAGAGGCATGCTAATTAGAGCTACGGTGAAAAAGATACATTTACCGATAGATCTGCTTTATGCGCGAAAAAGAAAACTATAGGATTCATTTATTTTAACTATATAAAAGCTTATATAAATTGAATTAAATCGAATTTAGATTCAAATTATAAAACTAAAGTAAAACAAGTCATATTTTATTTATAAAATCATGTTGCATAATTACTATTCAAATTAGAGTTTAAACCATAAAATTCCAGAAATAGTGACATGGTAACCACTGTTACTAATGCGTAGATCTCGTTGCTATGAATATAACACAGCTTGAATGGGTCAAAACGGAGCTAAAACGCAGAAGATATAAATTAAATAAGATTTACTTTATTAAAATAATAGATTAAATCTAATCATGAATTTTAAAAGTTGAAAACATATCTAACAGTAGTATGAACATATAGATTATAAAATTACGAACCTAACGCAAGTTGAACGAATCAAATCGGAGTTAAAACGGAGAAGTTATGGCTAAAACAAAATCAGTGGCAAATCTATAAATAAGTGAAAATGTATTTTTTGAAGTCAACCGAATAAAATACGCTTTTAAAAGAAGAAAACAGAAGCTGTGGAATACGCAAAGAACGGTGGGTTCTATTTTGAATAAACCGAGGGTCTCTTCAAAAAAAATGCCAACGAAAAGGTATCTTCTAATCGGGGCCACACATCTCACATCGGAAGGTTGAAATTGGATCGGGGAGATGACGTCGCCGATGGTGACACAGACGGCGGTGGCGCCATGGCCGGCAAAGGAAGCTCGACGGCGAAACTCGGAACATGACCTACGGTGCACGATATTCCACGGGAAAGGCACAGGAGAAGAGAGGAGGCGACATCGGGCTCACCTAGGGTCACCACGACGGCGGAGAAGGAGCAAGGCGGGCGCGGGACTCGACGAGGCAACGGCTCTCGCGGCGGCGCTAGGGTTAGCTATCGGGTTGGAGGCGGTGGGCGCGGGCGGCATTTATGGGGCACGGAGACTTGGGCGGCACGACAAGCGGAGGGAGACGGGGGCAGCGCGGACACGGATGGCGGTGGTGGTGGAATCCGAGTCGGGTACGATAGGGAGGAGGGGGATAGAGCTGACAGGGCGGCCCCAGCTGTCGTCGTCAGCGAGAATGGGGCCGAAGTGACAGAGATGGCGGGGCGCTCGGCAGCGGGGTCTTGCTGGGCCGGCCCAAAGTCGAACAAGCGAAGAGCGGAAACAGGCACATGGTCATTGGTCAGGCTGCGATGGGAGGAGCACCAAAGTCTGGCTTGGGCTAGTTCACCTACTGGGCTCAAGGTCATGAGAGGGAAGGCCAGCTGGGCTCATGGAGGAGAAAAAAAAATGGGGAGGAGCAGTGGGCCAAAGGAGAGGGAAGGAGAAGAATCCCTTTTCTTTTATTTCAAAACCTATTTCAAATATGAACCAAACCAAATTTGAATAGAATTTCAAATACACTTTTCAACTTAATTAAAAATAGGAAATTTTGGTAAGTTCTCAAAAATAAATTTTACAACCTTTTTAATTTCTTTTATTTTCTAATTCCCTTTTTCCCTCTTTTCTTTTACTTCAAAGCCCATTTTCAAATTTATTTTTCAAAAGCTTTTTGAATGTTTTCAATTTGAATCAAATCTGCACAATTCAAAGAAACAAATGCACCGGCATGTATGCACAATACATGTTGCTAAACCATATGATGAATTTTAATATAATGAAAATTTTATTTTCCTAGGTTTTTATGAGCACCAAAATACTAACTTAAAGCTTTTTAGCTCTTTTTCTAAATATTCAAATTTTAGTGTGTTACAGTTTCATCAAATATTCATAAATAGATCGAATAAAGTGACCTCATATGTTAGATTAACTAGAAGCATACCCCACGCATTGCCGTAAACTTTTCTTGAAAATAAATCTGTCCCATATATAACATTACTATGGTATTCTGTATATTGTGTCTATATATATGAATTTGGTTTGCATGCTATTTTATTGTATCAGATCTGGTTAAAAATCGGTAAGCTAATCGAAGAAAAACCAATATAATATTTTATCACATTATAGAAGAATAGGTAATGAAATAAATATCATATGTAGATGATTTTATGTTAATAGATTAAAGATTGAAAGTATTGCACATGGCAAATGTGATATGGACACTTTTTGTAATTAATAAGGCATGACATGGATGGCTTGCATGAAAGAATTTTAAGTTAGTGTGACACTTATTATGTTATTTTATTGTATCAGATCCGGTAAAAATCAGTAAGCTAATCGAAGAAAAACCAATATAATATTTTATCACATTATAGAAGAATAGGTAATGAAACAAATATCATATGTAGATGACTTTACATTAATAGATAAATATTAAAAGTATTGCACATAATAAATATGACTTAGATATTTTTTGTAGTTAATAAGGGATGACATGGATAACTTGTATGAAAGGATTATTACATGTTAATGGAACACTTAGTGGTGAATGACGTGGAGACCTATATATTGAAGAGATAAAACATCTACAAGCTGTTTGGTTCACCGGAATGTAACGTAATCAGCTTACAGAAGGTAACAGGTACCGATACGGATGTTTGGTTGGGCCTGCTCCGGTATTAGGTACCCTGTAATCCAATTACAGCCCATTCATTCCCGATCCCACCCGGCCCAGAGCGTTATCTGCGATACCGCCGCCGCCGCTCGAGGCCTCGAGCGCATCTCCTTCCCCCGCGTCTCCGCTCGACTGCAACTCTCCGTCCCTGCGCCTCTGCCGGCTGGAGCTCTCCGTCCCAGCGGAACCAACCTCGCCGGCGACCACGCGCGGCCTGTGTTCCCTCTCTTGCTCCTTGCTCTTCCCTCTTGCTCGTTCCCTCCCTCTCTGTTTGTCACTTGAAAGATCATGTCTCGGCCTTGTCGCCATCGACCATGCCTCTCAGCCCTCCGGAGAACTGTCAGGAGCTACGCAAGTTTGGTCTTGGTTGCTGTTCGGAACTTCTGGAAGCAGATGAAGCGCTAGGCGCGGAGCTTGAAGACAAGCCCTCGGTCTCGATCTCGTTGTTTATCTAATTCCATTACGTTTACTGTCGGAAACCAGACAAAGTCAGTAATCGTATAATTTGTTTCCATTTGCGGCGTCTTCTGCAAATTCTCACACTTTGTTACATGTGTATCCAGTCAAGCCTTCACTGCACACGAAAGTCCGCAGCAGGTCTTGCGTCCACATTGTATCTTTCCATATTATTAATCTGTTCCACCTCGCGACCGTGTAAAAATAGAGCACTGACCGTGTACTTGGACGAGCACACCAACTTACCAACTTTTCCAACACGATTTGGACCCAGAGGAACACCTACCTCTACCTGACATCAAAGTAAAGACTTTCATAGGGCAAGGCAACATCTCAAATTCATAGCTGCATCTTTGTCTGCCAAATCAACATCCTAAAGAGAAATAGATCCATCCAAGTCTGAAATGGAGACTGCCTTGTCAGTAATTTTGGGTGAAATCGCCCATCGATCGATTTCATTCCTCATCAACAAATTCTCCAATGAGGCAGCTGCTGCTCTCCCGCCTGATGAAAACCTGCGCCGCGTGTTGATGCGGGTTCACATCGTCGTTGAGGAAGCAGAGGGCCGGCAAATCAGAAACCAAGCCATGCTACAGCAGCTCAAGATTCTGTCCGCCACCATGTACCGAGGCTACTATGTACTGGACACCTTCAGGTACCGAGCTTACCGAGAAGAGAACGGCGAGGATTACCGGCTTGGAACCGTAAGTCACTATTTTGCCCTCTCTAAGTTCAACCCTGCAAAACGCATTCAACTGTTGTGTGGTGGAACAAGTAGTACTAGTAGTCAAGGTGAAAAAGAGCTATGTGGAGTGCTTGGCTCTATGGAGATAACCATCACTAACGCGAGTGACTTTATCATGTTTCTTAATGGCTGTCCTCCCTTGTGCCGCCGCATATACAGCACGTACCTGGTTATGGAGAGGTGTATGTTTGCCCGCCATGTCGAAATGGAGCACATCATAAACTTTCTGATGGAGAAGGGCTCTCCAGGCACTCAGGATTTGGATGTCCTGCCGATTGTAGGTCCCATGAAAGCCGGTAAGAGCACCCTTGTCGAGCACGCATGCAACGATGAGAGGGTACGCATGGCCTTCTCCCAGATTCTGTTATTAACAGAAGATGATCTAGAAGAAAGGCTTATGACTTCTATGAGAGATGGTGGCACGGTAAAGCATCGAAGTAGTCATGCCTTGGACAACCAAAGGCTTTTGCTTATTGTTGAGCTAAATGAAGATGTTGATGAGCCTACATGGAGTAACCTATATTCATCATGCAAAAGGTACGCTGCAAATGATAGCAAGGTCATAATATGCAGCCGGTCTGACGAGATCTCTAGATTCGGAACAGCACCACCTCTCAGGGTGGAGTATCTAACTCAGGAAGCATACTGGTACTTCTTCAAAGCTCTTGCATTTGGAAGTGCAAACCCCAAGGAAGAACCGAAGCTCGCATCTATGGCTATGGAGATTGCGGCGTGCATAAGTAGTTCTTTCATAGCCGCCAACTCGATGGCTCGCATCCTCAGAACTAATTTCAGTGCCGAGTTCTGGCGCATGTGTGTGTCATGGGTCAAAGTAATTAGGCAGCAGAGAGATGGCCGCATATTCGGTGCGCACCCGGTTAGTCCTTGGCAAAACAAGAAACCAGCATATTCTCCAAGAATAAGCAACCCCAATGAGTATTTCTGGATTTTTGACGATTATCAGGTAGTTTATGCTCACGATGAAGTTCATCAGTTGATAACATTCCAAGAGGTTTTACTAAGGGATGTTGTACCACATGGGAACTACAATGTCCTGGCATGGAGATCTTCCATACCACCTCACAGTTGCTGCATTTTTAGATGTGGGGTATATAACAAGGCGCCAAAAATGAGTGTCCAGAAGAAACGTACACATTCCTGATACCAGCCATTGATTTGATTATTTGTATCTGTGTGTCAGAGAGAGAGAGGGGGGTAACATGTCGTGTCTTCTATCTCTAAATGTGATGTGTTATATGTAAGACAAACAGACAGACAGACATATAAGATGATCAGTAATCATTTGTCCTTCCATTACAGTATCTTCACCTAACCTTCTACGATCTAACCATATTGCTTGTCAGACTAGAGATTCACCTAACGGTTTTTTATACTGTTCAAATGATATTTGTCAAGGAATCAAACGGCCAGTGAAGATAACAGAAGCAGCGATCCACATCACCGTCTAACATAAGCCGTCCAATTTGCATTGAAAGCAAAATCAATCCATTCATCCCACTACGGCCTTATTTGGACGTAGTCAGATTCGCATTAATTCACATGTGTTAGGGTGGATTAGAATGGAACTTGAACTAAATTTCATCTAAATATACTCTAACACATGTGGGTTCATGTGAATCCGAGAACAAGACCTACTACGATAGTCCACCCACGTCTGCCACCTGACCTCATGCCTCCGACTCCCCCTGCCTCCATGCGCCTACACAGAAACGCCTCCGCCCACCTTCAAAAAAGAAAATAAAAGGTTGTTGCTTCCTTCTTGCCGCTCCACACCGTCGGTGGAAAAGAAAATGCCCCCGCTTCCTGCATGCTGCTCTAAACCGCCACCGTCCTCTCGTGCGCCTGCTGCCTGCTGCTTGCTGTGGTGCTCCTCCAACCTCAGCTCGAGTTTCTACGCTGCTCCACATTTTTTTAGGGAAAAGGAGGAGTTTTGAACCCCTACTAGAATTTTATTGAAAGGAAAAAGCGTCCAGTTACAATCATGTGATAAAGAAAGTCGAAAAGGAAATCATAATAATTACACAAAAGCTTCTGGCCATAAATCTATCTGGCGAAGGAGCTTCATTTTTGCTCTAAGAATAATCAGAGCAAATTCCTTCCTGAAAACTTATCTGCACCTTTGTACTGAGTGAGGAATATTCTTTAAGATGATATCATTTCACATGGTCTAGATAGACCAGCACATGAAGAACAGCAGCCGTAGTTGTGTCTTGAAGCTTTCACCTATGAACCCTGTATCCAGACTATTAGGAACATGAAGCTGCAGGCTAGACCAGCAAGCCATAGAAAAGGGGCACTGAAACAGGAGGTGAGCAAGATCTTCCTCAACATTCAGGTTACAGAGAATGCAATTATAATCTGGTAGGTGCATGTTTTGCCTTTGGAGCAGAGCCCTGGTGCTGAAACGGTCTTGAAGGATTTACTAGAAGAAAAACTTCCTCTGGCTCTGTTAGAGGAGAACAGAAAGGATCCCCAAATATAATTCTATTGGTCATAATTTGCCTGTAAGTTCAAACTTTGAATAGCATTGGTGAGAACAAAATACTGATCTTAGGCTTCAGGTGAAAGTGGTAGATGAAAAAGATCATGCAGGAGAGGAGAGTTAGCCGCCACTGAAACTGAGATGAGTTGATTCTTTGCAAAAGAGAACAACTCAGGGAAAGCCTGACTGCAAACCATGCCATTCCACAAGTCATGCCAAAGAAAGCAGGATTTGCCATCCTGAATAGAAACCACCGCAATGCCCTTGAACTGAGTCAAAAGTTTGAGAATGTCTCTCCACCAGAAAGACCCTCTGAAGTTGGTCCCTTGCATTGGTAATTTATCTCTTGTGTGATATTTATCTCAAACTAATTGCACCCAAGGTACTTGACCTCTGTTGTAGAACTTATGCAAATGTTTCAACAGTAGGCTCTCATTCTGAATAGATAAGTTGAGAACACCAAGACCACCTTCATCTTTAGGAAGGGTAACCATTGGCCAGGCTGCCCTCGGTGGCATTTTACTATTAAGATCTGAACCCCTCCATAAACAATGTTTTCTGTATTTGTCAATCTGCTTGATCACAGCCTTAGGGAGTAAAAAAGCTGCACATAGCAAAAGTTGGGAGGGCTGTGATTACTGCATCAGTGAGCTCTAGCCTCCCTGCCTTACTCAAAGTTGGCAACCCTTTGACCATCCAAAGTTGGCAGCTATAGGACCTCCAATCTTTCTGTAGAACATAAATAGGGACCATCATAGACTTATCAAAATTAACTCCGAGGCTAGTTGATTCAGCAAAGGAGGACAGGATGTCTTTCAGGTTATTTAACTCATTGATATCACCCTTCATGAAAATAAGGGTATCATCAGCATATTGTAAAATTGGAAAATCCTCATCACTTGGCAAAGTTACTGGTAAACTCAGCAGATGATTGATCCTTGCATTGTTGAGAATTGTCTGTATGAAATCTGTAGCTAAGACAAAAAGCAAAGGTGAAAGAGGATCACCTTGCCTCACTCCTCTCTTACATGTGAAAATTTTCCTAGGTACACCATTGAGAAGAACAGCTGATGTGCTTGACTGGAAGATGGATCTAATCCATTGAAACCATTTGGGAGGGAAGACTATATGTTCCATAATTTGGGAAGGAAGGTGAAAGAGGATGCAAGGAAGGGGCTGCCATTTGCCCCTTATCTCTTGTGTTGTGATTCAGAGTGATTGGATATACCTTTGTGAAGGTTGGAGTTCACAAGCCTTATAGAGGATCAAAGACCCACCACTCAGCAGTTGGAGAGACAATTGTTACCTCCACCTCTAGACAACATCTAGACCTTCAACTTTTGGACACACCTCCCACTCTTTCTTAGGCCATCGGAAGAGCAAGCTATCTCGGATGATCAAGGCCATTTTTTCTACCTGCACTTACGTTGCGACTCAGGCCTACAAGGCTCGATTGGAGATCCCAGAAGAGGATAGGTGACGAGATCCTAACATATGGGTATGTTAAGCCTTGGGTCCAATGGTTCCTGACCAAAGATGACCCCCTGACCGACCCCTTCAGGATCGCCTGGGGACTCAGCGGCTATGCCCATCGGGCACGCTCACGCGCACCCTCTGGCCAAGAGACCTGGCCAAGCCTGACTTGGCCATGACCTTCGATTGGGGCTTGGGGGCTCGCCCGAGCCCCAAGCTCCCGATCTACGGCGCATCCGAGCCTAGCCCTTGGCTCCTGCTTGGCTAACGACGCCAGCCAAGGCTCGGGCGCAAGAAGACAAGCCCCAAGCTACCAATGCTCGGGGCTCCCTGGCACCGCTCCCCAGGCACGACCCTGATAACTCCTCCCCCGATAGGGTCACGTCCGGGGTGTGACATAGGAAGCCAAAGCTTTCCCTCTGCCTCTAGGGGCTCGGGGGCTTTCGGGCCCACACGTCAGCCCAGGGGAGGCCGGTCCAAGCACACATAGCCTGACATGCAGATTGTTAGAAAAGAGCAGCCGAACGACACCCAAGGCTTCTTCAGCGCCAAGTCACTGCCACGGTCCACGGTGCAATGCTGCAAGACCCTACTGGACTCCGATGCACGTAGACCGTAGACGAGATCCCCCAAACCGCCATGTACCCGACCTATCTCATTATATAAGGGATAAGGTTGGACCTAGGAGGGGGAAGGATCTGAGATGGATCACTAGACACTCCATTCGATTCCATCTACCTCTGCTCTGCACCGGGAGCAAGGCAACCTAGAGAGGGGCACCGAGAGCTCCTCCATCGCACCCCATCGTCTTCCTCCTCTCCGATGAGGGGAAGGCTCCACCGGCGGCGAGGCAACCTTAGGATTAGCACCGAGCTGACCCCCCTACCAAATCTCTCTCTACACTCTATTGTAATCCCCCTCTGCTAGGGCCCCCGAGAGCAGATCTCAAGGTCTTGGCCCGACAGATCTGGCATAGCTTGGGCCTAGATCCCATCATGTCAGACCGCCGCTAGATGTTCTACATGCTGGCCAAAGTTCACCAGTAGAGTACCACTAGCGAGGCACTCCCCCACCGGACTGCTTTTGGTACTGCCTCCCAGATCTCCCTTTCAGAATCCGAAGCGCGGCAATATCATTCCAAATGGAGCTGGAGCACCTCATCGTCCATGAGGCACCGCGGAGCCCCATCTTCTCTGGTGCAGCAGGGGCCGACGCCCCCTCACTATGCACCTTCTTCATGACTCTCTAGGAGACTCATCCTGGACATCACTCTAGTGATATCGGGTACGACGTGACGCCCCACGAGCATCATCGCGCCAATGACAAAGCTCCCACTAGGGGAGCGCCTAGGCTCGCGCCATCGGACCGAAGCCTCGACTACCATGCAGGTTGCCCCAAGGAGGGGGCAAGTCAACTGCAAGCCTGGCGAGCGGACCAAGAGGCCGCCGTGCCGGAGCACAGGCTTCGAAAGCGGAAACTTACGCAGCGACAATGTGCATGGCCCCATGTGGGCGACAACAACTGAGCCAAGGCCCCAGGGGGCTCGCAACGATAGACAGGGAAGATGAGGTAGCACCGGCGCCTTGGCCATCCGGCTCCTGGAGTATGTTCGGCACACCCAACGGCAGTAGCAGCTTTGCAGGACCCTCCGCCCAGGTGCCTGGTCCCCTGAAAGGACCTAGCCCGATCGAGGGGAGCTTCAGCCCTTCCCCACCATGGAAGACCTTCGCCAAGCTGACCCCAGGAGGGGCCAATGCCTGATATGGACCGGGACCGCCTGCCTCTACCCTCCGTCAAGCATTCAGGGGATGGGCAGAAAGCTACGTGATTCTCTATCTCTATTTCCTGCATTTCATTTTCTTAGGCTAAATGTTGAGTTCACTTCCTGTTCGCCGCCAATCCCCTCCTTCCGGTAAGCGCGGAAGTGTTGCACGTGCACCGCTCGCCAAGCCAATTCGACCTCCTTGACTTGGCCCATTTGCGTTCCTCGGCTCCCCGACCTAGCGCCAATGCATGTGTGCCATCAAAAGGGGTCATGCACCCTGGCCGCCCACAGCACAGCCAAGGATCTTGAGGGAAATGAGACCCCAAATACTGATCGAAGGGAGGTTGAAAGCGCCCGAGAAGCAGAAAAACAGGGGTGGTAAAGAAGCGGCAAACAAACGAACTTAACATTTACAAAAACATTAACTTATTCTGGGGATAACACCCCGTAGTTTGGCCACAGAACACATGTTGGCTTATCTCTCTTCTCTCGTAGGAATGGGGCAGGCGCTGCGCCCAGCCATCACCCATCATAGTCCGGAGAAGGGCCGTGGAGGACTGCCTCCAGTGGGGCGTTCGCTAGGATGGCATCGGTAGCTTCCTCCAGGCAGGGCATCAACAGCGCCATGTTAGAATCCCTAGTGCCCTAGGGAAGTCCCTCTGCTACTTCGCCAATGTCCACCAGGCCAAAGAAGTGGGAGTGCACCATGGCCAGCGCTAAGGCCACCCCCTACCGAATGCCATCCTTCATGGCCTCACGGAAGCACATCGGCACGGCACGAAGATGCTCGTTCACCTCCGCCATGTTGTCGCGCACCCCCCGTGGGAAGAGGGCTAGACAAGCCCCTAGAGCCACGGCATGAAGCTCCCTTGACTCTGTGCCCTGGGACTTGAGGCGGGCCCACAGTCTGCATGCCTCCTCCTAGGCCTCGCGAAGCTGCTCCGTCAAGCGGTGGACCTCCTCCCTTGACTCTGCATTATCGAGGACCTAGAGCATCAAGACCGAATGCTAGGAACATGGCCCGTAGGCCGGGCTTGGTGGCAAGCAAGAGGGGAAGGGAATGACCCATACCTTCAACCCCATCCTCTGATGGGCCACCTCTGCCTATGCCGCATTGTGGATGTTGTCTGCCGTCACCGCCGCCAACCGCTCCTCTTTGACCTCCCTCCGGGCATCCTCGGCGGCCCAAAGGGCATCCTCCCGCTCTCTTCGCAGTGCCTCGACGCTCGCCGCAGGGAGTGTGATTGAGGCACACATAGTTCATGATAAGGGTAAAAATGGTATATCAAGAGTAGTGGACACACATCTAGGCCAACCTCAAGGATAAAAGGAAAATAAAGAATAAAAGAATATTTCTACGTGGAGCCGGCATGTTTTAATATACTCGTGCAAAGAACAGTTAATGATCATACAAGTTATATGATTAGAGTTAGAACTAAGTTTAAGATGGATGGGGAGATCCTCGGGCACTGGTCTGCCAGCAAGCCATAGAGACTTTACAAACTCCTACACAATACCCAAAAGTGGAGGATTACAAGGGACGGACAGAGCTGTCACTACCTACCGTCTACCCCTCAACCGTGGGGCACCATCATATCCAAAGGTTCTCGTGCACCCGAGCACCGTGCCCGTGTCAAACAAATTACCCATATCCCCATGGGACTTCGACCCTACGGATCGACAAGTAAGAATATGGGCAAACCCGAAGGAACGATGAACCATCATCTCAACCCTAACTCTACTTCTACTCGTACAAGTCATATGAATGATTAAGCATGAAGTTGAACATGGTAAGATAATAATACACAAATTATATGCTAGTTCATATATCATGATTATAACAAGACAACTATAGTCTAGTTCATATGCATTGCTATATTGTAAGTATGTGAGCATTACTAAGGAAGAACACTTCATAGTATTATTCATACCAAGATGTCACTCTTCTTCCAAGGAGACAAGCTCTCCAAGTAGCTATTGCCTTGCTCACAAAAGTACAACTAAAACTAAAAGAGTACAAGAGATGGTATTGAGGTGCTTGGCTCCAAATGATGTTGTGTTGAGAATGAGCTCTACCCTCCTATTTATACTAATCCATGGTCAGTTTGGCCTTGAAAAATTAGGAAACATCCATGAACCACCATAGCATGCCGCCATGCATCAGTCGGTGGAAGCCAGGCCCAGATGGCAGCCACTAGGGTGCGGCCGCACCCCTGGTGTGCCTGCACCCTGGTGGGCCTGCCTCATGACCGTCTTCGTGTGGTCGGTTCCTGGGTGGGCCTAGGCCCCTTCCACGTCCGTGCTCAGCCTAGATTCGATGTGTAGGTGGGCTTTTTCATGTATTTCCTTTGCGCATTTCATCTTTACGCTTTCTTTGCGCCTTTTGCTTGGTTTTGTTTATTTTTCACTTATATTTGAATGTGTGTCCTACAAAATATCTCCAATACAAGTGAAACTATGTCAATAATAAAGGCATATGTTTCAAAATATTATTTATTTCTCCTGTTTTGGATAATAATTGGTGGTCGAATATTGTTGTTAGTGACCGCCAACAAATCCCCCAAGCTTAACCTTTGCTCATCCCGAGCAAATATCTAGGTACTTGGTTGTTGATCAGGAGTTGGTACTATGCTGATACAATTCACAAGTGCCATGCCTATAACAGAGTATTCTTTCGCAATTTAAATAAGTTAGCATTTTATCCACCCTTTACCTTGATCCCTGTGGGGCGTATAGCTTTTCCAAGTTCTTGGGCAGTTGCAAGATAGAACGGTTATAACAGAATCACCAATCATTCATTATTTGATCAACCATCTATCTGGAGGTTTTATAAGTTTTGTAAAACAAATGTATGTTTCTCAAATGATTCTCTCGATCGCTGAAATGTGTATGAAACCTCACCAAAGGCATTTGGTATTTGCCTTCCTTTTTATAACCTACCACTAAAGGCTTTGCGTGGAGTTTTGGGTAGGTATGAAAAGTGGGGTATACTTGCATCACATATTTTGCTAAGTCAAAGACCGGACCTCAAGGAGATGCAAGTCATACACTTTGATCAGACGTGCAAGTGTGTGGAATTTTTCATAAAGTCCTAATTCTAAATATTTTTGGTACTCCTTTGAATCATGAATATCTCTCTTTTGGATGAATGCCTGTTATTTGAAAGTATGCGCTATCTTTATTTCTTTCTTTCTTTTTCTTTTTTTTCTTCATGCTCTTTGGCATGCATTTTTTTCTCATGCCTTTTGGCATGGATTTTTTTTCTACTTTTTCTCTCTTTTTTAGCATAGCCCATACTATTCTTTTTGGCATATGAAATTTTTGAGAGAGAGACACATGATAAATGAATGGAGTAATTATTTGGTGGACAAAAAAAGCATGTTTTTGTGTAACTCTCAGTGTAAGAGTTAGCATTTTATTTGTGGGTGTACGTGTGTCTTGATCATGGGTGCATGACGAGAATCTCAACAAGGGTCACAACAATTTGACAAAGCTCAATGCTCAACAAGTAGCATATGACTAAGGTTTTGAATTTGAAGTTTGTCATATGGCCTTGATAGGTATTCATAATCATTGAGGAACTTTGAATTGTAGCATTTTTTTAAAATGAAATCTTTGGATGTAAGTCTCTCTTAGAACAAAGTCATCGTAAACTCTATTTGTACCATATCATAACTCGCAACAACTTAGAAAAGGAGCATGCTTTTGCAACCCACAAGTTTTCGAGTTTTAGGATGAGACATTTTTAGCCAACAAACTTAAATCTTAAGGAAAACTAAGTTATAAGCTAGGCATAGATGGATTATATACAGAGCAACTATTCATCATCTCAACATAGGAGAAGCTAAACATTCTTAAAACAGATATGAGAGTGGAATTCATATTTTTGGTATTTTTATCATATTTTATTTTTTTATGAATGAAAATAAGTGTAAGAAATATCAGTGATAAATAAAAGATGCATGTTACCTTTGTGGGGCCCTCCCCTAAGCTAGCTTATGGCCAGTTGCTTGGTGATGACTCCGAGGTAGCTTTATTGTATTTGTATATTTTTATTTGTTTTTTTTACTCAGCCATGTCTATACTCAGTAGTTTTAGTTCAATGATTCAAATTAAGTATTTGATCAAGGTGCGCTAGTTTACCTAAACACCTTGCTTAAGTTAAGAAGCCTATGAAGATATGATCGATCGCTAACCATACTTCAAACCAAAAACTTGCTTGTATAGATCATGGAAGAGCAAACAAGATTTATTTAATGATAAGAAAAGGTGAACTAATCTACACTATTATTTTTCTTTTTGCATGATCCATAGCATAGTCTATAGTTTTATCATATAGAAATTCTAAGCAAATTGTAAATGATAACTACCGATTTACCTTCGACGAGGGCTCATCGTTTAAAGTCCAATGAGCAGGACTCTTCTCCTTTCACTTTTTGCTTGATGATGGGACATCCATGCCTAGAGGAGTAGGCGCGGATGATTGCACCTTCTTTGGTCTCCACACCATTTTGTTTGATTTTGGTGGTGTGGTGGTGGACTTTGGAGCTTCTTCTTTTTGTTTCCACACAATTTTCTTGGGTGGTGTGGGAACAACCTTTGGCTTTTCTTCTTTTTGTTTTAGGTTGTTCTTCTTTGGCTCCAGCTTCTTTTTATTTTCTTTGTTTTTCTTGGTGAGGCTGTCCACCAGTTGAGGTTGTATTTCAACCTCCTTTATGCCTTGTGGATTCGGCCCGTATCTAATTCTTATCATGGAGCATTGCTCCTCCCTAGGCCAAAAGTCAAACTTTTCCTCTTTGTCGTTGATGTTGAAGTGGATTTCTCTAGCTCCAACTTCAATTTGTGCTCCTGCGGTGCTGAGGAATGGCCGCCCAAGGATGAGGGGTGACTCCTTTGTTGTTTCCATGTCCAATACCACAAAGTCAACTAGGATGAAGTATTTTCAGATTTTCACCGGGATATCTTCAGCAATCCCAGCTAGATAGCGGACCGTGGAGTCGGCCAGCTGGAGCATCATCGGCGTAGGTGCGAGGTGGGTGAAGTTCAACTTGTCAAAGATGGTCTTGGGCATAATGCTCATGCTTGCCCAAGATCGCACAAGGCATGATCGAACTACTGAGTGCCAATGGAGCATGTGATGGTAGGGCACCCAGGGTCTTTCTTTTTCTTAGGTAGACGGTTGAGTATAGCTGTGCTACACTCTTCCATTAGCTTTATGACCTCCATGGATGGCAAAGGTCATTTGTTGTTGATGATGTCTTTGATGTACTTTGCATTGGAAGGTACATGTAAGACATCCATTAATGGGACGCTCACATGTATCTTCTCTATCATCTCAACAAAGCGAGCAAATTGCTCGTCCACGGCTTGCTTTCTCTTCCTTGTTGGAAACGGCAGGCAGCTAGTATTGATGAAGTCTTGCGGTGTTGTTTCCTCCTCTTCGTGATCTTTTTGTGTTTTTGTAGATGGTGAAGGTCCGTCCTCCTATTGCCCTTGTGCTTTTCCTACTTTATGGTTAGGGTTTGGAGGATCACGAGTGGACTTACCACCCCTCGTGGTCACCGCATTAACTTTTTCAAGAGAATTCTAGAGTTGCCCTAGGATCTTCCCTTCATTATTAATAGGAACAACAGCAATAATTTGAGTTAATTTTGTTTCTATCATTTTATTAAAGCTCAATTGATTTTGAACAGAGGAAGTTAAACCATTTATTTTAAAGTTAATATTTTCTAGCATTTTGTCATTATAAGTAAGCTTTTTCGTGATATTTTCATTTATTTTTGCCTGGCCTAATACCAGGTCTTTCAAGGAAGGTTGATTTGAATTGAAATTTGAATTGAAGTTCGAATTACCTCCTTGTGGGCGGGATTGATTGTTCCACCCATTATTGTTACCTTGTCGGAACCTGTTGTTGATGTATGCGGCGTCTTCACGGGTCTCGGGGCAGTTGTTCCCCGAATGTCCGACCTCACCATGGACTTTGCAAGTCATTTGTGAGTCTATGGCCTGAATGGTGGCCTTCATGACTTCCTTCTCGTGGGCCCTTTCGTTCAGTCTTGAGAATAACAAGTCTATTTTTGTGGTAAACATATCCGTCTCCTTCACGGTAAGCATGCCTTTTTGTTGTTTGCGTTCGTCTCCCTAGCTTTGGTTTGCCACCATCTTCTCGATGAGAGTTGTGGCATCAGCGATTGTCAGGGAAAGGAATGCTCCTCCAGCAGCGGCATCTACGTGCCACTTTGACATGGACGTAATTCTCCATCCCATGTTGTGGGCAGGCCTAGATGTAATCCTAAAGCCTCTCCCACGCCTCGGGGATGGATTTGAGTGATGATTGCTAGAAGTTTGAAATTTTCCCTCTCAGGGCATTGGTTTTGCACATGGGGAAAAACTTCATGAGGAATGTTGTAGAACATTTGTCCCACGTACTGATAACTTCCTTCTCTTTATAGAACCACTGTTTCACCTTCCCTGCGAGGGAGAAGGGAAACAGACGGAGCTTGATGCTGGCTGGTGCGATGTCTTTGATGACTATGGTGTCGCACAGCTCAAGGAAGTGTTGCAAGTGTGCACTTGCATCCTCACTGGGCAAACTAGAGAATTGGTTTGCCTGTACCATCGTGCTGAGGCTAGTGTGCAGCTCAAAGTTTCCAGTACCCATGTTGACAGCAGGCCCAATGAGCACGCTGGCAACAGCGGGGGTGGAGTAGTCTCAGAGTGACTTGGCCATTTTGGTAGTAGCGGATGGTACGGGGGTGACTGGTTCAACTGCCAGCGGAGTAGTAGAAGAAGAAGCGGTACGAGACCAGCTCTTCCATAGGAGTGCCTCAAGATTATCGGTGTAGTTGTTCGGCAGATCAAAACCACTCATACACTATCCTGTTTTCATCCACAATAGGAAGAAAACAAGCAGAATTAGCCTGCATAAACCATGGCTACCATTACATGCATGTGCTCATGATCATGTCCTACTAGATTCTTTAACCTATGCCCTCCTCGGCAACGGGGCCAGAAATGCTTGTTGGCATTTCTTAGCGCAATCACCAAGTGAGGAGGTTTTAAGTCCATCACTGGCAATGGCGCTAGAAATGCCAGTTGGTATTTCTTAACACCATCACTAAGATTGAGTTAACCTTAGCGACGCTGCCAAGAAACACCAACTATGATAGTTCTTAACGATTACAGAAATATCCGCAAGTGCACGGATCTATCATTGTAGCATTTCACTCGAAAGTATTCAGGGTATCGTTATTTATATTTTCCCAAAGGAGGGCAAGGTATGAGAGTCTAGCATGAGCATGAACAAGATTACATACTTGCATAGTGGACCATAGTTCATGACAGGGGTAAAAATGGTATATCAAAGATAGTGGACACACATCTAGGCCAACCTCAAGGATAAAAGGAAAACAAAGAATAAAAAAATATTTCTACGTGGATCCGGCATGTTCTAATATAACCGTGCAAAGAACAGTTAATGATCATACAAGTTATATGATTAGAGTTAGAACTAAGTTTAAGATGGACGGGGAGATCCCCGGGCATTGGTCTACCAGCAAGCCATAGAGACTTTACAAACTCCTCCACAATACCCGAACATGGGGATTACAAGGGATGAATAGGGCAATCACCACCTGCCGCCTACCCCTCAACCGTGGGGCACTCTCATATTCGAAGGTTCCCGTGCACCCGAGCACCACGCCCATGTACAAAGAAACTACCCATATCCCCCCGGGACTTCAACCCTATGGATCGACAAGCAAGAATATGTGCAAGCCCGAAGGAACGACGAACCGTCATCTCAACCCTAGCTCTACTTCTACTCATACAAGTCATGTGTTAAAAGATTGTTTATTTCTCCTATTTTCTTCTTTGCGCCTTTTGCTTGGTTTTGTTTATTTTTCACTTCTATTTGAATGTGTGTCCTGGAAAACATGTTTTCTCCAATACAAGTGAAACTATGCTAATAGTAAAGACATATGTGTTAAAAGATAGTTTATTTCTCCTATTTTGGATAATTATTGGCGGTCGAATGTTGTCATTAGTGACTGCCAACATGGCCGCAGGAGGTCAGCCCTAGAAGGCCGGCTCGAGAGGATCGAGGCCTGCTACCATAGCCCTCAGAAGGGCATGGCACTTCGGATGATCAGATGGCCCCAAGCCAGAGCCCAGTGCTCTTGATCACCTGGCCCATGGAAGGCTCCGATCAAAAAGGAGGGTGCCCCTGGGCCTAAAGTTGGCAACTCCCAGATGAGTTCACTGAGCCCTCGCTCGAGTCGAAGACCCATGCGACATAGACTCGCGAAGGGTTCAATACCATCTTCGCTCGGCCCCGACAACTGAGCAACATCAATCACACTAAAGAAGAAGGCCCCAACACTACTACAGATTGAGTTATCACTATCGCCGCTTTCACTGCCGCAGCGATAAAAGCATCGGTATGATACTTGCACCGTCAGTTGGACCGATAGGAAGGCCTCCTAAGGATGGAAACTAGCAATTGAAAACCATCAATGCGGCAGTGGTAGTGGGGTTGAATTCCACCGTCATTTAGACTAATAGGAAGGCTGCCTAAGGATGGAAACCGGTAGTTGAAAACCATCAATGCGGTGGTGGTAGTGGGGTTGAATTCCACCGTTGTTTGGAATCCGAGCCAACTGGGATAGGCATTACGGCCGCCAGCCCTGCACGACCATTTGGTGTACCGGCGGTAGTAAATTCAGCATGAGTTATTTTCCCATTTCCCAACTACCCACAACACAGTTGCATCACCATTACTTTCGTCTTCCCTGATGTTTATATTAACAGCTCCTCTCTGCTTCTCCATCATCTAGGTTGGCCTATTTAAGCCGGGGCTGGATGCGCTTTTTGACAATCCACACACTCCTTCCTCCTTAGATACAAATAGATACAGACAAAGCTCTTGAGCCAACCATCTATATTTTCTTCATCGCCATGGCGCTCCTTCTCCAACTCCTCAAGCGGTAGCAACGACGTTGGGAGAAGGCCTTCAAGATTGGGTACTACCGACATCTAAGGGCAGCGAGGACTGCTCGATCTAGGTGCTAGTGGAAATTTTGCGATTAAGGGGGTTCTCATATTTGGGCAAGCCAAGGGGTACTCAATGCACTTTGGTATTCCTGGTTTGCCCTTCACATTTCTTGTGTCGATTCACCATCCCGGTGCCCTAGCGATCCTCCTTCCTCTGGAGCACAGCGACGACGGTGGTGCTTCTCTTCCATGCCCTCCTCGCGACCATGAGACATGAGCACCACCATATCCTAATCAATAGGGAAGTTACTACACAAGAAAGGTGGACAAAAAAATGGTTTCCTTCATTTTTTCCAACTGCTAAACTTAGATGTTGACAATTAGTCATCCTATGCAGGAATGCACATGCTCATGACCATGAGAGGTGGAGATGCTCCTCTTGCTCTCTCTCTCTCTCTCTCGACCGTGAGAGGTGCGGTATGGAAGGTAAAGCACCTCACTGAGACGCTCCTCTTCTTGCTCTCTCTCTCTCTCGACCGTGAGAGGTGCAGATGCTAGTGGAAGTTTTGCGAGGTGCTGCCTCATCCTTAGCTTGCACTGCCTGTCTCTAGACTCGACTATGGGATGTACCAGTACTTGATAGGTCTTTGTTATTGTATAACTAGAATATAATTGAAGTTATCAATGAAATTGTTGTGATGATTGTAACTGTATCGTTTATATATAGTTTTTGCCTTAAAAATAATTAATAACTGAATGGCTATGACGCTTGTTACTCCATTTTTTGATGTGTCATAGTATTTGCCTTGGCTACATAGACGTGAGCTAAAGCACCTCACTGAGATGGTGCTGGGGTGGAAGTATTTGCCTTGGTTTATTTGCAAATTGTCATTATTGCAGCTCCCGTCGCCGTTTCATACGGTGATTCAGCGTTAGTGTCAGATCGCAAGTGCAGGGAATCAAATGGTCCGTGTCGTCTTCCCTGCTCCATCGCCCGTGACTTGCATGGGTGGTCGTGGATGTCATGGACCTTGACTGTTGCCTTCCCCACACATGTTTATTAGTGGAGATGACTTGAATAACTTGCATTAAAAATAGAAACATGTGCAAGGGAATCTCAACCGCATCATACGAGAAGGAAGGTAACTGTAACGAGTTTAGAAAGGAATCGTACTTGCATATCATTGTATTAAGGAGAATGAAGAGTTTATCATACAAAAAAAGAGTTTATCATACAAATCCCCGTCATCCAGATATATACATATCAACATTGATCTACACAGAATCTACCACATTGATCTGAAGAACATATCACACTCATAGCAGATCCTACACTCCTCGTAACAGAACATAGCCCACTCCTCCTAGCCTTCCCATCCTATGTGGATGCCATAGCCTCCGCCTCCACACTGATGTCCGTCCTGGCGATGCACCAGCATGGCTAGAGGAGGCAGAGGACTAGACTGACCTGACGCCGCTCGCCCACCAAAGTCCTCCAACACAAACATGGCCTGTTGGAGGCGCCGTATACATATCTTGTTCTTCCATGTCACATTCGCCACCAGGCTCACTTAATCACCTTCGACCTTCCTCAACCACCACCGAGCAATGTTGTCATTGCCGGCACCGCTATTAGACCTATGGAGCATGAGGGAGAAAACAAATGCAGCAACATCATGGCCTGTCACGGTGAAGTGCTCAAGCATGTCGAGTCGCAGCATGAGCGCGGTGCGGTCTTCCACAAAGACTGCGCGCATACAAGCATAGAAGCAGGCCTCCGGATTGTCGATGCTAGCAAGCCTAGCGATGAGCTTGGCGCAGTACCCATGGTCGTAGAACTGGTTCTAGGTCCCAAGGTGTATCCCACGCAGCAGCACCCACCGTAGTGGTATGCTCTGTCCCACTACGTCATCACCACACACCTAACTCATCTGCGAACAGGTTGCCCGTAGGCTGCCAAGATCTTTCATGGGATCAGCTATAGCCATAGCGACGCGGCTAGCATTCTCAACAACCATATTCTTTGGGAGCTTCTCCATGGAACGAGGACACGCGCGGCGGCTGCAAAACATGGATCCTCGGGTCGGGAAGCAACGTCATGGCAGAGCAGAGCACTAGGGAGGGGGATCAGAGCAGAGCAAGGTGAGTTCCAAAAAACCCTCTTAGGATTTTATGATTGCTCCATTCTTGAAGGTTCCACAGTGCGGGGATGTCGAACGTCTCGAGGAAGTCAATTGTCATCCTCCGTGTGAATCGTGTAAACCGTGTATGAAAATGCGAAAAAAAATTAGAATGAAAAAATCTACATATATATACTTCATTCCATGGCCAAACATAGGCATAGGGGTTTAAACTAATAAATTCCACGAGTTTTGGTGAATCTGTGAATGCAGGAGGGTTTATCCAGAAAACCATCAAGGAGGACCTATTCATCAAAGTAAATCATGTTTATTCATGATGAAACTGACTTGGGAAGACTCTAGAAGACTCTAGAGGGTGAACCATCAAAGATGGGGCCCACCTATCACTATGACAGGCCAGCCGGCCCCACCTGTAGGCCGGCTAGCCTATGGGGCCCACCGGTCAGCCTCCGCTTCGAATGTCAGTTCTCCACCGCTTCCTAGATTGCATCTGCGCTGTCCTTTTAAGTCGGTTTGATCCAAGGGTCCAGAATTGATGCTACCCCCTATATATATAGCACTGTACCCCCTCCAGGAGATCCATCCCCTGAAACCCTAATTCATATCTTTAGGATCGAGCTAGCAATCAAGAGAAGATTAGTTCTTCATAGGATCTATTCTTATAAATAGAAATAGTGAGATATAGAGTGAGGGAAGAGTTTGGAGGAGATGCCAGCCTGTCGGTGCTCTCTCTCTCTCTCTATGGCTTGTACCTTGGTGGATCCAAGTTCTACTGGAGCTTGCTTCTAAGATTCCTCTAGTAATCGACTTCTGATTCAAGTAAGCATCTTGTTTATATTGTTCTTCAGGTTCATGATTCTTTTGAGTGCTTTATTCCTATTCTAGAGGGAGTAAAGTATTAATCATAAGTTTAAGTGTGGTGCTTAGACATAGGTTAATTATGGATGCACTGTGCATTCTGGATCGGTGGTAGATCACGAGGGTGACTCTTATAGCCTCGTTGAATCCTTTATAGTCCACCTCCCATCTGTAGGACAAGTAGGACCTAGTTACGAAAGAAAGCATCATCTGCTAGTGTCTTACCCTAGTAATGTCCCAAGTTGAATAGTAGAATACATAGCTTACCGAAGTCAAAACTAGAGAACCTTAGTAATCCTCTCTGCGCTCCTGTTTATCCTAACCTTGTTGCGGTAACACCTCGGTGTTAAGCGTGCATTACCATTTCATCCCATGAGCATAATCATCATCACCTCATGCATAAGCATCATGCATGCATTTCATTTTGAAAGAAATGAAGTATCATTTCATGTGGTGCTTAAGTTGATTGAAATTCATTATGTTTAAAACAATGTGAAATGCCATGCTCATGTTTGGATGCCATAAAGTCTTGTTTTGATCACTAGGATAGCTTATAAATATTTAGGATACAATTTATAGCAAAGTTTATATTTGAATTTTTGCCAAATTTTGCTTTTAAAAATAATTATTCAAGATTAGGGTTTTCAATTAATATTGAGTTTAATTTGGTAATTCAAAATCTATTTGGAATTTGACTTTGGTCATAAAAGCAAAGTTGTAGATCTTGAAAAATGGAACAACTTTCATTTTTACACCAACTTTTGAAACTACTTTGAAATAGTTTAAAATTTTGTTTCAATGAAAAAGGATTTGAAAATAGGTTGAAAAATCTCATTTTTCCTTTAATGGGCATTGCCTCGCTTTTTGGCCCCACCAAGACAGCCGGCCGGCCTGCCTCCTCACACCACCCTGCTGCTCCAGCCTGGGCCAATCACCGCCACAAGACGCTGGCTTCCGCCAGGGCAGCAGGCCAAGACGATCGTGGCATCCATGCGCCGGGCGAAAGCACGCCAGCGGCACCACCAGCCTACCTACCCATACCCCTCCCAAGGCGCCTACACTGCCTGATCACACTGGCTCCCCTCCTCACTCCTCCACTTCGCCTCTCTCGCCTCCACTACCAGTGCAGCCAGCAGCCTGGCCGCCTCCACCACCGCCACCGCACCAAATTCAGCCTTCTCGACGAGTTGGCTGCCTGGCTGCTCCAGTTCGCCTAAGCCATCTCCATCTTGCCTGAGCCTGCCTCCTCCTCGCGCACCTCGTGCTTGCCTCGGTAATCCACGAGAAGCTCCCCATCCTCGAATCTCTCATTGAGTCGTGGCCGAGCTCACGCCGGAGTGCTCCACTCCGTGGACCTCGCCCTCCATCCTCCTTCTCGCTCTCCCTTCACGCCAAGACGAGCACCGCAGACGAGCTCGGTGAAGCTCCCTTTCACCTCTCACGCCTTTCCCACGGAGATGACCGGTCGTCGGTGAGCCGCACCACCGCGCCACCATGGCCGCTGGCCAGCTCGCTCTCTAGCTCCTCCGACCCTACCGCTTGCACTGACATGTCCGCCTTGGCAAGGTGGTCGCATTGGTGGTGACCTCGTCGTCGGCCACCTCGCCGACGGCGAGCTCACGCCGGTCAGCGCAGCCTCCTCTGCCTCAGGGAATGGCAGGTGGGGCCGGCTGACCCGTGGGGGCCACTGTCAGCCGTAGGGATGCACGCCTGGGTAGAAAGCATGGTGGATCTAGCAGTTTTGAACATGGATTTTCAGAAAGGATTTAAGAAATGATTTTTAGATTTTTATTTAAATGCTTTGGGAATTTATAACTTGCTCAAAATGGCTCCAAATTTGTTGAAACAAATTTTGTTGTGTTCCTAGTCACCAGATCTACATGACAAAAATATTGCATGTCATTTTTGAGATACTTTAATGTAGAGCTTTATTTAATTCTTGATATTGCTGATATCTTGTAAAATGTTTAGTAAATCCTATATGTATCAGAAAAATATGATTCCAAGTTTGTTACTCTTCTTGTGTAATGTACTTCCTAGGAAAAATATATGCCATGCATGTCCTATAGAAAAATTATGAGATGTAGTTCAAGTGCCTTTAATGGCTGATTTTTGTTATTTTTGCTAGAGAGCAAAATTTGTATAAAACATGCATGTGATAATTTTTGTGCAGTGATTATTTACTGTGTAGAACATAGAAAAAATATTACATCTGTTGTTTGACACTTTTCACAGTACAAAGTATTTTCATGATCATAATTATGCCATAGCTTGTCATTTTTGTGTAGGCTAATCCACTTATCCAAATGCCATAAAAATTTAAGGATAGACTACTTAGGGTAGTACTGTCCTATGGTAATTTTCTAAGATTTTTCTATGCTATAAAAATAGATGTTGCTATTCAAACCTATTATTAATTAGGATTCAATTAAATGCTGTTTTATGCATGATTAAGAAATTAGTGAAGCTTTGGTGTATCTTTGAAGCATCTAATGAGATGTGTTGACTTAGCATATTAGTAGTAGAAGAGAATGCAGTAGATGACATGTGCTTGTAGTACATGTTCTAGGATGATGTTGACTACCTTGCATGCAAGCACATTCATTGTGTTCATTTAATCTGATGCACCTTTTGCATAAGCACTTACGCACCTGCATCATATAGGATCACAAACTGAGAGCCCGGTCGTCATACCCGAGGAGCCCGAGGAGCAGCTCATGGTGCAGCCACAAGAAGTGACCGAAGCAGACGAGGTGGACATTGAGGAACTTCCGGAGTGCCCCGATCACCGCCCGAGCTCCTTCGAGAGAGGCAAGCCCCAGAGCATTTTCCTCCCCGGTTTGTGATTATTAATTAATGCTTTACTTTAATTGATGCATTACGTTCAGGAGTTATTTGCAACCGTTGCTGCATTATACCTTGTCTACCTTTGTTATACTATATCCTTGTTACCCTGGTATCCGCAGTCGAGTCAATGCTTAGCTGGCTTAGACCGATAGAAGTCAGGTGATTTCCTATCACCTACGAGCTATAGGTGGTTACCTGGATCTGCTTGGATAACTATGTGGTCATGGTATAACTAAGTGTTAATTTGAAGTTGAGACCGGACGGAGACTTACAGAGTTTTGGACTGTAGTGCTTTCCGTCTGTGTCGATTAAGGACCGACCGTTGTTGGGCCTCAGGTCATGTTGAACGCATGCCTTACATTTAGCTGGCCGAATAAAGTACCTTTCGACCGCAAAGCTAGGAGATTATTCGGGCCGAGTAGATTGCCCGCAGCGCGCTGTACCGGAGCAGGTGTGGTAGGACACGTGGGCGCGATGATAAGACCGAAAGGCAGTCGGTCCGCCCCCGGGTACATGTGGTTCCTGGCGAACTCGAGATTTTTCCTGGATAGTTGACTCGGTGACCGATACCTCACTTTAGCGGGTGAGTGAGGTTTGTGTAAGGAATAAATTACCAGCTGGTTAATAATCGATTCGAATCGCCATCGTTCACTAGATAGTGAACACTTGACTTGAGTTACTTCATCGTAGTAATGTTGATGGAACACTTGGATAGTTATAATGAATATGACATTATGGAAGTTGTTAATGATCATTGGTTATCATTATTTTCTTAATCACATGCTTTCTCTAGTATAGGTGCAAATGTAGTCGACAGGTTAATAATAATTAACTTGACAATAATGCTTTTGGAAAGGTTCTTGAAATACTAAAAATGCCTCTTTTTGCAAATGAGTCAGCTACCCTACTATAAAGCCCTTCATAATCCTTGGTGTCACTTTATTTTCGGTTATGTCGGGTAAGTCTAGCTGAGTACCTTCTCATACTCAGGGTTTTATTCCCACTTGTTGCAGATGGGCAGATGTATTACGGCTACTGTATCAACTGCCTTTATCCTGCGACGGGTGATGCTTAGGACCATGGGCATGGTCATTCCTTAAGTCTCAGCTAATGCTTTTGTTGGAGATGATCATTAGCTGGCACTGTATTTGAACTCCGTGTGAGTGTGTGTGGTTTTGAACAAATGGCTTGTGCTACTTCTATTTGAACTCGTTTTGTAATAACTATGTTTAAACTCTGATGTACCTGTGATATGAACTTTTATGTAATATGTGATGGTGACCGCTAAACTTATTACGATCTTGGCTGGTATGTGAGTTGGTTTGAAATCCTTCGTGATTTCACGGACTACCGGGTTATATGGGCTTAAGTTTGCTAAATCGTCTGCTCTGGCGGATGATTTTCTTACTTAATTTTGTATAATTGGTCGGTTCTGTTACAGCTGGTATCAGAGCATGATTTAGCGTGTTACTGTTCACAAGTGTATTTAAAACAAAAAGGTGTTTGAAAACATGATTTCCAAACTAAAAAGTGTGCCAGTGGTCATATCCTTTATGCCCAGTTAAGGACTCTAGGTGGCTTAATTAAGTACTGACTTGGGGTTCTTGCATCATATTTCTCTTTCGTTGCTCATACGGCGTGCTATTGTATGAGTGCCACTTGTTTGAGTGGTAGTGTATGGATCATTTGCCTCTACGCCTCGGTAAGTGTGAGTTGTGAGAGCATGATCGGATACACCGCCGATCTAGGGTGAATGCTTATATGATGCTGGAGTAATTACATGTTCTATGCATGTTTTACAAAGGTATCTCATGTGTGGGTATTCCGTCCGTTGAGGCGATGCCGTCAATAGGACGATGGTTCGGGTAGTTACTACCGTTGTACACGTATCTAGGGATTCGTGTAGAGCGTGTAGATAAAATTTACTGCTTTTATGCATTCATTGGGAATTGGGCTGAAATGAATCTTCTGTAGGTACATAACAACATTATTGTGTAGACGTATTAGATACGTATTTGAGAGATTGTTTGTATGCCACCGAATTCGTCGCTAGAAATTATTTATTTCATAAGTTTGTGAGAATGTATGGCACGTACATACATCATATTACTTGTGCATTTCATTCATGTCATGCATTCCTCCCCTTATAAATTGATTATCTCATTTCGATAAAAGTTGTATCATCAAAAATATGTTCCCACAGAGTAATAAAAGAAAATTTACTACAGATAGCCCGCACGAAGCAGACCGCCCGTAAGTCCACCGGAGGAAGAGCACCTCGATGTCAGTTGGCCCTGAGGGAGCACCGCACCACGGACACCTTCTTGAGCGAGTTTGGCATGCCGACCTTGCTTTGGAGAGTGCTCCATGATGTGGGGTACCCAGAGGGTCAAGAGCCGGTGTACTCTTGGAATGAGAGCTAGTTAGCACAGGATGGACTTGCAGTGGTAGAGATCACAGTTCCTGCTCTTGGTGATGCTCCAGAGTGGGATGGTTGGCACTTGGAGTTTGAGGGTCGCACTCCTATGGAGGGTGCAGAGGGAGCAGCTTTTTGTGTCATCAGGGACATCATGAGCAGATTTCCCAGTGAGCTTGCAGCAGCTCTAGCTGGCACTTTTCCTAGGGACAATCCTCGTGATGCTATTTGGGTTCAACCTCAGGGAAGTGCTTTGGTCAGAGGTCCAGCTAAGGGACAGGCTAGCGACAACCATGCTATGAGTGCTATGTTTGCCGCTATCAGAGCGTATCAGGGTCTTGACTGTACCTACTGGACTTTGACTGGCTTACGTGGTCATGATAAGCTCAAGGTAAGAATGCAGAAGAAGAAGCAGGCGCGTGCTATAGCTAGTTTGCAGGAGCAGTTGGCTGATATGAGCTTACAGCGGGACCAAGCAGTAGAAAGAGGTGATAGAGCTATGCAGCGGGTGCATACGTTGACTCAGGCCAACAACAATGCAGACCGCATGATTGGACAGTTGATGCAGGAAAGGAATGAAGCCTGGAACGAGAGGGACCTCCTGCTGTAGAGGGTCGATGAGCTAGAGGAGTACAACGTCAACCTGCATGAGGAGTTTCACGCGCTCTACAATGGGGTTGGCCCATATGCTCCTCCAGACACCGCTGGCATGGACATCGATGACGACAAATAGGATGAGCCTGTAGTTTCACCTGGGGGCGATGGTGACGTCTTCGACCCCGACGATGGCCCCGAGGAGTAGGCTAGTTGCCTTGCACTAGTGTTTAGGTTCTGTCGCGATGACCTTTCTTTTGTTGGCATGTAACCTAATGTATCTTGCTTCGAACTTATGAGACTTGGCATGTGGTTGGAACTTGGCTAGTAATGCGGTATCTGAACGCATAAAAGTCCAGTGTAGGTATGCTGGCAATTCGATTGTATGGACGCGATGTTTGCTTTTGAAGTAATTAATTAGTGATGTTGTTTTAATTGGGATGCGATTATTGTGCCTCTGTTTTATTGTATGAATTTATTCTCTCCAGTAAATTCAGTACGGCATAATTTTTCCTTCACTCACAATTATTACAGCTTCACTCAATCATTACTTGTTGCGGAAATATGCAGATGACAAATACTCGCCGTACCACTTATGAGGCCGCTGAGACCGGTGCTAATGGTGCTAGGACCGGTGGTGGTGGTGGAAACCACGTCAACAACAATGAGCCCCCCCCATGAACCGCATTTGCCACCTCCTCCCCCGCTCACCCCAGAGGTGTTCTTCGCACAGTTGCTTGGAAGTCAACGCAACACGGAACAATCCTAGAAGAACATGGAGGATTTCCTGCGTACCATCGCCAACAATGTTCAGCGCGGTAACAATCAGGGTGGTGGCAATGGGGTGAATCAGTACAGCAACTTCAAATATTTTATGGACACTAGGCCACCAATATTCAAGGAAGCCACAGAACCACTCGATGCTGAAGAATGGATCAACACTATGGAAGATAAATTCTGTGTGTTGAGGATGACTGAGGTATTGAAAACTAAGTATGCGGCACATCAGTTGCAACGACCAGCGGGAATGTGGTGGAAGCACCATTGCACCACCTTCCCTCCAAATGCTCAGATTACGTGGAGAGAGTTCGCTGAGGCCTTCCATGGAGTTTATATTCCACCCGGGCTGACTGAGATGAAGTTGCGAGAGTTCTTGGCGTTGAATCAGGGCACCAAAACTATGACGCAATATTTGTATGCTTTCAACAACTTGTGCCGTTATGCTCCCGACATGGTTGACACCGATGCTAAGAGAATCGCCAGTTTCAAGAGAGGAATCAATCCAAAGATGATGAAGCATGTGGGTACCAACACCCATGCCAGATTCAATGACTTTATCAGTGATTGTCTGAAGCAGGAAAAGAACAACAACACCAGTACCGCAGCCAAGACTCGCAAGAGAGCACTAGAAGGTGGTCCGTCCCAAGCAAGAGCACCTATGGGAGGTCGTCCTCCCTATCGTCCATCTGCACCTGGCGCTAGGTTCAGGCCACCACAGCAGAGGGGTCAGAATTTCAGGGGACCACAGAAGCCTTACAAGATGGCAGTGCAGTCCAATAAGGCAGCTACAACTGTGGTACAGGGCAGTTCCAAGGGAGCTGTGGGATCTGCTGGTACAGTAAGGGGACCCTGCTACAATTGTGATCAACCCGGCCACTTCTCTAGGTTCTGTCCTTATCCGCCGAAGAAGAAGCAGCAGACCTATACTGCTCGGGTGCATAGTATGACTGTGGATGAGATTCCTGAGGGAGAGCCCGTAACCGCTGGTAAGTTTCCTGTCAACCAAAACCCTGCAGTTGTTCTATTTCATTCTGGATCATCGCATTCTTTTATGAGTCAAGCATTTGCACGGAAACATGAACAACTATGCATAGAATTGGGTTATGGTTACTGTATAAGTTCAGCAGGGGCTGATGTTTTGACCAATCGGATGGTTCGAGGGGCAACCCTTGAATTAGGTAGCAAAAAGTTTCGAGTGAACTTGATAGTTATGCCTGGACTAGTTCTGGATGTCATTATAGGGATGAATTGGATGAAGGATTAGGGAGCGGTTATAGATACAGGAAGTCGGGTACTTACCCTTAAGGATCCCCTGGGTGAGGGTACTTTCCAAGTACTGTTGCCTCGGAGAACAGACCTTATAAGTGTGACATGTGCTACTGAAGTTATTCCCATTCATCATATTCTGGTAGTGTGTGAGTTTCTGGATGTATTCCCAGACGAGTTACCTGGTCTTCCGCCAGATAGGGATATTGAGTTTGGAATTGAGTTAATCCCCGGAACAGCTTCGATTTCAAGGAGACCCTATCGGATGCCTCCGGATGAATTAGTTGAGCTGAAGAAGCAACTAGAAGAGTTATCGAAAAAAGGGTTTATCCGGCCAAGTAAGTCTGAATGGGGATGTCCTGCCTTGTTTGTGAAGAAGAAGAAAGAGGGCACATTGAGAATGTGCATGGATTACAGGCCACTTAACGCTGTAACCATCAAGAATAAGTATCCCTTGCCTCATATTGATGTTCTGTTTGACCAGTTAGCCAAGGCTAAGGTGTTCTCCAAGATAGATTTGAGATTCGGTTACCATCAAATCAAGATTAGGCCACAAGATATACTGAAAACTGCATTTTCCACCAGATACGGGTTGTATGAGTATCTTGTCAGGTCCTTTGGCTTGACAAATGCTCCTGCATACTTTATATTTCTGATGAATACAGTTTTCATGCCAGAATTGGATAAGTTTGTGGTTGTGTTCATTGATGACATTCTGGTGTACTCCGAGAATGAGAAGGATCATGAAGAGCATCTAAGAATTGTCTTGACCAGACTTAGAGATCATAAGCTGTATGCTAAGTTTAGCAAGTGTGAATTTTGGTTGAAGAAAGTTCCTTTCCTTGGTCACATTCTATCAGAAAATGGAGTTTCAGTCGATCCAAGTAAGGTGCAAGAGGTTATGGATTGGAAGGCACCGACCACAGTTTCTGAGGTTAGAAGTTTCTTAGGATTAGCCGGTTACTATCGTCGTTTTATACCAGACTTCTTGAAGATTGCCAAGCCAATGACAAGTCTACTACAAAAAGATCACAAGTTTGTGTGGATAGAGGAGTGTGAAGCAGCTTTCCACACCTTGCGGAAACTGTTGACCACTGCTCCTGTTCTAGCACAACCGGACATTGAGAAACCATTTGATGTGTTTTGCGACGCATCGAAAACTGGATTGGGCTATGTTCTTATGCAAGAAGGAAGAGTCATTGCTTATGCCTCACGTCAGTTGAGAAAGCACGAGGTCAACTATCCGACACATGATCTTGAACTTGCTGTAGTTGTGCATGCCCTAAAAATTTGGAGACATTATCTACTTGGTAATGTGTGCAATATTTTCACATATCATAAGAGTCTCAAGTACATCTTTACCCAACCAGAGCTGAACATGAGACAGCGAAGATGGTTAGAATTGATCAAAGATTACAACTTGAATGTGCAGTATCATCCTTGAAAGGCCAATGTAGTGGCAGATGCTTTGAGTAGAAAGTCACATTGCTTGAATGTGCAGCCATTACTTGAAGATGGGTTTGATCTGATGCATCCTGCTATGTTACATAGTATTCAGATTAGTTGCTCATTGGAGAGTAAGATAATAGAAGGCCAGAAAACAGATAAGGGAATATTTCACATCAAAGAGAAAATAAAAGAAGAGTCATCTAAGCACTTTAGAGTGGATGAACAGGGTGTGTTGTGGTTTGACGACCGTCTTGTGGTTCCCAAGGATCGAGAGCTTAGGAATAAACTCATGGATGAAGCTCACCTTTCTAAGCTATCTATCCATCCGGGAAGTAGTAAGATGTATCAAGAACTGAGACCTCGTTATTGGTGGACCAAGATGAAGAAAGAAGTTACAGCCTATGTTGCCAGATGTGACATGTGTTGTAGAGTGAAAGCTATTCATATGAAACCTGCCGGTTTGTTGCAACCTTTGTCCGTACCTAGTTGGAAGTGGGATGATATAAGTATGGTTTTTTTCTCAGGTTTGCCCACTACTCAAAAGGGACATGATTCAATTTGGGTGATTGTGGATCGTCTTACCAAGACCGCTCATTTCTTACCTGTCAAGACAGATTATCGACCACCTCAATATGCTGAGAAGTATATTGCAGAAATTGTGAGGTTGCATGGTATACCAAAGACTATAGTATCTGATAGAGGGCCATAGTTCATGGCTCACTTTTGGGAACATTTGCACAAAGGCTTGGGAACTAGTTTGATTCGTAGTACCGCTTATCATCCTCAGACAAATGGTCAGACCGAACGAGTTAATGCTGTTCTAGAGGATATGTTAAGAGCCTGTGTGTTGTATTCTAGGGGTTCATGGGAGTCATGGTTACCATTAGCTGAGTTTGCTTACAATAACAGTTATCAAGAAAGCATCAAGATGGCTCCATTCGAAGCTTTGTATGGCAGAAAAAGTAGAACACCACTGAATTGGGTCGAGCCAGGAGAAAGAAGGTATTATGGCATTGACTTTGTAGAAGAGGCCAAGAAGAAAGTTCATATTATTCAACAAAATATGAAGGCAGCCCAATCACATCAGAAAAGTTATGCAGATAGAAGAAGGAGACCCCTTGTGTTTGAAGTTGGTGACTATGTTTATCTGAAGGTCACGCCAATGAAGAAGAAACGGTTTGGAATCCGAAGAAAGCTTGCCGCTAGATTCATAGGACCATACAAGATCTTGGAAAAAAGAGGTCCAGTAGCTTATAAGATAGAGTTACCTAAGACAATAAGTACCGTCTTTCTAGTTTTCCATGTATCTCAACTCAAGAAGTGTTTGCGTGTTCCGGAGGAAAAAATAGAACCTCGGGGCATCAAACTCAAATCAGATTTGGTGTATCGTGAGCAACCGGTCCGTGTGTTAGACACTAAAGAACGTGCTACTCAGAATAGTGTGGTGAAAACATACAAGATACAGTGGAATTATCATGATGAGGGACATGCAACTTGGGAAACGGGAGAATATCTACAAAAAGCTTATGAAGATTTTTATAACAAATGGTTCGTAACCCAAATCTCAGGATGAGATTTTTATAAGGAGGGAGGGCTGTAACACCTCGGTGTTAAGCATGCATTACCATTTCATCCCATGAGCATAATCATCATCACCTCATGCATAAGCATCATGCATGCATTTCATTTCGAAAGAAATGAAGTATCATTTCATGTGGTGCTTAAGTTGATTGAAATTCATTATGTTTAAAATAATGTGAAATGCCATGCTCATGTTTGCATGCCATAAAGTCTTGTTTTGATCACTAGGATAGCTTATAAATATTTAGGATACAATTTGGAGCAAAGTTTATATTTCAATTTTTGCCAAATTTTGCTTTTAAAAATAATTATTCAAGATTAGGGTTTTGAATTAATATTGAGTTTAATTTGGTAATTCAAAATCTATTTGGAATTTGACTTTGGTCATAAAAGCAAACTTGTAGATCTTGAAAAATGGAACAACTTTCATTTTTACACCAACTTTTGAAACTGCTTTGAAATAGTTCAAAATTTTGTTTGAATGAAAAAGGATTTGAAAATAGTTTGAAAAATCTCATTTTTCTTTTAATGGGCCGCTGCCTCGCTTTCGGCCCAGCCGCACAGGCCGGTCCGGCCTGCCTCCGCGCTGCGCCCCTGCTCCCGCGCGCCGCGCTCGTCTAGCGCGCACGCGCCCGGCCGCGTCAGAGCGCGCACGCCGCGTGGCCGCCATGCGCCGGCGAGCACGCCACGCGGCACCGTCGGCCTGCCCCTCGTCCCTCCTATCGCACCTACACCTGCCTGACCGCGCTGCGCTCCTCCTCACTCCTCCACTTCGCTCTCTCGCCTCCGCCAGCGCCAGCAGCCGCCGCAGCGCTCGCCTCCGCCACTGCCCGCACCAGCAGCTCGACGGAGTTGGCCGTTCCGGCTGCTCCAGTTCGCCTAAGCCATCTCCATCTTGCCCTAAGCCTCGCCTCCTCCTCACGCACCTCGTGCTCGCCTCGTTAAGTCACGAGAAGCTCCCCTTCCCCGTGAATCTCTCACCAGAGTCGTGGCCGAGCTCGCCGGAGTGCTCCACTCCGTGGACCTCACCCCTCCATCCTCCTTCTCGCTCTCCCTTCACACGCACGAGCTCGGTGAAGCTCCCGCGCCACCTCTCACGCCCCTTCCTAGCCGGAGATGGCCGGCCGTCGGTGAGCCGCACCACTGAAAGCTCTAGTTTGGTTTTGGTTAATTGATGAAACCCTAAGTGCTAACCTAGTTTATCAAGATGATTATGAGATAGGTAGCACTACTCCAAGTGATGAAGCAATGACGAAGATCATGACAATGGTGATAGCATGGTGATGATCAAATGCTTGAACTTGGAAAAGAAGAAAGAGAAAAACAAAAGGCTCAAGGCAAAGGTATAAAATGTAGGAGCCATTTTGTTTTTGTGATCAAGACACTTAGTGAGTGTGATCACATTTAGGATAGATAGCCGTACTATTAAGAGGAGTGTAACTCGTATCGAAATGCGGTTATCAAAGTGCCACTAGATGCTCTAACTCATTGCATATGCATTTAGGATCTAGTGGAGTGCTAACACCCTTGAAAATATTTGTGAAAATATGCTAACACATGTGCACAAGGTGTTTGCAGGGTTGAGATGGGTTCGGCGCTTTTAGAAAAATGAAATGTCTATTTTCTATTGCGCCGGATGCAAAATTCTTGGTGGTTGGCACATTTGAGCAAGGGTGAAGAAGTTAGAGTTGAAATGGAGTTGGTCGAAATGATGCTGGCGTCGGTCTACTGACCGGACACTAGGTCACTCAGCGACCGGACGCTGAAAGGCTGCGTTCGGTCGAGCTGTCAGATGGCACAGTGGGTAAGGTTGAGCACCGGACGCTGGTCTACGTCCGGTCAAGGTGGACCGGACGCGTTCGGTCGAAAAAACATGCCTTGGGGAGCTTACTGGAAACGACCGGACGCTGGGGCTTCAGCGTCCGGTCAGTTTTGATCAGAGCGTCCGGTCAGCTTTGTAGCCGTTGAAATCTGACGAACAACATTTGAAGCTGGTGACGCATGGCGTCCATCGGACGACCGGACGCTGAGGGCCAGTGTCCGGTCGGTTTGACCGGAGCGTCCGGTCAGAGCGTGTTTTGCCCAGTGAAGGGGTACAACAGCTCTATTTGATGGGGGCTCTATTTATAGCCCCATGGCTGGCTCAAGGGCTCTCTCTTGCACATTTTCATTGACATAGCAACCTTGTGAGCTTAGCCAAAGCCCTCCCACTCATCTCCATCATTGATCCATCATCATTGTGAGATTGGGAGAGAATCCAAGTGCATTGCTTGAGTGATTGCATCTAGTGGCACTTGGTATTCGTGTTGCGCTGCGGATTTCGCTTGTTTCTCTTGGTGGTTGCCACCACCTAGACGGTTAGAGCAGCGGTGAAGGATCGGCACGAGTTGGTGATTGTTCGTGGCCGCCTTCGGTGATTGTGAGGGGAGTTGTACCTTCCCCGGTGGAGCGCCGAAAGGAAACTCTAGTAAATTGCTCGTGTCATTGAGTTACCTCACTTGTGGGTCGGTTCTTGCGGCGTCCAATCGTGTGGACGAGGTTTGTGAAACACCTCTTAGCCGCCGAACCACCAAGTGTTGGTCGACACAACGGGGACGTAGCGTGTTGGCAAGCACGTGAACCTCGGGAGAAAATCGATTGTCTCTCTTCTTTGTCATTCTCCCGGTGATTGGCTATATATTCATCTTGTGATTGGTTCATCCCCTACACGTCGGTATAATCACTCTACTCACTCATTTACATTCTTGCAAACTAGTTGATACAAGCTCTTTAGTGTAATTAGAATTGAGAGCTTGCTTTATTATTTACATTCATCTAGTTGAGCTCTTTAGAGTAGCAAGGTTGAGAGCTCTTAGTGAGTAATTACATAGCTAGTTTGTGTGCCTAAGTATTCATTGCAACTAGAATTGTTGGATAGGTGGCTTGCAACCCTTGTAGAGCTAGAGCAAGTTTGCATTACGCTATTTGTCATACTAATCAAATTGCTCTAGTTGATTTATAGATTTTTAAATAGGCTATTCACCCCCCCCTCTAGCCATATTAGGACCTTTCAACCACCGCGCCGCCATGGCCGCTGGCCAGCTCGCTCTCGAGCTCCTCCGACCCTGCCGCTTGCACTGACGTGTCCGCCTTGGCAAGGTGGTCACGTTGGTGGTGACCTCGTCGCCGGCCACCTCGCCGATGGTGAGCTCACGCCGGTCAGCGCAGCCTCCTTTGCCTCAGGGGCTGGCAGGTGGGGCCAGCTGACCCGCGGGGGCCACTGTCAGCCGTAGGGATGCACGCCTGGGTAGAAAGCCGGGTGGATCTAGCAGTTTTGAACATGGATTTTCAGAAATGATTTAAGAAATGATTTTTAGATTTTTATTTAAATGCTTTGGGAATTTATAACTTGCTCAAAATGGCTCCAAATTTGTTAAAACAAATTTTGTTGTATTCCTTGTCACCAGATCTACATGATAAAAATATTGCATGTCATTTTTGAGATACTTTAATATAGAGTTTTATTTAATTCTTGATATTGCTGATATCTTGTAAAATGTTTAGTAAATCCTATATGTATCAGAAAAATATGATTCCAAGTTTGTTACTCTTCTTGTGTAATGTACTTCATAGGAAAAATATATGCCATGCATGTCCTGTACAAAAATTATGAGATGTAGTTCAAGTGCCTTTAATGGCTGATTTTTGTTATTTTTGCTAGAGAGCAAAATTTGTATAAAACATGCATGTGATAATTTTTGTGCAGTGATTATTTACTGTGTAGAACATAGGAAAAATATTACATCTGTTTTTTGACACTTTTCACAGTACAAAGTATTTTCATGATCATAATTATGCCATAGCTTGTCATTTTTGTGTAGGCTAATCCACTTATGCAAATGCCATAAAAATTTAAGGGTAGACTACTTAGGGTAGTACTGTGCTATGGTAATTTTCTAAGATTTTTCTATGCTATAAAAATAGATGTTGCTATTCAAACCTATTATTAATTAGGGTTTAATCAAATGTTGCTTTATGCATGATTAAGAAATTAGTGAAGCTTTGGTGTATCTTTGAAGCATTTAATGAGATGTGTTGACTTAGCATATTAGTAGTAGAACAGAATGCAGTAGATGACATGTGCTTGTAGTACATGTTCTAGGATGATGTTGACTACCTTGCATGCAAGCACATTCATTGTGTTCATTTCATCTGATGCACCTTTTGCATAAGCACTTACGCACCTGCATCATATAGGATCGCAAACCGAGAGCCTGGTCGTCATACCCGAGGAGCCCGACGAGCAGCTCGAGGTGCAGCCGCAAGAAGTGACCGAAGCAAACGAGGATGACGTTGAGGAACTTCCGGAGTGCCCCGATCACCGCCCGAGCTCCTTCGAGAGAGGCAAGCCCCGGAGCATTTTCCTCCCCGGTTTGCGATTATTAATTAATGCTTTACTTTAATTGATGCATTACGTTCAGGAGTTGTTTGCAACCGTTGCTGCATTATACCTTGTCTACCTTTGTTATACTATATCCTTGTTACCCTAGTATCCGCAGTCGAGTCAATGCTTAGCTGGCTTAGACCGGTAGAAGTCGGGTGATTTCCTGTCACCTGCGAGCTATAGGTGGTTACCTGGATCTGCTTGGATAACTATGTAGTCATGGTATAACTAAGTGTTAATTTGAAGTTGAGACCGAACGGAGACTTACGAGTTTTGGACTGTAGTGCTTTTAAATGCAGTAGTCGATTAAGGACCGATTGTTGTTGGGCCTCGGTCATGTTGAACGCATGCCTTACATTTAGTTGGGCCAATAAAGTACCTTTTGACCACGAAGGGAGGGAGATTATTCGGGCTGAGTAGATTGCCCATAACGCACCTGCATGCGGCGGTGTGGTAGGACACGTGCAGCGCGATGATAAGACCGAAAGCGCGTTCGGTCGGCCCCGGGTACATGTGGTTCCCGGCAAACTCGAGATTTTTCCCGGATAGTTGACTTCGGTGACCGATACCTCACTTTAGCGGGTGAGTGAGGTTTGTGTAAGGAATAAATTACTAGTGTTAATAATCGATTCGAATCGCATCGTTCAACCGGGATAGTGAACACTTGACTTGAGTTACTTCATCGTAGTAATGTTGATGGAACACTTGGACAGTTATAATGAATATGACATTATGGAAGTTGTTAATGATCATTGGTTATCATTATTTTCTTAATCACATGCTTGCTCTAGTATAGGTGCAAATGTAGTCGACAGGTTAATAATAATTAACTTGACAATAATGCTTTTGGAAAGGTTCTTGAAATACTAAAAATGCCTCTTTTTGCAAATGAGTCAGCTACCCTACTATAAAGCCCTTCATAATCCTTGGTGTCACTTTATTTTCGGTTATGTCGGGTAAGTCTAGCTGAGTACCTTCTCGTACTCAGGGTTTTATTCCCACTTGTTGCAGATGGGCAGATGTATTACGGCTACTGTATCAACTGCCTTTATCCTGTGACGGGTGATGCTTAGGACCACGGGCATGGTCATTCCTTAAGTCTCATCTAATGCTTTTGTTGGAGATGATCATTAGCTGGCACTGTATTTGAACTCCGTGTGAGTGTGTGTGGTTTTGAACAAATGGCTTGTGCTACTTCTATTTGAACTCATTTTGTAACAACTATGTTTAAACTCTGATGTACCTGTGATGCGAACTTTTATGTAATATGTGATGGTGATCGCTAAACTTATTACGATCTTGGCTGGTATGTGAGTTGGTTTGAAATCCTTCGTGATTTCACGGACTACCGGGTTATACGGGCTTAAGTTTGCTAAATCGTCTGCTCTGGCGGGTGATTTTCTTACTTAATTTCGTATAATTGGTCGGTTCTGTTACAGTTGCTACCCCTAGTTAAGTTAGACCATAGTTGGTCTCACACGTTTCCCTATGGATACAATACTTGGAATACTTCTAGGCGAAAGCTACAGCGGTATCCGTGCGCTTATAGATTTATCTGTGTGCGTTGATAAATACCAATAAGCTTTCTAGCATTGTTACCGGGGAAACGGTTGCCAAATTAACTATGAACCTAGCTTAACTTTGTATCTTTTATCTTTTATCTTTTATTCTGTTTCTTTTCACTATGGATTCCACTCCAATCTATCAATATGCTAAACCCACGAGCGCAATCCTAAAGCCACCGAAATCTTCAGAGCCTATCCTAACACCTGGCTATGAGCTGCGCCCGTGTTTTATAAATTTGATTTGGGAACAATCCTTCTCGGGAGAAGGCGATGAAAACTCATACTCACACCTAGTCATGCCTGCGTATCGTGGGTATGTTTGACGAAACCTTAAGATGGAAGTTGTTTCCATTTTCTTTAACGGGAAGAGCTAAACAATGGTATAGTCCAACCGTAGGAAGTGTGCAAGGAGATTGGAAAACATTATACTCAAAATTTTGTTTATGTTTCTTTCTCATCTCTAAAGTAGTCAACCTTCGAAAAGAGGTTCTATATTTTAGACAACTAGAAGAAGAATCTCTTGCCACATCATGGGAACGTATTAATGATCTTATTACCACTGGCCTAGACCTTGCTATTTCAGACTCGATGCTCCTTCAACATTTTTATATGGGTCTTAGCGAGGATTCTGCGCAAACCCTTGATTAAGCCTCTAGAGGAGCTTTCCTTCATTTATCTGTTAGTGAAGTAAGATCTATGCTTGATAGAATTAGTGGAAAGATTCCCTGCACTAGCATTCATAATGAACTCCCTGAGGAAGAGAAGGAATTATCTCCCGAACAAGAAGTTTTGATAGCCAAATCACAACCACTCCAATCCCAAGATTTAGCTATCAATCCCGAACCATCAATACCCCAAATCCTCCAAGGGAAGAAGGAATTCCACCTTTGGAAATCCCTGTTGAAATTAAGGATAATCTTTTTTATGCTGATTTTGGGAAAAGCTTAAACTTCCAGTTCCACAAGAGACCTTCGAGCGAATATAATTCAATTCCTCTCTAGAAGGGATCTCTTAGAAAGCATCCTTATTCCCATGTGGGACATTGGGAAAACCCCAAGGATGGAATGACAAGTGATGCCATAGAAGGAGAGCCAAGCCATGTAGAAGCCAATCCTATCTTCTCCCCTTCTATGCCCACAACTGATATAAGTTTTGAACCCATCTCCCAACCCATCCTTGACCCCAATGATCCCTCTTATGCTCTTTCTCCTAAGTCTCTTGATGACCCTAGAAATCCACTAAGACAACCAAAGCATAGGAGTCATGAAGACCACAAGGATGACCAAGAAGAGCAACGACAATGGCTGGAATGTATAAAGAACTCATATGCCAGTGCTAAAGAATGGATGGACAAGGATGAAGCCTTATGGGTAGAATCCAAACTTGGCTTAGATTCAAATGGTGAGCTTAAACCAATCTCTTTAATAAACATGACTCATCCAAGTTTGGAGAAGCCCTTAGATAAGATCACCCTGAGAGTCACCAATCCATAAAAATTTTGGATAATAAAATGTCCAATGAATGTCATAGGCATGAAATGATGGAGACAATATTTCTGCCTATAGACATCCATGAAGAATCAACCCTGGAGCTTGAAAAGGAAGATGACATAGATGAGCATGGAAGTTATTTCATGAACACCTCATCAATTCCATGCTCACATGAGAAATTTCTTGAATCAATTAATCTCTCCAACATTGCCATACAAGAGATTTTCAACCCCCTCATACTTCCTGTTCATAAAAACTTTGAAAGGGTGGTTGTAGATGCATATGTTTATCACAAATATTGCAAATCTGATTGGCATGAATCTTGAGATAGGCACACAAAGGTAGGTGTTGGAGGGAAAACCACTTCACCAATTTAAAACATAATTCGAATGTTTCCCAAGGACGAGCTTCTGTCCTAAAACAAGCATTTTTGGGAGACAACATGAGCTTTCACCTTTTGTTGTGATGACCTTGTGAAATGAGAATAGAAATATAATTGTAAAAATATACCTTCGGGTATTTTTGGTCACGAACCATTCCAGGTTTGAAGCAAAAAGAATGAGGGATGATGACAACGCCAGGTATGTCCAACCATTTATCATGCAACATTTAAGTACATCCATCCAAACTTGATTTTTCTTCAAAATTCAAGCTGGGGGATAGACTTCCCTAAAAACATCTCTTGCCATGTTGCTAAATCATTTTGGTTGTCTCTACCTTTAAGACATGCTGAATTTGCTAAATAACAATCGTGTTTTTTCATCTCTGTTTGAGTAAATCTCTATAGTGCTTTCATGCTACCATTGTTTGCTATAGTATATGCTCAGGTTTTAAAGTATTTTGATACACCTTTTAAACTAGGCATGGTGCTTAGTTTAAACAGTTTTCCTAAATTAAGTTATATATGGGGTCTAGTTTGATTCTTGAACAAAAAGGTGTGCTAATTTACTTCCAAAAGCTTTTAAATTAAGTGTGGTGCTTAGGTTAAAATGCTTTCCTAAATCAAATTAGACGTGGTTCTAGGTTGATTTTTGAGCCGATAGTATCCTTTAGTAGATATTGAATATTTTATTGGACTAACCCCTACAGGAAACTCTCAATTTAATTTGGGTAAATCACGAGATAAATTCAAATTGAAGATGAAGCAAGGCACATGATGAACTCCAATAACTTTGTGAAATGAAGACACAACTCATTCATCATGGATAGAGGAACTCAAGTCCGTAGCTCCAATGAATAGCATCTCCTCAACCAATAATCAACAAAAATCAAAGAGAGGTTGACGAGAGAAGAACATGCAACTTGTCGCATCCTCATCTCCTAGATCAGATGATGCAAAGAAAAGCTAAATGCAAGGAGAGGTCTTGATCAATGGACCTAATAAGCCCTCACCAATAGGAGATCATTTGTGAAAACAAATCATTGAGGCATAAAACAAAGGGTGAGGCAGAAGGTCCAACAAAATGGCGAGATCCAAGAGTAGAAAGATGGCATGACAAAAGGATGAGAAAGGAAGGATGCAATCTAGGCAACAAGAAGCTCATAACTGTGAGGCTAGCCAAAAAAGGAAAACTTCAAGCAAAAAGGGAAGGACCATCACGAGTCATCTACCATTCGCCATGTGACGTCATCATGCTTCAATGACGAAGGTAACATCCTAAGGTAAATGGTCATTATTTAAAAGAGTTTCTCCTTGATTCTGATATTTACATAAACAAGGAATAAATATGTTTGAGTTACAACTCCATTACTTTATCCAACCTGATTAACTCAACATATTTAGTTCTTTAAGCTTGTTCCTAGCACCACTTTCTTGATCTCATAGTCTTAACCAAATAAACTAAAAAGTGCACATCCTATCTCTGGAAGATGATAGTCATAATCATATAAAGTTTGATACATTATGTAAAGATAGACAATCCTTCTATAGGTTAAGCAATTTAATTTTTTTGGCCAAATGTATTTAAATGCTACATTCATGCTCAATCTTCTGATCTTATCACCCATGTTATAAATGAATGAAGCACATAACATCAACTTCATCTTATTCAATGTGCCTAAGGATAGAGATGAATAAATAAAGTTTTGGTTTTGTTGGTGTTTTCCCACCAAGAGAGCCCATGCACTTGATCTCTACCTTGTCTTATGAGCAGGACACACTTTAAGTAAAGTGTGGGAAAATCAGTAGATTCCCCAATTTCTATAAGGGAAGGTTTTAAACCTGTCGAACCAAAATACAAATTCAAAACCAAGACAGGTTTAGCGGAAGAAGGTGGCATCACCATTAGAGGCACCACCTCAAGATTCCTTATCTTCAGAGCGAGCCAAGGTACTTGATCAATGAACTTCACAAAGAGAAGTCCAGTTCGAAGAACATAAGACACCAAACCCTCACCGAAAGAGCTAGCTTGGGGGAGAAGTACTCCCGTGTATCCAGGTAAGTATTCTTTCCCCTTTTTGTTTTAGTTTTAGTTTCTTTTAATTAGTTAAAAAATGATGAATGAAAAATAAAATAAAAATTTATCTTTGCTTTAGTCATAATGTGTGATCTAGTAAAATTGGAAAACAAAATAAAAAAGATGTGTCTAGTTTGCTTTAATTTATTTTTAAGAGCTGAATAAAATAAAGAGGACTTAGAATAATCTCTTAAATGGAAATGATGAATAGTTGCTCTGTTGTAATTCCTTTCAAGTACCTAGTTTTTAGCCTTGAATTCTCCTGAGTTTTGGATAAGATTGTTTTGATATAAAGATTTACTCTAAACTTGAAACTCGTGGGTAGCATATGCTTGATCTAAGTCTAGGTAATTGACGGATACGATATGAGAAGGCCTGAGCAGTTGTTTATCTTGTTCTAAGTGACACTAAAGTTCTGGAGATTTACTTTTTGAAAAAACACAAAAAAAATGCTACATGATGAGTTCATGTATGACAAAGCTTAAATTCCCACCAGAGCCATATATGTTATTTAGGCTAGGAAAACTTCCACATATATGTTGCTTATTTTGCATTGAGTTTTGTCAAGCTTTGTGACCCTTATGAGAGATTTGTCATGCTCTTAAATCAAGATCACATACACACCACCTAGATATGCACTACTACTACACTGGCGGTAGGCGCAGAAACATGCCTTCCATCTAGATCCACCCAAAAATGTTCTACTCCTACACTAGGGGTGAACACAAACACATGCTTGTTAGGTTTCACATCCACCAAATAAATGCTCCAAGTTCTTATTGCTATCTCTCAAAAGTTTTATTGCAGAAAAGAGACATAGGGTTATGCAAAAGTTATTCATAAAAAAAGAGAAAGAAAAGAAAAAAAAAGAACTGAAAAAATGGACACAAAAGTGTCCGAGATATTGAAAACAATGGGTACTTAGATGCCCGCCTAAAAAAAGAGAAAAAAGGAGATGAATAAGATAGCCCCTGTTCTCTAGCAAATGTTTCCAAGTTTCAAAAGAGGTAACTTTTCAAGGAGCAAAGTAGAATTAGGTTAGCCACCATATATCCACACAAATGCACATCTTGATTTGATTGTATGACTCAACTCTCTTTGGATCCGTTGATTGACTTTACAATATATGCATTGCAAGTATGCTCTAGCTTTCTCCCTACCTATGAATTCCACATAAGCCTTAGTGGTAGGAAGAGGAAAAGGCATGACATATTTATTGCCTTGGTGAGAATCCACAAATACCACATATATTGAGAGACTTGAGAGTGTCATACAATGGAATCTCTAAGTTTTATTTTAAAAACCTATAAAAACTCCAGAACAATGGTGGAACAAAGAACTTGAGACATAGTGTTTGACTTGATCGTTCTGTCTTTCAATTGCTCAAGACCCAAGTGAAGGCTAAGAAGCCCCATAGTTGAAGGTAATACGGGTGAGTTTCAAAGTCAGATCAGTTTATTCTAATCAAAAGGAGAATTCTTGATTGAACGCTTATGTACTTTTGAGGTGTGAAAGCATAGTAGCAACTCCTAATCCATTGCTAAGTTTAGCTTTGCTTAGGGACTGGCAAAGGGTAAGCTTAGGGGAGCTTGTTGACGGTCATTAGCACCAATTATAATCCGTCAACATAACTTGCATATATACTTAATTCCATCACCAAACATAGGTATACGGGTTTAAACTAATAAATTTCACGAGTTTTGGTGAATCTGTGAATGCAGGAGGGTTTATCCAGAAAACCATCAAGGTGGACCTATTCGTCAAAGTAAATCATGTTTATCCGCGATAAAACTGACTTGGGAAGACTCTAGAAGACTCCAGAGGGTGAACCATAGAAGATGGGGCCCACCTGTCACTGTGATAGGACGGTCGGCCCCACCTGTCAGCCTTCTCTTCGAATGTCGGTTCTCCACCGCCTCCAAGATTGCATCTATGCCATCCGTTTAAGTCGGTTTGATCCAAGGGTCCGAAATTGATGCTACCCCCTATATATACAACCATGTACCCTTTCTAGGAGATCCATCCCTTAAAACCCTAATTCATATCTTCAGGATCGAGCCAGCAATCAAGAGAAGATTAGTTCTCCATAAGATCTAGTGTTATAAATAGAAATAGTGAGATAGAGAGTGAGGGAAGAGTTTGGAGGAGATGTCGGCCTGTTGATGCTCTCTCTCTACGGCTTGTACCTTGGTGGATCCAAGTTCTACTTGAACTTGATTCTGAGATTCCTCTAGTAATCAACTTCTGATTCAAATAAGCATCTTATTTATATTGTTCTTCAGGTTCATGATTCTTTTGAGTGCTTTATTCCTATTCTAGAGGGAGTAAAGTATTAATCATAAGTTTAAGCGTGGTGCTTAGACATAGCTTACTGAAGTCAGAACTAGAGAACCTTAGTAATCCTCTCTATGCTACAGTTTATCCTAACTTTGTTGCTACCCCTAGTTAAGTTAAACCGTAATTAGTCTCACATGTTTCCCTATGGATACGATACTTAGAATACTTCTGGGTGAAAGCTACAATGGTATCCGTGCACTTGCGGATTTATCTGTGTGCATTAATAAATACCAACACACATCTCATCCAATGGCGGATTGGGCAATCAAGCGCCCAATGGAAGAGTCGTCGGAGGTTGTCCCTGCTTTTGTGCGATGCTACGACGGGACGGGGAGGGCAGCTCGGCAACGCCGCCACTGTAGAGCCAATCCTCACTTTTGGCTATCTCCGACAATGATGATGGGGGCGGATGATGTCCTCACATTGGTGGAGCAACTAGACGTGGCCACCTCCGCCCTCCGCGATGAGAGGCGGGAGGTGGACCGGCTGTGCCTCTCCATTGCCGCCGCAAAGCGGGAAACGGCCGCGACGGAGCTTGCTGCCGCCGAGGCCTAAGTGCGTCTCGCTGGTAAGGCATTCAGCATGATATGATCTTTCTCTTTCACTACGTGCAATGTCGTGTTTTCAGTTGTAGCATTTTCTTGTCTCCTTTTCAGTCGTCCAGGAACAGCTGATTGCCGCGCAGGGCAACTCGGTAGAGGCGATCCGTCTTTGCTAGGTAGCCGAGGACAACGCCTGTGTCTCCTCTTGGATGGCGGCCCAGAGCAATAGGCGCTACCAGGACCTCCATGCGGCAGCACGCAGCGCCGTCTGCATGCTTTCGCCTCCTGCACCTGTGGGGATGACCCTGACGGACCACCTCCGCACCGTGCCGCCACGGGTCATGGAGGTGTCCATGTACTGCATTCTCTAAGGGGCCGCTTCGGCCATGGCCACAGCCTAGCTTTGGTTGGGTGAGGACCTGACCATGGTGGAGCCGGGGTTCCCGGGAGAGACGAGCTATCGGCAACGCTAGAACCTGATCGGCGAGTTCTCCACTATGGATGATGGCGTCCTGGCCACGATGGATGTATAGGGCATCGTTCGTAACACTCCCTGCGAGTAGTTTGAATATAACATGCCTCTACATTTTAAATAAAAATGTTCATAATATTAGTTGTTATTACTTTGAGTTCATCTCTGTTTGTTGTGACTTGAACGTTCCATTTGTTCGCCTTACAGCTCGTAGATCGTATGACACATCCGTCGTTACTAGGTGCCAACATCTCCAAATCATCACCACCGGTAGCCTTCACTGCCGCTTTCGTCAATTTCCAAGCCCGTGCGTCAGTCCTACGCGTCACTCCCGTGCGTATTTACAAAGTTTTTCAGAAATTTCCATTCCCACGTCTGATATAGTTGCTTACAAAGGATGCTCCCCACCATATCTTTCTCATCCTCAGTGTTGTTGTTCCTCATCACCGCCCCTGCTCCCTAGTGCCGAACTGTGTGACCGACCCTACTCCGTGGCGTGCAAGCCGCTAGTCACCACCAATAAGCCAGTGCTCCACGTTGCTACGCCTCACTGACAGGTAGACTACACAGATCCACCGGTGACTAGGGTGGTACTCATCACCGCCATCTCCACTCGAGCTCAATGCCACAAGATCCAAAGGCAATGGTAATGCTTTCACACTTCCCATATGCATTGTTCTTGGATTTTTTGTTAGTCCCTCAATTTGAGAGTCCTAAGTGCATTCGTATTTGCACCGGGACCACGCATAAATACGCACTAATTCACAGGAATGATACACAGATATATAATAAAAGGTTCTGAGCTTTATTGATATCTAGAAATAAGGTCTTACAACAGTGGCCCAAGGGGCACGGTCATAGACTACATAGCTAGCGAAAGACTACGGCCGTGAAACGACATTATTGGTGGCCTCTAGAGCGGGATTATAATACAACGAAGCGGTGTCCTATTCCACAAGCAACTTGAGCGCGGTCGAAACCCTAGCCTCAATGGCATACTCCTATGAATGAATCTCCTAGCGGGAACTCTAATCCTCATGGTACGCTTATTCATCGAAGTCATAGCCTTCTTCTATGCCGAGATATGTGAGTCAACAATAGATGAGTACTTACGTACTCAGCAAGCCCTAACCATAGAGTTGAAATAGAAGTGTAGTGGTGATTATAATTAATAGTGGGGTCCTAGCGGAGTATTACCATTCACACTAGTACCCAAATTAGCATCGATTTCATTACCAGTTTCATTACACATAAAAGTAAAACTAATCATAGTATCCCATCCTAGCATTTGCCCATTCCAAGGACGTAGCTATTCGAATATATTTAAGTAAACTCTGCAAAGGTGTACAAATTTCCTCACACGATAGGTGCAACCTCATCCATGATTAGTGGACGAAATAGACCTAACGAGACCTCATACCCGAATGTACGTGACCTTAGATATCCATATAACTCTACTATAGCTTCTCAGGGGTTGGAAACACAAAATCGGGAAGATACCAAATCCCCCCCAAACGTGATGGTACCAAATCCTTATAAAAGAAAAACATGGCTCGAACACGGCCAAGAAAACAAGGGCTTGAACGCGGCCAAAAACAAAAGCTTAACGTGGAAGATCACATAGCATCCACGCCAACCGGACCACGAAAGAAAATCTATCCCTCGTGTCGGCTCCTGATATTCCGCTGCCTAGACCGGCCTCCTAGTAGGAATTGTACTTCTATCTAATGGGGTGTGAGATCAAGCCTACCCATATAGACTTGTGGCTGTACAAAAATAACACACTAGGCGAGAGGGACTACGAACCGGTCCTTATATGACCGAGGCAAGTATCTCCCATAGGAATCCTCTCTAGGCATCCCTGCCATGGTAAACTACCTCCATAGCTTACCACCACTTGCCCCAGGTTGGGGTTTAGTTTCAGGTTTAACAAGTTTTAAGTTTTATTATTATCCCTAAATCTAGTCATAACATGGAGCTCATATTCTAGGGTAACAATCTTATAGTCATGTTTTTGCGTTACAATGGTTTAAACCAAGATGGTAGGGAGGGGAGCTAGAACTTGCCTTCGTCGTGTCACCTTCTGGCAAGTCTACTAAATTCGGGCTTCGTCCTCCTGATGATTTCCATCATCTATCGGACGTATCGGTCGAAATAAGACTACCGCTATACATAAAAGAAAAGAGCAAAAGCAAACATAGAACTATATGGTGGCACTAGGTGCAAATAATAGGGTTGGATTTTAGATGAATTTTAGAGGTGGTTTCATGCAAAAAGGAGTTAGGGTTTAGAAGTTATATATTTTAGGAGTTTATCCTATAGTTATTTACCTAGGAGGAATTTTATATGCATTTTTTGGTGCATGAAAATATGTGCAAACTACATGATTAAATTCCCTAATGCATCTAATTTATTTACAAATTTTCTAGGAATTTTTCTAAGTCAGGAAAATGTATTTTTAACTCTCCATGTACACTAGCCGGGTGTACCCAACATTTTCCAAGGTGTACCCCGCGCTGTGTGTGGTGTGTGTGTGTGCGGCTGATAGGTGGGCCACCATGCCTATGTCCACAGTGATGGCGGCATCGGCGTTAAGGCATTGGGACCACGTGACAGTTAGGAAAGGGGAGAGAGAGATGGACGGGGACGGAGGATAACGGCAACACCGTTTCCACCCGGTCCCACATGGCGGAGACAGGGAAAGGGGAGGAGGCATGACGGCGGTGGATGGAGGTGATTGCGCTGGTGATAGAAACAGGAGAGGAGGTGTTGGGCTCGCTAGAGCGGCTTACGCCGGTGGCGTCAGCCCTCGGTGGTGATGGGTGAGTGGTGGACGGGGCTCGCGGGGTCACACCATAGCTGATGGTGGGCTTGCCATCGGTGACGGGTGCCTATGGCGATGGTAGTGACTCGCTAGAGAGCTCGCGGTAGTGCTATGTGATGGACTTGGCCCTAGGGGCCCTATTCTAATCAACTAACTACATGTATGTATGTGTGGGTGAGTGTGGAGTGTGGTGGTGGTGGTGGGGTGCCCTAGTGTGGCCTTGCTTATGATGGTGTCGACCATGGCGGCTCAAAGATAGCGGGTTCACGCAGGCAAGCAACATAGAGACCTAAGCCACCAACTAGCTACAGAAAATGGAAGAGGAGGAGCTTGGGGACTCACCGGTCACTCCAATCAACCAGGGACGCAGCGGAGAAGGAGAAGAGAGGGGGCAGCGCTGATGGCACCGGTGAACTCCTGAATTGGGAAAATGGAAGAAGATGGAAAGGAAGAGGAGGAAGGGGAGCAGGAGGGAAAGACGGGGGTGTTCCCGCCCTCGGTGGAGATGATGGTGGGGAGGGTGAGGCGAGGCGTCGCCGCCGCTAGGAAGCCTATTTATAGGCTGGCTAGGCCAAAGTCTCTCGGCGAGATATTTTCATGGCCGCCCTTATCCATCATGTGGGCTCATAGTTGACTTTGTTAGGTCACATCGCCATGGTCGGGTGCTTGCCCACATGCATGTCGAGTGCCTTGGCGGCTACTCTGAGAGTGGCTCAAGCACGGTGGCAACCATGGCACCGGCCGCTGACGCGTTCATAGTGAAGGAGGAGAGAGAGAAGAGGTGAAAGGAGGGCACCGTGGGGTCTCCCTATCGCCATGTCACCATTGACATCTCTTGGGCACTGGGTGGTGCCGGCGATCGTTGATGCCATGGCGATGCTGCCAGACGGCTGCGCTTCTGAGGAGGATGATAGAGCCGACAGGCAGGCCTAGGCATCGTGAGAGGGAGAGGCGAAAGGAAGGGTGCGGGTGAGTGGGCGGTGCTAGGCCATGGTCGCTATGGCTACCGGGCAATGCTCTGCAAGGGAGAAGGAGAGGAGAAGGAAGGAGGGAGTGGGCTTCTGTGGGCCAAAACGAGGGAGGGGAGGAATGAGCCCAAGTGGCTTTTCCATTTTCTATTTCCTTTTCTTTTCCCAGCTCAAATATGCATGAGTTAAAATGAATTTAAATTCAAATTTGAATGCATGAGTGTGCAAAAATGTACCACCGTTAGTTCAACAAGTCAAGCAATCATTCACACAAGGTTTCACAAATAAATTTTTATGTTCCTATGTTAATCTATTTGTAAAAAATTATCTAGGTTCGTTATATATACTATCTCCTATGCAATATTTAAAATTTTCAAATTTTTAGTGATTTTTTTTAAAACTAGGTCAAATTTTAGGGTGTTACATTTTATTCCTTCTTCACTCATCTCGAGTATGAATGAAGCTTCCATCTTATTATTAATGA